>CM045885.1:5211115-5256115 GCA_025169545.1 Anguilla japonica | reverse complement strand
GAGTTTGGGGGGGGTTGGTTGGAGGGGGGGGGTTGGTGGGTGGGGGTGGGTGTGATGGGGGTGGGTTGATGGGGGTGGGTTGAGGGGGGTGGGTTTGAGGGGGGGGGTTTGAGGGGGCGGCGGGTTGAGGGGGTGGGTTTGGTGGGGGTGGGTTGGAGGGGGGGGGGTTGAGGGGGGGGTTGATGGGGGTGGGTTTGGTGGGGGCGGGTTCGAGGGGGCGGGGTTGAGGGGGGGGGCGGGTTCGAGGGGTGGGTTTGAGGGGGGGGGGTTGGAGGGGGTGGGGTTGAGGGGGGCGGGTTGGAGGGGGTGGGGTTGAGGGGGCAGGTTGGAGGGGGTGGGTGTGATGGGGGTGGGTTGGAGGGGGTGGGTGTGATGGGGGCGGGTTGGAGGGGGCGGGGTTGAGGGGGCGGGTGTGATGGGGGTGGGTTGGAGGGGGCGGGGTTGAGGGGGCGGGGGCTCTGACTCACCGTGAGCGCCACACACACACATTAGTCACACGGGGAGAAGGCGGAGAGATGGGCCTGCCAGGCCCTGTCAGCGCTGACTAACGGACGTCTGGGAGACGAGGGTGACGCACCGAGTCGCCGTCCAGCAGACGCCACGGCTGACAGCGGCTTCCCAGATCAGCGCCGATCCCCCGCTGAATCATGGGAAATAAATGTACGCACAGCTCGCCATCAACACAGATTAATTCAGCGCGTCACTGGAGGAGAGGAGTCACATAAACAACCCAAACGGTTAAAGAGAGATAACGCGAGAAAGGAATGAGGATGTGCAGGAGGCCACAAAGGCCTGTTTGAATGCGCAATAAAAGAGATTTTCACATTACACCCTGCTTATCATTTGTCACGGACAAAAAAGTAAATTTGTAAAAAAAATAGCAAACACAAAGATTAAAGCACCTGCTGGAATTATGACATTGTATCTCGCTAAATATCTTTATAAAAATGACTGCAATTTATTTTCCAATAGACAAGAAAATAATGCAAATTTATGCATCTTAATATTGGATTTTTATTTGTCTGCCTAAAAGCAAACTGTCCTGGTCTTGTGCGCCATTCTGCATGCTAATGGCACCTTTTCCTCCTCTGCAGATTTGCGCTTTCATGAGAGAATCTGTTTGGCTAATATGAACGCTGATGGCCTGCATTAAGATGATTTATTCTGCACGTTGGCATGTTAAAGATGCAAAAATGAAATATTTTTCATAATATAATATGGTTTTCATAGGCAGGCGATTTCCCCAACGTTTGTTTGCTCTTTTAATGTTTGAGCTCTGAGACTCTGTGTCACAGTCCTTGTAGGTCCTCTCTGAGTACTGATTCGCTGAGGATGGCATGGCTATGATGTCACAGTCCTCGTAGGTCCTCTCTGAGTGCTGATTGGCTGAGGATTACCCCTCCACAGCCCAAACTGCCTCTGTGGGGCAGTGATGTATCGCTGGAGTATCGCTGGAGAATGATTGGGGGTTTTTTTAAGCCAGACCTCTGAGTGTGGGGTCCAGCTCAGTGACCTGAGCAAGCCGGAGCACTTTGACTCGTTCTGTAAAACTAATTAAAGAAAAGTGATGATTGAGCCCCACCTTTACACACCCGAATCACACCTGAATCACACCTGAATCACACCTGAACCGCACCTGAACCGCACCTGAATCACACCTGAATCACACCTGAACTGCACCTGAATCACACCTGAACCGCACCTGAATCACACCTGAATCACACCTGAATCACACAACACCGACACATGAAACAGGCCCTGTAATAATGCTGGCCAGGGCAGGTATTTACATATTCACACCTGGACTCACTGGCCTTAATGGGGGAAGATTAAACACGTACAGCCTGTGGTTCAGACTGGGGCACTAAGTGCACGGCATTAAGCCACAGCCCTCCAGGGCTTCCTTTATCATATATTCAACACTGTTCATGATTTATAAATGATTTATAAACTGAAGTTTATCATCTGGAATAAATGACCTGGAGTGCTCGCTGTAGCACAGAGACCCCTGAGATGAAGGAAGAGGGAGAATAATGGTTTGGATTCTGACAGAACGGTGAGAAAGGAGATGGGAATCAGCCCGGTGGTTCTTGGGAAAGTTTGGCACCTCAGTTAAAAAGAATAGTTGACTTTACTCAAATGAACTGATGGAATCAATTGACTTGAACCATTTCAGTAAGGAATTATCTATTAGAGTTTTCACTGTTCTTCAACATTTAAGTTAAACTCCTTTTCTGCTCTTTTTTAACTCACTTTTTTATTTGAGCATATTCAGATAATTTTGTAAAACTGCAATTAGGTTTTACACTGGAGTAAAGGCCTTACAAATCAGTGAGTCATCTGATTTGTTCAGTTTCAAGAGCTGGTTTGATGGAATCAAATTGATTGATAAATCCAAGATGTTCAAGGTTTTAAATACCTAGACACACACACACACACACACACACACAGCCATACACACCGATACACACGCACACACCAAAACCCACACGCACACACAGAAATGCTAATATTATTCCCTGTTTAGCTGTGTCCCTAGTGTACCATGGACCCCAGCTGTGTGCGTAGATCAACAAGAGGCCCTGGTGCATTGTGGGACATCTGGGGAGAAACAGAACGCAGTCGCCGCATTTCCTGTGCACGGATAATCCCACGGGAGCCCAGAGAGAGCACACATTTAATTCTGTCTCTGAAGTCCCCTCTGGCCATCGTCATTTACGAAGAAAACATACTTACTTCTGTGATTGCCATGCATCAACAATGTACTCCACAACCAGGAAATAAGTACCGTGTTCTCACATTCGCATGAACACAGATGTGGTGTTGAATCTAATGAATTTAGCTAATTTGACATTATTGAAGCTCGACTTTGTTTAGTCTGAACATTAATGGGAGGCACTCGGGTGCAGTTTAACCCTGGTTCTCGCCTAGATTCAGCTTTCATTCTTGACTGATTATGTTCCAAAAAATGGTTTTAAATAGTTTGAGACTTTGCCTAATCTGGGTGTAGTAAGTGCTTTCCAGAACAGAAATTATATCCGGAACTAAGCAGAGGTATAAATCAAACCCAGAAAGGCGCAGTTTTCTGTGCACTATGGAGTATGAATCAGGGCTGTGTCATTGATTAAGAACATGATTAAGCTGACAGCTGAGTGATTGATATGCGGCTGATGTGCTTAATTCAGGCACTGCAATCACACGTCTGCTCCCAGCCACTGATACGCTGCTGATTAATATTTAAAGGAGACATTTTTCATATTTATGGCTGTTGTTTACAACTATCCCTCAATGAATACACAAGACTTTGGCTCAAGGAATGAGGGGCTACATTTGCATACATATTGTGTGTGTGTACATGAATATAGACATGCTTGAATGCACACACACACACACACACACACACACACACACAGACACATATTTCCTCTCTAATTTTCTCTTTCTTTCAAACACTATTATTCAAGTATAAGCACACTGTTTATTTGTGCTTGTATTGTTGCCCATGGGAGTTTGCAGGAGTCCTTAGGGCAGTGAGAAAAGTCTGAGGGGGGAATCTGCACATCCGTGGGGCAGTACCAGTCTGAGGGGGGAATCTGCACACCCGTGGGGCAGTGCCAGTCTGAGAGGGGAATCTGCACATCCGTGGGGCAGTACCAGTCTGAGAGGGGAATCTGCACATCCGTGGGGTAGTACCAGTCTGAGAGGGGAATCTGCACATCCGTGGGGTAGTACCAGTCTGAGAGGGGAATCTGCACATCCGTGGGGTAGTAGCATTATAAAAATTGGTGTAAATGTGTTCCAGGAGAAGAGCCTCAATCTCACCTCTCAGATGGTGGCTGTCAGGCCAGGCTGAACTCCACCCAAACTAATGGTGCCACGCCCTTCCCCCTCCCAGCTCCACCTCCCTCCCCCCACACTGTCCCATGCTGCTCAGCTGTGCAGAGCATTCTGGGAGCTGGATTCAAACTGCACGTCTGTCTGTCTGCATCTGTCTCTTTGTCTGTCTACCCATCTATATATATGTCTCTGTCTATCTGCCATTTTGTTTGCTAGTAGACTGAATGACATGTTATCTAATGGGAAGAGTAGAAGAGAGAGACAGACAAAGATAGAGGGTAAGAAAAAAGGAGCGAGGGAGAGAGAGACTGATGGAGAGGAAAAAGGGGTGACAGGAGGCGAGAAAGAGAGAGTGATGAAATTAAACGAGTGAAACTAATGAGAGCCGCTCTAAATGTGTCACCTCTCGTCTCTCGCTCTCTCCCTGGGGGGTCTGGCAGGCTGGGGGGGGTCTGGCAGGCTGGAGCCCCTCTCCACCCCTCTCCTGCCCAGCCGCAGGCTGCACATCTGGGGTCGCTTCTGTGAGCCCTGGGGCCGGGCCTGGGGGGGGTGGACAGCCGGGCCGGGGGAAGCCAGTCAATAAAGAGGGGATATCAATAGAAGGAAACACACAGACTGGAGAAAGGGTGCTGCTGACATTCTCCCTTCTCATCTCCAGGTTATGGGGAGTGCTGCTGGGTTCCATGACGACGGGAGACTTTGGGTGGGGGGGGGGGGGGGGGGGATGATTTCGAACAATGTACCCTTTGATTATTCCTATATAATGTAATGTAATTCTGCATTATGCTGCTTGCTTTCGGCATAGTATTGTCTAATTGTGAGAGTAGCTGTCACTCAGGGGAGAGGGGGAGGGGGGGGGGAATAGCAGGTAGCCACTACCTGGACCAAGTGCCAAGATCTGTCAATCACTCGACTCTACAGGGCAGAGGCGTGTCTCCGACTGACGGATGTCAGACACCTCCAATCAATGCCAGATTGAAACGGACATGGTCTAGCGTATCTGGGAAGAGAGTAAATCTCTCCAAATCATTGATTTTTACAAAAGATGTTTCTTCAGAGGTTCAGATACTTAAGTCTCCCAAGAAAAGATGCATTTAACTGTCAGTCCTTTGTCCTGACAAATGGCAATGAGAAGACTTTTTAAAGTATGAACTATAAATTTGAGTAAGAAATTAAATCGATTAGTCAGTCTCATTCAGCTTATCCCTTTCACAGCCTCGTGGAATTTAAAAATATTAAATTAATCAGCCTGACATTCAGCTCAATCAGTCAATATTAGTGAGAATGTAAATGTAGGATGTATTAAATACACATTCATTAAAATAATTAAAATCATTCATTTTATTTGCCTATCATGTCAACAGAGATTCATCCCTTTCCCTTATGTTAAATTTAACTTATAACTCATAACACTTTTTGAAAAGCATTTAGATGATACAAAACACAGACATGATTAAATCTTTCTGTGCGAGGGTTTTCTCCTCATGTTCCTCACAAAGGTTTGTGGCTGTTTATTGAATTACGCGATATTCTTACACACACATGGCAGATGAATGCTCATAGAAAAATTTTGAGTGTTTGTTTAATACTAAGCATCTGGAATGTGGAATGTAAGATGTTTGTGATGTGTGGGTGTTCTGTGCAGGATCAGGCAGGGCTGATGGACAAGAGGTACTGGAGGGAACAGACAGTTCAGGATTATTTAATACCTACAAGGCGGTGGGATAATGACCTAATGCGTTTACTGATTACTGTAACGACTGCCACAGATATCAGGGTAATTTGGCAATTATAAATGCTAATGCTAATAACTAAGCCGTGATAATGATGGACAAGCAGAATTCTAATTAGTATTCAAGGGTTATTATCATTATTATTAATTTTTATTTTTTGCTGATGTGAAATATAGCCAATTAGTTTGCATTAATGCAAATGAACAAGGATTGGAACATTTTTTTAAATTAAAAGCACCAATTATGGTATTGCTGGTTGGCTCATCCTGTTAAGGCTCTGTTCCAGTGTGTGGATGGGCCCCATGGTCTGGTATCTGTTAAGGCCCTGTTCCAGTGTGCGGATGGGCCCCATGGTCTGGTATCTGTTAAGGCTCTGTTCCAGTGTGTGGATGGGCCCCATGGTCTGGTATCTGTTAAGGCTCTGTTCCAGTGTGTGGATGGGCCCCATGGTCTGGTATCTGTTAAGGCTCTGTTCCAGTGTGTGGATGGGCCCCATGGTCTGGTACATGGTCTGATATCTGTTAAGGCTCTGTTCCAGTGTGTGGATGGGCCCCATGGTCTGGTATCTGATAAGGCTCTGTTCCAGTGTGTAGATGGGCCCCATGGTCTGGTATCTTGCTAAGGCTCTGTTCCAGTGTGTGGATGGGCCCCATGGTCTGGTATCTGTTAAGGCTCTGTTCCAGTGTGTGGATGGGCCCCATGGTCTGGTATCTGTTAAGGCTCTGTTCCAGTGTGTGGATGGGCCCCATGGTCTGGCCAGCACTAGTGATGTACTAGAGAGATGTGCATTAGAGATGTGCTAGAAATGCACAGTAGATTTGCCAGAGGTGCACTAGAGGTGCACTAGAAATGCACCAGAGGTGCACCAGAGGTGCATTTCTCTCCAGTCCACAGTAGGACTCATGGAATCATCCCTGTCTTCCAAGATGGAATGTGACTTGCAGCCATGATGAAAAATCACAGATATTTTTATTTGTGGCTTGAAGTGTCCAAGAGCCAAGAACACAGGAATTCTCCCTTTGGGTTTTATTGATTTGTTGAAGTCATTTAACATTGTCAGCCGTGAAGCCTTTTAGAGCTCCCTCGTGAGACTTGGACATCTTGCCCATTTGCGAGCGCTGCTCTCCACATCCCGATTATTCACCCTGGGGGGGGGGGGAGGGGGGGGGTGGGGGGGGGGGGGCATGTGAAACCCATCCAGGCTGCGGTCGTGCCGAATTTCTCCATTTACCAAAATCCCTACAATGAGATGAACTGAAGAGTAACGCCTGCAAGGCTCTTTACAACAAAAACAAATTCAATATCTGCTGTCTCTATGGTAACAATGACAGCACAATAAAGGGACAGATGCATGTGTAGACAGATGGGTAAACCCAGCAGAGACAGTGGGGTTATATTTGAACATGAATATTCAGTAATAATCCAGGACATCATACTGCTTTTATCACCCCCCCAACCACACTCAGATCTGTGTGATTTTGCTCTTTATGGAGTAGATAAAAAGCACAACGACCATAACAGACAAGAGCAAAAAATAAAAAATAATAAAGACAGTGAGGTTTGGGGCAGAAAGCCATCCAAAAAAATGACTGTGTCCTGTAATTTGGAAACCTGCTGTTTGGGGTTTTGATCCTGTTAGCAGGGAAGAGAAGATAAGATGGTGAGAAAGCAGCAGCGGAGCGAGGGATAGATGGAGTGACAGTCAACCTTGCCATCGCCATGGTGTGCTTCTAGACCGCGGAAGTAAAAGGGCGGGGCGGGTTAGGGTCGATGTTTTATTTTTTATTAAATTGAAATGTTGCAGTGTACGCTGAAAAGGTGAGTTTTTGCATGTTTGTTGTAAAGAGTCAGTGACTCCACCTTCCTGACTGACTGGGGAAGTTCCCCCATTGGGGGATGAGGGCAGGGAAGAGGCGGAGTCAAAAGGAGAGGCTGCTGGGAACTCAAAGACATAAACAGGGAAGTGACATTAAATGTGTAGGTAAGTAAATCTGGTTGATGATTTTGACTAGTAAACTTTGGGCTGAAACTTGGAGGTGAGTAAATCTTGGTGAATTAACGGACCTTGCTGTTTTGGCAAAGCTGCCAGAACCCTTAATGGACTGTAGTTCTGCTTCTATTAGAAGCTGCTTAATGTGCTCAGTCCAACCTTTGAACCTGTTTACCAGGATGAAAACAGGCTGTCTTTGTGCAAAATGAAGACGAATGTTCTGAAGAAAAGACCTGGATTTTCTGTGTATAAATGAAAAGCCGTCCGTGGTGGTGTGATCTTCCTCACGGCTCGAGCTCTAAACGCCTTCATTCCTCCTTTCATCCGCTTCTGCACTTCAGCTGAACGAGAATTTCTATTCATCCTCAAAGGCACCGAGCGCTGCGAGCCAACAATGTGCCCTCCCTCTCTTTCTTTCTTCAGCACCTTCACCTTCTCCTTTCTCACTTTCACTCAGCTCATCCCTCGTTTTCACTCCTCCGTTCCTGTTCCATGGCCGCTCTTTCTCAGAGTGGGGTGAGAGGGCAATCAGGAGACAATCAGACGACGACGACGCAGAAGGGAGATCCGATCCTGCCGCGCTGGCGTACTGATTACGCGCGGGGGGGGGGGGGGGGGGGGGGGGGCTGGGGGGGGTCGTTAGGAATGGGTTCCTCGATACGATTGTGTTGCTGGGGGGGGGGCGGTAGTGGAGTGAAATCGGTTTCTCCATGTGAATCTGCTGCCGGCGTCCCTCCAGGACCCTGTGGGTAGAGCAGCCCCAGCCGCCTCTTCCCTCCCACACAGAACGAGCCGATCCGGTGCTGACCGGCGCTCTGAAGGGCTCCCGTGGAGGCCGTATTTCACCGTATTTCACTCCGGACGTCCTGGCGCTGCCCGCGGTTTCCCCCGCTACACCCGCCCCCGGGGGCTCGTAAACGCCCGCGCTGATTGAAGAATAATTTGATGAGGTGTGGAATGCCGTGGTGGCCAATGAGCAGTGAGACTGGCGCTGTCCGCGAGGCTCTCTGCCGCGGCTGTGAGGGCTTACGGGGTCAGCCTCGCTGGGTCAGCCCGGCTCCCCTCGCTGGGTCAGCCCCGGCTCCCCTCGCTGGGTCAGCCTCAGTGTGCAGGGCCCGGCTCCCCTCGCTGGGTCAGCCCGGCTCCCCTCGCTGGGTCAGCCCTGGCTCCCCTCGCTGGGTCAGCCTCGGGGTGCAGGGACCGGCTCCCCTCGCTGGGTCAGCCCTGGCTCCCCTCCCTGGCTCCAGGCAAACACACGTGGATCGAGCCCTGAATAAAGATGGCTGCCTGGGATAGCACTTCCACTTATATTAGCTCTGATCGTTTCCTTTAATGGCGGCGATTGAAAGGCTCGAGTTATGGATGGGGATCTGAGCATGCTCACTCCAGCCAGGAAAAAAGAAAACAGTAGAAAGTTCCAATCGGCAGATGGATGGGCCTGTGCCACTGTGTAATGGGCCAGCCGGTCTACAGCAGGTACCTGCAAGCCACCAGACATTCCCACTAATACAGCCCAGATGGTCAGCTCCACATTAATAACACTGTCTCTGCTATTGTTCAAGCTCTAATTGGTCAGATATGCTGGCTCTTCATGGGTATTCATGAGGGGTGTGATGGAGAACAGAACGTCCATACAGCATCGCTGTAGACCGCACCTGGACCTCCAGGTGACAGCAGGAACCATCTGGAAAAAGTGCAGAAGCACAGATGAGTTTTACAAGGAGCGGAAAAGGGGCTTTTGGGCAAAGACAGTAATGGTGGTGCAGTAAAATGGCTAATGGGTCTGCGGGTATAACTCAGGCTGATGGTTCAGCATCCAGATGGAGCACTGCCACATCGCAGTATAATTAACCTGGACAACCTGCCTCAGAAAATATCCTGCTTCAGAAAATATCCTGCTTCAGAAAATATCCTGCTTCAGAAAATATCCTGCTTTAGAAAATATCCTGCTTCAGAAAATATCCTGCTTTAGAAACAGACAGTAAGCTGTGCAAGTCAGAGTGTTGGCTAAACGCAGATCACAACATCCTGAAAACCTTTATAACCTGCAGTTATGTGTGTCACAGTGTCAGCAGGGAGGGGAGGTTCATAGTGTGTGTTCCACACTGAGTTAAGGATGCACCAATGAGACGGATCCCAGTGATATGGGTTGAAATGACACCTGTACACACACACACACACACACACACACATGCACACTCATGCTCATTCACTCACTCACTCACTCACACACACACACTCACTCACTCACTCACTTGTCACTCACACACACACACACACACACACACACACACACATGCACACTCATGCTCATTCACTCACTCACTCACTCACACACACACACTCGCTCACTCACTCACTTGTGCACTCACACACGCACACACACACATACACACACACATGCAGACACACACACACACGCAGACACTCGTGACCCACAGTGTGGTCGAACCGTGAGCATCACTAGCAGCGGCTGCATCAGTCAGCACTGGTACACAGATCTGGGCACCCCAAACAGGGGAGGAAACCTGAGGAAGAGCATTTAGAAATACCCCACGCGATTAATTAGGGATGCACGAGAGGGGGAGGGGGAGGGGAGGGGCATGAAAGCATGCCAGTCTCACAGGGCATCTGAAGAGCAGACAAACAGGTGCTCCTGCTACTCCACAACGTGAAGTTACCCCCTCTTCCTCATTAAAGCCCCACTCTGAAGTCTGCTCGATGTGAAGTTACCCCCGCTCCCTCATTAATGCCCCACTCTGCAGTCTGCTCGATGTGAAGTTACCCCCGCTCCCTCATTAAAGCCCCACTCTGCAGTGTGCTCGATGTGAAGTTACCCCCGCTCCCTCATTAATGCCCCACTCTGCAGTGTGCTTGATGTGAAGTTACCCCCCTTACCCCCGCTCCCTCATTAATGCCCCACTCTGCAGTGTGCTCGATGTGAAGTTACCCCCCTTACCCCCGCTCCCTCATTAAAGCCCCGCCCTGCAGTCTGGTCGATGGGAAGTTACCCCCGCTCCCTCATTAATGCCCCGCCCTGCAGTCTGCTCGATGTGAAGTTACCCCCCTTACCCCCGCTCCCTCATTAATGCCCCACTCTGCAGTCTGCTCGATGTGAAGTTACCCCCGCTCCCTCATTAATGCCCCACTCTGCAGTCTGCTCGATGTGAAGTTACCCCCCTTACCCCCGCTCCCTCATTAATGCCCCACTCTGCAGTCTGCTCGATGTGAAGTTACCCCCGCTCCCTCATTAATGCCCCGCCCTGCAGTCTGCTCGATGTGAAGTTACCCCCGCTCCCTCATTAATGCCCCGCTCTGCAGTCTGCTCGATGGGAAGTTACCCCCGCTCCCTCATTAATGCCCCGCCCTGCAGTCTGCTCGATGTGAAGTTACCCCCGCTCCCCTCATTAATGCCCCACTCTGCAGTCTGCTCGATGTGAAGTTACCCCCGCTCCCTCATTAATGCCCCGCTCTGCAGTCTGCTCGATGGGAAGTTACCCCCGCTCCCTCATTAATGCCCCGCCCTGCAGTGTGCTCGATGGGAAGTTACCCCCGCTCCCTCATTAATGCCCCGCCCTGCAGTCTGCTCGATGTGAAGTTACCCCCGCTCCCTCATTAATGCCCCACTCTGCAGTGTGCTCGATGGGAAGTTACCCCCGCTCCCTCATTAATGCCCCACTCTGCAGTGTGCTCGATGTGAAGTTACCCCCGCTCCCTCATTAATGCCCCACTCTGCAGTGTGCTCGATGTGAAGTTACCCCCGCTCCTTCATTAATGCCCCGCCCTGCAGGGTGTGCTCTCCTGGTTTGGGGTGCTCGGGCAGGTAGTCTGAGCTGCAGACACACAGCGGACCCATGCGGGTGTTGCGCTACATTATTAATGCAACACTCAACGAAGCTGGAGCTACAACGGGAGGAAAGCCCGGCAATTAGAGCTTCTAAAGGCTTCTGCAGACGCGCTGCTCAGACTGCTGATGGAGCTCCTCAGATGGATAATTACACGGCCTGTTACTGAACACAGATGCGTTTCCCTTTGTGAGGCTGAGGAAAGGCGCTCACTGTAATAACCTGCCACCCTGACAGCGCTCTCTGTCTGTGCCGGAAACCCCAGACACTGCGTACGCTGTTTTTCCTTCTAAACTGAAACTCATCGCATGGAAAATTACGAATAATTATTTTAAACCTTAATTTAAAAAGTGTCTTCTTTGTTTTCAGTTTTCTGAAACCTTGAGGTAAAACAAGCTCCACATGGAATAGATGCCGCTTGGCTCTGTTTACTAATTAATGGTTTTTGAAATTAGCTCTTCGTAGTAAATACCAATATTGACTTAAATTATCTGGGTATTTTGTGGTTCAGAAACCCTGCAGGAAATTTCTTCCTCCAGTATTTCCTGCGATTGTTCCATGTGCTTATCTGTCTGACTGTTTGCCTGCTTATTAACATATTTCCCAGAAGTCTAGAAATAGTCCATATATGGGTTTGCTCCTTCTGGCCTGTGCGATAAACTCCAAACTCAGCACATCTACCCTGTTCACTCCATGTTCTCTCTGCAGCTGAAAATCACCAAGCCATTGCCCACATGCCTAATGCAAACCTGACTGTGCATTTGTTCCCATTCTTGCAGGAGAATATAGTGATAATAATAATAATAATCTTGTTGCATCCTGCAAAGCATTATGGGTAATAATGCTGTCAGTCTTCTCAAAAGCAGCTGACTCCACTGTTTCATATCATGAGAGAGAATATGTTGCACTTTCTGATTTTATTATTGGGAAATCCTCTCTGATTTTTTTTTATACTACAGGAAAACAAAACAACCATACGTAAGTGTTTATCATTTCCACAGCCCAGAAACTGTTTTTGTCTGTTCACACGCACGCACGCACAGAGACACACACTCACACGCACACACTCACACACACACACGCACACGCACGCACACACACACACTCACACGCACACGCACACACTCACACACACACACACATGTACGCGCACACACACTCACACACACACACACGCACACGCACGCACATACACACAGACTCACATGCACACACACACTCACACGCGCACACACACACACACTCACAATCACACACACACACACACACACACACACACACACACACACACACTCACAATCACACACACGCACACACACACACACACACACGCACACACACACACACAATCTCATCATCATTACTGGAACATGTAGTTCACTTCCTCTTGGGCAGGCGAGCGCTTCCTTAAATAAAAGGGGAATGGAATTCTCCTGACGGCCTCGGAAGTCACAGCGACCTTGCTGAATATTTTACTCTCATTTAAAATCGAAATCCATCCCGATCGGACAGGGAGGTTTCTCATTAAATGTGTGATAGCCAAATTGGAATATGTATCTTGGTATTCTTTCCTTCTCCCTCTGCGCTCCCGGTCCCGTCACCTTTGTCTGGAGGGCTGTCAGTGCGTCCCGATCCCACCTGCTGGCCTGCAGAGGTTCTGTAACACGCTCTGCAGAGGTTCTGTAACACGCTCTGCAGAGGTTCTGTAACACGCTCTGCAGAGGTTCTGTAACACTCTCTGCAGAGGTTCTGTAACACGCTCTGCAGAGGTTCTGTAACACGCTCTGCAGAGGTTCTGTAACACGCTCTGCAGAGGTTCTGTAACACTCTCTGCAGAGGTTCTGTAACACGCTCTGCAGAGGTTCTGTAACACGCTCTGCAGAGGTTCTGTAACACGCTCTGCAGAGGTTCTGTAACACTCTCTGCAGAGGTTCTGTAACACGCTCTGCAGAGGTTCTGTAACACGCTCTGCAGAGGTTCTGTAACACGCTCTGCAGAGGTTCTGTAACACTCTCTGCAGAGGTTCTGTAACACGCTCTGCAGAGGTTCTGTAACACGCTCTGCAGAGGTTCTGTAACACGCTCTGCAGAGGTTCTGTAACACTCTCTGCAGAGGTTCTGTAACACGCTCTGCAGAGGTTCTGTAACACGCTCTGCAGAGGTTCTGTAACACTCTCTGCAGAGGTTCTGTAACACGCTCTGCAGAGGTTCTGTAACACTCTCTGCAGAGGTTCTGTAACACGCTCTGCAGAGGTTCTGTAACACTCTCTGCAGAGGTTCTGTAACACGCTCTGCAGAGGTTCTGTAACACGCTCTGCAGAGGTTCTGTAACAGGCTCTGCAGAGGTTCTGTAACACTCTCTGCACTGAGATCCACATCAGCTGCCCAGGAGGAGCATTCGTTTTACCTCTCGCTCGCGTCCCCCCACCTTCTCCGGGCTGAAGTCCAACCTAAACACGCTCCTCCGGTTATTTCTTTGTTTCATAAAAGTCAGAGATTTGTGCGAGGCTGCTCCTCCTTTGTCAGGGCTTGTGGGGCAGAAATAGGGCCTGTGGCAAACGCTGTTGCCTATTAAAGAACAAGAGCGCTCATCAACCTACGGACCCACAATAGTTTCAGGACAAACTGCTTACATCTTACTGGAGAGAGAGAGAGAAAAAAAACAAAACAAGAAGAGACAAAGAGAGCTTGCGTTGTGCGGCGGCTGTCTCTTCTCTTTCCATCACTTCTGCACTGTTGAGCGCGCAAATTAGATCAGGGACAGAAGTGTCACAGAAAAACACAAAACAAGATGTTCTTCTTTTGTTCTGAATGCCTCCTCGGTTAGTAATGCCTGGGACTGACAAATGAGTCCGTTTGAAAATATATGACAATTCTAATCGGAGAAAGCTAATTAGAGTGGTGACGGGGCAAAATTCCTGGCTGATGCATTCTGGGATTGTGGGAGACCCTCAGGTGGGTGGGAATCTCCAGACTGAATGCCTCTTTCTGAAGGCTACAGGAGAGCTTCAGAACTGCAGAGAGGTTAATGGGAATCCTGGCTGCTGTGCGGCCTGTGGTTTAAAGCACTCTGAGTTACAGTACTATGCAGGTACTGGCATGAGATGTAAGAGTCTCCTAAAGACTGCCAATGTCTTCAGTGTGTGATTGGCAGCAGATCTCACCCACTGTTCACTGCTTTATGCAGGCAAGCACAGCATTGGTCTACTAGTGAAATGGGTTTTAATAATTACATGCTAAAAGGGGTGCATCAAACAGGCTCCATTTACACTGATGTGTTCCACAGGTGCAGTGTTTAGGCACTTTGTGAATGGGAAAAATTCTAAGAAGTCTAGAAAATTCAGGTGCACTGGACCCAATGTGGAGAAAGATGGATAAAAGGTTTGTAGAGCTCTTCATAATCACATCTGCTGTAAGAGAGGAACTAAAATAGATCAAATCTGTCAACGTACAATAGAGCAGGTGAGCCTGAAAACCGGGATGAAGAGATGAAGCTCAGGCTTTTAGGCTCCTTGGGAGGTTGTGTCTAATCAGGCTGAGATTAAGTCTTATCTGAAGACTTAGACAAAGTCTTAAATCTGAGAAGTCTTAAGCCTGACATGAAGTCTTAAGCCTTGGACAAAGTCCTAAATCTTTTGAGCAGCTTTCTGGGCTTATGAAAACTTATGAAGTTTAACTTTGTTTGCAAATGTACATATAATTAGTTATTGGTCAATTGACTCTCAATCACTTTTGGGATTTACAGTGATATGGCAGATCAAAGAACATCAGAATCCTTGTGTTTGCCATGAAAAAAATCACCATTCATGACTGGCCTTTCTTCTTACTTCCCATAGCAAAATTGTCTCGTTCACATTACAGCACCATCAGTCCTTTCCTTACTTGGGAATCAAACCTGCAACCTTTTAGTTACACGGCTAGCTTGTTAACCATTACACTACGCTGCTGGGATAGTTTATTTTGATTGTTCTTCATCACCGTCATCACCATCATGTGCTCCACCACAATTCTGCCAAAACGAGGTGCAGTTCTGGTGAATTCCTTCCCACCCCACTCCCCCCGCCCCCCTGTCCCACCCAGACACCCCCACCCTGGAGGAGCCTTAATACAATTAGCAGCAACTCCAGACTCATTAATAATCCAGGGAGATGGGCTGAAACAGATAAACCGCCGGGTCATTACGACCCGCTGTTATAGGAGTGGAGCTCCGCTGGCTGACGAGGCCATTCTTCAGCAATGTCACAAAAGGTTAAAGCAATGAGCTCTGAATTAGAGATTTCCAATGGGAATAATCAAGCACTTTAATTTCAGCTGAAATAATCCAAAGAGCTGGCTATCATCTCCTCATGCCCCACAGCTGAGGCCTAAAATTAATTGTCCTTTTACAGTGAGAAGTTCCTCTGGAGACCGAGCCGGGACTGGAGAGGGGGAACGGCTGATTGTGAGGCTTTATAACGCGCTTTTCTGCAGCACAGCGATTACTCTGATGAGCGATGAACCCTGCCTAATGGCTCCAGAACGCGCTCGCAGGGCAGAGATTACAGGGCAGGTAACAATAATATTGATTATACTCCTAATAGGAAGCGCAGGAGGTTTTAACGGCCCTGTGGAGGGGCAATCTGTCGGCTGAATGTGGCTATCAGGACTCTCACATAAGACCGTCTTAAACTTTTAAATCCCCACATTTGGATATATAGCCCACCATGATGCATTTTTCTCAGGTCCAAGTTAAAAGTTAAGTGTTCATAAATACGCAGGGTGAAGGTGTCCAGACGGGTACGTGTCTGGGTATGACAGCAGTCTGCAGTATTCAGAGGGTCAGTGCGATCCCAGCTCTCTCTGTCCCAGAGACGTGCGTTCCCCCCTGAAAGCGCATCCCTGGGGTAAACCAGCGCCCTCTCTCCCCGCTGTGTAATTGGCCTCAGACATCATGTGCGCTGCTGCTAATGCCTTGTCACTCAATTAATATGCCAACTCGTTAAAATTCAAAAACAAACAAACCAGATTGCTAATGCTGACATTCCAATTCCCTGATGTCACAGACAACAAACGTGAGTCGCAGACTGGCATCGAGGAGAGAAGAGGGGAAAATGAAAAAAGGCGGGGAAAAAAAGGAACCGGGCAGATGCGCTGGATGACTAATAATGATAATGATAAAAATAATAATTCTGAATTATTATTCAGAGTGTGTTGAGGGCTGTTCACTCGAAAAGGCCAGTGCTGCTCTGGAGTTGGGTTCCGTGAGATCACTGCCTCTTAAAGGGCCAGCACAACAGAGCGCCCAGAGAAGAGAGACATCCCCACCATTCAGGGATCTAGGGGTGCAGTACCAACACTCTGGAGATGCAGTGATGACACTGGGAATGCAGTGATGATGCAGTGATGACACTGGGAATGCAGTGATGACACTGGGAATGCAGTGATGATGCAGTGATTTGTAATGACATTATGAGCATGGAGATTCAGTGAAAGAGCAAACCTCATACTCATACCTGTCTGGAGTTGGATGATTTGGAGGAGGACCCAATCCTCTGGGAGATGGCCAAATCAGAAGCTATCCTCTGTAAAAATAAGATTGTTACACAGACAAACCTGAAGCATTGGGGACCTGCACCCCCTTTAACAACATGCCATAAACAACCAGACATGCAAAACAAAACCCTCGGCCCAAAATCTGGGGAGTAGAACATTCCGGAAAGTAGAATGCTGGATAGTAAAGGTTCTACTGTAATCAGCTTCCCCAAATTTCTGACCATAGCGCCCCCTGTGGGCTAAACCATTAATCAGCTGCTGTCCCGTCAGAGATCCGTTCGTGATCAGTCACCAGCAGCTGAGGTATTCTCCACGGCTGATTGGAGGGGATAAGCAGCAGCTTAATCAAGGCTCCCGGGCTCAGAGGGGTTCTCCTGCACTCTCCAGTTCCTGTTGCATTTCTCCCCTTCCTCTCTGCACTTCCTGCTCTACCGTTTTTGTGTTGTGGGTTTAAAGTATTTATAAGATATTTGCCTGAGTGTATGGCTTATTAAATCAATGTTGGAGTCCTATTGTGGTGTTCCCCCCTCATATGAACACTAGTGGTTGAGTCCAAATGTGGTGTTTCCCCCCATGTAATGTTAGTGGTTGAGTCCAAATGAGCTATTTCCCCACATATGAACACTAGTCGTTTGAGTCCTAATGTAGACTGGCCTTAACACATGGTAGTGGTGTTAAGGAGTTCCTCACCCTTATTATTACCTTATCGCTGCCTTACCAAATTTCACCTGCAGAACCAGGTATGCCCTCCAGAGCATTTCCCATAATGCTCGTCTGTAAGGTGAAGGGGCTGGCCTTTGTGTTTTTTTCGATTGCACTGTAATGAAGTGAAGTCTGATTTTTGCCCTTGTTTTAACATTGTGTCCTCATGGCAGACAGCACTTCCTGAGATTTACCCCAGATCCTCTCTTTATGGCGGGAGAGTCTGGGCGGCGTGAGCGCGCTGGATATGAATGAGTATGGGTGTCTGTGGAGCTCTAATGGGCGCCAGCGCAGAGTTTAATGGCGTGGGACGTCTTCAGGGGGCCTCGGGGAGCACAGCCAGGTCCATAAAGAGCGGCTGCCAGATTGCTGCTCCGCAGTCTGAGGAATTACTCATTTTAGAATTAAAACTTTACTACTGCTGTGCAATTCTTTACAGCGTTCAAGAGAGGGTCAGGACATTAGAAAGCGAGGCACACAAACTATGCCCAGAGTTCTCAATTTCACTGCTGGATTCCCATTAGTCACCTGGACTGTCCTTGAAATCTTTTCCCTGAGATTGATGGTGCTCACCTGTATGCAGGTATTGCAATGTTAATTTAACAACACATTTTGTCCTCTATTAATGACTGCTCGGATCTGCTCCTCTCTCTCCATCTCAGATCTCCTCCTCTCTCTCCTGCTCAGATCTCCTCCTCTCTCTCCTGCTCAGATCTCCTCCTCTCTCTCCTCTCTCTCCTGCTCAGACCTGCTCCCCCTCTCTCTCCTGCTCCTCTCTCCTGCTCAGACCTGCTCCTCCTCTCTCCTGTGAATTAGAGCTCCTCCTCACCTGGGTAACGGATGGCTCCCTGTTTGTGGTGGATTTACCGGGCTGAAGGGGCGGGAGCCAGCCAGGGCCGCGCTGAGGCCGAATCCTGGCATCACTCTCCTCTAGCATGGGCCTCCAGAGTAATGCAGTATTGATTTGCTTTGCTAATATATTTCTTTCCTGCCTGTTCACAGAGATGAAGGATAATGGGAAACGGCGGTAACTGGGACAGATCAGGGGAACTCAGGACAGCACCCCGTCTCCACCACGGAAACAAAAGTGAAATAAATGTGAAGTAAAACATATACGCTCATAGTATTAACGTTTCATATCAGTCTTTAGTTGTGGGTTAAACTGGTCTTTCATAACTGTGCTGTTCATTCAGGATTCATGTTTTTGTTACTGTGCACAGGTGAATGGCTTATGCTGTGTCAGTCCAAAGAAACTCCACCTGGAAAGATACTGCAAGGAAAGTAGTTGATAAGGACAAGGAAATGTTGAAATGGATTATACAGTGTAATCTTTTGATTTTATCTGTGATATTTGGTTGGGTGGGGAAATTCCAGTCACTGGAATGGGTAAATCAGCCCCCACCTACCCGTCCTCTGAGTCCACTTCACCCCTATAATGACATTTCATTTCCCGTTAAATCAGGGTTAGGGTCAGGGTTACAAAAAATACATTTCAGAGTTGAGGACAAGTTCATATGTTGATTTTGGATGATCCTATTTTTTTTTTTTTGCACTTTTGGGATGTAAAACAATAAAGTTACAAGATTATTCAGTGAAATACATTTTTCCTTTTGAATGACTTAAAATGCATTCTTTTCTATTTATTTTATTGATTTTACGATATTGAAATTGTTTTCCGCATCTTAACAGAGAAACCACATATTTTAAGCCTTGGAGCAAGTGAATATTTGTGCATCAGAAGAAATAATCCTGAAAATGTTCTGGACGGACGTGGCGATTTTTTCCCCGCATGTCAGAAGAGTGTAGCCAGTGGTCGTAGCTGAAAAGGTCACACAAATGTTAATAGGAAATAGATCTTTGTCTAAAAAAATGATGTGAAAATTGCTCAGAGATAGCTGCTGCAGCTGCAGCCCGGTGAAGTGCTGAGGGAGCGATGCTGTTATCTCTCTGGCAGCTCATTAGCATCCCGCTTCCCCCTTTTTCATCCCTAATCTCGCAATTAATGAAACCTGAAAGATCTGTCATGCCTACATTGTTGTTATGAATTACGGCGATCAGATTGCATTAGTTTCCTGTGCGTAAAAAAAGATGTTTTATGTTCCCTGACAAGGAATGCGCCGCTCTGTGTGGCCACACAGATCCGTGACCTGAAAAAAATGGGTAATATTCAGTAGATCACAACATATCATTTTACATCACATTCATATCTAATTGGAGGCTGACATTAATTATTTCCTGTTTAGCTTTCGCTTGACTTGAACACAGTCAATTAGTGTTCACAAATAAACAAAAAGCACTAATTAACAGAATGTCCCGAAGAAGGTTAATTCACAAATTAGGGTTCCATGTGTGTATTACTGTGTGGAAGTATCTTTTCATTACATTTTGGGTCACAGAATGATTCTGTTTGGCAACTGTGTGAATAATATGACTAATATATATGTGAGTTTACTCTAATAATTACGAACATAATACAGAAATGTAACAATAATTATTTATATGTGTATTTGCACTTTGAAAAGCTAAAGGCAGTACAAACATTTGGGTGTTTTCACTGAAATTCCTTCAGAGCCAAGTTCCTGAATGGGTCCAGTCCACTATGAAGAGCTGGCTGATCTGTTTGCTCAGAACTCAAGGTGGAGACAATGAACAGGGACGGAGAGCTCAGATACAATGAGGGGTGTTGAGCCTGTTTAGATTCACATTTCAGCTTCGTGGCACACCAGTGCGGGGGTGTGGTGGTGCTGGTGGGGGGATGTGGGGGGGGGGGCATGGGCAAAGGGTAACCATGAATCCCTCGGGGTCCATATGGAGCTGAACAAGCACCCGGGGGGGGGGGGGGGGGGGGGGGGGGGGGGGTGACCCGAGGGCTGGCTCTGGGGCTGGGAATGGCTTATATAAAGAGGCTGTACAGAAGGGCGGGGGGGGGGGGGGGGGGGGGCAGAGAGAAGCCTGGAGCCTCTTGTGAGCATTCACTCCCTGGGACTCATTTAGTTTCAGTGAAGACCAGTACAGCAACAGAGAAGGAAATACAGGGAAAAGTGTAGATGCACTTGTGGAGCATAATCAAACAGACACACACTCACAGACCCACACACACACTCACGCAAGCACTCACTGCACACTCGCATGAACACACACATACACACACACACGCACACTCAGAAACACACTCAGAAACACACATACACACACACACACACATAGATACATATGTAATACTAAATGAACTATAACAGTGTTGTCCAATCATGTGCCATGGAGAGTATACAGGTTTTCATTCCAACCAATCACTGCACCTTCTGATTTCACTAATTGACACACCTTTAATCAGGGGGCAGGGAACTAATTAGTGGGATCAGCAGGTGCTGTGATTGGTTGGAATGAAAGCCTGCACACTCTTGGCCCTGCCATGTTTCTTCCCCCAGCGATTGGCTTGTGTTCACTTATGTCCTCTGAAGACCCAGAGATTCATTCCTGCCCCTCTGTAGGGGACATGAGTCTCTGCTCTTAATCTCAAGAGCAGTAATTTCTACTATTCTGAAACCTGCACCACCAGGGACATTCAATAAAAAATAAAATAAATAAAATAAATAACGCTTCTGCAAATTTTCATTGATGTCTTTTCATCCGAGATACTCATATTGACGCGTATATCATGCCAAAATTTTAAATGCTCTTGTTTTTCTGCAGCGTCCCAGAAGGATATGAAACTAAAGCACATTAAAGCGCATCAGACAAGCGGCACAAAGGACATTCATCTCCATTTGTTTACCATCGGTTACCCTGGCGATTTGAATGGAGATGTTTACCCCGGGAAGACTTCAGAGCCGAATCTAATATCCTGCACCCCCAGACTTCAGCCGATTATAAATGCCTTTTCTCAACGGTTAGAGTCACATTTTTCACTCCCACACACACCCTCATTTCTCACTCTGCTTCTCAGATGGACCGTCTGAAGTATTGTGAAGACAATTAAACTGCCTGCGCAAAACTTCTAACTTTGCTCAGAGGTCACGAGAGGAATTCACACTAACCGTAGATTCGTTATTGTTATTCCACAGATTATATTTGTTAGTATTAAACAGAGTATCTATTCTGTAACTGCGACTTTTAAAGAAATGGAATACACCAGTGGTCTCCAACCCTGGTCCTGGAGGAGCTACAGGGTCTGCTGCTTTTTGTTTTCACCTTAAACTCAGCACCCAACTGAGACCCAAGACACCAGGTGAGTTGAGTTAACTGTGTAATCAACTGCTCTAATTGATTCATGAAGTGCAGAGTCACTATGAAAACCAGCAGACCTGTAGCTCTCCAGGACCAGGGTTGGAGACCACTGGAATACACTGTAATATATAGAAATGAAATATATTATCGGGATATTGCAGTACTTCAGAAAAAAGTCATTTTAATTATTTACAAAAAATTACTGCCACTTCCAGGCATTTGAGAGGTTAAGAACACATTCCCGTGAGATATATTTATCATTATATGTCCACATATTTGCAGTGTATATTGCGACATATCCCATTTCCATGCGGCAGGAGCCCTTCTCGCCTGGCCTCGAACCCGCAGCTCCTGGTGTCTCGTGGCCTTGCCCCACTTTGCTGACACATCCTTGACTTTCTGCAACGCCTTAGAAACGTCTGAACCTCCGTTCTGAAGTCAGTCGGGCACCTCCCTTCATTACGCTTTCTGGGAAAGTGCGTGAGGTTGGAGCGGCCAGCTGAGGGCAGCATGTTTTACACGCTTTACTCGACAGCTGGGATTGTTGAACAGATTTCCATGGTGAGGAGCGGCCAAAGTTTGCCTTCCCCCGGAGAATCCCAGTTTCTCCCACTCAACTCAATGCCAAACCGAGTGGCATTTTGCCTAAATGTCTGCTATATTTAAATTATTTATTTCTTTAGTACATAATCTTATTCAGGGCACATATGTTGTGAATATTGTAAGTGTTATTTATTAATCTGGCGTGTTATTCACTGAGACAGTTCTGACTAAGCTCTCGCTCAAATGCGCACTGCTATTCTGAACACAAGACCCAGGTCTCAAATCTCCTGGTAACTGGCCTGGTCACCCTGGTAACCAGCCCTGTTCCTGCACAGTCGCCCTGGTAACCAGCCCTGTTCCTGCACAGTCGCCCTGGTAACCAGCCCTGTTCCTGCACAGTCGCCCTGGTTGCCAGCCCTGCTCTCGCACAGTTATCAGCACACTTGCCTACTATTGAGTATGCAAGTTGCATACAAGTTGTGTACAACTTGTACGGTATACTTGATAGTAAGAAAGTGTGCTGATTTGGACACGGCCCAGGAGATGTTTTTCAGGGGTCAGAAAAATATGGCTAGAGTTTGACAGGAAGTCCACGTCCGCATCGATTAGCATCAAGCCCACCATTTTAAAACAGCACCCGCGGCTCAAATTAACACAAGACACAGGAGCAAAAGGATGGACTCCTCAGTGAGGGAGAGGGGCGAGGTGGTGACCCTGTGGAATAATGGGAGGGGGGGGGGGGGCACAGAACCCGCGACCTTCATTAGCCACTGTCAGCTGGCTGTGTCAGGCAGAACAAAGCTGAGTGGTTGATAGTGCCCCCGCCCCGGCTGGACACGCGGAAAGACAAATTACCCCCGCAGAGAGATAAGGCTGTTATTAGAGTCCTCTGGAACTCCAGCAAATGAGGAAAAAGGACCCTATTGAAAACAGACCTGACAAGAGGGGGAAAAATTCCCATTTCATGCGACGGCGCAACAATACCGGGACACTGTGCTGCGGGAGATTGGGTCTGGGAGCACGTAAACGTGACCGCTGTCCCGTGCTGAGGCGGAGAGGAGCCTGAGCGAGCTGCTCATCGGATCAGCGCCGGGAGGAAGTCCTGTGAGAAAAGAACAGGAACCGTGAGCTGTGCTGAGAGGGGGAAAGTGAGGCAGTCTGCATAAAGTTTTTTTATTTTTTATTCGGTCTGATATTTCCTGATAAGAGTCTAAAACACTGGGCTGTGAGTCCGGCCTGTCGAGCTCATCGGCACTGAGGGAAGTGCCGGGTTCTGAAAGGACTGTTTGAAAAGTGCAGATCCAGTGAAAAAACCCACAACTTCTTTCAGTCTCCCCAGCTGACCCTCCCTCCCCACCTGCAGATGGGGTTTGCCCCCTGGTGCGGTAGGGCAGGACAGGGTGGGGAAGGGGGCGAGGGGCAGGGCAGGGCAGGGGTGGGGGGGGGGGGGTGCAGAACAGAGAGGACTCCCATCAGATGCTGGCATCACAATTGGGCTAAGGGTCCTGGGCTTTATCTAATGAGTGTGCAGGTGAATGATTGATCTGTGTGTGTGTGTGTGTGTGTGTGTGTGTGTGTGTGTGTGTGCGTGTGTGTGTGTGCGTGTGCGCGTGTGCGCGTGTGTGTGTGTGTGCATGCCTATGTGTGTGTGTGTGTGTGTGTGTGTGTGTGTGCGTGTGTGCGTGTGTGTGTGTGCATGCCTATGTGTGTGTGTGTGTGTGTGCGTGTGTGTGTACCAGTGAAGAAATGGAGAGTGCTTTACTTTTTATTGTGTTGAAGGAGGCTCCAGTATGAAATCTGAATCTTGGCTTTAACATCCCTCCTCGGGTGCAAATATTATTAAAGCACCAGGACACCTCACGCTGACAGCATTCACAGATTTCACGCAGTCCTTCCAAAGCCTTCATCCTGGACAACAAAAACCCAGAATCCAGGAGCCTCTGTTCAGCAGGGTGTCACACAGCTGTGTGTGCTGCATGTTTTCAGTGTATTAAAAGCACATTCCCTGCACAACAGAAATCACATCAGCGCCTAATGAAACGTGGCACAATAATCGGGAGGTTGGTATTTTCAGTCACGGTGGACCAAGGCAGTGGGTTTGGAGAGATTCTTCGTGGGAACGAGAGCAGGAATGATTTGCATTTGAATGGAGCGCTGACAGCTCTTCAGCGCCGATGCTCATAACATTTCATTGTTGCTTCGCATTTGTTCGCAGTGCTTCAGGGTGAACTGTAGCTCGGATATTTGACTGTTGTGAGCATTGGCACAATGAGGGGCAATGGTGAGGTGGACGAGTTAATGCTGCGGTGGCACAGACGAGGTTGGGCGCGGGGTTGCTTTGTGGGGGTGACCGTTATCAGTGTGTTATTAAATATGGACCTGAATGGTTGCAGAATAATGTTTTGATATCATTTTCCCATTGCACTGGTGGTCTTTATAGTAATACAGGTCAGACCCTGTTGCTTTTTCCTCATGTAATCCACTGTTTTGTCCCAGTGGAGACGTCAGGAACTTAAAGGCACAGAAGGTGTATTTTAGAATAAAAAATGGGACATAAATCAAACTTACTCAGTGTCTGTAGTTAATCTTTGGCGCAAAATGTGTTCCTTAATACTTCAGTGTTTGTGCTGACTAGAAGGAGGGGGGCTCTTTACATGGCATTGTTGCAGTACAGCTGAATATATTTTAAACAAGAAATAAATGTAGACATTATAAGTTTTGCCAGTCACTTGAGTTGAAATACAAATATGATCAGTACAGAGGCAAAGCAGCCAATTTGCCACGACCGCCCCATTACTAATATACAGTACATTTAACTGTATATCTAAAATCAATGGAAAACAACACATGCATGCGTGTGCACACACATATACACACGTACACACACACACACACACACACACACACTTATACATAGGTGGTTACACACACACGCACATACACACACTTATGCTCACACACACACTTACACACAGGCAATTACACACACACACACACATACGCACACACACTTATACACCAGCACTTACACACACACACACACACACAATTGCTGCAGGAAATAGCTGTGTTGTTCCACTTGTGTACTTTTAAGTTTCTTCCAGCTCTCTCCCCCCTTTCATTTTTTCAAATCAAGGGGCAACCTTTGAAAAGGAAACATGTAAGAACAGAACTATGAATTAAAAATGGATGAACATGACCTCAGGGGTAAACATAACAGAAATCAATGATTTCAAGGATTCAGAATGGTTCTGAATATAATCTCCGAAACGGTGCACTTTAAAGACTGTAAAAAATAAAAAATAAAACTGTATTAATTCAATTTGCAGTTCTAGCCATCACTGCCACCATCACTGCAACATTACTGCAACATCACTGCAACATTACTGAAACATTACTGCAACATTACTGTAACATCACAGCAACCATCACTGCAACACTACTGCAACACTACTGCAACATCACTGCAACACTACTGCAACACTACTGCAACATCACTGCAACATCACTGCAACACTACTGCAACATCACTGCAACATCACTGCAACACTACTGCAACATCACTGCAACACTACTGCAACACTACTGCAACATCACTGCAACATCACTGCAACACTACTGCAACATCACTGCAACATCACTGCAACACTACTGCAACATCACTGCAACATCACTGCAACACTACTGCAACATCACTGCAACATCACTGCAGTAGCACACTACTGCAACATCACTGCAACACTACTGCAACACTACTGCAACATCACTGCAACACTACTGCAACACTACTGCAACATCACTGCAACACTACTGCAACATTACTGCAACATCACTGCAACATCATGCAGTCATCACTGTGATCATCATGCAGTCATCCCCTCAGCCGTGGCAGAGCAGTGAGAAGGCCCACACGCACACTGCTGTTCTTCAGGAGCATCTCATTATTCCCGCACAGTAGTGCAGTAGCACAGCGAGCGCAGTAGCGCAGTAGCACAGCGAGCGCAGTAGCGCAGTAGCACAGCGAGCGCAGTAGTGCAGTAGCGCAGTAGCGCAGTAGCACAGCAAGTGCAGTAGCGCAGTAGCACAGGAGCTCTGTAGCGCAGTAGCACAGCGAGCGCAGTAGCGCAGTAGCACAGCGAGCGCAGTAGTGCAGTAGCGCAGTAGCACAGCGAGCGCAGTAGTGCAGTAGCGCAGTAGCACAGCGAGCGCAGTAGCACAGCGAGCGCAGTAGCGCAGTAGCACAGCGAGCGCAGTAGTGCAGTAGCGCAGTAGCACAGCGAGCGCAGTAGTGCAGCAGCAGTAGCACAGTGAGCGCAGTAGTGCAGTAGCGCAGTAGCGCAGTAGCACAGCGAGCGCAGTAGCGCAGTAGCGCAGTAGCACAGCGAGCGCAGTAGCGCAGTAGCACAGTAGCGCAGTAGCGCAGTAGCACAGTAGCGCAGTAGCACAGCGAGCGCAGTAGCACAGCGAGCGCAGTAGCGCAGTAGCACAGCGAGCGCAGTAGCGCAGTAGTGCAGTAGCGCAGTAGCGCAGTAGCACAGCGAGCGCAGTAGCGCAGTAGCGCAGTAGCGCAGTAGCGCAGTAGCACAGTAGCGCAGTAGCACAGCGAGCGCAGTAGCACAGCGAGCGCAGTAGCGCAGTAGCACAGCGAGCGCAGTAGCGCAGTAGCGCAGTAGCACAGCGAGCGCAGTAGCGCAGTAGCACAGTAGCGCAGTAGTGCAGTAGCGCAGTAGCACAGTGAGCGCAGTAGCACAGTAGCGCAGTAGCACAGCGAGCGCAGTAGCGCAGTAGCACAGCGAGCGCAGTAGCGCAGTAGCGCAGTAGCACAGCGAGCGCAGTAGTGCAGTAGCGCAGTAGCACAGCAAGCGCAGTAGTGCAGTAGCACAGCAAGCGCAGTAGTGCAGTAGCAGTAGCACAGCGAGCGCAGTAGCGCAGTAGCACAGCGAGCGCAGTAGCACAGTAGCAGTAGCGCTTTAGCATTTTTACTGAGCCGCTCTCAGGTTGTGTGACTCACAGAGATTTTCCCTCAGACGCTGACGCACCCGACGCTGGCTCAGCTCAAATGTCACACGGGATTTGGGATGCCGTTCACTTGGAGGAGTTTGTGTCAATGCACAGTACGTTCCAGGAAAAACGTTCTCTCTCAGTCCAGACTCCAGGCTCCATCTTACTGCCCTACCTTTTCAACAGCCAGTGACTTCATTTAATCTTCTTATACAACATCAATCAGCCTGTTATAAGTGTGTTTGCTTAAAGGAGCAGGTTACTGAAAGCTCTGATACTGTAACTATTAGAGAACACTCAGGAGATGCGTGAGCAGAGAAAACTAACCTCCCAGAAAAATTAAGCCATGTGGCATTAGACATATAACTATATACTCTAATTAAGAAGGGCCTCGCTGTCTGGGATGAAATATAGCTGTAGTGAATTTGGATTGGCAATACACTAATGAATAAACTCAAAATCATAAGTAAAATATTCAATTTAACCACCATTAAATTTTACGGGTAAGATATTCTGTGGTCCTCAGTAAGAGCCACTTAGCAGCAGCGTAGCAGAGTGCTTCAGGAGGTAAGAAGCAGATGAAGGAGACCAGGAGGAATTTAAGCGCATAAAATCAGGAAGACCTGTGTGGCACGGGGAGAAGCACAGATGGTGAGCAGGAAGGTAGAGTACATCTGCGACACTGGAGAGACACCTGACGCGTGTCACCTGGCTACCGCAGGGAGCGACGGTCTCACCTGGCCGCAGGTGAGCTCTGGAACAGGACGGGCAGTGGAACACTAAAGCCCCAGCTCTGTCCTCATCTGTCCTCATCTGTCCTCACAGCTTAGCATGGAGACTAAGGAACAGGGCCTTTGGCTCATAATGAAGGCGTTACAGACACCATGGGCAGGTCTGCAGGTTGCTGCTGCACAGTCCCTCCCGTGGGGGTTGGGTGGGGGGGGGGGGGGGGGGGGGGGGGGGTCAGTAGCAGCACTTGATCCTACAGTCCCATCATCCTCAGCTCTCTACTGATGAGAAACAGAAGAACCACAGCAGGAAGCCAGCTGCTCTCCATGACAACGCGACTAGTTGTCCTTACTGTCCCTACGAAGAACTGGGGGATAGTGGGGTGGTGGGGGGTTAGGGTTAGTGGAGACAAAGATTATGTGTCAGAGTCAATAAGAGCACCGATGTTCTCTTTGGTATTGGGTGGAGGGTAGAGGGGGATAAGGCTGGCTCTCTCTGGTGGAGGGGGGTAAGGCTGGCTCTCTCTCTAGTGGAGGAGAGCGAGCGGTGGCGTGGATTTGGTGCTGGATGGAGTGCGCTCAGTAGGCTCTCCCGCTGGCACACGTGTCACGGCGCTGACGTAGGGGAACCTCGACCCCAGATGGCTCCGCCCCCCTCCGTCAGCCTGTCCATCTGTCCCAGGCGGGATCCTCGCACGGGGCGGAGGATTGGCGGTCTGTCCCCGCGGCATGGCCACGATCGCGGGGGGGGTCGAAGGTTATAGAGGAGCAGCGGCCTCGTTTATGCAGAGACCCGCCACACTACCGCACACCTGCCCAACACACTGCTGCTTGTGCTTAGAGGTGCTCAGGGACTTTACATCGCAGCGCACTACTACTTGTGCTTAGAGGTGCTCAGGGACTTTACATCGCAGCGCACTACTGCTTGTGCTTAGAGGTGCTCAGGGACTTTACATCGCAGCGCACTGAGCTGTTTCTCTTATTTCCATCACCTTGTTTACAGCAGGTGTTTAGTAAGAGCTCAGTCACAACTGGTAGATTAAATTATTGTTGGGTTCAATTCAATTTCATCACATTAAATTCAAGAAATGAATTGCAAATCAGTTCAACTGAAAAATATCCATGGGAATTTTTTTAATCTGTGGATTTAATTTCCTGAATTGACTGAATTTAAATGGAGCTTACCCCAAGCTTGAATTGAGTAGGGAAGCACTGATGCACCATTCTTACATAGTTCCTGTTCATCTGTGTTTGCTGCTGCGGAAGAGATGGAGAATGTCCTGTTCCTGTGTCATTGAGTCAGAGTCAGTTTTTTAGATCCGCTTGGACAGATGCCTGGATTTAAAAACATCTCCATTGATTAAAAGGAAATAGTTTGTCCATAAAAATGGAAACTTTGATCCATCTAGTGTGATATTGTGATATCGCAATACAGTGACCCCTGGATTAAACTGCCAGGAAGGGAAAGGGCGCTTAGTCATCAGATTATACGATACTCAGTTAATATGGAAACGGTTTTTCTTCACTTTAATAATGCTTTCCCTTCAGCTTACTCAGACAGCTGTTCTGTCTCTGAACACAAATGAGTGATTTAGGCCGGCGCATTGGCACTCTCTCCGTGGGCCTGTACTGGCTAACTACGATGGTTTTAAAGCTGCTCTGGGTGAGGAAAGGGTTTCTGGTCTTCTGCTGAATTAAGTGGCCTGAGTATGAAAAGCTATTTATGTGTGGTCTGGTCCTCCTGTTCAGTGGGTTATTTCACTGATACATTTATATACATACATATATGTTTATACATAGAGTACCTGTGCATAGAGTGTGTGAGAGTACCTGTGCGTAGAGTGTGTGAGAGTACCTGTGTGTAGAGTGTGTGAGAGTACCTGTGCGTAGAGCGTGTGAGAGTACCTGTGTGTAGAGTGTGTGAGAGTACCTGTGTGTAGAGTGTGAGAGAGTACCTGTGCATAGAGTGTGTGAGAGAGTACCTGTGCATAGAGTGTGTGAGAGTACCTGTGTGTAGAGTGTGTGAGAGTACCTGTGTGTAGAGCGTGTGAGAGTACCTGTGTGTAGAGTACCTGTGTGTAGAGCGTGTGAGAGTACCTGTGTGTAGAGTGTGTGAGAGTACCTGTGTGTAGAGTGTGAGAGAGTACCTGTGTGTAGAGTACCTGTGTGTAGAGTGTGAGAGAGTACCTGTGTGTGAGAGTACCTGTGTGTAGAGTGTGAGAGAGTACCTGTGTGTAGAGTGTGAGAGAGTACCTGTGTGTGAGAGTACCTGTGTGTAGAGTGTGAGAGAGTACCTGTGCGTAGAGTGTGTGAGAGTACCGGTGTGTAGAGTGTGTGAGAGTACCTGTGTGTAGAGCGTGTGAGAGTACCTGTGTGTAGAGTACCTGTGTGTAGAGTGTGTGAGAGTACCTGTGTGTAGAGCGTGTGAGAGTACCTGTGTGTAGAGTGTGTGAGAGTACCTGTGTGTAGAGTGTGAGAGTACCTGTGTGTAGAGTACCTGTGTGTAGAGTGTGTGAGAGTACCTGTGTGTAGAGCGTGTGTAGAGTACCTGTGTGTAGAGCGTGTGAGAGTACCTGTGTGTAGAGTGTGAGAGTACCTGTGTGTAGAGTGTGTGAGAGTACCTGTGTGTAGAGTGTGTGAGAGTACCTGTGTGTAGAGTGTGTGAGAGTACCTGTGTGTAGAGTGTGTGAGAGTACCTGTGTGTAGAGCGTGTGAGAGTACCTGTGTGTAGTGTGTGAGAGTACCTGTGTGTAGAGTACCTGTGTGTAGAGCGTGTGAGAGTACCTGTGTGTAGAGCGTGTGAGAGTACCTGTGTGTAGAGCGTGTGAGAGTACCTGTGTGTAGAGTGTGTGAGAGTACCTGTGTGTAGAGTGTGTGAGAGTACCTGTGTGTAGAGTGTGTGAGAGTACCTGTGTGTAGAGTGTGTGAGAGTACCTGTGTGTAGAGTACCTGTGTGAGAGAGTACCTGTGTGTAGAGTGTGAGAGAGTACCTGTGTGTAGAGTGTGTGAGAGTACCTGTGTGTAGAGTGTGTGAGAGTACCTGTGTGTAGAGTGTGTGAGAGTACCTGTGTGTAGAGTACCTGTGTGAGAGAGTACCTGTGTGTAGAGTGTGTGAGAGTACCTGTGTGTAGAGCGTGTGAGAGTACCTGTGTGTAGAGTGTGAGAGAGTACCTGTGTGTAGAGCGTGTGAGAGTACCTGTGTGTAGAGCGTGTGAGAGTACCTGTGTGTAGAGCGTGTGAGAGTACCTGTGTGTAGAGTGTGAGAGAGTACCTGTGTGTAGAGCGTGTGAGAGTACCTGTGTGTAGAGCGTGTGAGAGTACCTGTGTGTAGAGCGTGTGAGAGTACCTGTGTGTAGAGTACCTGTGTGTAGAGCGTGTGAGAGTACCTGTGTGTAGAGCGTGTGAGAGTACCTGTGTGTAGAGTACCTGTGTGTAGAGCGTGTGAGAGTACCTGTGTGTAGAGCGTGTGAGAGTACCTGTGTGTAGAGCGTGTGAGAGTACCTGTGTGTGTAGAGTACCTGTGTGTAGAGCGTGTGAGAGTACCTGTGTGTAGAGCGTGTGAGAGTACCTGTGTGTAGAGCGTGTGAGAGTACCTGTGTGTAGAGTACCTGTGTGTAGAGCGTGTGAGAGTACCTGTGTGTAGAGTACCTGTGTGTAGAGCGTGTGAGAGTACCTGTGTGTAGAGCGTGTGAGAGTACCTGTGTGTAGAGCGTGTGAGAGTACCTGTGTGTAGAGTGTGAGAGAGTACCTGTGTGTAGAGTACCTGTGTGTAGAGTGTGAGAGAGTACCTGTGTGTAGAGCGTGTGAGAGTACCTGTGTGTAGAGCGTGTGAGAGTACCTGTGTGTAGAGTACCTGTGTGTAGAGTGTGTGAGAGTACCTGTGTGTAGAGTGTGTGAGCGTACCTGTGTGTAGAGTGTGTGAGAGTACCTGTGTGTAGAGTGTGTGAGAGTACCTGTGTGTAGAGCGTGAGAGAGTACCTGTGTGTAGAGTGTGTGAGAGTACCTGTGTGTAGAGTGTGTGAGAGTACCTGTGTGTAGAGCGTGAGAGAGTACCTGTGTGTAGAGTGTGTGAGAGTACCTGTGTGTAGAGCGTGTGAGAGTACCTGTGTGCAGGTAACCCTTACTCCAGGTGGAGTGCGCATCCGCAGTCTAATGTAACCTTATAAAAAAAGAGTGACTGGGTTCTGATGACCAGACCTCACCTCCCGGAGGCCCGAATCTATTCAGGGCCATCTTTGTGGAAACTGGTCTTTGTTTTCACACAGCTATTTTCAAAATGGCATTATGAGAGGGGAGACAGCACTTATTAATCACGTTTCCCCTGGCAACGGAGTGACAGGGAGGCAGGAGTAGTGAAGAGCGGGTCTTTTATGGGGGGGGGGGGGGTGGATTTGATTACTTTGTCTTTTATATTGAGCACATTGTGTGTATGTGGGGGGGGTGAGGAGCAGAGGGTGGATCAGTACTGCAGCAGGTCCCCTGGGGGGGCGGGGGGGGGGGGGGGGGGGGGAGGGGCACGCCAGGTTCCCCATGGGCTGGCACGCTGTCTGAAATGACTAATGTGGCTAATAAAACCAGGGTAATCGCTGCTGCTGGGAGTCTCTTAAACTGTTTAACGGATCGGGAACCACTCCACAGCCCGAGTGCAGACGCATCGGCTCCCAAACCACTCTCAGTCCTTAGATATCAGACACGCACGGACATGTCTATACACACACATTACTGCGTGACCTTATATATGCATGCGTATCCATAAAATACATTTTAAAAACAAATGTTAATTGTAAATATTAGCTAGCCTAAATAATGTCTTAACTGGCATTCATTAGACAGATGAAAACTAGACATTCATAATCATCCAGCTAAATTTCTAAATGTCTCTTCAGACTTGTAAGTTAATGAATCCATTCCTAGGTCATGATTCCCGTGCTCTCCATCTAGCTGTCACACACTGCGCGCACACACAACTAGAATTACACAGGGGTTGGAACTACGTCTTACTCATATTAATAAGGCTCAAATACAGTCAATTGTTATGTATACTGTTTCGGGTGTGTGTGAAATTCATTTTAACATGATGATAAAACTCATTAGATGTTTGAATTAATTTTCATATTAATTCAGATTCAGCCCCTTCCTGTTCACATTGTATCTGAACGGTAATTTTGCACAAAGCGGTTTGGCGCCGATCGGCAGGTGCAGACGCCGTCAGCGATTAGGACCCCGCCGATCTCACCTGTCTGCTCGTTCAGCGCAGCACGTCTCTGACTCAGTGTGGATGAGGAGGGAAACTCATCCCGCCATGATCATTAAGGGGGGGGGGGGTAATTAAGAGGGATTAACGGCTCGTCTCCAGTCAGGGGGCGCAGTTGCGGTTGGAAGGAAAACCCGGAAACGCAGGGGTCCCGCAGGACACGGGTCACGGAATGCCCTGCTGCAGTCCCAGGGAGAGGGCTGCTGTCCAGGGTGCTGAAGCATGACTGTGGCTTCTGCACCGGAGGAAAACAGTGCTGAAGTCAAGGTCAACACAGAGCGGAAATGTGCTTTACATACTGGTGCAGATACAGGGCAGTAATGTGCTTTACATACTGGTGCAGATGGCATGGGCACTCCTCTACCTCTTGCCTCTTGCACTGCTATAGCAACAAAACCTGCATTTTGTCATAAGTGCTTTCACTATAAAAAAAATATTAAACTAAAAACTAAATAAAAGCAGTCATACTCCATTGAGCAAGGAAATAGGTAGATGAAAGTGCTTGCAATTCAGCTTGTGTTATTCTTGACATTTTAAAAAATGAATACTTTTTTCTTGTCAGACATTTTTCTGACCTCATTGCATGGTTACGTTTGGCTGTTTTCTGACCGAGGAACCACTGGTTTAATCAATTTCAATCAAAAGGAAGCTAAAAAAAAGAGAAGAAGCAGGAGAAGAACTGAAGGGAATTATTTTTTCTTCTGAATTCTCTATTTAAACGTGTAACACCATCAGATTTACAAAAACACTAATTCTGTTAACCATAACAAGCCTCTGCAGGAAATTAAACACAGAATGAACTGCGATAAAAAAACAGGTCAAGAGAGTTTTTGTTTCAGATAAAATGTACTAAAGGAACAATTATTTTGATGTCTTTGTTTTTTTTTTCTTGAAGATGTGCAGTCATGTCAACACGACGTGACACGGCAACACTAGAAAAATTAATCAGGAGGTTTTGATTATTCTGAAAACAGCTTTTTTGGACGGAATGAAAAGATTAAGGGATGATTTGCAGATATCACTTTCCACTCATATTTCATGTATTGTCAGATTATCAATTGTATGCACGTGAGTGAGTGAGTGTGTGACTGTGTGTGGTTTCCCAGTTGAAGCACAGATGTGAGAGTTTGTCACATTACATTTGAAAATACATTTGTAGAGGGGGCAAGCTTAGATACATAGCTACAAAGAAAGAGTGGGGGGAGAGAGGGAGGGACGTTCAGACTCCTACTAGCAGATATTTTACAGAGAACAAGCCCCTGGGGGCTGCAGTGTACTGTCAGCCCATGGGCCAAATCGGATACTATTTGTTCAAGAAGTCAGAAGGGAAAACCAAACAAAAAAAGAAAAATCAATAAATAAATCAGATTCAATGACCCAGCAGCCCCCAAAACCACTGTGCTGGGTCACTGCATCTGATTCTGAGAGGCCAGAGTCAATAATCAACCCAAACCCTAACCCAAGCCTAACCCTAACCCTAACCCTAACCCTAACCCAAGCCTAACCCTAACCCTAACCCTAACCCAAGCCTAACCCTAACCCTAACCCTAACCCAAGCCTAACCCTAACCCTAACCCTAACCCAAACCCTAACCCAAGCCTAACCCTAACCCTAACCCTAACCCAAGCCTAACCCTAACCCTAAACCTGCACCCCGCACTTTCCTGCAGATAACATCTTGAGTAAAACAGAACCCTCAGCGAAGGAAGAGCCGTTTGTAGTGAGCGTGTTATGGTTCTCATTTTAATGGGATGTGTTGGAGAGGAAGACCGGCTGGAAGCCAAAGCAGAGGATGGAAGCAGGAGCGCGGCGCCTTGTTAAGGGGGCCAGTGGAGTAATTAATCTCCAGTTTGGTTAGGCTTTCGGCCAAACGGCGCCACAATAAGTAGAAAGAGCTCTGAGAAGTATTAAATTGAATTGTCACAGTCTTAATTTCTCTGCATATGAGCAGAAGCAACTGGAAAACAGAGAGGTGGAATCTGTCCATGTCTGTAATTGTGCTCAGAAGTCTAAGAATCGGTACCCCTCTCAGATTAAAGTCCTGCCCCCCCCCCCCCCCCCCCCCCCCTTGTTTCGGCTCCAGGAACTGAACGTTCTCTCTCTAGGGGTGTGAAACGTTAGTCCCACTGGGCTGTGGAGTCTGTGAGGATTTGTGCTTTCTGTCCAATCAGCAGCCAGTTTACCCTTTTAGCCAATCTGTGACTTAAATTAATCCCTGGAAGTGCTGGAACTCAGCAAAAAGCCAGCAGACACAGATTCTGACCCCCTACATGCTATTTAAACGTATGGAAATACACAGGAACATTTCACCCCCCAGCAAACACTTCAAGAGCCTTCAAATAATCTACAGTATGTAATTTATTAATTAGGCATAAATCACTCACATGGACCAATTTGCCAAAATCAATTACTAGAGAACAATTACTGACATTGTTAGGTTTAAGAATTCAAATAGTACACAATGATGTTTTTAAGGATACAATTTACTGTGGCATCATCATAGACCAGCTCTTTTTTAAACGAGGTTATTTCTGTACAAGTTCAGCAAAACTCAAAGTTCTGTGCTGGTCTCGTTTGATATTGCAGAAAACTTTTGTTGCACTCTGTCAGAAATGCAGTGAAGACGTCTTTCTGCAGGTTCATGGAGCCAGATAATCAAACTATAGAAAGAAACATGCCGCCTGTGCACTACAAAACGATTTGAAATGATAAATATAAAAATGGTGCATTTTCGCACACTCAGTGCACATTGGGAGTGTTTTCAGGGACTGAAGAGTGGCATAGTGTTATATTTTATGCATCCTAGTGGCCACATAAAATAGTTTTGTTTTGGCATATGCTGCGGAATGAAACTAAACATATCAAATGAAAGAGTAAAAATTGAGCTGATTCTTCAATAAAATGACAATAAAAAAACAGCCCTTTCCTCTCCTTTGGACCTCTTTAAGTTAAACTCGACTTGCTTTTCAGCTCCTGCACAGAAAAAGCATTATAACAGTATTTAGAATTAAAATGTTTATGTGTTGTTTTTATTTCCTGTAAAAGCATGTTAAGCATAACCGTCACTGTCAGAGATCTGCCGGCTCTCTGCTAATGATCTGGGGCCGAATCCGTCAGCCAGGGGCCGTTTCAATAAAAAATCAATAGGAATCATATCTGCACTCTGCACATGAACTCACTGAGCTCAGGTTGTTGGGATGGTTCGAGGGGTGAGGTGTGGAACGGGCAGTTAAAGGGCCTTTCTGAACCTTTCACGGCACATCCATTATAACGGCAGAAACACACAATCTGATTATAGTCAGGCAGAGAGGGAGCTTTAATGATCAATTCACAGTTTTGTCTTCAGCTTTTTTTTTTGTCAATTGTGCTGTTTGGTCATGTGACTCAGTAACAGCGCTGGGCAAGGTTAAAAATATCCGTCACTGAACCAACACAAAGTGAAGCAGACATAACAAAGAGGAGGCAGCTTACAGTTCTACCTGAGTTACAGAGGTAGGCCTCTCTGTAAGTGTGTGTGTGTGTGTGTGTGTGTGTGTGTGTGTGTGTGTGTGAGCGCGAGTGTATGCATGTGTATGTGTGTGTGTATATGTGTGAGTATGTGTGTGACTGTGTGAGTGTGTGATTATGTGTCACTGTGTAAAAATTAATAATAATAATTAATAAAAATAACTGTGTGTGTGTGCGTGAGTGTGTGTGTGTGTGTGTGCGTGAGTGTGTGTAAGCTTGAGCGTGTGTGAGTATGTGTGTCTGAGAGAGATACAGATAAAGAGAGGTAGGTAGGGAGAGATATAGAGAGATAGAGAGAGAGAGGGAGGGAGGGAGGGAGGGAGAGAGATATAGTACAGGTGATCCTCCAGACTGCTGTACCTTTATTGATTATTAAAAGCATCTGGATGTGATTTGCTCTCCACTGTGACACTGTTAATATTCCATCTGACTGTTACAGATGACAGAAGGTCTTCCCCGAGGCTTGGAGGAAGCTGTGTTCATTTTTCTCTCTCTCTCTCTCTCTCTCTCTCTCTTCTCTCTCTCTCTCTCTCTTTTGTGCTCTCTAATTCCTGAGACTTTAAATAACTCATCCTCGTTATGGTGATGTGTGAGTGCACAGGCCATCGCGCAGTTAAACTGATTAGTGTGCATTTATCTCTCACTGTGACCTCTTTCCCGAGATGTGGGGGAATATGTCAGAGGGGCCCCCGGTCTCAGTGCCCACTGCAGATGTTCCGGGGTGGGGGGGGGGTTTACGTAATGAGGCCTCCACATGCGTTTCTCCTGTGTCCTCCGGCCAGATACTGTTCAGGCATATCAATTATCCCTGACCGGAGGGAGCAGAGCATTATGGGATTGCTCCAGGAGTTACCGAGAATGAAGAGTATGTGATGTAATGGCTCAATTCAATTTGTGCAGGAAAAAGGCTAATGGCATCATTATGGCAATATGCAGGGACTAGTACGAACAGAACTAAAGCCAAAGCAATCATCTGTAGGGCACGTCTCCTTATGATAAAAAGGCACAAAGAGGACATGCTGTGTCAGAATCTATTTGGGAAGACACGCCCCGTCACACAGGGTGGGGCAGGGTGGGGCGGGGAGGGGTGGGGCGGGGTGGGGCGGGGAGGGGTGGGGCGAGCCGGGGGGGGTGGGGTGGGTGAGGCCTGGATTCAGAGCAGATTCCGGGAGGGACAGTAGCGCTAAACCCTGAGGTGCAGTACTCTAATTTGAACATGAACACCACACCGCAGGCTGAGCGAGGAGAAAGCCTGTCTCCCTCCGTTTAGCTGCGAGGGAGAACATCGGCCAGCTGGCAGAACAAGCCGCCTGACTAGGCTCACCTTTCGCTTGTCACAACTGAAAAAAGCACAAAAAAAAGAACATCGGTTCAAATCCAGGGTGAGACAAACTCAGCTGGTGCAGCAGGTTCTGCAGACAGGTCATATCTCAGCATGCAGTGAGCGCGTCCTGAATTTATACACATAATATGTATAATCTGCAGAACTGCTGCTGGTGCATAATCTGCAGAACTCCTGTTTGTCTATAATCAGTGGCACCATAGGGAATGACAGGGTGCAGTATTCAAACTGAGATACTGAGTGTGATATTATGAAATAAAAATCTGATGCTGGTGTTGATTAATTCTGTGTTATTAGCACCAGCGGCAGGGTTCAGAGAGAGTGTGTTTAGGACCCCTGGAGTTAGAGGTCACTCTCCAGCACACGTGACATTCTGCCTGCAAACGTGCTTTTCACTGATTTCCACTTTCCTCTGATACGGAAGCACATTTCAGAGCTGATCCTGAAGTCAGCAAAATGCAATGAGATCCAGTTTAGATTATGCTAATCTCAGGACTCTCTCTCTCCCCCTCCCTCCCGCCCTCCACTGCTCTCTCTCTTTCTCTCTCCCTTTCCCTCCCTCCCTCATCTGCTCTCTCTCTTTCTCTCTAACTCCCCCCTCTCTCCCTCTGATGTTGACTCCTTTACTTCATCTGACTGAAGGAGAGCATCTTGTCCTGTTTCCTGCCAGCTCATTGTCTTCAGCTGAGCAGGATCTCTCTGCTCCTCCTTAGCCTGAGCGGGATCTCTCTGCTCCTCCTCTGCTGTGCGGGATCTCCCTGCTCCTCCTCTGCTGAGCAGGATCTCTCTGCTCCTCCCCTGCTGAGCAGGATCTCCCTGCTCCTCCTCTGCTGAGCAGGGTCTCTCTGCTCCTCCTCTGCTGAGCAGGATCTCTGCTCCTCCCCTGCTGAGCAGGATCTCCCTGCTCCTCCTCTGCTGAGCAGGGTCTCTCTGCTCCTCCCCTGCTGAGCTGGATCTCTCTCTGCTCCTCCTCTGCTGAGCAGGATCTCTCTGCTCCTCCTCTGCTGAGCGGGATCTCTCTGCTCCTCCTCTGCTGAGCAGGATCTCTCTGCTCCTCCTCTGCTGAGCAGGATCTCTCTGCTCCTCCTCTGCTGAGCAGGTTCTCTCTCTGCTCCTCCTCTGCTGAGCAGGATCTCTCTGCTCCTCCCCTGCTGAGCAGGATCTCTCTGCTCCTCCCCTGCTGAGCAGGATCTCTCTGCTCCTCCTCTGCTGAGCAGGATCTCTCTCTGCTCCTCCCCTGCTGAGCTGGATCTCTCTGCTCCTCCCCTGCTGAGCAGGATCTCTCTGCTCCTCCTCTGCTGAGCGGGATCTCTCTGCTCCTCCCCTGCTGAGCAGGATCTCTCTGCTCCTCCTCTGCTGAGCAGGATCTCTCTGCTCCTCCCCTGCTGAGCAGGATCTCTCTGCTCCTCCTCTGCTGAGCAGGATCTCCCTGCTCCTCCTCTGCTGAGCAGGATCTCTCTGCTCCTCCTCTGCTGAGCAGGATCTCTCTCTGCTCCTCCTCAGCTGAGCGGGATCTCTCTGCTCCTCCCCTGCTGAGCAGGATCTCTCTGCTCCTCCTCTGCTGAGCAGGATCTCTCTGCTCCTCCTCAGCTGAGCGGGATCTCTCTGCTCCTCCCCTGCTGAGCAGGATCTCTCTGCTCCTCCCCTGCTGAGCAGGATCTCTCTGCTCCTCCCCTGCTGAGCAGGATCTCCCTGCTCCTCCTCTGCTGAGCAGGATCTCTCTGCTCCTCCCCTGCTGAGCAGGTTCTCTCTGCTCCTCCCCTGCTGAGCAGGATCTCCCTGCTCCTCCTCTGCTGAGCAGGGTCTCTCTGTTCCTCCTCTGCTGAGCAGGATCTCTGCTCCTCCTCTGCTGAGCAGGATCTCTCTGCTCCTCCTCTGCCTGAGCAGGATCTCTCTCTGCACCTCCCCTGCTGAGCAGGATCTCTCTGCTCCTCCTCTGCTGAGCAGGATCTCTCTCCTCCTCTGCTGAGCAGGGTCTCTCTGCTCCTCCTCTGCTGAGCAGGGTCTCTCTGCTCCTCCTCAGCTGAGCAGGATCTCTCTGCTCCTCCTCTGCTGAGCAGGATCTCTCTGCTCCTCCCCTGCTGAGCTGGATCTCTCTGCTCCTCCTCTGCCTGAGCGGGATCTCTCTGCTCCTCCTCTGCTGAGCAGGATCTCTCTGCTCCTCCCCTGCTGAGCAGGATCTCTCTGCTCCTCCTCTGCTGAGCAGGATCTCTCTGCTCCTCCTCTGCTGAGCAGGATCTCTCTGCTCCTCCCCTGCTGAGCAGGATCTCTCTGCTCCTCCTCTGCTGAGCAGGATCTCTCTGCTCCTCCCCTGCTGAGCGGGATCTCTCTGCTCCTCCTTAGCCTGACGGTTTCCTCCTCCAGTCAAACCCACATCGGCTCTGTTCCCTTCTTCTCTGGTGCAGAGAGGTAAATGTCACCTGTGCAGATGTGCAGAAGGAGCCCACGGTCGGCTGCACAGGTAAGGTGATGCTCCTGTAAAGCGCTGGCGATGAGGAGCAGTAGAGGCACGCACACGCGACACGCAGCGCAGCTTCCAGAAGCTCCTCCTGTGCTTTCATACGTTCTGAGGCCTTATCAGAGATCCCCAGACTGACCCCAGAGAATTCCGCAGAGTTACTCTTTCACTTAAGAGCAGAACTCGCGTGTAAAAGTAAAGCCACTGAGAGAAAGGAAGAAGAATGGCACACGTCCCTTTTATAAGATTATTCCAGGCTTTATCTCTTAGATATATACGTTTTTTTTCAGTCCGTTACAGAAACACTGAGGTGACAGCCCTTTTGCTGAGATTTAGGGCCTGTGTTACTTTTGCTGAGAAACAGAGGCGATAAATAAATTTCTGAAATAAACAGGAGGCCGTTTGTGTCTGAGGAGGGAGGGGTTCAGGGGTTTGGGAGGGAGGAGGAAGGCAGGGGTAACCATGGCAACAAGCACTGAGAAACAGGCCCTGCAGCGAGAAGTCAGGTCTAAGTTTATAGAAATCATAAGAGATTATGTTATTAAGCTCCAAACCGCCAAACTGCCTTGGCTCCTTATCATTGTACATGACAGATAGATGCTAATTCCAGAAAAAAAAGAAGAAAAGAAGGGGGAGAAGAGAGAGAAATAAAATCCTGTTTTATCGTCAGGGAAATACGCCGGACCGTAACGTGAATTTCATCTGGGTGGAAAATGTGAGCGCTGCCGTCAGCGAGGACACTTTGGCGGGTTCAGACTGACAGAGAATAAACAGCATAGTAAAGCACCTGGCAGAGCGTCTCCTCCGGGGAGAGGGAAAACGAGCCCAGCCGCGCTCTTAGATGATCAAACGCTTCTGTGGGAGGAACGCACCGGGGAATACATTTCAGAAAATCCTGCGGTGGCTTATTGATTGACCAGCACATTTATCCGCTGCCTTTTTAAGTTTGTGTGAAAAGAACAGCATAAATCACAGCGATAACAGGGTGAAATGTGAAGGATGGTAATGTGTGTATGGTGCGAGCGTGTGGGGTGGACAGACACACACAAACACGGTGACGAAGAATGGGGGGGGGGGGTTTAAATTATTTCTACCTTGACAAATGGACGGACAGTCTCAAACGTAACCTGGGGGGTCTGGAGCACCAGGACAAAGGCGAGATATGTAAGAAGAGTATGTGGTTGCATGGTGTGGTTTTCTGTGGGGGGGGGGGGGTGATATGTGATGAAATATGGATGAGAAATTAACCAGAAAGATTCATAACACTGCCGTCTCTCGACGCCTTCCACCCGCTCAGTCAGGCCGCAGCGTCTCCTGCTCCAGGGCGGGTTTAGTCAGGGAAGAGGAGGGGAAATGTGATGCTATGAGACGTTTGCTCTTTTTAAAAAGTACTCCATTCAGCCTGAATGTTCTTTAAGAGATGCTGAACTCTCCTGACATGTGCTTTGTCAGGCAGTATTGCCTGGCTGCCGTGTGAGAGGGAAAGGGAAGCGTGTGAGCGCCTGTCTCTGACTGAACTCCGCAGCTGCTTGGGTACTGCAGAGCCCCGGAAGACGGGCTCTGTTTGAGGGAGACAACTTTCACTCCGAGTTCATTACAAGCTGACAAACGAGAGCGGAGACAGAAGCGAGCCTGCCTGTTCCTCTTAGGTTGTTAGGGAAACGGGGAAGAGATTGAGCAGCGCACCTGTTTCCAGTGAGTCAGTGTCACTGAGATTCATGCTCCCCTGTCTAACTCGCGCGTCAGTAACAGTGGTCTGAATGAAACAGCTTCTCTTTTCGACTGTGGAGCAGTTCCACAACCAAAACGTTAACAAGTAAGCAAATGAACCTGGCAAAATCACATTTTACAAAAAAAAAAAGGAACTAGTGAAGATGCCAGGGGAGAGGGGGGGAGGCCTGGTTTCGGGGCAAGGTCATGCCAGAGGTCAGCTGGTCAGCACTGAGACAGAGCTGAGAGGACATCTGCAAACTGATGGGGGGGGGGGGGGTAAACAGGTGTTTAGAAGGATGCTAGTTGACATTTTGACAGTTGTTTTGATATAAAAGGCACTGACAGCATTGACATTAGCAGGTTGTGCTCTGGGGGGGGGGGGGGTTTACACGCAGTTATCCAGCGAACTAGTAATCCTGCTTTGTGAGACCCTCGCCAGTACCGCAACAAATGCCAATACTGCCGTAAATAAATGCCAAAGTCAAACGGTCGTTTTTAAAAACTGCTGCCCCTATAAAACAACCTCCTCGTCCTCCCAGAAACAAACATGGGGCTCGTGTGCACACAGATTCCGTCTGGCTCTGTGTAAAATAACTGTGTACAGCTGCCCCAAAATATTGCGTCTGAAAGACAAAGCCGATTAGAGGAAAACAGCGTTTGTAATAAAGGTGTGAGGGGGAGGCCTCCCTTCCTGGGGCAGGGCCGTGTGGGTGAGCTCAGGCTAATGCCTGACAGAGCTCTCAGCCTTTCAAACAGACCAGCCTTCAGAGTTAATCTTCTGAGATCACTGAATCAAGCCTTTTATGTAGCAATAAGCAATTAATCATGATTACATGGCAGTTATTATCAGGTCAATGAACACCCCTGTCAATCAAAATGAGTGATCCTGCAGACAGTGAGTCGACAGGACTGCAGTGCATGCTGGGATGGGCAAATCCTCAGGAGAATAATTATTCTCTCACACTGAGAACCCAACGAATAACACTGACCTGTGACGGACAGGAGAGTCACGTTTCAGGCTGAAACATGAAACAGATGAATGAGTAAATCCTTCTTTAAAAGGCTGCATCTGACATTTTAATGGCAAACTTTCGAGCGTTTGTGATATTATTACACTTATTTATTTTCTCCTGGGTAGTTGGGGCGGCAGGGACAGGAACACCCTTCCGCTGAACCCCGTAATGTGACCCCCACGATGTGAGCCCCTGAACGGCGATGGCGCAGGACGTCATGGAACACAACTCGTTTTTAAGAACACAACGTCCTGCACTCACAGCTTATCTCCTGAGTCCTGACGGCCAGGTTTTCTGAGAGTTGAGAATTTTGTTTGGGGCTAATGCACAAGGTGTAGTTTTCATTAATCAGTGACACTAGAGCGCTCTCTCTCTCTCTCTCTCTCTCTCTCTCTCTCTCTCTCTGTCTCTCTCTCTCAGATAAGTGGAGGCCCCATTCAACCTTCTGTCAAACAGAAAACTCACACTCTGACCACAAAGAGCTCATCATTGCTGCGCACCTGCTGAGTTTGTCAGCTTGCGGGTTAAAGTCTGTCACCCACAACCGTCCTGGGGGGGGGGGGGGGGGGGCGTTTACCACACATTTGCTTAATTATTTCACGGTCATCAACAGAAGACCAGAGTTCATCAAACGATGTGGGGAAAGCAGAGAGTGGAAGAGAAAAAAACTAATAGAAAAACAGAGAGAGGGTGGAGAGAGAGCAAGAGACAATGAGAGAGGGGGCAGAGAGAGAGAGAAAAAGTCAGGGAATGAGAGACTGAGAGTGAGGGAGAAAGAGAGAGACTGAGAGAGAGAGTGAGAGAGAGCAAGAGAGAGAGGCTAATGGGGCTTTATACATATTCCATTATTGCACATGCTTCCGAGTGTTAGTCTCGTAAGGCTTCACAGGAGCTGTCTGAATGCTTTCAGTACAAAGAGCTGAGAGTTGTACTACATGCATTATTTAATTTTACTGGGCTGCACAGAGACACACACATTCTGCATTGTTAAAACGGCTTGTTCTGCATCTCTGCTAATGCTCTGCAACACACAAAACTGATAAACTATGCGATTCAAAGCACTCTGCTAAACTGCATTCCAACAGAGACTAATGCTGGCATCTCTAAAACAGCTACACGTTTGGAAAAATAGAATTGGTGAGATTAATGATATTGCACATGCATCCACACAAAATAGTGAAAGGCAGGGCAAGATTTCACAGGTTGAAAATCCCACTGAGATTTCTCAGTACTCTAAGATGGGGCATTTTACAGCTGCTTTTATATTGGCCCTTCAAAACTCTGTGCCGTTCTCACAGGCATCTTTTCACCTTTTAGCCATGCCTGCCAAAACCCTGTTTCTGGTTTTCACTCCAACCCCAATTTGGCACACCTGGATCTGATAATTAGCAGCTTGATGAGAGCTCTAGCAGTTGAGTGAGGTTTGTTAGGGCTGGAGTGAAAACATGCTGGATGGTCATTCTCCAGGAACAGGGGTGGGCAGCCCAGCTTTTAGCTAAAGGATTTTAGCCAGGGTACTTGTATTCTCACTCAGAGACAGAGGAAGACATTTTGATGATATCTCTGGTTTACAGGCT
>CM045885.1:5191115-5206115 GCA_025169545.1 Anguilla japonica | reverse complement strand
CCCCCGGGGTCTGGCTCTTTTTCTGTAAAACTTCTGTTAGTAGGAAGCAAAATTGACTTCCCCTCTCTCGCCCCCCACATTCTCAGTATCTGACTGGAGTTAGCTCTCTCCACCCCCCCCCCCCCCCCCCCCCAATCCACCTCACCCCCCCCTTTCCCCCCTCTCCACCTTGCTTCATTTTATTTCTTGTTATCAGTTTGGGGCTGAACCCAATTAACACTTATCTCAGACCCTGTACTATCAGCTTCATACCCAGTGGCTGTAATGACCTGTCCGATCCCCCAGGGTTCGAGTGTGCGTGTGTGTGTGTGTGGGGGGGGGGGGGGGGGGTGCTAGAGAAGATGAGAGACCCATCAGACTCACAGCACTGTGCAGAACTTCACCCAGAGCCTGCACAGAGCCACATTACAGCTGCTATGCAGGCAGCAGTGATTCACTCTGAAATGATCACTGGAAAGCAGAGCATCGCATGGCAGGAAATCAGTCCGGGTTCCATTTGTAGTCCAGGTGCCTAAAATAGACTACATTTACACTGAGCCACTGGGTGGATGCGTGTATCCACCAGTGACAGACATTGAGGCAATTCAGGTGAAGGACCTCTGCTTCAAATGTACAACAGCAGTGCCCCAGCAGGGAATCGAACCGACAACCTTTGACTTCCCGTTCCCGTTCCGGTTCCAGTCCCACTGTACAGCACCACTGCCCGGACTGAGTGTTTAAAAGTGTGTGTGCAGTTTACATATCAGCTTACATGTCTAAGAGCCCTTTATGTCCACTGCACTGTGTATACACACTCTGTACGTTTCTCTTGCTCAGTGGAGTGTTTGTTTTACAGCACAGCCGAAGGCCACAGCATTACAGCACAGTTTGTTTATTCATAAACAGTCCTGCGCATCTACATCTGATAGATTATGCATTCTTGCATGCGTGTGTACATGCATATTTAAGTAAGAAACTAGTAACTGAGATTGTTTTTATGTCATTTACTTGTTTTCCCTAAACAGGGTGAGTTGGCTGTTAGTCGGGGTAATTACATGCCAGGGGTGGGTCCCCTCCATGGATTAGAATCCCTGTCATGCTCTGCTTGTACACTTTGACTCAAAGGACTCAGGATTTCTCACTTTAAATCCTTGTGTTCTCAAACCATCTCCTCCGTCAGTGTAACCTGAGAGAACCACTGGCAATCAGGGAAGGAAGAAGTGGTTCAGAGTTTACTTATCTTATTTGTCACTGCTTGAGCACTATCTTGGTCACAATCTTTGAGGAAATTCTGCTGTCTTGCACTCAGCAAGCAAAGTCGAACTTGGCTTGATGTTGTCCAAGATGCTTACAGAGACATTTTAAACCCTTTGTATGGCACTGAAACTCGAAAACAAAGACAAATTTGGAGCTGTGAGCATGTGGAACGTTTCCCTGCGTCACAGTTAAAGCTCAGATAGGGCCCAGTTACGCAGGTCTCCATGCCAGAGACTCAATCCCAGTGAAATTACAGAAAGATGTGATATTAAACGAGGACAAATTACACCATAAAAACACTACAGTCAGACAGTTCACTGTGTTATACTACAATAAGTGGCAAAAACATCAAACTAGGAATGAATCTCATCCCATTGCATCCCTGCATTACACGCTGCATTGCACTGATTTACCCTCATTTAGCTCTTATCCAGATCTGCTTACAGTATGAGAGAGAACTTCAGCACATCCCCCTGAGCTGTACTAGTGACAGGGCCAGACCTGGATAACCACACTGCTAGACCAGCGAGTGAAGACGCAACGTCACTAAAGCCCTAATGCAGGTTAACAATGCTAACCTAGTAACCAAAATACAAATCATGAACACAAACAGATCCATAACAAGCCATAAAACCATAAAACTGCCGTAACTACATAAGATAGAGTGCTAGGGGGTGGAGCTATGAAGCAGTATAAAGAGGTGGGCTTTTAGTTACCATTGCCAGATGTCCGTTTTTTTAAATTATTTGTGCAGGTCCGGTTTGAGTAACTGATGGAAGACAGCTCCTGACTTTACTCACGATGACGCATCCAGCCATGCATGTTCCAGCCGTGCCAACTCTAATTCTGGACACCCTACTTCTGGCCCACGTGAAGAGTGTGGTCAGTGAGTTGGTCAGTGAGTGGGTGATTCAGTCTGAGTCGGTGAGTGATTCAGTCAGTCAGTGAGTGGGTGATTCAGTCAGTCAGTGAGTGGGTGATTCAGTCTGAGTCGGTGAGTGATTCAGTCAGTCAGTGAGTGGGGGAATGATTCAGGCTATCAGTGCAGTGAGTGGGCGAGTGAGTTGGTCAGTGAGTGAGTCAGTCAGTCTGAGTTGGTGAGTGATTCAGTCAGTCAAGTGAGTGGGGGAATGATTCAGGCTATCAGTGCAGTGAGTTGGTCAGTGAGTGGGTGATTCAGTCTGAGTCGGTGAGTGATTCAGTCAGTCAGTGAGTGGGTGATTCAGTCTGAGTCGGTGAGTGATTCAGTCAGTCAGTGAGTGGGGGAATGATTCAGGCTATCAGTGCAGTGAGTGGGCGAGTGAGTTGGTCAGTGAGTGAGTGAGTCAGTCTGAGTCGGTGAGTGATTCAGTCAGTCAGTGAGTGGGGGAATGATTCAGGCTATCAGTGCAGTGAGTGGGCGAGTGAGTTGGTCAGTGAGTGAGTGAGTCAGTCTGAGTCGGTGAGTGATTCAGCTGTATGACTCAGTCATGAGTCTTAACGGCCCGGTGCTGTGGTTTCCGCTGCCTTTAAACAGACGCATCGCTCCCGAGGCACAGAACCGAATCCCTGTGTTATTAACGCACAGCAGGAGCAGCCAGCCTGCGCTCTACGCAGTTAAACACAGTTTATGTGCATCGCCCCGGTGCCAGCCGGGCGTCCCGGTGACGCCGGAGAGAGCAGAGCGCTGCTGGAGATTTAATTTGGGTGCTTGTGCCCACAGGAGCGAGGCCGTCGCTGTCTAACGGCACCGTCCCACCAGGCCCTGATCAGAATTCAGCTCCCAAACCTCGCTCCCTTTCTGCTCTCCAAAGAGGAACCGCAGCCCCCTGTCAACAGCACTAACACCCCGCCCCTCTATCACACCCACGGGCGCGGGCCTGGGGTTTCTAAAGAAATTCACTTACCGAGAAACAGACAAGGAGAGAGCTGATGTTAAAACATCAAATCAGCGAGAGAGAGCGGCCCTGTCAGCTCCATAATTGTCTGAAGGCTTTGCTTTTGCAGACGTATCTAAATGCTAAAGAAGGGCGCATCCCGCCTCTGTGGAAACCTGACAGGATAAAAGCAAACGGCGACGAAATTAGATTTGTTTGAAAAATTATCCCAGTCAGACTTTGTCTGTCTTTGACGATGCTTAGCACAGATCGGCAACAGGCTTCAAAGCTTACGCACGTTAGAACTCTAGGACTACCTGGTAGCTGCTTAGCAGATGTCAATATGTTTGGAACAGTTGCCATGATTGTAGAGAAAAGATTAATCACTGAAACGGCTTTCAACTACCTGAAGGATGCATTCTACACAACAACGAGGGGACCATGGGATTCCTCCATGTAAGGACGCTCGCAGCAAAACAGCATCCAGCAAAAAAGAACCCGTTGCAGAGATGAATCTGAACTTCCGTTGGGTAAAGCTATTGTCTTTTAAAATAATGAGTGATGTACTTCAAATGTCATTCATGGACCATTGTGTTATGCCATCAGAAAGGGACAGGGCTTCATGATCTCATGACTTACACATGGAAGCCTCTGACGGACAGGACAGCACATTCCATACAAACAGAGGAGATAAAATTCCTGAGAATGTCCGAAAAGAGGGATATAATCCCTGGGAATTTTGTAAAAAGGGAGAGTGGAATGAGTTGATTTTACATGGTGACAGTGTTCCTCCACGTTTGCGATACACCTCAGAAAGCCCTGCTGTGCGTTTCAGTAAAAGGCATCGAACCCGCAGCATCTCCAACAGAGTCCTTAAAGACCCAGAGGCACTTCATCCACAAAGACCCGCCCGGGTCCTCCACTGAATAAAAAGTGAACGCAGTAAAGATCTCAGTACATCCCCGGGTAGCCCGGACCAGCCAGCGCCGTGACACCACTCTACTGTAATCTCTTCAAATTTCAATTTCACCATCCTCTCAATGCGATTGGCCGAAAAACCGCAGGCACAAAGGAACCATAAAAAGAGAAAAATTAATCCTGACAGACCCCCCTGCAATTCAATTCAGTCCCATTTCATTCTCTTTTTTTTACTGTATTTTTGAGCCGTCTTGTTTACCCAAATGAAAGTGGTTTGGGGGGCGCGGGCGTCGGGGACGTGTCTCCCACGCGCCCCCCCTGGCTCTGGGTGACGGCCTTATTATGTTACTGCCGTCAAAGCGTGCGAGAGAGCGACTCAGCGCTGCCCAGGAGCTCTTCGCCCTTCGCCCTCTGGCACCGCCGTTACCACGGAGACCCGCGCAGCGCGCTCGCCGATGGCCAGCCGGCCTGTCCCCGGAGCTTTCGGGCCGAAGGGTTAACTCTCACAAAACAAACAACACCAAACGTGTTCACGAATAAATGCCTCCTGAAGCCATGTGCAGAGTTCACTACACCATGGTAAACATGGACACAGCTGAAGATGCGTAAAAAAGAAATAAAAAAACCATTAAATGGTAAATGGACTGCATTTATATAGCGCTTTCATCCAAAGTGCTTTACAATTGATGCCTCTCATTCACCCATTCACACACACACACCAACGGTGAAAGGCTGCCATGCAAGGCACCAATCAGCTCGTTGGGAGCAATTAGGGGTTAGGTGTCTTGCTCAGGGACACTTTGACACGCTCAGGGCGGGGATCGAACCGGCAACCCTCCGACTGCCAGACAAACCGCTCTTACCTCCTGGCTATGTCTCCCCGATTACTGTTAATTTTTGAAAGCGACCCAACAGCCCTGCCGGTGCAGATTAACGAGGAGCTGGGACACGGAGGGTGTGACTGTGGCACCCCAAAATTACAGTCAGGGCACCAACGTCCCTGATTGACAGGCCTCACTGGACCCAACGTGCACAGAGACTGAAATCTATTGTTATCCAATAAGCAGTGAGTGTGTGTGTGTATACTGAGTGTTTGTGCATGTGTGTGAGTGTGTACTCACGCACAGGCACATACACACACACACACACACACACACACACACACACACACACACACACACACAACACACACAACACACACACACACACACAAGCATGCACACACACACACACACAAACAAACACACACAACACACACGCGCGCGCGCGCACACACACACACACACACAAACACACGCACAAACTTATCAAAAGTACTTCCAGACAAGGAAGCGCCTAATTTAAAACAGCCACAAGGACCTGAGTTTCTGTAAAACTGTTCTGTCATTGCTGCTGCTGCGGTTGTTCTTGTTCGTTTCCCCTGAGAAGTGAAAAAACACATGAAATTCTGAGCTGGATCATTAAGATTCCTCTCGTACCAAACCGTGTGTGATAATTGCTCCTGTAGCTGACAAGACAGAGTGATGACATTCTTTTTTTATCAACCCCCCCCCCCCCCCCCCCCCCACAACCCCCCGTCCCACCCAAAAAAACATCACCCCTAGCTCCCCAAACACAGACACAACATTTACAAGAAATCACTGGATGCCTGTTCTGTTCCCTCAAGTCGCTCTCAGATTTCCATGCCTGAACGCGACTTCATCAGCGCTGTCATTTCAGAGAACAGAAAACAACAGGAGACGTTCTGCCACCCACCACCGCCCAATGAGGGCTCCCATTACCCCAGACACAGCTCCTGATTGGCTGCTTAGACGAATGATTGAAATGCCTTCTGGGGGCGGAGCTTGCTGTATTAAAGACTGTCCAGGCCTGCTGTAGTCTAACATGGGGCCTAGCCTAAACAATGACTCCTGTTTGCCCTCAATAGAGTGTTAGAGCTTTCTTAAATTGTTGGTTACTATTCTGGTATTGAGAATGGGGTGTGACTGGAGAGGGAGAAGGGTTAGGACTGCATGGAGGTGGGAATGGGGGGGGGGGGGGGTTATGTATTTTTTGTGTTAGGGGGTGGGAGTGTTCATTCGATTTGTTTACTTGAATGCTTTTTCAACACAAGCTTACTTGTCATGCATGTTTGATTTTAATCTCTCTCTCTCAGCCCCCTCTCTCTCACTCTCTCTCAGCCCCCCTCTCACTCTCTCTCCCTCCCTCTCTCACTCTCCCTCCCTCCCTCTTTCTCTCTCCTGCTCTCTTCCTCGCCCTCCCTGCACAAGTGTGCTTTGTGTGTACACAAGCTGCCATGAATCGCCCAATGTCTGATTCACAGCTGGGACAAAAGAATCTCATTGGTTGCGTCACTCGCATCCACGGAGGATGACTCCGCTCCTCATTAGGGAGCACGTGCAGGCCTGCTGAAGGCCTCCTGCAGGCCTGGGAGAGAGCACGGGTCAGGGTGACCACACCGGACTTTAAAAGGGTGACTTTTTTAAATGAGGTTCGGGGACCAGTGGTACAGGTAAGCCCAGTATGGCACATTTATGCACATATTTCATTCCACTTTAGACTCTTTGTTTACACAATTGGCAATAAAGTACTACTTAATGATAAGTTTCTCCATTGAGTTTTGCCACTCTTAAACCCATGACTCCTGTATTGTGGTATTAACGGCCTGTCGTTCAGTATTTTTATGTGTGCATCTCCTTGTCGCTTTCTCGGCTTGAGGCGTGTTAGTGTGACTTCAGAGAAGCGCAAAGTTCTCCTCAGAAGAGAGGTGCCAAGTTTTAATTTGTTTTTTTTAAATTCACACATAAGTAAATGTGTATCTATGTCAGGCAAACTTTCCCAACAGCCTTGGATTTGTGCTGTTTCATGCACAAGTACAAGAGAAGTGAGAAGGAAAGAGATTAATAAGTGAAATCTTCTGTTCCACTGGGATCTCTCCCTCAAACTAAAATTACTTTATTGACAAGATTTTTTTTACTTTTTATGCAATTAAGAGAGAAGTGCGTATCAGCCTCAATCTCTCTTCATTTGCAGTTTTGCTGTAACCATGGTTTTCAGTCAGCGTGTAGATACTGAATCAATTTTCTCAGAATTTGTCTTTGCTTTAATAAACAGGCTGACAGTCAGAACAAAGATTCAGGGACTACAGCTGCAAAGCTAGCCGGCTAAATCTGGCACATTTACAGAAGTGTTGATCAATGTACGCAGTCCTATAAACTTAATAAACAAAATAAATAAAACTGAATTAGAACCAAGCATCTTTACCTATATTCACAAACAGGGATTTCAGGGCAGTGCTCTTGCCTCTGTGGAAGACGGCAAATAAAATGGGAGGATTTGTTGAACCTTAACGTTAAGGGCACAATGAGAGAGCATGCTGTACTGCTGCTGGGTAGAGTTTAGGATGAAGGCCATCTATCCCCAGAAGGTCATCGGTCCCCGGAGCGCTTCCTCTCTGAGCCAAAAGCCCGTCTGGGTGCAGGAGCCCTGAAGAGTCCCGCTCGCCTCTCTACCAAGTCTGGGTGTGCGGAAGATATCTACAAATTCAGCAGATAACCAACAGTACTTTCAGGGGTCAGGCAGGGGGAAACCCAGAGGCTGGTACAGAGGAGGCTGGCAGGGGTCAGAGAGGACATCTGGTGGGGTGGCGAGAAGGAGGTGGGGTGGGGGGTGGGGGGGTTTCTTGGTGTTCTTACATACTGCACAGAATCCATGGCTGTGTTTAGGATGAGAAAAGAGTCCAGGCAGTTTTATAGTCGTATTCAGTGCCTGAATGGCTGCAGTGCGCTCACTAGTGGCTGGAAGGGCTATGACACGATTGCTCTGAATGTGTCCCTCACTGCTTCCAACTACACCCCCCGGCAGGGTCCCTGAACGAGAGGAAATCCCACTGAACACACACAGCATCGAACACAGAACTGCTCCTGCTGAACACACACACAGCATCGAACACAGAACTGCTCCTGCTGAAACACACACAGCATCGAACACAGAACTCCTCCCACTGAACTGAAGGAATGTCCAGTGTCAGTGGACACAGAGTGCTACAGGAGAACTTCCCTCCTAAAAACAAACGAGCGTCTTTTACTCCCAGAGTCCATCAGGGCTGCCAGACTGATCTCAACTCTGAAGCCAGAACGACTTCATCTGCCTGCCAAAACCATATCGCCACACGGCCAAAATAAAACGTCCCTCATTTAGGGGGAAAGTAAAAGAGGACAGAAAACTGCTGATTGGCTGCTCATTAAAGGCTTACTGAGTGGTTTACTATAATGGTTTATCCAAAAAAATGTTTATAATGTTGGCTAATAGCATTTGCCATATGAAATTAAATGAAAAGTAATGAAATGTAATGTAATTTGAGTTTTTAAAAATATTTACTGCTACGACTCCAGCTGATCCAGGTTCAGTAAATAGTGTCATTTCAGCAACATTTTCAACACATAATACGACTCATATTAATAACACATAATAATGTCCCAAGAGCTGCAAACTTTCCAAACTACTGTTATGATACAACACCCCCAGTGCACACTAAACACTGCACACTGCGCACTCCCCACTCCACACTCCCTGCTGCACACTCCACACTCCACACTCCCCGCTGCACACTCCACACTGCACACTCCACACTCCCCGCTGCACACTGCACACTCCACACTGCACACTCCACACTGCACACTCCCCACTCCACAGTCCCCGCTGCACACTCCACACTCCCCGCTGCACACTGCACACTCTACCCCCCATGCTCTGCCTGTGGAAAGGGGCACCGGCTCTTGCTGCATTCAGCAGATTTACTTCTCCAGATTCCTCCGGGGCAAAGCGGGATCGATACACTGATCCGTACCGTCCTGAGAGAACACAGACCACAGAAATGTGAGATTAAACACAATCTAATGGGGCCTTAAATCTGAACTGCTTAATTAACATGAAATGTCACAGCTGAAATATGGTTCCGCTTGCATTTCTGAGCAGAAAGCTCTATGGCTAAAGCTGCCATTTTGAGTCCTGCAATATCAGAGAGAAAAAAAGCCGAGGTTTGAGTTCTGTGATTGCCTGCAGCGAGCGTGGTGTGTGAAATGAAATCCTGTGAGGTCTGACTCTCCCTGACAGATGTAAAACGCACAGGATGTCAAATTCGGCGCCCAGAGCGAGGATCTTTAGTCACCCACACAAACCCGGCCACGGCCCCGCCTCAGCGGCCAGAGAGAGGGAACGACCCCCAGCCATTACCCCCATCATACTATACCCCCCCCCCCCACCCTACCCCCATCATACTACTAACCCCCCCCCCCCCCCCCCACCCTACCCCCATCATACTATACCCCCCCCCCCCCCACCCCCCCCCCATCATACTATACCCCCCACCCTGGCATGGTACTATAACCCCCCCCTCCCCACCCTGGCATGGTACTACAACACCCCCCCCCCTCCCCACCCTGGCATGGTACTACACCCTCCCCCCCCCCCCCCCCCCCCACCCTGGCATGGTACTACACCCCCCCCCCCCACCCTGGCATGGTACTACACCCCCCCCCCCCCCATGGTACTCCCCCCACTGGCATGGTACTACACCCCCTCCCCCCACTGGCATGGTACTACACCCCCCCCCCCTCACTGGCATGATAGTATCCCCCCCTCCACAGAGCGAGGATCTTCAGTCACCCACACAAACCTGGCCACGGCCCCGCCTCAGTGGCTCAGAGAGAGAACGACCCACAGCCATTACCCCCCCATCATACTATACCCCCCCCACCCTGGCATGGTACTACACCCCTCCCCCTCACCCTGGCATGGGTACTACCACACCCCCCCCCCCCACCCTGGCATGGTACTACACCCCTCCCCCCCACCCTTGCTTGGTACTACTACAACCCCCCCCCCCACTGGCATGATAGTATCCCCCCCCCTCCACGGGCACTGCACTATCCCCCCCCCCCCCCCCCCCACAGCCCGAGGATCTTCAGTCACCCACACAAACCTGGCCACGGCCTCAGTGGCTCAGAGAGAGAGATGTGCTGAGTCACTCTGTCTGAGGGCACCTTTCTGGATGACACCTCAGTGTTTCCATTTATTACAAATACGACAGAAAACAAAGCAAAACAACAAAAACTCCCCCATCTCTCTTAATCTCGCACGTTTTGAGGCATGGAGATTAGTCATAAGTTAAAGCAAAGAAAATGAGGAGGAGCGTTTGCATTAATAACTTAAAATAAAATTACGGACATTCTTGTACATATTATTAACAAAATATGTACCAGAAAATCATGATGGCCGATTTCTTCTTAGTTTGAATTTTTGTAAATAGCGTCACATGGTAAGCACTCATAGAAATGATGTGGGAATCACTGCAGTAGGCGCAGTAAAATCGCAGGATGATGGTATCTACACATTGAATTTATACACAAACTCCTGTACTTGAGCTTTAAACTGCACTTGGGATGACCTCATTTAATGACATAAGCACTGCCAGTATGTTTGCTGCCTAAGAAAAAATGCATCTACATTTCTGAGTTATGGTTTATTAAAGGAAGCTGCTTTCCACAACATGTTCATTCAGGCACTGGAAAGGGAAAGCGAACATTTTACTTGTACGCGTCTAAAATCTGCAGATTCTGCTGTGGGTGCTGAGCTGCGATTCACTGCTAGACGAGTGCAAAAATAAACACAGAGAGTGTGATGCCTGGGACACCGTGAGACAGCAAACACAAAAACCCGCCGCCTCCCTGCTGTACCAGTCAGTCCAATCTATGCACACAAACAGAAAATGCACAATACATTTATTACAGCTAAGTAGAACTTGTATTTATTTATTTATTTATTTATTTATTTAACAAATTGGCTAAAATATTGTTTGTATTTTCGATATTTTTCTTTACCAGAAATCACTACTAAATCTGGATTTTGACAGATCAGTTTAAAAATGAGCAAATATTTTTATCAAGTGAAGTAAACCAAAGTCAAGGACAGATATAATTGTTAGTCAGATTTATGGACAGATGTAATTGTTAGTCAAAGTTATGGATCAATGTCAATTGAATCCCAGCCCGCCTTGGCCTCCACAGCCATAGATCCATTGCATTTAGTGAGCAATGAAATGACAAGAGTTTTGCTCAATGGATCCTGACATTTTCAGCAAGGAAACATTTGCATTTTTATGTTTCTTTTCCCTTCTCCTACCTCAACTGCTGCTATACCTAAAAATGAAGACCAAAACGAACCAAGAGGATGATAGCGAGACCAGCGCTCTCCTCCCAGACGGACACACGCTTTATAGAGTAACAGAAGCACTTTCCTTTTTTTTTTTTTTTTTAAACACAGCAGTATTTTCATTGGCTATCCGGCATGCAGTTCTGGTTAGAGGCTGAGAATCACCTTCCGTCCCCAGTGTGCAGAATCAAAAGAGGAGAACAACCTTGGAATTGTAGTCACTTTATGCATTTTCACGAGCCAGATATCCAAGCCAAAGCTGCTGTTTGAATTCTGTGCGTGTGTGCAGGTGGACATGTATACTCACACCAGGATTTGGCAACAAGCTTAGAATCAGCAGGATTTCCCTCTGAGCTGGCGCTACAAACTCAAAACTGTCTTTCAAATCCCTGAAACAATCTGTTTTCAAAAGGAACCGGATAGAATATATCAGTTTCCTGTAGATCTGAGGAAGAGGTGCTGCAGGGTGTTTATGAATTATTCATCCTCTAAACTAAAATAGAAAAACATTTATGATTCAAACTGGCAAATTCTGTGAATGCATCATGTATATAAACATTTTTGAATCTTTCAAAAAACAAAAAAAGAAAAAAAAAACTGCTGTACTGGAACTGTCTTTGCACAGAAAAGTCAAAGTACTGGAGGAGGGCAAGGTGCTGGAAGAGGGCAAGGTTCTGAAGGAGGGCAAGGTGCTGGAGGAGGGCAAGGCGCTGGAGGAGGGCAAGGCGCTGGAGGAGGGCAAGGTGCTGGAGGAGGGCAAGGTGCTGGAGGAGGGCAAGGCGCTGGAGGAGGGCAAGGTGCTGGAAGAGGGCAAGGCGCTGGAGGAGGGCAAGGCGCTGGAGGGGGCAAGGTGCGGCTCAGGAGGAGGGCTAAGGCACTCCAGGAGGCCCACAAGCTGAAAGAGCAGCCATGGAGGAGGGCTCCAGGCTCGCCCTGCGGCCTCAGAAACACGGGAAGACCAGCCATCTATTCAGCCTCTATTTCAGCCATATATTCAGCCTCTATTTCAGCCCACACAGCTGAAAGAGCAGCCATCTATTCTGCCTCTATTTCAGCCCACACAGCTGAAAGAGCAGCCATCTATTCAGCCTCTATTTCAGCCTCTATTTCAGCCCACACAGCTGAAAGAGCAGCCATCTATTCAGCCTCTATTTCAGCCCACACAGCTGAAAGAGCAGCCATCTATTCAGTCTCTATTTCAGCCCACACAGCTGAAAGAGCAGCCATCGATTCTGCCTCCATTTCAGCCCACACAGCTGAAAGAGCAGCCATCTATTCTGCCTCTATTTCAGCTCACACAGCTGAAAGAACAGCCATCTATTCAGCCTCTATTTCAGCCTCTATTTCAGCCCACACAAAAATGCACTTTTTATCACTCATCTGACTAAACTTTGAGTCCTGAAATCACTCATTTTTCCTGGACTGTGTGGTACAGACACTCAGCCTGACTGCTATTCTGATAGGGAACATGTGATCCCACTTAGACTCATAAACACACCATGCTAGGGCTACAAAACACAAACAAAATAAGCATCACGGAAACAAACCAAAGCGTGATATCCAAGAACCATTTTTTTAAAAAAACGATTTACCCAACAATGAAGCACTGAAAGGATGCACACTATTGATTGGTATTAAATACTACTACATCATTTCTGTGGTTGTTTTCAGGGTTTATTGTTTGCGGTGTTGAGTAGGGTAAGGTAAATGGAAAATCCATTCCTTCTTTATGGATTGCAGCCGACCCAGACGCACAGTTTGAAACAATGCAGGTATGGATCGAGTCTGGTGGGTCTGTATTTGGATTTGATTGGTCCCCGTTTGCAAGCTGAAAGAGTGATTAGCAGTTATTCATGACCATTTCTTAAAATATGGAATCGGCTTGAAATATTGAAATATGGATGGAACTCATGCCTGATGCTAGTTCTTCAGAGTGAAGCTTGGAGTCACGCTTGCTATGTGTGCCATGAAACTACATCATGATACAGGGATTCCATATTAAATGGTCAGAAAAAAAAGTTCTGGCTACATGAGCTGCACATTTCTATAAGTAGTAGTATAATTGCTTATTTTATTTTGCATTGGTTTGTTTTCATTTGAAGTTGGTTGGAAAGTTTGAGACGTAACGTCTAGGTACCTTGTGGAAATAGGTGCTACTGCAAGGGTGAACCCACAGTTCCGAACCAGGTTTGTACGGTTTTGTTATCATTTAATCTGAAATGTCAAAGGTCAAAGTTCATGCTATCCCATGTGTCCCACTCTGTCACGGCCCAACCCCGCAGTATCCCATGGCAACCCAGAATTGATTGGCGGCGCAGGTGTGGGATGTCCCCCCTTTCTCTGGCATGGTGCCACTGCACCGTCTCCTGGCACGGCAAGCGTTCTTACCTGCTGGGTTGCCAGATCAGGAGTGGGTCACCTGCTGGGTTGCCAGATCAGGAGCGGGCTAGCTGCTGGGTTGCCAGATCAGGAGCGGGATAGCTGCTGGGTTGTCAGATCAGGACCGGATTACCTGCTGGGTTGCCAGATCAGGAGCGGGCTACCTGCTGGGTTGCCAGATCAGGAGCAGATTACCTGTTGGGTTCCCAGATAAGATCCTCCATATGGTTCAGAAGACACCTCCCCTGGCTGACGTCCTGTCCCCTGCAGAGGCGTCACTGTTACTGCAGTGTGTAGCCGCTATCCTGCTAGCGCTCTCCTAAAAAAACAGTGAGGCACGAATAAAATTTAATCAGAGCAAATCAAATCTCCCTGTACCAGACTGCTCATTTTGTTCCTGGAAATTCAGAAGGAGTATTCCTTGGGGTTGTGTGGAGAGCAAAATCTTCCTGGAAAAAAAATGCTAAAATGCTAATTTGTTTTCACAAATTGGCTGCTTGTCAAGTGATGCAAAAAGGTAGTAAATGTAATATCATTACATCACAAGGGACCCTAAGGCTGACAGTCAAATTCATGCAATCTCACTCTCGCCTACTTTTACTTTTCAATGGAAATGTTCTATAAATGCATATTTTCACATTTCATTATTACAACCTTTATCATGTCATCACTACAGAACACTTTTATAGAGAGAGACTTTAGGACTTTTTGTGCTCAAACGCTTTTGGCCGTGACTCCTGACCTGCTGCATCTGTGGAGGCTCAGGCGGTGAGGGACTCCGGGACGTTCTACGCACGCAGCGGGAAAATTCTCCTCGCTGTTGTTATTTTTTTCCTCACAATTCAGAATCTGCGTCTTTTCTTACGCTAGAGAACGAAGCCGCTGCAGAAGTAACCGGAACCCGCGCTGCTGCGTACGGGGGAGTAACCCCCCCCCCCCCCCCCCCCCCCCCCCCTCCACTCCACTGTGAGCGTTACCACTCCACGTTAATAAATGAATCGGAAAAGCACGGGAGACCCCAAAATCCTCAACGCAATTTCCAATATTTTCAGTCACACAATTTTTCATAAACAGTATTTTATGCTGGATTTTTATGGCACATTACGAAAAAATTATTGATGCAAACCTCCCTTTAAGTCTTAAATTACATGTTGACGTGTAAAAGCACATTTGTGATAGAGTAAATTAAACAGGCCTAAAGGCTCTTTAGAAATGACCCCTGTACTGCACACTCTGAGCTGACGGGATCGTTTGCTCATGCCTTTTGTCTCAGACCACGCAAACTGCCACAACGTTCGCGGCTCTTCAGGGGGAGGGGTAGCGGGAGACGGGCCACAGAGCAGATTTTATGATAACTGCGGGCCGATAATGTGAGATTTATCAGCGTCACCATCCAGCT
>CM045885.1:5178615-5186115 GCA_025169545.1 Anguilla japonica | reverse complement strand
AGTGTATATGTGTGTGTGTGTGTGTGTGTGTGTGTGTGTGACGTGTGTGTGTGTGTGTGTGCCTCTGTGTGTGTGTGTGAGTGTGTGAGTGTGTGTGTGTGTGTGAGTGCGTGTGTGTGTGTGTGTGTGTGTGTGTGAGTGCGTGTGTGTGTGTGTGTGTGTGTGTGTGTGTGTGTGTGTGTGTGAGTGTGTGTGAGTGTGTGTGTAAGGGGTAAAATGTAATTGGAGGAAAGTTTTGTGTTTGTAAAGTCGGGTCCAGGGAAGCTGTTAAAAGCAGCTCCTCTGTGTGCCAGATGAATCAGAATTTTAAATGGATCCGATAAATAAATGAGTGAGTGAATGCGGAGCCTCCATTAGGGGCGAGGCACCGAGGCCTGGGCAGGCGCAGAGGCCTGGGCAGGCGCGCATGCTGGCGTCTGAATAACCAGGCCCAGCGCGGCGGGAACATCAGCGTAAAAACACATCAGGGACGTGATCTATGAGCGCCAGCGCTTCACACGCAGAGAGGTTCGGGGGCAAAGCACGTTTCCATGGAAGCCGGGTCCAAGCTGGCTCTGCTTTGCAGGGGAGGCCCAGGGTGTTGTTTGGAGACTCTCCGTTTTAAGGGAATTATTCACAGTTTAGGCACCTGCAAATGAGGCAGAACGGGCCCAGTGGCCAGCTCCTCTGGCTGTGAGCTCCCAGCGCCAGCGCTGCGTCCAACGCCACAGCACAGCTGGGGGGGGGTCTGCCCGTCTGCCTGTCTGCCAGTCTGCCCGTTTGCCTGTCTGCCTGTCTACCCGTCTACCTGTCTGCCAGTCTGCCTGTCTACCCGTCTACCCGTCTGCCCGTCTGCCTGTCTGCCTGTCTGCCCGTCTGCCTGTCTACCCGTCTGCCAGTCTGCCAGTCTGCCAGTCTGCCTGTCTACCCGTCTACCTGTCTGCCAGTCTACCCGTCTACCCGTCTGCCCGTCTGCCTGTCTACCCGTCTACCTGTCTGCCAGTCTACCCGTCTGCCTGTCTGCCTGTCTGCCAGTCTACCCGTCTGCCAGTCTACCTGTCTGCCAGTCTGTCGGGTGAGTCTGTGATTCTGAGACTCTGTGAGTCTGTGAGTCTGATTCTGTGTGAGTCTGTTTGTCTGCGACTCTGCGACTCTATGCCACCTAAGGCCTATTATTAATTCTTACCAGCAGAGGTGTTATAAAGTGCTTCATAAAAATAAAAAAAATTATTTTCCCTAAACGTCCTAATATGAGTATGTAGCAACAGAAAACTTCACAATGTCATACATGTGTTCAGAATAACAATGTCAGTCATATGTAAATCTGGGGTAGTGGTGGGGAATCCAATTATAGATGGAATGATAGAAGATGAACTGAAGAAGAATGAAATGAAGAGAAGAGAGGATGGGAGAAACAGGCAGGTTCTCGCACGGCGCCAGAGACGGGCATCATCGCAGGCCACACCCACCCTGACCGCTCGTCAGCCAACTGTAGCCTTCTTTAAATTAGGTTGCCATGACCACCACCACATTCATGTAGCAAATCTACCTTCAGTTTCACCTGACAAGGTTTGGAGATCCTTTGGCCGCGGTGGACCTCTGAACTGAAAACAGATTCCTATAATGCTGCTTTTTTTTTTTTTTAGCTCACAGAGCCTTAAGCTGAGGGGGCCAATCAGAGATGGTGCCATTCATAATGAGTCACAGATAAACGCACAGTGACCTGCAGCCATCTTCCTGATGCCAAGGCCTCTCTGGCTGCATGCGAAGCATGACGTAATAATAATAAGGAACGAATTACTACTGTTATCATGCTGTTCAGAGATTACTGAACTGTCAATGAGACACTAAAAGGTATTCTAAAAGGCACACACGTGTAGATATGGTAAAGACAGAGGTATCATAGATACCAAAACACTGACATCACAGAATCAAAACAAAGGCCTTGTCTAACTGATAAGCTCATTATTAGTACATTTGCTTATGTTATGGAAGAACTTGACTGGCCTGCACAGAGCCCTGACCTATCCAACCAATCCAACACCTTTGGGATCAATTGGAAAGCTAACTGCGAGCCAGGCCTAATCGCCCAATCAGTGCCAGACCTCACTAATGCTGTTCTGGCTGAATGGAAGCAAATCCCTGCAGGAGTTCTCTAACATCTAGTATAAAGCCTTCCCAGAAGAGTGGAGGTTGTTACAGCAGCCAAAGAATGGACCAGCTCCATATTAATGCCCATAATTCTGGATGAGATGCTGGGTGTGCGGAGTCCATATACTCGTAGTGTATATTATAGTAGATCTACTACCACAGCTGGACTCTACATGAACATGAATAGAAATTAAATTCCTGAACTGAGCAAAGCCCTGCTGGCTACCATAAAAAACAAAAAAACAAAACTGTATTTCATTAATTACTTAACCATTGCTGTTTCCTGAACACATGTAAACATGTGCATATACATACCACTTAACTGCTGCGATTTAGCTACTCCTATTTATTCTGGAGTTTTTTTTTTTTCATAAAAGAGAACTGTGTTTCTTTGGAGTAATTATTTCCCCATTTCCTTCCATGGAAATTTTGAAAGTAGCACCCGACTGAATCACTTGCATTTCAAATGATCTCAGATTAATTAACGGATATTTAGTATTGCATCCTTATCATCACTGAAAGAGATGCACAACGTTCCTCATTCCAGAAAATCCACAAAACCGCCAACACCAAAGCACAAATGATGGGCTGAAAAATCATAACAGCAATCAAGGAATTGAGAGTTAAATTCAGTGACTGAACGGGAAGTTTATTCAGAGGGAAAATGTAAACATGCTCACTGTGGCTTCCCAGCCAGGCCACAGAGCGGTTATATTGTCTTAATGTCTGCTATCAGTTGTGAGCCTAATGAACCTCTGACAACAGAGTCATACCAAATCATCCATATCATGCTACATCATCTTTCTGAAGTGTGGCGATGTTATTTGGCCAATTAGCATATCACCAGAGGCTAATTTAGCTATTATGTCCAGCTCAGCAACGACGTGTTCTTCCCGGCAGAAACGTTTCCCTTCTTCGTCCGTCTTAATTTCTCACATGCCCACATAGTCTCTTCAGCAACGGGCCCTGATCCTGTAGAGTCACTGTCAGTTCTGCTGAAGCCACAAACAGCCGCATTAACACATTTAGTAAAATGGCCGTGTTTTCCACTGCCTCAGATTTACATTTTATGTGATTATGCAAATCGCCTCACTAATGATGTCAGAAACATGATCATAAACGGCCAGTGCCAATCTCCCAGCAGTCGGCAGCATAACAAACTCAGTTCAAAACCTCAGAATAAATTTGAATGAATTAAGTGCTTAATACTATAATAATGTTACAGTATTTATTTTGTTTGGTTCTTCATATATAACATAATATTAATCAAATATAACAAATTGTTTTGATTGCATGAGTTCTTATACTGAAGGCAAGCAGAGGTGCATTGTGGGATGGATAATACTGAAATCAGAGACCAGTTACTGACCTGAAACTATCACTACACTGACACGCTTACCTGCAGCTCCAAACACCTTTACTGGAAGCGGTTAGCTCCAGTCCCTGGGGGCAGTGTTCACGCGTGTGGCGGGAGTTGGGCGCGCGTGTGGGGGGAGGCGGTTTAAAAAGCGAGGGCTCGTTACACTCCATCACGGCGGAGGTTTCCCGCGCGAAGGTGCTGCAGCCTGCGGCTAACGAGCAGAGACGGAGTCGCACAGGAACGGGCCAGAGGGCGGGGTTAGGGCTCAGGTGCCACGGCAACGCAGAACTGTCACCGCGTGCTTTCTGATGAGACGTGAAACGCAGTCTCTGATGTTTCTGTTTCTCTTACACCAGCAGGTGGGGGGCAGGGGGGCAGGTGGGGGGAGGGGGTTTGGAATTTTTGATAAATGTGAAATTCAGCCAATTTATCTGACGGAAGGAGCAGCTCTATTTCCTGGGTTTTCATGAGTGAAAAATGCACGTCTCTCTGCAGCAACTGTGTGCTGGGAAAGATGAACCTGATCAGCTTACCTTTAAAGAGACAGAAAAATCAGATAGCTCTGCAGTGGAATTACCTTATTGTATTGGACAATCTCTATTCAGCAGATGGAAACATGCATTTTTTTATTTCACTCTGTGGTTTGCATCACACCCGGTGCATGCTGGGATGGATGGTTTGTGTCAGGGAAGCTTGATAACAGTCATAACAAGCTGTTTTGTTCAGTGTGCCTTTATTCTTTGTTTATGTGACCAGTGAAAGCATTTGTTTGTTACATAGAGTCAGAGTTCTGCAGCGGTCGAGATAAGGAATAACAAACAAGAACAATAACGACCAAAAACATTATCTTTTGCACATAAAGTGTATTTCACTTGTAAATATTTTTTTTAAAAAGGCAATAAGAAATTATATTCAATATTTTTAATATATTCCCCCAATTTACTGCAGGTCCTGCTGCTTATCTGTATTTTTGTAGGATATGAAATTCAATACACAGGACTGTCCTTTGATTTTCTCTTTTTGAAGTGTTTTGTTTTTCATAAAGGCAATAACACTCCCTGGAGCTAGTACATACGCCGGTCGCAATAACAAGGAAAAATAAATCCGAGATGACCATCACTTCCTTGGTCCTAATTGGATTTTATTGCAATGAAAAGACATTTCAATCAAGCAGGACACTGTGGTGGCGGCTGGTCCATTAAAATGCTGTAGTCAATTTACCGCGAACCCGAAAAACAGCCCCTTTCACTTTGACACAAAACAGACAACAAGACAGGAGTCTCAGCATTAATGTGTGTTTGGAAGAAACCTGCTGGCTTGAGGTGAACTTTCTGACAAAAAATCACCCAGGGCTCAGGTGCCACGGCTATACATTGGTGGGGGTAGAGGTGAAGTACTGCTCCACCCTAAAGCACCTTAGACATCTGGAAAATATAAATTTAATCCATGAAACACAGTCATTATATTGTGGATTATTGGACATAATCGCTGGGCAGGGGATCAGTATGACAGTGATACAGGTAAAAGTGATTTATATGTCAGCTGAGGAGGCCATTTTGTATTTCGGTATGAGACAAATCCACAGACAAATCCACATCTGAAGTTAAGGATGGTTTATGTGAACTCAGGGGTGAAAATGTAAGAACTCTGATCAGTAGTCTGAGCCATACTGCAGTTTATTTTGCAGTCACATTTAAAGGCAGGCATCTGATTAATCTGCTGTGCTCCTTGCCGGGTTATTAAACAGCAGCCAGTCTTCATGTCCCCCCCATAGTAACTCATACTCTACTCATTATAATACTATACTCATTCATACTCTACTCATTATAATACCATACTCACTCATACTCTACTCTTTATAATACTATACTCACTCATACTCTACTCATTATAATACTATACTCATTCATACTCTACTCATTATAATACCATACTCACTCATACTCTACTCTTTATAATACTATACTCACTCATACTCTACTCATTATAATACTATACTCACTCATACTCTACTCATTATAATACTCACTCATACTCTACTCATTATAATACTATACTCATTCATACTCTACTCATTATAATACCATACTCACTCATACTCTACTCATTATAATACCATACTCACTTATACTCTACTCATTATAATACTATACTCACTCCTTATGTTGCAGGGTATTCTGAGTTTCTCTGCTGATTGCTTCTTTCCCTCCATAGCCTTCATCCTCCTCATCCTCTTCCTCCGTCTTTTAAGTTTCCTGCTCATACTCATACTTCCTGGAAGAGGTTAAAGATCATTTTACACAGAAGGAAAATGTTGTGCATTTAATGTCTGATAAACATCATTTCCATTTCAAACCACAGGGAACAGAAGATTACCTCATCTTTAACACACACCCTCTGGACTGGAAGTGTGTGGCTGTGCTTATATTACACACACACACACACACACACAGCACGAATGCACACACACATGCTCGCATACACATGGCATACGTGTGTATGTGTGTATGAGTACGTGTGTAAGTGCACATTTGGGTGTGTATTTGGGTGTGCATGTGTTATGTGTGCGTGTGTGTGTGTGTGTGCGTGTGCATGTGTGTGTGTGTGTGTGTGTGTGTGTGCATGTGTTATGTGTGCATGTGTGTGTGTGTGTGTGTGTGTGTGTATAAGTGTGTGTGTGTGTGTGTGTAAGTGTGCGTCTGTGTAGATGTCAGCATGTTTGCAGATGGTGCAGCAGAAAATCATCTGAAGTGCCCTAAAGCAATGAATCAGTTGGAAGGTGCGTTAATATTGTCAAACACTCATTTTCCTACCGAGGCAAACCTTTTGAAAAGCACTCCAAATGGCAACAAATACCACCCTGCCAGCAGCCCTTAGGAGAGCTGCTGCAATCATTTATAGACTTTCAATTACAGCTACAAGCTGGAACAGAGCTCAATCCTATAATGTCCCTACTGCACGTTGTCTCCCAATTCCCCATCATCCAGGGTGAGAGATCCACTCATTTCCAGAGAAAATAACAGGTATCACCGCGTCCTCACCACTTCCAACAGTGTACACGGCACTTCAGTTCTTGCTTGCTATCAGTTCTGTTCAATAATGCTAATTTCTGCAAACTTCAGTAATGATTATCAGAAGGTGTGAAACACATACACAGAAGGTACTAAGGCATGCCAAGATTGAAACTGAGATCCTGTGTGAAGTTTAAGGCAGTCATTCTGTATAACTGTAGAATACATTATGGATACAGTGCTCATGCAAGAGCATGCTAAGCAGGTTAAGTAACTTACTGGTGACTCGACTGGGAGGTCCGCAGGGTAACTAACCATCTAATCTGCTAGCATAGCGCACAGACAGCATGTGCAGAACGGTGTAGCCAACTGCATTGCCATGACGACAGCGGACAAAAGGCACGCGGCTGAAGTCACTAGCATAGCCTTCGCAAAGAATTCTGGGAAAGGTCAGGGTTCAGGAGAGGCAGCAGGGGGTGTGGTGCTATCCTTCAAAAGAACCGCAAGCTTAACCATGTGCAAACTTCACCTGGTCTACCGGGTATATAAATGGCCTGTTCATCCAGCTGAAGTGTTAATGTGCGGCACACGTTCCTGTGTGTCTGTGTCTATGTGAGAGCACGTTTAAAAGCCCTGGCAGCGGAAGGTCTCCTGAAGCCTCTGAGCGGATCGCGCTCTGATCCAGGCTGACGCACAGCAGTATTTACCGTCTGAGGAAGCCAGAGACGTGCAAAGGGCAGGGCCTTCACCGCCAGCCTTATTAGCGGCGTGTAAGGAGCGAAACGAGCATTTATTACCAGACCCGCAGCTGAACTTTGCATTTATCAGCCCACAGAATCCTCCAAACGAGGCACTGTGCTTTCCCCCCGTTAGCGATGCAATTAATCACACAATTTCCCCCTGACGCTTCTGCGAGGATATTTCTGCGGCTTTCCTCAGGGCTAACAGCGTGGGGTCATCACTGCACTTCACATGGACATGCTGCATGAATGCTGTATG
>CM045885.1:5168615-5173615 GCA_025169545.1 Anguilla japonica | reverse complement strand
TAAAGGCAAACCAAGACTATCATGTAGGGCTGTGTGGAATGTTTTATATTCTACTGCTGCCACAGGCAGTGCAAACAATAACTAAATTAAGTTTGACTTGTATTTTAGAATGAACATGTACTACATTACTATGTCTGTGTCCACAGGAATGTTTGTAAACGGCAACAGCAGACTTTTTATTTTGAGAAGAAATGAACGGTATCACATTGCCCTGAAATGGCAATTTCATTCTGCTATAAAAAACCTGCAGAATCCAATATATCACAGTAAAATACATATAGAATCAAAGTGTCAGCTGTGTCTATGTACACATGGCGCAATATCTGCCTCATCAGGAATGCCCTGAACACTGGAGCTGTGTGCTGTTTACTGGACACTGGATCAGCCCCACTGGGGAGCTTTGTTCTACATTTGCTTGGTTTCTGGGGTTTTAGGTCTAGTCTTTCTTTACATTACACGGTTATTACATTATGTGCAGTTATTGTGTTATGTAGTCATTACAGTATGAGAGGCTACAGCGATGTTATGTAGTTATTTTCTTTTATGTAGTTATTTTAAAGCAGTAAAAAGGAACAGAAAAGTAGGATAGACTGAAAGTCTAGGTGTCCATCCTTAATAATACTGCCACTGAACTCCACAGGCAACCCTAGCTAAAGGAAAGATCAGCTTAAGTTTATGAAACACTGACACATCCAGATCAGCCATTATTCAACACACAAACACATTTAAAAGACCTCTTCTCCTGTTGAGCATCCTGTCTCCACTCTACATTCATTTTTACCAGAAAAAAAAACTGGAGGCCCATCTCACTGCTGAAACAAGCTGTGAAAACTCATTTCAGTGCTCAGGAACAGAACTGGGGGAGTTCAGCTCAGCCATTTGCTACTTCCAAACAATTATGATTTTCAGTTCTGATACAGATGACATTATTATGGGTCATTAATTCTGATAAAGATTACTGCTAAACATAAATGCTTCCAGAAGGAGGGAGCATAAGAGTTTTAAGAGCTTCTCACAGTATGTTAATGTTCTGAGACCGTGTGTGGGTTTAGCTCGTAGTTTGCTGAAGTTGTGTGTGTTCTTCTGAGCGGATGTTTGACGTGGTCCTGTTAGAGGGTTGGCTGCTTTGGAAAGATTCTGCCACTTAGTCGAGCAGCCTCTGCCTGCAATATCCTTAAAGACTCACCGGGGAAATAAAACAGCCAGACAATCGGATTTAATCACAAAGTGGTCCGGAGGAGAGGAGGAGTGGAGGTGAGAGAGAGAGATTATTAAGCCTTAGGTGCCTCCCCATTCTCCAGCGCTTTGTAAAGTACTGATGACCGCCTGTATTAAGAGGGCCTTGTCATAATTGAATGAAATCACTAAAGAGCGAGACAATCCATTGTGGACCTTGGCAGATTTAGTGTAAAATACAAATAAGACACTGAGTAAAAGGGTTTGTTGAACTCCACGGAGGTGCGCTGGTTTCCCTCCTGTGGTTCCAGGTCTTTGAGCCAAGGCAGAGCGGTGGTGTGTGTTTGACAGCATGTACGTTTTGGGGGTGGAGCCATCCTGTGGATGAACAGTGCCCCTGTGCATCTGAGGGAGGGGCTGCTCCATGCTTTCACACCCACTCTGTCAGGGGAGTCTACAGCGGCTATTTTAAAACTCACACGCAGGAAAAAGGGTTTCAGATGCCCAAAACACCTGCCCAGTAAAGGACCCTTGCTCTGCGGAGTGACAGATGCTCGGTCTGTCTAATCAAACACTCTGTTTTTCCTCAGGAGGACCGCCCTTGTTACCGCTCGAGAAGCAGCCGAAGTGAGCGGATAAACGGCTCTGCTGTCAGAGAGACTGGGGCTGGGCCCTGCTGAAATCAGCTGAAATCAGCAGCAAGATGGGGCTGGGCCCTGCTGAAATCAGCAGCAAGATGGGGCTGGGCCCTGCTGAAATCAGCAGCAAGATGGGGCTGGGCCCTGCTGAAATCAGCAGCAAGATGGGGCTGGGCCCTGCTGAAATCAGCAGCAAGATGGGGCTGGGCCATGCTGAAATCAGCAGCACACCGTGTGAAGCTTTCCCTCTCAGCTTAATAGCGACTGTAACACACAGGCTATGTCCTGTGTGCATGTTCATAAGCACTGGAGCAGCTCTGTTCATAAGCACTGGAGCAGCTGTTCATAACCACTGGAACAGCTGTTCATAAGCACTGGTGCAGCTGTTCATAACTACTGGCGCAGCTGTTCATAAGCACTGCAGCAGCTGTTCATAACCACTGGAGCAGCTCTGCTTATGGTAACGGCAGTATTAACGCATCCCACCACACATAAGAGGCCTAGCGCTCCTCGCTATGCTGGGCTGCTCCATACCTGGCTGATTTCCTCGTTATCCAGCCACACCCCAGAGGATTATGGAGAGGATTCTCCAGACCCTCCATGACAGGTGGCAGGGGGACAAACATGCTCCGATTCAAGTTCAGGACTAAACCACATATGGAAAGCAGTACTATGAGAACGTCTTCACCCTATCACTACCATGAGTACGTCTTCACCCTATCACCACCATGAGTACGTCTGCACCCTGTCACTACCATGAGTACGTCTTCACCCTATCACCACCATGAGTACGTCTTCACCCTATCACCACCATGAGTACGTCTGCACCCTGTCACTACCATGAGTACGTCTTCACCCTATCACCACCATGAGTACGTCTGCACCCTGTCACTACCATGAGTACGTCTTCACCCTATCACCACCATGAGAACGTCTTCACCCTATCACTACCATGAGTACGTCTTCACCCTGTCACTACCATGAGTACGTCTTCACCCTATCACTACCATGAGTACGTCTGCACCCTGTCACTACCATGAGTACGTCTGCACCCTGTCACTACCATGAGTACGTCTGCACCCTGTCACTACCATGAGTACGTCTGCACCCTATCACTACCATGAGTACGTCTGCACCCTATCACTACCATGAGTCATAGTATCATCATCAGAATATTATTATTATCATGAATAATAATAATAATAATTATTATTATTATTATTATTTTTTTAAATATTTATTTGGCATCTCTATTTCCACCTGAACCACCTGTGTCCCCCTATAACCCTGACCCCCGTGTAATACACATTTATTTTTTTGTGATTATGCAGCGCAGGGTCTCCTGTTTACAGGCAGGAACAGGTGTGAGAGAGAAAGAGGGCTCGAAGGTGGAGTAATGGGCTAATGGGTCTCTCTCTCTCTCTCTCTCTCTCTCTCTCTCTCTCTCTCTCTCTCTCTCTCTTTCTCTTTTTCTCTCTCTCTCTCTCTCTACAATAAAGGATAAACTAACTGAAAGACTGGAAACATTGAACGTGGAGGTAAATGCGCTTGTAACTGAACAGTGAATGCAAGCATTTCTCTACAGAAATAAAGAGGCTTCCACCCCCACTGAGCCCCCCTTCCCCCCCCCCCCTCCCATGGTGCATTTTGGCGAAATGGAAACCTATTATGAACGGATCATTTGGAAACATCTGTGCACGTAATCAACCCCCCCCATCGTGCCCCCCCATGACTGCACTAACTTACATTATCTCTCGCCTCGGTCCTCAGCTCTGACTTGTACTACAATTACCATGGAAACCGCCCCCCACTGCACGCAGACAAATGAAATTCCCGATCTCTGAAACTCTTTGGATGCTTACATAACTGCACGAGATGGCACCAGCGCACAAACACAACAGCAAACCCAGAATAACAATGCAGAGATACCACCACGGGACATAAGGAGCTTTCACACAGAGGGCAGCTTTCATATGGGCGAGCGTGAGCCTGCTCTGCGTTCAGGAAGGGTGGGAGGCACAGACGCAGTGCGTGACTCTGAGGTGTGTAACAGCAGTGTGTGACTCTGAGCAGTGTGTAACAGAGCAGTGTGTGACTCTGAGGTGTGTAACACAGCAGTGTGTGACTCTGAGGTGTGTAACTGCAGCACAGAGCAGTGCGTGACTCTGAGGTGTGTAACAGAGCAGTGTGTGACTCTGAGGTGTGTAGCAGAGCAGTGTGTGACTCTGAGGTGTGTAACAGAGCAGTGTGTGACTGAGGTGTGTAACAGCAGTGTGTGACTCTGAGGTGTGTAGCAGAGCAGTGTGTGACTCTGAGGTGTGTAGCAGAGCAGTGTGTGACTCTGAGGTGTGTAACAGCAGTGTGTGACTCTGAGGTGTGTAACAGAGCAGTGTGTGACTCTGAGGTGTGTAACAGAGCAGTGTGTGACTCTGAGGTGTGTAACAGAGCAGTGTGTGACTCTGAGGTGTGTAACAGCAGTGTGTGACTCTGAGGTGTGTAACAGCAGTGTGTGACTCTGAGGTGTGTAACAGAGCAGTGTGTGACTCTGAGGTGTGTAACAGAGCAGTGTGTGACTCTGAGCAGTGTGTAACAGCAGTGTGTGACTCTGAGGTGTGTAACAGAGCAGTGTGTGACTCTGAGGTGTGTAACAGAGCAGTGTGTGACTCTGAGGTGTGTAACTGCAGCACAGAGCAGTGCGTGACTCTGAGGTGTGTAACAGAGCAGTGTGTGACTCTGAGGTGTGTAACAGAGCAGTGTGTGACTCTGAGGTGTGTAACAGAGCAGTGTGTGACTCTGAGGTGTGTAACAGAGCAGTGTGTGACTCTGAGGTGTGTAACAGAGCAGTGTGTGACTCTGAGGTGTGTAACAGCAGTGTGTGACTCTGAGGTGTGTAACAGAGCAGTGTGTGACTCTGAGGTGTGTAGCAGAGCAGTGTGTGACTCTGAGGTGTGTAACAGCAGTGTGTGACTCTGAGGTGTGTAACAGCAGTGTGTGACTCTGAGGTGTGTAACAGCAGTGTGTGACTCTGAGGTGTGTAACAGAGCAGTGTGTGACTCTGAGGTGTGTAACAGCAGTGTGTGACTCTGAGGTGTGTAACAGCAGTGTGTGACTCTGAGGTGTGTAACAGAGCAGTGTGTGACTCTGAGGTGTGTAACAGAGCAGTGTGTGACTCTGAGGTGTGTAACA
>CM045885.1:5101115-5163615 GCA_025169545.1 Anguilla japonica | reverse complement strand
ACCCCCTCCATGCCAACAGCACTTCAGAGGAAACAAATCTCACTGCGTCTGAAAAGAATGAGACGTATGAACAGAAACAAGCCGCAGATAACAGAGGGCCCCAGACCGCCGGAGTGTTAGAGTAAATCTTACTGATTGTGCTCCATGCTGCCTGCTGGAGGCGTATCTGAGTTTGGACTGGGTCCACATTTCAGACGTCCGCTGTTTCTTTACGAGCGGGCCTGTTTTCAGGCCTCTGTGTGCAGATGAGAGATTCTTCCTCAGTTTTGCTTCTGATCATGTTGCTGGTTTATTGCTTTTTTGGTGTTAGTTTCTAGGCCCCATTTGGCTCTGAAAACGCATTTCTTTAATTATATTATTTCCTTTAAAATTTTATTATATTATTTACTTTCTTATTAGAAATTCATTTCAATTGAGTTTTTTTTAAATCATTAAACCAAGCTGGGTGTTAGCTTTTGGGATCCAGGCCAAGAATAACAGTTTAGGCATTTGGCAGAAGATTTTAACCAAAGTGATTTACAAAATTAAATACAAAATATATTTCTTTGAGCCGATTCCAGAAGCTTTTGAAATGGCCCTATGGTTAATACTGGAATGCAAAGCTGGATTGTAAGTGTTGGGGGTGGAGGAGTGAGTGGCAGGGCTGTGTGGCTGGGACGATGCATCTCAAACACGCCCCCCCCCCCCCCCCCCCCCCCCCAACACCCCCCACCCCCCACATGGCCTTCGTGAAGTAAGCAGTCAGCTACCTGCAAGTTCCTTTACATTTTATTACCCTCCTCTGTATTAACATTACCCTCCTCTATATAAATATTACCCTCCTGTATTAACATTACCCTCCTCTATATAAATATTACCCTCCTCTGTATTAACATTACCCTCCTCTATATAAATATTACCCTCCTGTATTAACATTACCCTCCTCTATATAAATATTACCCTCCTGTATTAACATTACCCTCCTCTATATAAATATTACCCTCCTCTGTATTAACATTACCCTACTCTATATAAATATTACCCTCCTGTATTAACATTACCCTCCTCTATATAAATATTACCCTCCTGTATTAACATTACCCTCCTCTATATAAATATTACCCTCCTCTGTATTAACATTACCCTCCTCTATATAAATATTACCCTCCTGTATTAACATTACCCTCCTCTATATAAATATTACCCTCCTCTGTATTAACATTACCCTACTCTATATAAATATTACCCTCCTGTATTAACATTATCCTCTATATAAACATTACCCTCCTGTATTAACATTACCCTCCTCTATATAAATATTACCCTCCTCTGTATTAACATTACCCTCCTCTATATAAATATTACCCTCCTGTATTAACATTACCCTACTCTATATAAATATTACCCTCCTCTGTATAAATAAAGGCCTTGTTTTCTCTACCCTCAAGCTGTTGTGTATGATAAACTTCAAATCCATTGTTCTCTTTTTGTGTTGCTTCACAACTTATATATATATATATATGTATATACATGTTTTAATATATCTATGTTTAATTATTTGCCAGTAATTATTATGCAGTCCAACAATATGCCTAGAGCCAACATACAGCAAGAATAAATAAAAGCAGTAATGTGCTTCTTTATGAATAATGTACTGTGGAATAATAACTCTCTCAGAGACCGACTGGGTCTAGACACAGAGGACTGTTCTGAGTTCAGTGTTTGTACTTTTCTGAATTAACAAGATTGTAAGATTCAGCTGTAACGAGTGTGCAACAGAACAATGCCCTGAGGTTGGCCAGGGGTTCATACGTTTGCTCCTACAATATTCTACTTTTCATTCCAACCAATTTCCTCATTGATTAAAGTTGTTGAAGGTAAAATTGAGACCCATAACTTTGTGCTAAGACACATTTTATCCATTATTCTTTAAAACCTTCCTTTTCCACCAAGAGTTACTGTCAGTGAGCAGGTGTCCATAATGTCAAACGTTGGGACATCACTGAATTCAGCAGATCTGTCAGTGAGCTCACGCAGTGTGTGCCCCCTTTCCACAGAAATCAGCTGCCTCAGCACTTCACTGAGAATAATGAGCACCAGCAGTCTGGGACATGATTGGCTGATGAGACTACTGTCCTTACATGACTATGGGATATCCTTAGTAACACAGATATGTCCTACATAACATGGCGTTCAGAGGGTACATCATCCCTCGTTAGGCATTAAGCGTCTAATTAAGAGCAATTAACTGCTCTTTATACTTCAGGAATGATAATTAGTGTTGGAATGAAAAGCAGCAGAGACAGGGATGCCCCAGGACAGGGCGGAGAGACACGGGATTGGCCGTCAGCTTCAGAAACATAAATACTGCGCTCTGCGACAGCGACGCTGTGAGCTGTGCGCACAGCTTCAGCAGCCCCTGGGAAGAGGTCACCACTAATATTAAGAGTACAAATTATTCTGGAAAGAAAATACTATCGTAGCAGAGAGCCAACTTTTCTGAAGGGTACTGCACAAAAACAAATCTCCAGATTTTATTTATTTTTTTTTTTTTTTGTTGTTGAGGAAATTAGATGCTTCAACTCAAACTAGGCTATATATATATATATATATCCTATATTTTATCTTTAAAAAGGATTTCACAAAGCCCCACATCAGTGACATCTGAAGTCCTTCCAGCCTGAAATGAGGCTTCAGCAGAAGGGCTCCAGATTGACTGCAGGACAGCACACAGAGAGAGAGAGAGAGAGAGAGAGAGAGAGAGAGAGAGAGAGAGAGGAGAGAGAGAGAGAGAGAGCGAGTCGAGAGGAGAGAGAGAGGAGAGAGAGGAGAGAGAGAGAGAGAGAGAGAGAGGAGAGAGAGAGAGAGAGAGAGAGAGAGAGGGAGAGAGAGGGAGAGAGAGGAGGAGGAGAGAGAGAGAGAGAGAGAGAGGAGAGAGAGAGAGAGAGGAGAGAGAGAGAGGAGAGAAGGGAGAGTGGGTTAGAGGAAATGGAGTCTCCCCAGGCTCTGGGTGAGGGGTTAGAGGAAATGGAGTCTCCCCAGGATCAGGGTGAGGGCGTTTGCCTTGTTCACATGAATGACCTTGAAGTCAGGCGTTAGCAGAAACACCACTGCATAAATCAACACTCTGCATTAGCAACTGAAATCATCCGTGATGATTTGAGCAGACACCTGGTAAATAAAACTTCTAAATGCAAATCTCTACATTATGTGCCATAACACTTAGAGATAATATTAGGTGGAAGAGAGGCTAAATTAGTGCATATTTTCAATTAAATCAATTGTTGGTACACCAAAGTAAGTTCTCCAGATAATGCTATTATCTTTAAAAGCTGGGGTCTTATTTTTGACATTGATTTGAATTTAGAGACACATATCAGAAATGTTACTAAATCTGCTTTTATAACTTTAAGAATGTAACCAAGTCCAGCTCATTTTTCTCTCCACACTGGAAAGCTAATGCCTGGATTCATTACCGGTCATCTGGATTACTGTAATTCCCGACTCTCAGAGAAAATGATTGATCAGCTACAACACGTACAAAACGCAGCCGCCAAGGTGCTGATCAAAATGAAGAGGAGCATACATTACTCCAATATTAACATCACTGCACTGGCTCCCCGTCCATTTCCGAATAGAATTAAACATGCTTTTATTAGGTTTTAAATCTGCGCATGGACTTGCTCCTGATGAAGACACAGTCTATAATGTCCCCAGTAGAGCTCTCAGATCATGTGACTCTCTCCAGCTCGCCATTCCACACGTCAGCACGAAGACTTTCTGTGAGGCTGCATTTCATTACCATGCACAAAACTCTGGAACCACTTCCCCATAGATCAGAGAAACTCTGAAACAGTACGGTCATTTAAATGTAAACTCAAACCCTATCTCTCCACTCCTGCCTCTTCTTAGAAGTTATTGTGTCGTCCTCTTGTTTTTCCTCCTTCTATTTTTGTTCTTATTCTCCTCTTTCGCTGTTATCTATCATTTTTGCTACGTTTTTATCTTCTGTAAAGCACATTGCATTGCTTGTATGAAATATTCTATATAAATAAAGTTTATTATTATACAGCTTCTCTGGATCAAGACACTGGGCTAAAGCTGAAATGTGTTTCTATGAATGTGAATAGTTTACATTACACACTACCACACTGCACTGAATGATATGCAAGTTCTGAAAAAAGTACAGAACCAGACAAAAGCTTAAAAAAAGTTATCTATAACAAGAAAAAACCCGTAAGATCCTTATACTCTACCGGCTCATTAAACAGAGTTTAACCTGGATTAATAAAGATGAAATACAGAAGCTATTTATGGCTAAGTCCTACCAGCAGACCACACTGAAAATGGAAATTAGTTCAAGGTCAGTTCAACATTGATACAGAGAGGCTTTTTCTACACAGAGTCATCCATGAACAGCACCACACACCTGCCCTCACAGAGGGAACCAAGTCCAGAGTGGAGGCATCGTCTCTGCCACTGTCCGCCACACTCTGCTCCCCCCACGCTCTGTTCCCCCCACGCTCTGTTCCCCTCACACTCTGCTCCCCCCACGCTCTGTTCCCCCACGCTCTGCTCCCCCCACACACTCTGCTCCCCCACGCTCTGCTCCCCCACACTCTGTTCCCCCATGCTCTGCTCCCCCCACGCTCTGTTCCCCCACGCTCTGCTCCCCCCACGCTCTGCTCCCCCATGCTCTGTTCCCCCACGCTCTGCTCCCCTCACGCTCACGCTGTTCCCCCCACACTCTGTTCCCCTCATGCTGTTCCCCCCACGCTCTGCTCCCCCACGCTCTGCTCCCCCCACACTCTGCTCCCCCACGCTCTGTTCCCCCCACGCTCTGTTCCCCCCACGCTCTGTTCTCCCCACGCTCTGTTCCCCTCATGCTGTTCCCCCCCATGCTCTGTTTCCCCACGCTCTGTTCTCTCCCCATGCTCTGCTCCCCCCACACTCTGTTCCCCCCACACACTCTGCTCCCCCCCACGCTCTGTTCCCCCCACACACTCTGTTCCCCCCACGCTGTTCTGTTCCCCTCATGCTCTGTTCCCCCCACTCTCTGCTCCCCCACGCTCTGCTCCCCCCATGCTCTGTTCCCCCCATGCTGCTGCTCCCCCACGCTCTGTTCCCCCCACGCTCTGTTCCCCCCACGCTCTGCTCCCCTCCCCCACGCTCTGTTCTCCCCACACTCTGTTCCCCCACGCTCTGTTCTCCCACGCTCTGTTCCCCTCACGCTCGCTCTGTTCCCCCCATGCTCTGCTCTGCTCCCCCCACTCTGTTCCCCCACGCTCTGCTCCCCCCACGCTCTGTTCCCCCACGCTCTGCTCCATGCTCTGTTTCCCCCACGCTCTGTCCCCCCACACACTCTGTTCCCCCACGCTCTGTTTTCCCCCACGCTCCCCCCACACACTCTGCTCCCCCACGCTCTGTTCCCCCATGCTCTGCTCCCCCCATCCCCCACCCCTCTCTGCTCCCCCCACTCTCTGCTCCCCCACACTCTGCTCCCCCCACGCTCTGCTCCCCCACGCCTCTGTTCCCCCCACGCTCTGCTCCCCCACACTCTGTTCCCCCCACACGCTCTGCTCCCCCCCCACGCTCTGCTCCCCCGGCGCTCCCAGAAGGGCAGATAACTGCTGATTTATTTCCTCTCCAGCTCTGCGTTTATTTATCTATCGCTCCCAAAACGGGCTCAGCCCGCAGCCAGAGGACGGGACAGAACCGGGTCTTTGATGTCTGCAGCAGCAAAAACACACACCCTCAGTGCGTGACCTTGAGGGAGAGAAAGTGCACTCACTCTCTCTCCCTCCCTCCCTCTCTCTCCGTCCCTCTCTCTCTCTCCCTCCCTCTCTCTGTCCCTCTCTCTCCCTCCATCCATGTGCAGCGACTCTGAAGATGCAGAGGCAACTGTGATCTCCGCTAAAGCTCAGTGACTGAGGTCAGGGGTGGGATAAAGTGATTAGTGATTATATGGTGATGAGTGGGATAAGGTGATGAGTGGGATAAGTTCAGTGGGATGAGGTGTTTGCAGACCGTGTCTAATGATGATGGCCATTTGTGTAAAGGGGCAGGGGCAGGGGCAGGGGACAGGGCATCCCCCCCCCCCGTAGGAGCAGGCAAACGCACGGGTATAAAATTCCATCTGTGATCTGTTTTTCCCAGCCTCTTCTCCCCCGAGCACACGCTCAAAGTGCCGATGATTTGTCCTTCTTCCCAGAGTCCCCCTGGACCGCTGGGTTAAAGCGGAATGCCATTCTCCCACCCCCGGCTCATTCTTTACCCAGAATGCTTTTCTTCCCCTGTGCGCTTCAGGAAGCCTGCCTGCTGCTGCCTCCCTAACCCTGCGTTGACTCCAGTACCGTGGAATGGGCCGTCAGAGTGGGTAACCCAGAGCATAAAACAGTACCTCACCTGCTCATCAGTCCCAGACCATGTGACACAAAGATGAGCTGTGAGTGGATAGTGTGTGCAAACTGATGCAAAGCTCCCAAAGCCAGACAGCTCGTGCAGTGCATTTCCTCGTCCTCATTCGTTTACCAAAAACGACCTTCTCTCAACTCTCCCCCGTATGCTTGGTTGATGAACCAGTGGGGCTTTCACTCAGAAAGTTTTGTGAAGAAAGCGCCGTGTTGCTCGCACACTTATCTGGGGTCAGCTGACAGACAGCCCCGCCCCCCCTCCTCTCCTCGGTGTGCGTCCGGCGCGGTCCGGTCTGAACGCACGTGAGCCACGCCAGCGGGCCCAGAAAGCCCGCGACTCCCCAGCCGCGTGTGTGAATCTCTAACTCTGAATCTCTGACTCTGAATCTCTGACTCTGTTTCAGCAGCTCAGCCCACGACTCCCCAGCCGCGTGTGTGAATCTCTGACTCTGAATCTCTGACTCTGTTTCAGCAGCTCAGCCCACGACTCCCCAGCCGCGTGTGTGAATCTCTGACTCTGAATCTCTGACTCTGAATCTCTGACTCTGTTTCAGCAGCTCAGCCCACGACTCCCCAGCCGCGTGTGTGAATCTCTAACTCTGAATCTCTAACTCTGAATCTCTGACTCTGTTTCAGCAGCTCAGCCCACGACTCCCCAGCCGTGTGTGTGAATCTCTGACTCTGAATCTCTGACTCTGAATCTCTGACTCTGTTTCCGCAGCTCAGCGCGGGGCTGCAGTCCCCCTGTCAGGCGTAATCACAGCGCTGGGCTGATAGCGGACTATTCATGAGGCCCATTTAATGTGCAGTAATTACGGCATTATGTGCTCCTCCTGACTGAATCCTCGCTGATTTACTGGGGAAAATCACATTTCCTCTAAACAGATGTACTTGTAATGACTTTTCCACAGTTAATTGAAATTATATATCATCACTGGACTTTCTTTTTTAATAAAGTTGTGCTTTTTATAACTCGTTCAGAGTGATAATTATGCTAAAATGCTATCATGGTATGATTGTGTTTAAAAAATGTAATTTCAAAAGACTGACTTAAAAGACTGGCTGTTCGCTGACTGCTATTTGCATTTTGTCATAAACAGAAGTGTGAGACTATTATTTCAATGCTAATGTCATTTCAGTAGCTACGCATTACGTACAGGGCTGATTGTAAAGTCCTAACTTTAAAAACATTTCACGAACTAGCATGGCGTGTCTATCATACATGCTTCTACCTTACAGGCCTGAAAGGTCAGGGGCATTCTGAAGATGCAGGTTCTCTAGCTGACCCAAGAATTTCAAATAATCTAATGGGTGGTAGGGCCCTAGGTGTCACATGCAGCAGAACCCCTATGTGCAGTAGAGGAAGGGCTTGTGTGTGCAGAAGGAAGAGGAAGGGCTTATTGTGGAGCAGGAAGAGGAAGGTCTTGCATGTGGAGCAGGAAGAGGAAGGTGTTATGTGGGGCAGGAAGAGGAAGAGGAACCCCCGTCCACCCCCCCGTCCCCTCACCCAGACAGGCTGTCCCGTCACGAAACCTCAGCAATTCAGCAAAACCAAGCGCAGCCGCAGTGCATTACCATACTCCTCACATTACTGTACTCCGCACATTACCATACTCCTCACATTACTGTACTCCGCACATTACCGTACTCCTCACATTACTGTACTCCGCACATTACCGTACTCCTCACATTACTGTACTCCTCACATTACCGTACTCCTCACATTACTGTACTCCTCACATTATCGTACTCCTCACATTACTGTACTCCTCACATTACCATACTCCTCACATTACTGTACTCCTCACATTACCATACTCCTCACATTACCGTACTCCTCACACATTACCATACTCCTCACACATTACTGTACTCCGCACATTACTCTACTCCTCACATTACTGTACTCCTCACATTACTGTACTCCTCACATTACCGTACTCCTCACATTACTGTATTCCTCACACATTACCATACTCCTCACACATTACTGTACTCCTCACATTACCGTACTCCTCACATTACTGTACTCCTCACATTACCATACTCCTCACATTACCATACTCCTCACATTACTGTACTCCTCACATTACTGTACTCCTCACATTACTGTACTCCTCACATTAACACAGACGCTCAGTTATATCAGCTCAGTGTCTGTGTGAAATGAGTGAGCAATTAGATCATTACTGCCCCAAAGGCACAAAAGGGGAAGTCACGTAAAATATAAAAAATGATGGACTGGTCCAGAAATTATGGATTGTACAAATGCTAGAGATGTGACAAGAGATCCCCAGTTTTAGCAGGGAGGGGTACAGAATGGCACACCCCCACCCCCCACCCCCCGCCACCCCCTCCTGCACATAGGTTTGGGGAGAGATAGAGACATGGCACTCCCAATATCTGTGTATGACTTACTTGCTAGACTAGATAGCTAGCAAGCTTGTGAGACTTCACCAGGTGGTACAGTAGTGTGCATCTTCCCCAAAGCATGAAATCTACGTGCCTATGGGGTTGGGGGGAGGGCAGGGGGGAAGAGAGAGAGAGAGAGGGGCACTGATGGCCATTTTAAAAGCTTCTCATCTCTGTGTTTTTCTGAGTGAAGGAGTGTTTCTTCACAAATGGCACCAGGGGAAAATACAGATCGATACTAAATATTTTTAGACATTCACCAACGTAGGTGCTCCAACAGCACAAGAGAATTTTATATTTATTTCTCATCAAATTTTAGTACGCTTATTCCAGCTGTCTTATAAGTGGTTTATGTATGAAAGCGCATGCGTGTGTGCGTGTGTGCGTGTGTGAGCGTGTGTGCGTGTGAGCGTGTGCATGTGTGTGTGAGCGTGTGTGCGTGTGTGTGCGTGTGTGCGAGTGTGTGTGAGTGTGCGTGTGTATAAGTGTGTGTGGCTGTTTGTATGGGACTAAGCATGCACGCACAGCTGTGGCGTTTCCACACAGGAAACTCACCTGTGAATAACAACTGTTCTCAGTCTTTATGAAGCCAGGGGAGCGTGATGCAGCGTACGGAGCAGAGAGGAGAGACTGAGCCATCCCCCTTTCCTTCCACTCCTCCCTCCCTCCCTTCTTCCCCCCGTGTCTGCACTGCCTCTCCTCCCAGTGACCGTGAAGCTCTCTCTGATCTGCTTAAGGCATCCAAAGGCCCTCATTATCCTCAGCATCAGAGCATTAGCACTACGCAAGCCAGGAAATGAGTGTGTGTGTGTATGTATAGTGAATGTGTATGCATGCATGTGTGTGTGTGTGTGTGAGTGTGTGTGTGTGTAGTGTGTACTCACTGATGTGTATAACACCTACTCCTCTGCTACATGCTCCGCTGATCACAGCTGTGAGATGTCCAGTGAACCCAGAGATCAGAAGGAAGGGAGAGAGAGAGAGAGAGAGAGAGAGGGAGGGAGGGAGAGGGAGAGAGAAGGGAGGGAGGGAGGGAGAGAGAAAGGGAGGGAGGGAGGGGAGAGAGAGAAAGGGAGGGAGGGAGGGAGAGAGAAAGGAAGGAAGGGAGAGAGAGAGAGAGAAAGGGAGAGAGAGGGAGGGAGGGAAGAGAGAAAGGAGGGAGGGAGAGGAGAGAAAGGGGAGGGAGGGAGGGAGGGAGGAAAGAGAGAAAGAGAAAGGGAGGGAGGGAGGTAGAGAGAGAAAGAGAGCAGGGGAGGGGCGAGGGGAGAGAGAGAAAGGGAGCGAGGGAGGGGAGGGAGAGAGAAAGGAAGGAGGGAGGGGGAGGGAGGGAGAGAGCGAGAGAGAGAAAGGAGGCTGAGGGAGGGAGGAGAGAGAAAGGGAGAGAGGGAGGGAGAGAGAGAGGAGGGAGGGAGGGAGGGAGGGAAAGAGAAAGGGAGGGAGGGAGGGAGGTAGGAGAGAAAGGGAGGGAGGGAGGAGGGAGGTAGAGAGAGAGGGGAAAGGGGGGAGGGAGGAGAGAGAGAAAGGGGAGCGAGGGAGGGAGGGAGAGAGAGAAAGGGAGCGGGAGGGAGGGAGAGAGGGAGAGAGGGAGGGGAGGGAGGGAGGTAGAGAGAGAAAGGGGGAGGGAGGGAGGGAGAGAGAGAAAGGGAGCGAGGGAGGGAGGGAGAGAGAGAAAGGGAGCGAGGGAGGGAGAGAGGAGAAAGGGAGCGAGGGAGGGAGGGAGAGAGAGAAAGGGAGACGGGGGTTTGTAAACTGATGTGTGCTGTGTCTATGCTCTCCTAAAAGCCGGCTGGCTCGTGTCCTGTACACAATGCCACTCTTTCTGTTTCCAGGGAAACCAGGAACCTCATTCTCCCAACGTCAGCCTCCAAAATAATCCACAAAAAATTTATAGAAATGAACAGACTATTAATGCAGTGAGAGGTAGCTGCACTGCATGCTGAAACCCCACGTTCTGGGGACCAAACACTGGAGACAAGGACAAAAACCTCTCTTCTCCCTGATGCTACAATTCTATGAATTTTATTCAACAACCACATCAAACAATTAACCAGCAACACCACTGTAATGGACAGGCAGTGAATCGGTTGTGTTTTTCTCTGAATAAACAAACGGGCGTGTTTCAAGATTCCTCCGTTTCATTTTGACGGTGGTTTGGACCCACATTTTGACCTGTTTTTCATTTCACGGTTGAATAATAATCTGAGACAGAAGCAGATGTCGAGGCACTGAGTGCTCCTTCTATTCCGAATTTCCAGGTAGATCTGCACGGCCCCACACAGACCTGCCCTGAATTCAGGCCAAGACCCACCTGTACAGGTCAAGATCCAACTCTTCAGGTGAAGATCCACCTGTTCAGACTGCTCCTCACCGCTCCCTCCGTAACACCTGTACCGCCCCCCTCACACCTGAGCAGGAGCAACTCTTACTGTTTTCAGAGCCTGCAGTTCTGTGCTGTGGTTCACTTTATGCAGCTTAATGCTCACGAGGTTAGGGTTAGGTCCTAATTTGTAAGTAATTAGTTGAAGGGCGTTTGACGAGCTGTCAATCGAGTCTGTGCTTCTTGCACTTGCTGTCTCTCTTGGGGCTGCACTCTCCCCCTCTAGGGAATTACTGCACTTTGACCCCTGACCTTCGCACTTGTGTCAGCCTTGTAAGTCACTCTGTATAAGAGCAATGGATAAATACGAGTAAACTCATCAGGTCAGACAGGCCTCTAGAGCAGTAATACTCAAACTCAGGCCCGGGGACACCCGCTACGCTGGTTTTCCTTCCAACCACAAGTGCAGTCCCAGAATTTTAACAAGCTGTTAGCTTTTCTTAATTAGCTGCTTTTCATGTTTAAAGGGATTACCATCTCAAACCACATTATGACAGAATTAGCTTTGCATGTCATGAAGAATTAGATATAATAAGTCCCATGTTCATATTATGTTATTGAGTGATATTGCAATTACATTAAGAGGCAAAAGTTTTTGACTGAACAAATTAAAGATTGGGGTGAATCAATAGGCTCCTGTTTGGTGAAAGTGGGGACACAAGGCCATTAAAGCGAACCATTTTGTAGATAACGAGAAATTCAAAGACACCTAATTAAGAAAAATTAACAGTTTGTTAAAATTCTGGAATTTTAGCTAGGACCTACTGCCCTAGATTGACCCCATGAAAACTACGTTTCCCATGTGACCAGCGGAGGTGGAGCCAGCAGCCGAGCCTGATGGGAAAAAAACGCTGACAGACAGGTGGCCGGTGTAGAGCACTTACAGGTCCCCCTCCGAAGACAGGAGAGCAGGGCCATCCCTGAAGTGCTGTCGATACGGTTCATAAATATCAGAAACATGATCTGAATTTGGCAGAATATTCCAGCGAAAAAGCAGACATAACTCCCCTTCCTATAAATTATTTATTTTCTTTTTTTGAGGGAGAAAAAGGTCATTCCTAGTTGCATCCCTGCATCTTAACTTTCCCCCTCTATATTAATGTGTGTTTTGCTTGTATGGTAATTTGGGACACTGGAGATAATGACACAATTTCAGCATTGCTGACAATATAACCTGCGGTTTTTATTAAATACATGTTTTCCAGTGAAATACAAACTAAAGTAAACCACTATTAAAATGTTTTTACCTGCATATTACATTTCAGCATTGACAATGTCCTAATCAGCTGATGGCTTTTCCCTGTTTTTATTCAGTGTCCTTAAGCACTAAACTGAGAGTTAATTCAGTCTGCTCGATGGGATCTGTCCCTGTGCTGTAGCTAGTCCTGTTCAGCCTGCTCGATGGGATCTGTCCCTGTGCTGTAGCTAGTCCTGTTCAGCCTGCTCGATGGGATCTGTCCCTGTGCTGTAGCTAGTCCTGTGTTCAGCCTGCTCGATGGGATCTGTCCCTGTGCTGTAGCTAGTCCTGTTCAGCCTGCTCGATGGGGTCTGTCCCTGTGCTGTAGCTAGTCCTGTTCAGCCTGCTCGATGGGGATCTGTCCCTGTGCTGTAGCTAGTCCTGTTCAGCCTGCTCGATGGGATCTGTCCCTATGCTGTAGCTAGTCCTGTTCAGCCTGCTCGATGGGATCTGTCCCTGTGCTGTAGCTAGTCCTGTTCAGCCTGCTCGATGGGATCTGTCCCTGTGCTGTAGCTAGTCCTGTTCAGCCTGCTCGATGGGATCTGTCCCTATGCTGTAGCTAGTCCTGTTCAGCCTGCTCGATGGGATCTGTCCCTGTGCTGTAGCCAGCCCTGTTCAGTCTGCTCGATGGGAACCGTCCCCATGCTGTAGCTAGTCCTGTGTGCTGTGCTGTTAAAATGGGCAAAACCGCAGTCATCCCCGGAGCCAAAGACACACAATGCAACGAAGCTCTTTGTCTATCACAGAGGGATATTCAGCCAAAATGGCCATCCAATATGCTAAATATTTCAGCGGTGTTGTTCTGTGATGGTGAGATGCTCATTGATATTTAAATGTGACTGGATAAGCCGCTCTGGGGCCGGTGAAAGAGCGAAAGAGCGACTCGGCGGGTTTGTGAAATCCCGCTCGTCCCGTTTGACCTCTCGCTCGGAGGGGTCAGACGCGCCCTCAGCAGCCCGGGAGCGCTGCACCGCGCTCAGAGAGCGACCGCACCGCGCCGCTCTACCATCACAACACAGCCTCCACCGCCCCCTAGTGCCCGGCTGTGCCACTGCAGAGAAAGGCTCCTGGCTCATCAAAAACAAAGTCCCTCCTCCATCTTTCCATAAAACAAAATCTCACAAACCGAGGGTCAGAACAAAAGTGGGAAGCGAACAGGTTTGGCTTCTAGGGGTCAGGGGTCAGTCAACCTGGGAATCATTAGTCACAGAGCTCTACCTCCAGTATCACACTGAAATATGTCACACCCCAACATGTATATTTTCAAAGAAACTTTAAAAAATGTATTTTGCCTTCATTACTGAACTAAGACTTATGCACACATTAAACTGCAAAAGCAATCAAGGCAGTTGCTATAATGCACTTTTAATCAGTAGATTAAAAATTCATGCATTCAGAACAACCAGATGGTCTAAAAACTTTAAAGCTCCCATATTAAATATATTTCTGGTGGGAGATGAATTTCAGTGAAAGTAAATATGTTTGTATTTGGCCCAAGGGTTACTTTTGTAAGGCGTGGCAGGTTTTAGGAGGACAACCCAGCCAGTATTGAGAAGTGGTTGTGGGTGGAGGGACAGGGTGATGGGAGCAGGACGGTGTTGGGGTGATGGGGAGCAGAGGGACAGGGTGATGGGAGCAGGGCAGTGTTGGGGTGATGGGAGCAGAGGGACAGGGTGATGGGAGCAGGGGGACAGGGTGATGGGAGCAGGGCGGTGTTGGGGTGATGGGGAGCATAGGAACAGGGTGATGGGAGCAGGGCGGTGTTGGGGTGATGGGGAGCAGAGGAACAGGGTGATGGGAGCAGGGCGGTGTTGGGGTGATGGGGAGCAGAGGGACAGGGTGATGGGAGCAGGGCGGTGTTGGGGTGATGGGGAGCAGAGGGACAGGGTGATGGGAGCAGGGCGGTGTTGGGGTGATGGGGAACAGAGGGACAGGGTGATGGGAGCAGGACGGTGTTGGGGTGATGGGGAGCAGAGGGACAGGGTGATGGGAGCAGGACGGTGTTGGGGTGATGGGGAGCAGAGGGACAGTGTGATGGGGAGCAGGGCGGTGTTGGGGTGATGGGGAGCAGAGGGACAGAGTGATGGGAGCAGGGTCGTGTTGGGGTGATGGGGAGCAGAGGGACGGGGTGATGGGAGCAGGGTCGTGTTGGGGTGATGGGGAGCAGAGGGATGGGGTGATGGGAGCAGGGCAGTGTTGGGGTGATGGGAGCAGGGCGGTGTTGGGGTGATGGGGAGCAGAGGGACAGGGTGATGGGAGCAGGGTGGTGTTGGGGTGATGGGAGCAGGGCGGTGTTGGGGTGATGGGGAGCAGAGGGACAGAGTGATGGGAGCAGGGTCGTGTTGGGGTGATGGGGAGCATAGGAACAGGGTGATGGGAGCAGGGCGGTGTTGGGGTGATGGGGAGCAGAGGAACAGGGTGATGGGAGCAGGGCGGTGTTGGGGGTGATGGGGAGCAGAGGGACAGGGTGATGGGGAGCAGGGCGGTGTTGGGGTGATGGGGAGCAGAGGGACAGGGTGATGGGAGCAGGGCGGTGTTGGGGTGATGGGGAACAGAGGGACAGGGTGATGGGAGCAGGACGGTGTTGGGGTGATGGGGGAGCAGAGGGACAGGGTGATGGGAGCAGGGACGGTGTTGGGGTGATGGGGAGCAGAGGGACAGTGTGATGGGGAGCAGGGGGTGGCGTGTTGGGGTGATGGGGAGCAGGGGACAGAGTGATGGGAGCAGGTCGTGTTGGGGTGATGGGGAGCAGAGGGACGGGGGGGGTGATGTTGGGGTGATGGGGAGCAGAGGGATGGGGTGATGGGGAGCAGGGCAGTGTTGGGGTGATGGGAGCAGGGCGGTGTTGGGGTGATGGGGAGCAGAGGGACAGGGTGATGGGAGCAGGGTGGTGTTGGGGTGATGGGGAGCAGGGCGGTGTTGGGGTGATGGGGAGCAGAGGGACAGGAGTGATGGGAGCAGGGTCGTGTTGGGGTGATGGGGAGCAGAGGGACGGTTGGGGGTGATGGGAGCAGGGTCGTGTTGGGGTGATGGGGAGCAGAGGGATGGGGTGATGGGAGCAGGGCGGTGTTGGGGTGATGGGGAGCAGAGGGACAGGGTGATGGGAGCAGGGCGGTGTTGGGGTGATGGGGAGCAGAGGGACAGGGTGATGGGAGCAGGGCGGGTTGGGGTGATGGGGAGCAGAGGGACAGGGTGATGGGAGCAGGGTGTGTTGGGGTGATGGGGAGCAGAGGGACAGGGGGTGATGGGAGCAGGGCGGTGTTTGGGGTGATGGGGGAGGGACAGGGTGATGGGAGCAGGGCGGTGTTGGGGTGATGGGGAGCAGAGGGACAGGGTGATGGGAGCAGGGCGGTGTTGGGGTGATGGGGAGCAGAGGGGCAGGGTGATGGGAGCAGGGCGGTGTTGGGGTGATGGGGAGCAGAGGGACAGGGTGATGGGAGCAGGGCGGTGTTGGGGTGATGGGGGGGAGCAGAGGGACAGGGTGATGGGAGCAGGGCGGTGTTGGGGTGATGAGGAACAGAGGGACAGGGTGATGGGAGCAGGGCAGTGTTGGGGTGATGGGGAGCAGAGGGATGGGGTGATGGGAGCAGGGCAGTGTTGGGGGTGATGGGAGCACGGCGGTGTTGGGGGATGGTGATGGGAGCAGGGCGGTGTTGGGGTGATGGGGAGCAGAGGGGATGGGGGTGATGTGAGCAGGGCAGTGTTGGGGTGATGGGGAGCAGAGGGACAGGGTGATGGGAGCAGGGGCAGTGTTTGGGGTGATGGGGAGCAGAGGGCAGGGTGATGGGAGCAGGGGGGGTGTTGGGGTGATGGGGAGCAGAGGGACAGGGTGATGGGAGCAGGGCTGTGTTGGGGTGATGGGGAGCAGAGGGACAGGGTGATGGGAGCAGGGCGGTGTTGGGGTGATGAGGAACAGAGGGACAGGGTGATGGGAGCAGGGCAGTGTTGGGGTGATGGGGAGCAGAGGGATGGGGTGATGGGAGCAGGGCAGTGTTGGGGTGATGGGAGCACGGCGGTGTTGGGGTGATGGGAGCAGGGCGGTGTTGGGGTGATGGGGAGCAGAGGGATGGGGTGATGTGAGCAGGGCAGTGTTGGGGTGATGGGGAGCAGAGGGACAGGGTGATGGGAGCAGGGCAGTGTTGGGGTGATGGGGAGCAGAGGGACAGGGTGATGGGAGCAGGGCGGGTTGGGGTGATGGGGAGAAGAGGGACAGGGTGATGGGAGCAGGGCAGTGTTGGGGTGATGGGAGCAGGACGGTGTTGTGTCAGTATAAATTGGTGCTGTGGGTTGCCCTTTACTCCCGCCAGTCGGCCTCCTGCCCTCATCATTTTAACATTTTCAACTCAAAGGTTAACTATGAGCAGCAGACCGAGTAAAGGTCACAGATACCCTGCCATCCGCCCCACGGTCCTGGCCCTGCTCCACTGGCTCTGTGTCTGCGCTCTGGACCAGACCGCTCCCAACGCCATCATTAAGACCAGCGCTGATTTCTAACGCCAACCTTCAAACCTCCGGAAGGCTAAGGGGGGGGGGGGGGGGGGCAGAATCACATGCAGGCTTCATTTCATCCCACATTACAGAGTATAGGACCAGTGGCTTAAAGGAGTTAGAGTTCAACGGGGGCAAAGGTTTGAGTCAACAATATTCCCATCAGCAATATACAACTGAAATGACAACAATGAGTGAGGTAAAAGCACAGACTGTCGGCTTTAGTTTACGGGTATTTACATCCACAACTTTCACTTCTGATCCTTCTGCAGGAGCACAGGTCACGTTAATGATGATGGCCACATGAACCTGAGCACTGCCCATGGTACCAGTCTGCCACCTGCTGGCCAAAGTTCATAATCTCATGCCATATTCAGAGCAGACGAGGAGAGCACTCGGGTTAAGGAATATTAAACTGCAGAAGACACTCAGATCAGCATCACAGTCGCCATGCTGGATCAGAGGGCTCATATGTAATTATTTTAATTTCTGTAGGTAGTCTGGGGCTCAGCGGGATAGCTGGTGGTGATAAATGGGTGTTTACAGATGCATAACCACCTTGCTTCTCTCTCCTGGTGGTGCCTCTCTTACTTATGCATAGCCTACGATTCTGGTGAGTCACAGACCAAATTAATCAAACATGCTCCTCTCTCAAAGTTACAGAAACACCTTCCAGATATGAAAATACACTTTCAATGGGTCTGATTTTTTTTCAAATGTAGCAGATTAATACACATTACATATTTATAATTAAATCAAGAATTATATTCCTCGGCTGTTCAAACTTAAGACACAGAATCCCAAAACTCAAACCATATCACTGGAATCTCAAGGTGAACAACAGGAGGAAAACGAAGGTAGCCTGAAAAAACCCAAATAACCTTTCGCAATAAGAACATAACTTTTATTATTTGTTCATATATTTAAAGGTTTGAGGGAAAGCATATTTTATATTTCATATTCTAGATCTGTTTTTTTAATCTTAGATGTTGATTAAAATAAAAAACTAATAAATTATTAATTGATCATTCACAACTGCCCTGGATCCTGGAGATCTATCAGTACTCCCTCACTAGCTGCAGTGTTAGAACTAGTTATGAGAAAAACTGTATTCTCTAAGAGAGGGTCTACTGATGAATTGAGCCGCATTCACTGAACAGAATGAAAAATAGTCCCGCACCATTGCTCGACCTTTGACCCCCGAGTCATTTGACCAAAGAGTTTATGACAACATCTCAACTCCAGCTGGCTGAGTTGTCAAATATACCGGGATTCGGACGTAACACTGTGGTCACATAAATGTTGCCATGGTGACAACGGCACTGAAACAGCCTGGTGTGTGCGGGGGTGGTGGGGGGGGGGGGGGGGGGTGTCAGGATACGCACAGACGGTCAAAATTAGCGACCGGCGAGAAGGTAAAGTTACAGCGAGTCTGAGATCGGCAGCTGGACGGGGTCAGGCAGTGCATTGAGCTCACCGTACTGTCTGTGCTGAGGATGCAGAGCTCACGGTACTGTCTGTGCTGAGGATGCAGAGCTCACGGTACTGTCTGTGCTGAGGATGCAGAGCTCACGGTACTGTCTGTGCTGAGGATGCAGAGCTCACGGTACTGTCTGTGCTGAGGATGCAGAGCTCACGGTACTGTCTGTGCTGAGGATGCAGAGCTCACGGTACTGTCTGTGCTGAGGATGCAGAGCTCACGGTACTGTCTGTGCTGAGGATGCAGAGCTCACAGTACTGTCTGTGCTGAGGATGCTGAGCTCACGGTACTGTCTGTGCTGAGGATGCAGAGCTCTCCGTACTGTCTGTGCTGAGGATGCAGAGCTCTCCGTACTGTCTGTGCTGAGGATGCAGAGCTCACGGTACTGTCTGTGCTGAGGATGCTGAGCTCTCCGTACTGTCTGTGCTGAGGATGCAGAGCTCTCCGTACTGTCTGTGCTGAGGATGCAGAGCTCACGGTACTGTCTGTGCTGAGGATGCAGAGCTCACCGTACAGTATTATCACTACCCTGAGAAACGAGGTCTGAGAGACTAAAGAACCGAGCTGAACAGGCTGTCTTTATTCTTCATTAAAGGCAAAACATCACATGGTTGTACAGTACAGTACAGTACAGTATAGTATAGTACAGTACAGTACAGTACAGTACAGTACAGTACAGTATAGTATAGTATAGTATAGTATAGTACAGTACAGTACAGTACAGTATAGTATAGTATAGTACAGTATAGTACAGTACAGTATAGTACAGTACAGTACAGTACAGTATAGTATAGTACAGTACAGTACAGTACAGTACAGTATAGTATAGTATAGTATAGTATAGTATAGTATAGTACAGTATAGTATAGTATAGTACAGTATAGTACGCCTAATATATATGTCAATTTAAATTATTAGTGGCAGGACATTTTGAACCTCCCTAATAATTGATGATGATGCTCCTTGCAGTTGTTAAATTAACAAATTAACAAAAACTGTAAAGTGTAATTAAAAGAAAAAAGAAACCTTTGAAAAGATTTCCAAACAACTATCTGCTAAACACCAGGTGGTGTTTGTTAGCAGGTGGGTCTGTTTCAGGTGCTGGCTGAGAATGGGGTTAGGGTTTATGTGTAAGTGAGAGGGCGATAGGGTCAGTGTGAGCAGCGTGGAGGACTGTAAGGGAGAGGGCGATAGGGTCAGTGTGAGCAGCGTGGAGGACTGTAAGTGACAGGGCGATAGGGTCAGTGTGAGCAGCGTGGAGGACTGTAAGTGACAGGGCGATGGGGTCAGTGTGAGCAGCGTGGAGGACTGTAAGAGAGAGGGCGATGGGGTCAGTGTGAGCAGCGTGGAGGACTGTAAGAGAGAGGGCGATAGGGTCAGTGTGAGCAGCGTGGAGGACTGTAAGAGAGAGGGCGATGGGGTCAGTGTGAGCAGGACTGTAAGGGAGAGGGCGATGGGGTCAGTGTGAGCAGTGTGGAGGACTGTAAGTTAGAGGGCGATGGGGTCAGTGTGAGCAGGACTGTAAGTAAGAGGGCGATAGGGTCAGTGTGAGCAGTGTGGAGGACTGTAAGGGAGAGGGCGATGGGGTCAGTGTGAGCAGCGTGGAGGACTGTAAGAGAGAGGGCGATAGGGTCAGTGTGAGCAGCGTGGAGGACTGTAAGAGAGAGGGCGATGGGGTCAGTGTGAGCAGTGTGGAGGACTGTAAGTTAGAGGGCGATGGGGTCAGTGTGAGCAGGACTGTAAGTAAGAGGGCGATAGGGTCAGTGTGAGCAGTGTGGAGGACTGTAAGGGAGAGGGCGATAGGGTCAGTGTGAGCAGTGTGGAGGACTGTAAGTTAGAGGGCGATGGGGTCAGTGTGAGCAGCGTGGAGGACTGAGCGGTTCGAGCCCCTTCTGCGATGGAGAACACGCTCACAGGGAGCAGTGCTTGGCAGGAGCAGCACAGTATGATTCAGCAGCAGCAGGATCCATTGAGCAGATGACTCCATTTTGAGGAGCCTTACGCAGCAGAATCACACAGCGCCTCTGTCACAGCGCGCTCTGGGTCTGACACACACACGACTCCGCAGGGTGACTGCATCTCACAGCGCGCTCTGGGTCTGACACACACACGACTCCGCAGGGCGACTGCATCACACAGCGCGCTGAGGGCAGCTGCTGCTCTATTAGGGGAGAGTTGGCCCTGAGCAGCCTCTCCCCTAATGGCCCTGAGCAGCCTCTCCGTTTCAGCTTCTGCCCCCGGTGCTACGGCTGGGCTGCCGGCTGGGCTTCCCTCTGCTGCCATCAACATGTCCGGGCTACTACTGACCTCATCCAGAGCGCGCAGTGCTCTCTCCTCTCTCTCTCACTCCCTCACTTTCTCTCCTCTCTCCCCCTCAGTCTCTCTCTCCTCTCTCTCTCACTCTCTCTCCTCTCTCTCTCCCTCACTCTCTCAGTGGCTAGCCATGTGCAATTTTTTCTGTAGAATGTTTGGAACAGTGCCCCCTCATGGCAGGAAGACTGATGGACATTTCACAAAATGTTTTATTATTAAATTTATTGATTCAGTTTTAGTGTAAATAAAACGCTGATGTCATGCCGTGGCACATGTTCCAGTGAGACGGGCTGCAGAGCTGCTGGGGGGGGGGCAGGTGTATGCAAATCAGGCCCGGAATTTCAGACAGACCGGCGGGGACTGGGGGGGGGGGGGGGGGCGGCCAAACCCAAAACCCCCCTGTTGGCTGCACGCCTGAGAGCCAGACATGCCAGCTGCGCATACCATACCCAGCATGCTTTATGGGCTGCAGCTGCTTCACGTGTCACTAGACCAACGGGGCACACGCAGAAGTGACATTACACTTTTACCTTTAAATAATCTTCAGCGTGCTCAACAGTACAGCTTATTTTAAAAACTGCTTGGTAACATCATCGGTTTCGACTGAATGTGCAATCACAACCTAAAAATACAACCATATAATGACTGATGAATTAGACCTTGAGAAAATTTCTGATATTCACTGTTCACAGCACATTTGTAACTGGTTACTGTGAATGTCCTTTCAGAAAAGAATATCAATCAATAGTATTTCACTTTTGGGAAATAATCCTCTTTGCTGCAATGGTACTTGTTCAATATTTAATATCATCCATCATCGTGTTTCTTCAATTAAATATGAATGCTAGTCCCCCACATGGGCTCAGTCACTCAGTGGCCCCACAGCAAATCAAAATTAACAATTAAACTGCATTTAAATATCTCACGTACGGAACCAAATCACGCGTGAAACATGAAATGCTGATGGTTCCACAGCAAACGTTAGCAGAATTGGTAATATGGGTATTGCTATTCAAAATGTTTATTTAACCGCGGTTCGCCATGGTTGCATTTTTTTTTATTTAGCTTAACATCTTTTGTCTGATCATTTAACATAGTAAACTCTGTTTAAATAAATTTGCTGTTTAAATACTGAGCTATTGACGTCATGCACCAATGAACGCATGGGTTGAAGTTAAGGCGTGGTCTACGTACGAGTTTTCGGAAGCGTACAATCGAATATGTATTTCAGGCATACAGCCATGAGTAAAATCTGAATATTTTAAAACTTCTTTTCAGATAGGAATTCCAGACAAATTTTTTTGAACAGAAGTTACGCAAGGATTAGTGAACGAGGCCCCAGGATTATACACCAAGGCCTTTGTCCCAATAAAATGTGCACCGCTGCAACTATTTTTCTAGTCAGAAGAGGGCGACAAAAGACCATGTTTGAGAATGAACCGCCGTCCGAAAAACTTTTACACAGATTTTAAGCAATCACTATGAATAAACAGAAGAACACCGATTTATTAGAATGCGAACACACACACGAGAGCTTGTCAGAAGCTTGAGGAGGATGTTAGTTTGTTTGAAGCCACACGTGACCCATATAACCGAAGGCAGTTTGCAGCTACGACTACATCAGCCGCCTGCTCAGAGTGATGTCACCGAGGAGCCAGTGTGAAAATGGAGCGTTTCTCCCGTAAAACGAGAGCCTCCGGAGGTACAGGTTTGTAACGGCTGACGTCATGAATGACTTGGCGCTTCGCTTGGCCTTAAGCCCGCCTCTTCTGTGACATCACTCTCTCAGAGTGACCGACAGGCACAGCCCTGGAAAAAACCCAAATCCTTCTTTTACACTGAATAGTGTACCCCACAGCACCTGCAGGACCGGCAGGAGGACCAGCAGTCTCCAGATACGGTTACCGTGCATGAGGAAAGTCCCCGGTCACATATTAAAATTAGAAATGAGTCTGAGTCATGGGGTCCCGTACAATGGAGCCCCCTGCCCCCCCCCTCCCCCAGCCCACCAGCTGAGCCACGCCCACCCGTGACCGCAGCTGCCCACTTCCAGGAATCTTATATCACCCGTCAGCTTTATTTATTTAATCAACCCCCCCCCCCCCCCCCCCCGGCATATGGCTGATCCCTCTGGAATGAACGCCGTTCACTTCCCCCTAAAAGGGCCCCCCCATCCCTGGGGAGCATGAATATGCAAGGGGGGGGGGGGGGGAGAGAGAGAGGTTCTGATCAATCACGGTCTCTCTCTCTACCCCTCTCTCTCACACACACACACACACACACACACACACACACAGACACACATACACTGTCCCCCCTCCCTCACTCTCCTCCCTCTCTCTCTCTCTCCCCCCTCCCTCCCTCCCCCCCTCCCTCTCCCTCTTAAACCCCAGCCCTGGTGACAGGCAGAAAATCAGACGGTGCCAGACGCAGTACAGACGCCTCGCAGTACAGACGCTTCCTCGCCTCCCAGGCTAACCGCACGCAGCTCTAAGGTAAGGACAGGCGTGTGCTGCTCGGCAGGCGTGTGCTGCTCGACACGCGGGTGCTGCCGGGCCGTCCCGCTCTGGGGCGCCCCTGCCCGCGGCGCTAACGGGGCATCCACACCCCCTCCACACCCCTCTTTGGGGAACAGGGGGCCGATGACAGCAGGCTGTCAGAACAGTGTAAAAACGAGGCTGTGATTTAGCCTGCAGTCCTCCTCTGACCGACAGCATCGGAGTCTTTGTCTGGTCTGGTCAGGGGTGGGGCGGATTGGAGTGGGGCGGTGTGGTGCGGGGTAAGGTGTGTGTTGGGGGGTTTAGAGTGGTGTGGTATGTGGTGCGCGGTGCGGTGTGGGTATGGTGGTATAGGGTGGAGTGGGGTGTGATGTGGTTTTTGTTGTGGGGTGTGGTTTTTGTTATTGGGTTTAGAGTGATGAGGTTTAAAGGTTTAAAGTGGTGTAGATCGGTGTGGTGTGGTTTTTGGTGTTGAGTGTGGTGTGTGGATCGGTTGTTTTGGAGTGTGGTGTGGTTTTTGTTTTGGGGTGCAGTGTGTTTTTTGTTTTGGGGTGCAGTGTGTTTTTTGTTTTGGGGTGCAGTGTGGTTTTTGTTTTGGGGTGCAGTGTGTTTTTTGTTTTGGGGTGCAGTGTGTTTTTTGTGGGGTCAGACTGGTTTTTTTTGGGGCGTTCAGAGTGGCGTGTCGATCGGTGATCTCGGTCGAGCAGGCTGGCCTGCCTGCTGTCTTTAGACACAGGGGCGTGGACCTGGGTGTGCTAGAGCCGGGCTGAAACACTACAGGAGTCTGGCTGTTTCACCAGGGCTGTGTGAGAAACACAGTGAAGCTGCGTGCCGAGGAGTCTGGGAAATGTAGTTTGGTTTCTGCTCAGAGGTGTGAGAGGCATGCTCTGCTGTCTGGACTCTCTCTGTCACCTGAGACTGCAAAGGAAAGAGAGAGAGGGATAGATAGAGGAAGAGAAAGAAAAGGGAGAGAGAGGGAGTGAGAGAGTGAGAGCGAGAGAGGAAGAGATACAAAGAGGGAGAGAGATACAGAGAGGGGGGAGTGAGAAAGAGAGAGAGAGAGGGAGAGATTGAGGGATGGAGAAATGGAGAGAGCGAGGCAGAGAGGACGGAAGTGTTGGAGGAGTGAATGAACTGGAAGAACAAAGAAAGGAGGCCCAGGATGGAGGACTGGGGGCAGCAGGGGGGCGCAGGGGCAGATGGACGGACGGTCAGCACAGACAGACAGGGGCGGGGCCCCAGCTGGGTGGGGAAAGGAAGGGGGGGGGGGGGGGGGGTGCAGGAGACCTCGCTCTCCGTCTCGAGGGTGCTGGGGGGGGCCGGATGGTCCAAAGGGCCGTGCTGACCACGCTGCTCAGTGGGGGGGGGGGGGGGGGGGGGGGGGGGGGGGGGGGGGGGGGGGTTAGGGTTAGGGTTAGGGGGGGGGGGGGGGGGGGGGTTACAGGCAGAAGCAGTGCTGGGAATGAAAATGGAGTCAGCCTGAAACAGCAGCGCCTCCTTGCGTCTCCCTTGCGTCTTTGTGTCTCCCCCGTGCCTCCCTGCGCCTCCCTGCGCCTCCCTGCTTCTCCCTGCGCCTCCCCCGTGTCTCCCTGCGTCTCCCTGCGCCTCCGTGCCTCCCTGCGCCTCCCCGTACAGCCCCCGCCGTTTTACTGTCCCACAGAGGTACAGGGTGAATCCAGGAGATTTCATTCTCTGAGTATTTTATTCTTATCCCCCCCTTCTTTCACAGCCAACATGTCCGATAAGCCAGACCTCGCTGAGATCGCCTGCTTCGACAAGACCAAGCTGAAGAAGACCGTGACAGAAGTGAAGAACCCCCTGCCCACCAAAGAGAGTGAGTCTGTCTGTCTGTCTGTGCGTCTGTCTGTCTGTCTGTCTGTCAGAGAGTCAGTACCCGGTCTGTCTGTCTATGAGTTTGTCTGTCTGTCTGTCGGAGAGTCAGTACCCGGTCTGTCTGTCTGTCTCAGTGTCCGTCTGTCTGTCTAAGAGATTGAGAGCCACGCCTCTCCGGCTGTCTCTCCGTTTGTTGAAGCCTGAATTTGGGGAATGTGCAGATTACAAGCCTCGCCCAAGTGGGTCACTTTCAGCAGCTCCACACGTGCGTGTGCGTGTGCGTGTGTGTGTGTGTGTGTGTGTGTGTGTGTGTGCGCGTGTGTATGTGCGCGTGTGTGTGCGTGTGTGTGCACGTGTGTGTGTGCGTGTTTCTGTGAGTGTCTGTGTGAGTGTGTGTGAATATGTGTGTGTGTGTGTGTGTGTGTGTGTGTGTAGGGGTGTTACGCCATAAAACCTGTATACGCAGGTATGAGCAGAGGTAGATCACGGACATTGTTGGTATTGTATACATTGATCAGGAAATGTCCAGCTGTTCATAGTTTGACCTTTAGGTAGTCTGTTCAATGCAGTGCTGTTCATTGAGGTGAGTGGGAACATCTGCCCCACACACACACCCCCAGACCCTCTACCCCGAGCCCCTCTACCCCGGGTCTCATTTCTGAGTGATAGTCCAAGCTTGAGAGTTTGATCCCCAATTCTAAGGAGTTTCACTCTGAAAGTCTCTAAGACATTATTTAAAATAGCATTCATGCTAGCTTCCCTGTTCATGCTAGCACCAGCATTCATGCTAGCTTCCCTGTTCATGCTAGCACCAGCGTTCATGCTAGTGTCCCTGTTCATGCTAGCGCCAGCATTCATGCTAGCATCCCTGTTCATGCTAGCGTCGGCGTTCATACAAGGGCCTGCGTTCATGCTAGCATCCCTGCTCATGCTAGCATCCCTGCTCATGCTAGCTTCCCTGTTCATGCTAGCATCCCTGCTCATGCTAGCGTCCCTGTTCATGCTAGCGCCCATGTTCATGCTAGCGTCCCTGCTCATGCTAGCGCCTGCTATCCTGCACGGTCCTGAACTGGCAGAACACACTGCAGCACTTAGACGGTTTAGCGCGAGGCGTTCTGCGCAGAGTAGCGATAGGGGTGGATATGAAACAGGCAGCGGCTCTCCAGTCAGATTAAATGTTTATCTGCGTGTTTTTCAGCCATTGAACAGGAGAGGAAATCCACGCCCTGAACTCCAGGAAGCAGAGAGAGGGGCACTATGGGCCGGTTTCACCGCCAGTCACTGCTGTAGCTACTGTCCTGCTGTTTCTGTAAAGGGGGGGGGGGGGGGGGGGGGCACACGTCCCTTGGACCTGGTGCAGGATCATCCATGTTTATGGGGACCAACGAGGCCCCCGACTTTATACTTAATCACCGGGGATGGAGACATCACAGGTCGGCGGTGTTTGGGGAGGGGGGGGGGGGGGAGGGTGATGGGCAGGTCTGGGTTTTTTTTGTTTTTTGTTTTTTTACTAATGGTTATTCTTTTTTGCCTTTTGTCTATGAAAAATGAAGACAAAATGGGTCAGGCAAAAAAATAAATGTGGAAGTTTTCCTATAACGACCAGACTGGAGTGCGTTTTTCTGGGAGAGGGGCGTGATGTTCTGCACACCTGTACCAGCTGAATTCTGGGACTTTTCTGTAATAAAAAATGAAACTCTGCAAACAAGCTTCACTCTTTCACTTACATCCATGAGGAAGAACAGATTTCATGATCACCCGACTCCCGGTCATCAGGACCCTCACAGTGTGTTATTAGATTAGGGGATCAGGGCCCAGCTGGTGCTCGGGTTCGTGGTCTGAGACGGGCGATCTGGATTTCACAGGCGCCAGAGCAGAGCAGCCGTGCCGGGCCAAAGCAGCCGGGGAAAAGCAGATGGAGGAGTCTGAGCGGACATGATGCCCTGTGACTGCCCTGTGGATGGGCCTTTTAACGTGCATGATGCTTTCAAACAGAACTTCACACTCCTTCCTGCTGAACGTCCAAACTCGAGGACAAAACAAGCAATGCTGAATTCTCAGAGTTTAAAATGTCTTATGAAATGATGGCCACTGTTACTGCTATAAAGGACAAACAGTCACACCGTGTGGCTGGGGGGACTTGGTAGGGGTAGCAAAACAACCAAGGGAGTCTCCTCACTGGAGACTGAAATTTTAAAGTTCCTATCACACACACACACACACACACACACACACACACGCGCGCGACTCCTTCCTAAACTCTCAGATCTGACAGTTCTTCTTTCAGCGAGGCAAGAGGCAAACAGAACAAGCGGAGCACACTGATCTTTCTCTCGCCAGCAACACAGAATCACAGAGATCATCGTTTCCACCCAGCCGAGACAGCACTCCGTGCGGACCTCATACACAAAGCAGAACTTCCACTGCAGCTCAGTTACCGTGGCAACAGAGTCTCAGGTTCCCAGCGTGCTGACTCATAGCCGCCTCTTTGAAAATCAGCCAATCGGCTTTCAGAAGCCCGCCGCTCCGTGTCAGCGCATGAGCACGTGCCGGTGGAGACGCATCGGCCATGCAGAGGCCAGTGATAACGTATTTTATTTATTTATTTTATATTTCCCCTGTAAAGCGTCTTGGTGACACTGTCTGTTAAAAGCACTATGAAAATAACATTGAACTGAAGTGTGTATAAAACCACAGCAAAAACACTAAAATTTATAACAGACAGCCATATTTTACAACTGTATCATTTTTGCAGCAATGACAATTACAGAATTTTTTGGGCAAACATTCAGTTTGACACACGTTGACCCATTTAAATGGTTCTTTTTTAAGTGTATGCACTGCTGTATTTTCACAAATATATTTAAGTTTTTTTTTTGAATTACCTTAATGAAAGAGGTCCTGAGTCGTGGCAGAATTTGAATTAGAGGCCAGGGAACGCCGTTGTCCTCGGGGAAGTGCTGTCGGTTCATCAGTAGAGAGCGCTCTTTCCTCAAGACCGCATGCACTTCACAGTGGCAAGCCATAGGGCGCTATACAGCAGTACTTGCGGATTCCGGAACACCTATGAAATGAACAGGGGCCTTAGCTCTTGCGTTCAATGCTCACAGAAGTGGTAGTACATCTAATGATTGCATTTTATTAGCGACTCAGTTCACAGCATGTCCTGCACATCGTGGTCGCCCAAGCTGCACATGAACTTGGCAATCCGCTTACCTTCCTGGGCAAATGAATAAAAAATAAAAGGAACAAATAAAACTTTCTTTTTTTTTTTTTTGCTTGATCGCATATTCAGGCTTGTGGCTAAAGTTGCATTTTTCCACAGTGCAATAAAATAACAGTAGGCTAATGTTACAGTAATAGCAAAAAACTAAAACTATCATCAATATTTAATACGTTTTTGCTTATGTGATCAAGAACACCTGTGTACGTATAAAAATGTATCATTTTATGTAAAGAAGTTTCCGAAAAGAATACTTTTCTAGGGATGGCCAAAGGCTCGTGTTTTAAATTTAAAGTACTCGGACACCACCGACCATCATTTTATTATTCAATTATGAAAAGATAAGAGAAACTAGGCATATATTTCTAATTTCCAGTGGGAATGCTATGGGATGGCGGTGGGAAACGGTAATAATACTCAGAAATATGCGCACACAGAGAGGCGCACTTTAAAACCTCTCTCTTCTCTTTAATTCAATCCTTCGATCCCCACTATTTTCTTCAATTATCGCAGATGATGCAGGATGCTTTTTTTACATCTTCATTTTCACACTTGCTAATGAGCGCGCGAGAGGGCCCGCCTCGACCGCCTTTCAAGTGCCCCCGCCTTGCCATCGTGGTTAATAATGCGGCTGGATCTCTGGCGTCGGTAGTCCTGCCACCCAGCCACAGCCCGTCTGGCGAACCTCGGTCACAAAGCCATGTCAATTTCCCCTCCTTTATCGGTTTATTCTCCCACTTATCTCTGCTATCACTGCGATTTGTGAATGCAGTCGCAAATCCCCGCGCGCGGTTATGGAAACGCGGGCTGCGTGATGTCTCTGTTATGGCCCCATTAATTATGGAATACAGAACAGTTTCGAACGAATAAACATACATGACGCTTTCATCGCTCAGATTTTACGTTCCCAAAACGAACTCTTAAATAAAATAACAAATATGAGTAAATTCTAAATCATAAATTGAAGAATCAATTTATAAATATCAAATAGCAATATTATTAGTATTGGCGATTTCCTTTTATAAGAAGCCGAATGCAAAGTATGTTCTCCATAGGCCTATATCGCCGGTCCATTCCAGAGCCAGAACGTACCTGTAGTCTAAGAGTCCGAATGACTCGAAAATATCTTTGTAGAACTACAAGTTGAAAAAACAGGTAAATGTTTTCACTTAAATATCTAAAAAACAAACAAACAAACAAAAAAACACTTTAACCAGCTGTATACACGTCGGGATATTTTTATTTATGTTCTGAAACTTCGCATGCAGCTTGCTTTGAAAGAAGTATCGCTGTAACGTGTTCACTCATTGTGCTCATCAACACGTATTTAACAAAACTTTTTTTTCAGATTAATTTTAAATACTTTTAAAAACATTAACTATGGTGTCTGTATGCATGTGAAGATTGGTGTAATATAAGTGGTAAATACTTTATTGCCTTTGATTTTATTTTCTCAAGTAGGTGTGGGCGGTGTAGTTTCTGTCGAAGCTAAATCTTGATGTGTGCTGATATTCAATTAGAAAGGATTATCCTCACCTGCGCACCCCGCCATTGTCCCGGCGCGAGCAGCACTGTTCAGCTGAAGTACTCCTCCATTGTGGAAACATCAAATGATTTTTTTTTAAAAAGGGGATCTGGGTGGTTTATGGGGTTCAACATGCCACGGCTTAATTTGACATTCATGAATGTGTAATCCGTTGGTTTCAGCAGTTAATGTCTCCGTCAACTGTAGCCTATACAACTGCATTCCTTATGCAAGATAGTTTACTGATAAATAGTCGCTAAAGGTAACACACCGTAAGGGCTTAAATACAACAGCCTAAATGACATTTTGCACAACGGCTTGTATTTTTGATGGGACTGCGGATAAAATGGATCAGCGGCTCATGTCTTGATCCGTCATCTGTCTTTGTAACTCTTTAGACGCCCAGCGTGAAATTGCTAACGTTCCTTTAATTAAGAGGAATTTGCATTCATTAAATCCTCACCCAAACTGCGACTCAAACACCTGGTGACAAGTTCTGCCCTGTTGTACTTCACCAGACAGAAGCCTAGACAAGTAAAAGTGATCGGAGTTAATACGCATCCCCTTATCTAAACAGTAAATTGAACGCGCAATATGTTATTCTACACCTCGTCGCGTATATATTAATCTAATAACTGAATTAACGAGAACCGTCTCGTGGTCATGTTCAGGACGCGCAATCGCATTGAAATCAATTAGGCCTATATTTAGTTAACCTAAAAAACTCGTGAAGGATTGAAAAAAAATATATATACAGACATAACATTCACATAGGCGAATGCATATATTTCAAGTGGATATTTGCTCCTAAGGAGCTCCAGACTATTTTCACACCGAATCCTTTCCCAGGACATCTTCTGCTATTCTTTTTCACGAAGCGCCGGTGTCGCCAATGTGTGACATGTTATTTGCATGACTCTTAGCGAACCGTGTAGAATGACTTTATGGCTTTTGTTTTCAGAATGAACCCCCGGGGAATTCGGGGTTATTTCCCCAAGAACGAAATTGCCTTCCACGCAGGAATCCCTTGATCCAAGTAAACGCTGGAGATTCCGCACACTTGCTCACTAGTTTAATGCATGTGTATGGCAGTATGAGTGGCGGCCACGCTGCAAGTGTAAACAGGAGTCAGAGATGAGGAGGAGATTAATTGTTTCCATCTAGCGCGCGTCCCCTGCCTCTCCTCTCTGTCGAATCTACAAAGAAAAGATCGTGTTGACAGAGTAACAATCAGCGTGGTGTACAAATGGAAATGATGTTCACTACAGGACACCTTGCTTTTCCCTAATGACACATCCTCAAAGCTTCACAATCCACACAGCAGAATACCTATCTGAACGACTACACACCTTACAGAACGCCAAGTGTACACTCATTAGCCAAACCTTAAAGCCATTCACAAAGCCACCAAATGGATTAACGTCCAGAAATGGCTGTCCATATTAACGCTGGAAGCTAATTACCATGTAACCTTAACAGTGTTAAATGTACATATTAACTATCCGTTATTATAAAAAATAAAACAATACTAATTTTTTTTTTTTTAAACAACAGCAACAACATTCAGTTAAGGCTATATGTCATTCATTAGGCAACGTGGGAAAACTCCAGACTGAACAACACCTGCAAAACGGGGAAAGAAAGAGGACCATTTAAAAAACAGTGTCAAAGCTTTGAAGTGCAGTTTTACGCTGGTATTTCCTACGTCTATAGAACACAGCAACCAATGACCCAGTGGTTACGGTTTCACAGTAAAATGTAAAAAGTAAAAAAAAGAAGGTCACCCACAGAAGATGAGGGTATAAATAGCATCTTAACAGTTTCTCCTCTGGGCTGCTTCTCTCTGTCGCTTCGTGTTTGTTCTCCACAGTATCGCGGACTCCGGCTCAGGGATAACGGACAAAGTCGCTGCCATGGGCCCGTGCCAACTCTTTGCGTCTTTAATTACGTCCACGTTCTATCACATGCTCTGTACAACCGCTTGGTAAGTTGCAGTGACGTAAAAAATCCAAAATATTACCATTCATATTATATTTGTGTTGTTTTTGTAAGATTGTGTTTGGAATACATGTGTCCCTAATGAAAATAAGTAACCAAAATGCAATTCATGTGCCATTTCTAGGTCTGTCAACAACTTCCTGATGACAGGACCAAAGGTAGGATATTTCCCCGAACGTCCTCTTTTTATTAATGTTGGCGCATGATGACATTGAAAACGCAGAGATGTGCGCATTACGAGGAAGTAGCAATATACGACATTAAATAATTTAATTAGCTGATAAATACATTATATGTGCGTGTGCAGTGGCGTGAATGTAATGCAAATTTAAAAGATGGATTTATTTTCTCCAGGCCTACCTCATATACACGAGCAGCGTGCAGGCCGGCGCGCAGAGCGGCATGCAGGAGTGCAAACGGCAGTTCGAATGGGACAGGTGGAACTGTCCGGAGACCCCCCTGCAGCTGTCCACCCATAACGGACTCCGAGGCGGTAGGAGCGTTTTATTAATGTTCCTAAACATGCACAGCAAAATACCCGGTGTTAATTCAACTCTCACAGTGTTAATATCACCTCTAACGGCGTTAAACTCTGTATAAATAACATTTGGCCCCACTCTGGAATGTGGGAGCTAATGTTATCTATTAATAGTTGAATTAATACTGGACATTTTACTTTGTCTACTTTAATCCAGTTTCTGAATTAAAGAAGACACAAAGTGAATTACGTATTGGTGCGACAGAATTAACCACGAATATGTTCTTCAGTATGTTCCTTTGCAGTAATGGTATATATCCAAATAGAATACACAGCGTTGGTGCCGTAGTCACATGCAACGTGTCTAGATGTGTAGGATATTTATTATTATTATTATTATTATTATTATTATTATTATTATTATTATTATTATTATTATTATTATTATTATTATTAACATTTCCATCTAAATAAATTTCTTTCTTGCATTTCAGCCACCAGAGAAACATCTTTTGTCCACGCCATAAGCGCAGCCGGGGTAATGTACACTCTCACTAAGAACTGCAGCCTGGGGGACTTCCATAACTGCGGCTGCGACGATACGAAGGTTGGACAATCTGGTGAGAATACCATACAACACCATACAACACCATTATTCAAATTTTATTATTTAGTAGATTTTGATATGTTGTTTTATTAGATTTATGCAATCAATTTGATTCAACATTTTGAAATCAAATTGAAATAACGATAGCCTACACTTGAATTGCGCATTGCGCGCAAGATTGTAATATTTTGCAAGTTTTTTAAAAATATATTTCTGCGTGCAGGTGGAAGGGGGTGGATTTGGGGCGGCTGCAGCGATAACGTGGAATTTGGGGAAAAGGTTTCCAAAGAGTTTGTGGATGCCCTGGAGACAGGCCATGATTCACGAGCCGCAGTTAACCTGCATAACAACGAGGCTGGGAGGCTGGTGAGTTCTGTACCAGTGTGCAGTATCCATATCCGTTAATTACTCAATTAAAAACCCGGCCCAGACTGATGTCCTTACTCGACAGAAACGCGTATCTTATGGCACTGATCTACAGCATCGTTTCTGAACTCAGGATGAAATACGAAACATGTTGTGTAATTTCATCTGAAAATCATTTTTTCGGCTGTGAAATGACATTAACCATGTTGCTATTATCCTTTTTTCCATGTGAAGGCGATTAGGGACACGATGAAACGATCCTGCAAGTGCCATGGGGTGTCTGGAAGCTGCAGCATCCAGACCTGCTGGCTGCAGCTCTCCGATTTTAGGGACGTCGGCAACTACCTGAAGGTGAAGCACGACCAGGCGCAGAAATTTGAGATTGACAAGCGGAGGATGCGCGCCGGGAACAGCGCGGATAGCAGAGGCGATGCGGTCAGCACCATCGCGCGGACAGAGCTGATCTATCTGGAGGACTCCCCGGATTACTGTAGGAGGAACGCGAGCCTGGGTCTGTACGGCACGGAGGGCAGGGAGTGTCTGCAAAGCGGGAAAAACCTGTCTCAGTGGGAGAGGAGGAGCTGTCGGAGGCTGTGCCACGACTGCGGCCTGAAAGTGGAGGAGAGGCGAACCGAAACCGTTAGCAGCTGCAACTGCAAATTCCACTGGTGCTGCACTGTAAAATGCGAAAAATGCACCCAGGTGGTGACTAAGTATTTCTGCGCTCGTAGGGACAGGAGCCGCAGGCCTGCAAACAGCACGCGGAGACGAAACCGCGTGCACGACGGCTGATGTTCCCAAACGCTTGAGACAGCAGACAATACATCATGTACGTTGCCAACATTTGAAAAAATGTTTTCATGGCGTTTTCACAAACGCACTCCAGGATGCTGGAACCATGAATTCCTATAGACTCTGGGTTATACCATTTAAATATGCCACCATGCCTCTGTCTCATAACATTAAGTTAAATTTGTATTTTCACAGTCTACTGAATGTTTTATTGTTCTTTATTCACTCCCAATGTTATGCACTTTTGGACTATCAGTAACACGAACGATTATTCTTTGTAATGTATATGAATGCGTTTTTTTTACTTTTATCTGCACGAGCACGACCATGCACAGACTTCCTGCATGCTCACGTTCACTCTTCGATGGACTGTAAAATATAATTTATAAAAAGGCATCTTGTGAATGTTTTTGGTTTTATGTAGTGAACAGCTAGTATATATAAGTCATGAGATATCAGTTTAAATGCGACGGTCACATATATTTTTGTAATGTGAACTCCAGATTAAATGCTAAGAAATGAAAAACATTCTGGAATAGGTTATCTTTATGTGTCATGTTTCCTTAAATACAAGTCAGTCTTATTGGTTTATTAGTGTATTATTTTGCTGTAGCTTCTCAACAGGAAATCCGAATTAAACTAATTAATCTGGGCCATCGGTTTGTGTCTCCTGTTGATAGAACACAAACTGCGTACTGCTACCCTTTGAAGTTCACCGTAGGCGTTTCCTTGACTTTTGTCGCTGATGTTATCCAATGATCTTCCACGAATCCTCGAAACAAAAGGCAAGATACTCAGTCACTCCAAATAACGATCATATAAATTTGGGAAAGTTTGAGCTTCACGTCAGTTCCCAAAATTGTGGGTTCGTAGAATACGGAGGAAGATCTACAATGCGTTTCTGTTCGTTTCTTTGGCTCTTTGCATTTTGCAGTTATCATGCCGTTCTTCTCGGACACACATGGTAAGAATATTACGTGTTTGCTTATCTATGCGGTGGGTTAGGAACTGGCCTAAATTATTGAATTTATTTATTTATTTATTTATTTGAAAGGGACAATGCACAGTTAGTAACTGCCCCAGAATTAGTTTGATTGCTAAATTTCATCTGTGGTCCCTTGGCAGTTAACTATCAGGTAAATTTACAAAAGAAAATATGCACAAGCAGCAATTTGCAATAAGAAAAATAAATAAAAAAATAGAAAAAATATATAATTGCAAAAACATAATTGTACTTTATTAAAACGTACTGTGCTCTTCTTTCTCTCTCTTCCTTTCAGGTCATTGAACAATTTTCTCATGACCGGACCAAAGGTAAAACGTACATTTTAACCTTATATTATCCCTACCGATGTTTATTATTTGGTCTGAATATAATTAGATTATTTACTATTTACTATCTACACAATACCTGTTGAATCGTTTGGCTAAGATGCTCATTTAAGTTTTAACTCGAAACTGCACAACATTTCGCAAGTTTTTTTTATTTATTTTTTATCTCAACCAAACCGTTTTCCCTTTTCCTCCAGGCATATCTTACTTATGCCAGTAGCGTGCACGCGGGAGCACAAAACGGCATCGACGAGTGCAAGCACCAGTTCGCGTGGGACAGGTGGAACTGCCCAGAGACCGCCCTCCCATTGTCCACTCATAAAGGACTACGACGCGGTAAGATTGCCTATACTTCTACATACGAACTGTTCTTTCAAACGTCGGCGTCGTCAGATTCAGTTTGTTTAAATAGTTTGAAATCTTCATGTTCAACTGTGCCTTTCCTTTTGCAGCCACAAGAGAAACATCCTTCGTCCACGCGATCAGCGCCGCTGGGGTGATGTACTCTCTGACCAGAAACTGCAGCCTCGGAGCCTTGGACAGCTGTGGCTGTGACCAATCAAAAAACGGAAAAATTGGTAAGGGTGAATCTAGGACAGGTATTTACAGGTTTTATGATGGTCTTGGTCAAATTGGTGACAATATCTATCCCTCAAGTATACATGTTGGCGCATTGGAGATGGGCTTGTGTTCAGTTCCTGGCGTGTGTTGAGTGGGCACATCCTGACCCGTTTCTCGTGCCTCTGTTGCAGGCGGTCGTGGGTGGTTGTGGGGTGGATGCAGCGACAACGTGGAATTCGGGGAGAAAATTTCAAAGAGCTACGTGGATGCGCTGGAGACTGGGCAGGACTCACGAGCTGCTGTCAACTTGCACAACAATGAGGCCGGTAGAAAGGTGACTGACTTCCATTTTACTTTCCTTTGACACACATGCCTAAAAGACTGCAAGAAATAATTAAGCAGAGTGGTTGTCATTATTTTAACTGTGTTCTTTCTTTACAGGCTGTGAAAGCGACTATGAAGCGAATTTGCAGGTGCCACGGCATGTCCGAGAGTTGCACGATCCAGACGTGCTGGCTGCAGCTCTCCGACTTCCGGGAAATCGGAAATTACCTGAAGGTGAAGCACGACCAGGCGCAGAAGCTCGAGATGGATAAGAGGCGGATGCGCGCCGGGAACAGCGCCGACAGCCGAGGGGCGATCGCGGATGCGTTCGGCACCATCGATCAGTCAGAACTGATCTATCTGGAGGACTCCCCGGATTACTGCAGGAGGAACGTGAGCCTGGGACTGCTGGGCACGGAAGGGCGGCAGTGCCTGCAGACCGGGGACGGGCTGTCCCAGTGGGAGAAGCGCAGCTGCCGCAGGCTCTGCCATGACTGCGGCCTGCGCGTAGAGGAGAGGCGAACGGAGACCGTGAGCAGCTGCAACTGCAAGTTCCACTGGTGCTGCACGGTCAAGTGCGAGAACTGTTCCCAGGTCACCGTCAAGCACGTGTGCGCGCGGAGAGATGGCGGGCAGGGGAAACACAGAAGGAAAGCGCGCGGACATAAATGATTTAAAGTTTAACTCGTTTAAGTTCACGCTAATGGCTGTGATAGTGGTTGAATTGTTTTATATTAGGTTAGATTTGATGTCATGCCACTGAATAGCAACTATTTTAGTACTGAACTTGTCAAAGTCGTTGCATTGTAACGAAAGTATTTCAGCTGATTTTGATGATGTCGAATCCTGTCTCTGCACTTTTACCTGTCTGTCATCTGTGTACAGACGTCAGATTATCTATTTATGTGTATGTCATTAATTTGAATAAATCTAATTAAACAAAGCTGTCGTTTTTCATTCTAGGATCACCCATAAATACTAGACTATTCATTTTATTATCGTTGAACTCATTATATTTCACGTTATGAAATAGAACTATAAACGTTATGAATTAGGATGCTTTATAATAAGAACAAGAGTAAACTAGGGTCACCGCAAATTAAGAGGAACCTCTTCGCAAAATAAATATTAATATTAATATAATAGTCACGGGGAGAAAAGGCTCACGGCGATTCAGCACGGGCGTTTAACTGTAATTTTACAGACTGTCGCACAACTTTATGCAGTGATTGGCCGAGAAGACAAGGCGCAAACTGCTATAAATAAATGGATACATGGAGGGATTAACGCGTGACATCTCGCACCTCGCCCTTGGGCGTGTAGCAGCGTTGATTTAGACGTGCTTTGAAGTACGGTTGGTGTTGATAGAATGTTTAAGTATTCAAAAGACACAAAGGTTCGAGCGTGAAAGGAAACGTACGTAGCTCATGTTTTTTTGGTGTTTGACATGTTAATCCCCTAAACCACTGCGCTAGCGTGGACAGTCGCACTTAGACAAGTCAACTCAACTGCATGACAATAAATCAAAGCACTCGTTGCATATTGGCTGTATTTACAAGTAAATATAGACTTGAAATACAAATCAGCACATGAATTTCTGATTTTATTACTAAAATTTCTCATGGATATCCAAGGTGCTGGAGCACAGCAAAAATTGTGTCAGTGTCCAAATGCTTACAGACTGCACTGTATAACCTTGTGTGTACTTTGATTTGGGATTTTTCATGCATATGAAAATGATTAAGCATACCAGTAAACACTCTTAGGCCGATGAGCAAAAGTCATGGGAAGAGTAGAAAACTTGTCAGAAAGAGGATGCAAGTCCATGCTGCCTCCTCAACCAGTGAGGAAAACGATGACAAAGGCAAACAAGAACCCAGGTACCACAGTTATGGAGCGGTATAGAACCACAACATGAGGACTGAAACATGGCTGCCACACTAGCCAGGCTCTTCAGAACGGTGCGGGAAGAACAGCCGGACCGAGAGTGACCAGAACATTCCAGAATCTGGACGGGTGTCGCTGGCAGGATAACTGCCGTTGTAGTGCTTAACCTGCATTGCTTCAGTGTATCTCCAGCTGTATAACTGGATACGATGTAAATGCTACGTAAAAGTTGTGTCGCTGTAAAAGTCGCTCTAGATAAAAGCATCTGCTAAATGCCTGCGAAAGGTTCTCCATGGAGGATCACACATTACAGGCAACAGTCTCTTAGCCAGGGGACACTGCACTAAGTACTAAGCATTATTTTTTAGAAATGTGTGTGTAATTTGAAAAAATGTGTTACTTTAGTTGCTTCCATTGAATATAATTTTTTATTACAATATTTCCCTCATAATGATGGTACTTAATTTCTAGAGCATCTTTATCAAGGATGCTAATAACTGAATAAGTAACTAACTTTCTCTCTCACCCCCTTTCTTTCTCTCTGTAAGTCTGTGTGTGTGCGTGTGTGTGCGTGTGTGTCTGTGTGTGTGTGCATGTGAAATCATTTCCTGTTTCCATGTTTTCTCTCTGTCAGAACTAGCAGAGCATACAAAGCCCCTGAATGAAAGCTGTCGTCACAAAAGGGCCTCAGCCAATCAGGGAACAGAGGGAGATTTCCCATTAGAATCTATCTTTGTGGTGACAGCTTCCCCACTGAAATGGCCCCTCCCACGCATACGCAGGGCCCCCACTCAGCCAGTCATAAATCTGTCAGCCACCCCCCCACCCCCCCACTCCCCCCACTCCCCCACCCCCCAGCCCCCCTCTGTGCGGCGGAAGCTCCCTCAGGCCCTGCTTTGGCCCTGGGTTTTGGGCCCGCCCCCCTGTCGGGTCTGTTGATCATATCATGGAGAACATTACTTCCTGTCTCGCTGTTAGCCTTTTCCCGCTCGCATCCACAACACAAATAAAACAAGTTTGCCTAAATGGAGCTATGCAACATTCAGTTCATTCAGCCAAGGAAAGCAGTGAAACTAATGTATATGAAATGCTCATTTTAAGCCCAGATGTAGCAGTTTGCCTGCTGAATGGGTAGAGGCTAGGACAGTGAAAGTTGACCATGGAGAGCAGTAGTGCCGCTGGTTTTCTTTCTTCCCCTCTAACAAGAGCTGGTTTAGACCTGGGACAGCACAGCAGGTGAGTTACATCTCTGTCCAATCAGGAACGTGAATCCGTGATCTATCAGGTATAAAGGAAAGCCAGCAGCACTACCTGCCCCAGGGTCAGCTGTAAGGGGCTATGGTGACCTCAGGGCTGCAGCAGGGGGCTAAGGTCAGTGGAAGGAAGGCATTTAGGACAGATTCAACAGCCTGGATTCCCTCACGGAAACAAAACATACTGCAATACATTGTATTTATGTGCATCTTTTGGAAAAAATAAGGATAAATATATTTCATACGAATAAATCTGCAGCATGGGGAAATGTGTGTCCTCCAGCAGTGCTGCACAGGGGGGAACAGTACGGCGGATTTGGGGTCCTCCTGTTTCCCAGGCTCCCCAGCTGGGTGCTGGTGAAAGCAGGGGTTCGATCGGCCGTTCGCTCACACCGCAATACGCTGTCCCGCCCCCGGCCTGAGGGGGCCTCCCGGGCACGTGACACCCCCCCCCCCCCCCCGCGCTCTTTCATATGGATGCCGCTCACTGTAATCGGCATGAAAGCCTCCAGGTCGTCTCTCTCAGGCGGGGGCTCTGGAGGTGAGCCTGTTTCTCTTTCAGGAGGGGGCTCTGGAGGTGAGCCTGTTTCTCTCTCAGGCGGGGGCTCTGGAGGTGAGCCTGTTTCTCTCTCAGGCGGGGGCTCTGGAGGTGAGCCTGTTTCTCTCTCAGGCGGGGGCTCTGGAGGTGAGCCTGTTTCTCTTTCAGGAGGGGGCTCTGGAGGTGAGCCTGTTTCTCTTTCAGGCGGGGGCTCTGGAGGTGAGCCTATTTCTCTTTGAGCGGCTGAAAGTCTGCTTCCTTTACGTTTCCAGTCCCTGCTTCCCCCGCGAGGAAGACGAGGAACGCACATCTAATACATCACCCCACCGAGCACATCCAGCACACATCCACAGCAGTGCCCTCACACATCTAATACATCACCCCACCGAGCACATCCAGCACACATCCACAGCAGTGCCCTCACACATCTAATACATCACCCCACCGAGCACATCCAGCACACATCCACAGCAGTGCCCTCACACATCTAATACATCACCCCACCGAGCACATCCAGCACACATCCACAGCAGTGCCCTCACACATCTAATACATCACCCCACCGAGCACATCCAGCACACATCCACAGCAGTGCCCTCACACATCTAATACATCACCCCACCGAGCACATCCAGCACACATCCACAGCAGTGCCCTCACACATCTAATACATCACCCCACCGAGCACATCCAGCACACATCCACAGCAGTGCCCTCACACATCTAATACATCACCCCACCGAGAACATCCAGCACACATCCACAGCAGTGCCCTCACACATCTAATACATCACCCCACCGAGCACATCCAGCACACATCCACAGCAGTGCCCTCACACATCTAATACATCACCCCACCGAGCACATCCAGCACACATCCACAGCAGTGCCCTCACACATCTAATACATCACCCCGAGCACATCCAGCACACATCCACAGCAGTGCCCTCACACATCTAATACATCACCCCACTGAGCACATCCAGCACACATCCACAGCAGTGCCCTCACACATCTAATACATCACCCCACTGAGCACATCCAGCCCGCATCCACAACTAATACATCACCCCACCATTTTTCTATCCAGAAGCAAGCCCCACACTGTGTGATATAGCTTATCTTTGCAGGCCTCACTTCAATGACGGTGCTGTGAAATTGTGAAATAGGATGTTGTGTCTTACGAAATAATCGTTACATTGTGGCAGAAAGATGCTTGTGATAAAGAAGGACTTCAATTTGCCTGTTCTGTGTTCAGCGTCCTGTGTCCTGTGTTCAGTGTCCTGTGTCCTGTGTTCAGTGTCCTGTGTCCTGTGTCCTGTGTTCAGTGTCCTGTGTTCTATGTTCAGTGTTCTGTCCTGTGTTGTGTTCAGTGTTCTATGTCCTGTGTTCAGTGTTCAGTGTTCTGTGTCCTGTGTTCAGTGTTCAGTGTTCTGTGTCCTGTGTTCAGTGTTCAGTGTTCAGTGTTCAGTGTCCTGTGTTCAGTGTTCTGTGTCCTGTCCCCAGACAGGTGGGTTTTGAGGCCACGCCTTCTGTCTCAGCAGGATTGGGGTTCCCACCCGCGGGGGGGCAGCTCATTTACAGCCCCCCCTGGAGGCGTGTCGCCGGACGGGGTGAGTGATGAGCACCCCCAGGTCCTTACGCATCGGTGCTAATTGCCTGGCCCAGCAGCAGGCCTGCGATCCTGCTCTATGGTGCCCCCCTGTGGGCATAGACCTGCTACTGCAGGCAGCGCACAGGGGGGACCAGCACGGCTTCCTCACCCACAGGGGGCGCTATCCCCCCCTTCACTCCCCCCCCCCCCCCCCCCGCCCCCGCTCTGTTTCCACACTTCCTTCCCAGAGGGGTCACTGCTTTCTCACTGCTACTGTCATCTGGGGCACTGAGACGCCCCTTAAAACACACAGAGCTTGAGTGACACCAAGCAGCGTGTGTTGGGGTTACAGTGAGCAGTGGTATACAGTACACACACTGTATGCACGCTGTACACTGCAACCCAAACACACTGCAGTGTGTACACCACCGCACACTGCAACCCAAACACACTGCAGTGTGTACACCACCGCACACTGCAACCCAAACACACTGCAGTGTGTACACCACTGCTCACTGCAACCCAAACACACTGCAGTGTGTACATCACTGCTCACTGCAACCCAAACACACTGCAGTGTGTACACCACCACACACTGCAACCCAAACACACTGCAGTGTGTACACCACTGCTCACTGTAACCTAAACACACTGCAGTGTGTACACCACCGCACACTGCAACCCAAACACACTGCAGTGTGTACACCACTGTTCACTGTAACCTAAACACACTGCAGTGTGTACACCACCGCACACTGCAACCCAAACACACTGCAGTGTGTACACCACTGCTCACTGTAACCCCAGCTCACTGCAGAGTGCATACTGTTTACCCCTGTACACACACGCACTCAGACACTCACATAGAACAGCTGGAATTCATTTTTAGAGATCCTATTCTACAGATTTTTTTTTTTTAAAAATCAGGAGAACTCATTTTTACAGGGTGCAGAAAAAACAGAGTTAAATGAGAATATGGCAGCAATATCTGGACACATTTTCCAGCAAACGGTACATTTTTATTACATATTGCTACCTATTTATTACAAAATGCGTTTGGCAAAACTCATGAAAATATTTTCAAAATCTATTTTTGCACGTGACGATATTTATATAACATTACTAATCGATTTAAGATACGTAATCATTAATCAAAATGCTGGGGAGTTCGCCTGTCTCGACACATTACATTACATTACATTACAGGCATTTGGCAGACGCTCTTATCCAGAGCGACGTACAACAAAGTGTATAACCATAACCAGGAACAAGTATGACGAAAACCCTAGAGAGAAGTACCGGTCCAAGTGCAGGGAACAACCGCATAGTTCAACTTGGACCCTGAAGGTTAAACTGATTAACACTAATACAACGAGAACGGCTACTGTTTTTTTATTTTTCTCTTTTCTCCACTGCGTTAAGACAGTTAATGCACCTAAGTCACCTACGAAACAGCTGCCTAGTTACAACCCTAAGCTTACAGTCATTTACAGGGGGGTAGGGAGGGATGGGGAGAGGTGCAGCCTGAAGAGGTGAGTCTTCAGTCGTCGTTTGAAATGGGTCAGTGTCTCAGCTGTTCTGAACTCCACGGGGAGGTCATTCCACCATCGTGGGGCCAGAACAGACAGGAGACGTATTCTGGAAGTGCAGGTGCGAAGAGGGGGAGGTGCCAGGCGTCCTGAGGTAGCAGAACGGAGGGATCTGGCTGGCATGTAGGGTTTGACACCATTGTAAACACTGCAGAAAGTAAAAATTCAAGCAAAACTGCAATATTCCATTTCGCGTATAAAAACGAAGAGGAAAACGCCGGACAGCGCCCGTGGTTCGACCAGAGACTGTAAAAAACGGGTTCGACCCAGAGACTGTAAAAAATTGGTTCGACCCTCCGGAGAAGGTGGAGGCCAAACGAATGTTTTGTCACGGAAATAACCACTGAGCTAAAACGGCGCACAAACCACCGTGTGAAATTAGCTTTTTAAGGGAAGTTCGGTGTAGCGACTCCTGCAGTTTGTTAGACTGCATTGCGCGTTATATTTTAAGGAAGAGGTACTCTCTCCACAAATAAACACCTATAATATTTCGCTTTACACTTACAAATTGAACAACAACGCCACCAGTGAAAATACTGTAAAAAGTAAAAATCTCAGCAATGCTACAATATTCCATTTCGCGTATAAAAACAAAGAGCAAAACGCCGGACAGCGCCCGTGGTTCGACCCTCCGGAGAAGGTGGTGGCCAAACGAATGTTTTGTCACGGAAGTAACCACTGAGCTAAACCGGCGCACAAACCACCGTGTGAAATTAGCTTTTAAAAGGAAGTTCGGTGTAGCGACTCCTGCAGTTTGTTAGACTGCATTGCGCGTTATATTTTAAGGAAGAGGTACTCTCTCCACAAATCAGCACCTATAATATTTCGCTCTACACTTACAAATAGAACAACAACGCCACCAGTGAAAATACTGTAAAAAGTAAAAATCTCAGCAACGCTACAATATTCCATTTCGCGTACAAAAACAAAGAGCAAAACGCCAGACAGCGCCCGAGGTTCGAACCCCCGAAGAGGGTAGAATGAAACTCATAGTTTGGAAGAAGTAACCTCTGAGCTAAGCCGACGCAGCAATCGGAGCGTGAAAACGCGGTTTTAAAGGGTCCGTCCGTCAATGCAGTGACGCCTACCGTTTATTACAGTGCATTGCATGTTGCATTTGAAATGGGGACGTGTACTAAAACAAATTAAGTTTTATATATTATTATTATTATTATTATTATTATTATTATTATTATTATTACTGGTAGAAGTCCTAGAGGTAACAACAGTAACAAAACAAGGCCTATTGATTGCTTTCTTACAGGTCTTCTGAACCAAAAAGCCATAGTATTTGCCTTTGAGAACATATGCATGCCATCCTATTCTGATATTCTTTGTGGATTTTGTGAAGTGATAGATTACTGTAAAATATCTTTGGTGAACATGGCATCTTATGAATATTGTGACTAACACTGCAATAAAGTTTGTGTTATATATATATATATATATATATATATATATATATATATATATATATATATATATATATATATATATATATATATATATATAACAGTGTGTGTGTACTGTGCAGCCTGTAAGTATTTGGACAGTGATGTAATTTATTTCGTTTTTGGCTCTGTCCTCCAGCACACTGAAATAAAGGTTAAGTGTGACAGTTCCCAAGAAGCAGTTCTGACACAGTTCTGACCATTTAAGAGCTGAATGCCACTCTCTTTCACTAGATTCACACTTACACCATCACACTTCAGTGGTACATGTTCAAACACGCATTCATTATGTCGGTCAATGCAAATTCTGCGCATTTTTAGTGCCTTTCAATGTTTATTACACTGCAGAAGCATCACCTCCCATTTTGTAAATTATATCTTTGACAGGAAGTAACAGGGGAAGTTCTCAGAAGTTGCTGACCAGAACTGTGATGTGGCATTAGTTCTGCTGGAGTTGTGAAATTCGCTTTAGTGAGCTGGTTCTCCCTCTCTGTTTGAACTCACAGTAGACTGAGGCTGGCTTTCATAATTGCTGCCTCCTGCTTCAGACTGGCTGCAGACAGAGCTGAGCAGGGCTTCTCTGAAACGCTCCGCAGCGGAGAAAGAGCCCCGTTCCCCCGCGCGGACCGGCCCGCCCCGGAAGCGTCTTCATCGCGCGAGCGGCTGAGCTCTGCTCGAGCGCTCACCCGTCGCCTCTCGCTGTGAGAGCCCGTCTGGAGCAGCATGAACTCAAACGGCCTGCCGGGCAGGCCTGGGGTGCCGAGCTGGAGCGCCTGTCGCCCGGCTGACCTGAGGAGGGTGAGTGTGGGTCAGCTTCTCCTCCTGCCTGTTCCCTTCCTCCTCTCGTCTGCCGCAGGACCCCTGAGCCTGTATCAGGAGCTCTCCCCGGTGGAGCTACACGGCTGCGTTTTCACACCAGTCAACTTGCTACAGTTACAAAGTGTGGAAACACAATTTTAGATGGGCTCTGGTACTGCTCAAAATGTGTGGTATAGGTCTGAATGTGTGGTATAGCTCTAAATGTGTGGGATAGGTCTGAATGAGTGGTATAGCTAAATGTGTGGTATAGCTCTGAATACCTATTCTGGGACAACTACAGTCATGGACTAAAAACGCAGCTGTTATATGAGCCCTCTGCTCACTCCTCGATGGTCACGGGCTGGGATTCGCACGTTTATGGTGCTCTCTCTTCCTCTCTCTTCCTCCCTCCTCCTTCCTTCTCCTCTCTCCTCCTCTGCTCAGAATCAAACGAGAGCAACTACAGAAGTCCGCTCAAACCCGAGGACAGAGACAGTGACGGGGACTACGAGTTCCCTACAGAGGACGTGCCCAGAGAACAAGAGGACGACGAAGACGAAAACGACTACGAAGCCCCGCCCACCGAGGACTTGAACCCGCCCCGGTGGCGCTTTTCCACCAAGCCTCTGGACGATGGCGACTACATAGGTACTGTCTGATAGGGTTTACACAGGTACTGTCTGATAGGGTTTACACAGGTTCTGTCTGATAGGGTTTACACAGGTACTGTCTGATAGGGTTTACACAGGTACTGTCTGATAGGGTTTACACAGGTACTGTCTGATAGGGTTTACACAGGTACTGTCTGATAGGGTTTACACAGGTACTGTCTGATAGGGTTTACACAGGTACTGTCTGATAGGGCTTACACAGGTACTGTCTGATAGGGCTTACACAGGTACTGTCTGATAGGGTTTACACAGGTACTGTCTGATAGGGTTTACACAGGTACTGTCTGATAGGGTTTACACAGGTACTGTCTGATAGGGCTTACACAGGTACTGTCTGATGTGGTGTTGTGCATTTACACATGTACATGTGTGTGTGTTGGTGTCGTGTGTGTGTGGGTTACATGTGTGTGGTACTGTCTGATGTTGGTGTTACACAGGTACTGTCGTGTGTGTGTGGTTGGTGTACACGTACGTCTGCTGTGGGTGTTGTGTGTGGTACTGTCTGTGATAGGGTTGTACACAGGTACTGTCTGTGTACGTGTGCGGTGTGTGTACACAGGTACTGTGTGATGGGTACGTCACAGGTACGTGTGTGTCTGATAGTCTGGTGTGTACGTGTGTACGTGTGTGTGTGTGTGTGGTGTGCTGTGTGATAGGGCTTACAGGTACTGTCTGATAGGGTTTACACGTGTGTACTGTGTGATAGGTGTGTACTGCGTGTGTACTGTCTGATAGGGTTTACGTGTGCAGGTACGTGTGTGCGTGTGCTGACGTGTGCGTGTGTGTGGCTTACACAGGTACTGTCTGATACGTGTGGGTTGTACGTGTGGGTGAGATTCATGTTCTCTGTGTGTGTGAATGCATGTTGTGTACATGTCTTGTATCTGTGCATGTGTGTGTGTGTGTGCATGTGTGTGTACATGTGCATGTGTGTGTGTGGGTGTGTGTGTGTGTGTGTGCATGTGTGTGTGCGTGTGTACGTGTGTGTGTGTGTGCGTGTGTGTACGTCTGCGTGTGTACGTGTGTGTGTGTGTGTGTGTACGTGTGCGTGTGTACGTGTGTGTAGATGCTATCCTTAGTCATGGTGACTCAGTGGGTTCAGAGGGCTGCACCCTGCCCCAGGGCCTGCGGCCTGGAGACGCACCCAAACACCTCCTTCCCTTCAGCAGCCAGAGCGTGAGCCCTCTCTCCTCCTTATTCTCTCTCTTCGCCCTCATCCTCTCTTCTTTTCACTCCAGTTTTCATATCAGTGTTCTATTAGCACCACCCTTCAAGCCCGCTTTTCCACAACACTCTTCTCTGCTAACTTAGCCTGCCCTCCTTTCTCTCTCTCTTCCCTGGCCGGTTATCACTCCATCCTTCTCTCTATGCAGGTGCAGTCCTCCTCTTGGGGAGATGAGCAGCTCCAACAGAGGTCCCTCAGCACTTCGGCTAAACGTACGTGTTACTGACATGATGCTCATTCTACAGGCTGCTAAGCATGTGTGTTACTGACATGATGCTCATTCTACACGCTGCTAAGCGTGTGTGTTACTGACATGATGCTCATTCTACACGCTGCTAAGCATGTGTGTTACTGACATGATGCTCATTCTACACGCTGCTAAGCATGTGTGTTACTGACATGATGCTCATTCTACACGCTGCTAAGGGTGCGTGTTACTGACATGATGCTCATTCTACACGCTGCTAAGCATGTGTGTTACTGACATGATGCTCATTCTACACGCTGCTAAGCATGTGTGTTACTGACATGATGCTCATTCTACATGCTGCTAAGGGTGCGTGTTACTGACATGATGCTCATTCTACACGCTGCTAAGCATGTGTGTTACTGACATGATGCTCATTCTACACGCTGCTAAGCATGTGTGTTACTGACATGATGCTCATTCTACATGCTGCTAAGGGTGCGTGTTACTGACATGATGCTCATTCTACACGCTGCTAAGCATGTGTGTTACTGACATGATGCTCATTCTACATGCTGCTAAGCATGTGTGTTACTGACATGATGCTCATTCTACACGCTGCTAAGCATGTGTGTTACTGACATGATGCTCATTCTACATGCTGCTAAGGGTGTGTGTTACTGACATGATGCTCATTCTACAGGCTGCTAAGCATGTGTGTTACTGACATGATGCTCATTCTACACGCTGCTAAGCATGTGTGTTACTGACATGATGCTCATTCTACACGCTGCTAAGCATGTGTGTTACTGACATGATGCTCATTCTACACGCTGCTAAGCATGTGTGTTACTGACATGATGCTCATTCTACAGGCTGCTAAGGGTGCGTGTTACTGACAGACATGAGGGTCCGGTTTGTGTTAAGTGTGAACACTGCTCATTTCTCCCTCTCCTAAAGCCCCCCACAGCCTTGCTCCTCCCCGGGTGGACCGCAGTACGAAACCCTCCCGTCTGAAGATCTCTTCCCCAGGTACGACTCTCACCTGCCCACCTGTCCACCTGTCCTGGATGCAGAGGAAGCCTTTCACACTCACTACGTCCTGCAGAGCACCGTGCAGTTCTGCTGTCCTGCAGCATATTTCATACATGTTGCATTTCCTCACAGGCTAATGTTGGTTAGCTTGTCCCCAAGGCCCGTTATAAATTTGTGCCCTATCGTATTAATGGTTGTCCCTCTCTCCCTCTACTGTTCACTGCAGGGCCAATCTGTGCTTAGCCTGTGTCACAGTGTCCAGGGACAAAATGCTAAATGTGGGGAAAGAATTAATGTGTGGTTTAGTTACTGATTTTGTGCATATGTCCCTTTACTGTGCTTGCATGTCCATCACCAGAACATGTCTGAAAAAAGTAATTTATTGAGAAAAGATAGCTCCAGGGATGTGTGTGTGAATGATGGTGAAACAGAAGGATATTCTGTCCAGTGAGGACCAGAGCAGTTACTGCTCTCTGAGGAGCAGTGCAGTGATCTCACCACTTGCATTCTACCCATACCCGTAACATCCAGGAGGGGGCACTCTACTAAACTCCAGGAACCCGCCCTGTCGGCCAAAGCATGCAGGATTGGGAGGACCCCACAGCAGGTGCGCTTTTGTATGCACTACAGAGCTGGGTGCAGATTCACAAAGACTGCACTAACCCCTGCACAACGTGTCTTTATTCTGTCCCTCCAGCCTGCCCCCTGGTGTTGCAAAAGGCAAACAGCAAAGAGGTAAGCACATCAAGCACACACTCAGTAGGTTGTGTACTGTAGTAGAGGACCAAACGTGGTCATTTAAAACAAACAGCTGAAAGCAGTGAATAAAGAAATAACTGCCAGATGTAACTGCCTGTTATATTTTAAGGAAGGGGTATTCTATCCACAACTTAATTATTTATGTAATACATTTTGTTATTTTGTTGGATTCATTTATTGAACAATTAATATGTTTTGGTCCACCATACTTTAATGGCTGCTGGGATTAAAATGTGACTCCTGCACTGATTCAGACTCCAGACTGTGACTCTCTCTCCACACAGACGTTCCTGCTCAGTTCAGCTCCAGTTCCAGGTCAGACAGACGTTCCACAGCTGCACCTCAACCCCCAGCACCACCACCAATACAGCAGTCTGAGAGCGAGCAGGTACACACACCCTCATATACACAAACACACACACACTCACACGACTAATCAAAGCCATCTAGGCCTTGCTTTTGTTTTGTTTTGTTTTTTGCCACAAGAGGGCACTAGAGTTCCAAAGAAGAAATTTCTCATCCCCTTTTGTGGGCTCCAAGTGTCATAACAAGATTCCATCTCTAAATACTTTAATAGTGAATGTGTTCCACAGGGTGACATTCAGCAGTCCATAACAAACAAGGAATAACATGGATCCATTACAATAATGACACAGATGAGATTAGAAACATGAATAATACTTGCTTTCTGAGCTCTGATTAAACTGGTGAAAGTGGACGCAGGACTGTAATTCTGTCTGTCTGTCTGTCCGTCCGTCTCGCTGCCAGGACCCAGACCCCAGGTGGTACATGGGTCAGGTGACTCGCGAGCAGGCGGAGCATTATCTCAGACAGGTGGGACAGGTGAGGCTTCTCCACCAATCAACTCACAGAACGGCTTCTTCACACACGACCTGTCAATACGACACATCACACACACATTTTACACACACACAGCCTGTCAATATGATGCATCACACACGTTTTACACACACACACATGCTCTCTCTCACACACACACACACACACTCTCACACACACACACACACACACTGCTCACACACACACGCGCACACACACACACACACACACATGCTCTCACACGCTCACACACACACACACACACTCTCACACACACACACACACACACACATGCTCTCACACGCTCAAACACACACACACGCTCTCACACACACACACATGCTCTCTCACTCACACACATCACACACACATTTTACACACACAGCCTGTCAATATGATGCATCACACACGTTTTACACACACACCCACATGCACTCACACACACACACACATGCCCTCACACACACACACACACACACACACACGCTCTCACACACACACACACACACATGCTCTCTCACTCACACACACACACACACACACACACACACACACCATGCTGTTAATGTGTGTGTGTTTCAGGACGGGACCTTCCTGATCAGGGACAGCTCGCGGTGCTCCAGCTCACAGCCCTACACACTCATGGTGCTGTACCAGGGCAAAGTCTACAACATCCAGATCCATTACCATAGCCACCAGCGCACCTACACACTGGGCACCAGAGGCAACAAGGTACCACAGCTCCGTACTGTCACCATGACCACCACAGCCATGTCCTCACCATGACAACCACAACCAAATCTGTGTCACACCCACACACAGCATTCAGCTACAGCCATGACCATCACTGGGAACCATGTTCTCACCATGACAACCATTAATCCTCCCCAGGAACTCTACGTCTGCACTACAGCATAATTAGTAATAACATGTACAAGTGCTATATCTGCGGGTCATAACTGAGCTGCTCGGTGCAGCTGCTGATCTGCTCAGTGTTAGCGCTCAGTGCTAGCTGCTGATCTGCTCAGTGTTAGTACTCAGCGCTACCTGCTGATCTGTTCAGTGTTAGCACTCAGTGTAGCTGCTGATCTGTCTCCTACTGTCCTGCAGAGCTACTTGGGGCTGAGTGATCTCATCCAGAACCACAGGAGGGCGCCACTCATGCTGATTGACGGAAAGGAGCAGGGATCTGTGCCCCAGAAGGAGTGTCTGCTCACACACCCCGCCAACGCCTGACCCCGCCCTCACACATCCCGCCAACGCCTGACCCCGCCCTCACACACCCCGCCAACGCCTGACCCTGCCCTCACACACCCCGCCAACGCCTGACCCCGCCCTCACACACCCCGCCAACGCCTGACCCCGCCCTCACACACATTCCTACCTGGGAATTGAACCTGTGACCTTTAGGTTACAAGACCAGCTCCTCACCCATTATACTACAAGGCCGCCCAGTTTCTGTATCTATATACTGCCCCCCCCCATGGACTCACATATCAATTAACAAATGACCTCAACCATTCCAAGGAACGCTGATGTGCCCCTTTCGCAAAATGTTATCTAGGATGAGAGTATCTGATCCTGTCTGGTTTGAGGTGTCTGGATTCTTTGCTTTGCCTCGTTTGTGTTGTGAGCTTCTATTTCATGTGCAGTGTATGACTTTACTGAGTGAAAAATAAAGTTTTTTTAAACTCACCACCTCCGCTCTCTGCGTAGGGCTGCCATCTTGTCTGGGTGGGTGAAGCAAATGGTCAGGTTGCACTGGAGGAGCTGAGTCTCCACTGGCATCGAGAACCGTCACAGAAAGATAAACTCGTTCATTAGCCTGACCACTGGGTACATGTGCACTAATGACAACTGGCTACATGTGCACTAATGACACTGGGTACATGTGCACTAATGACACTGGCTACATGTGCACTAATGACCACTGGCTACATGTGCACTAATGACCACTGGGGACGTGTGCACTAATGCCCACCACGTGGTACTAATGCCCACTGGGGACGTGTGTACTAATGACCACTGGGGACGTGTGTACTAATGACCACTGGGGACGTGTGTACTAATGACCACTGGGGACGTGTGTACTAATGACCACTGGGGACGTGTGTACTAATGCCCACTGGGGACGTGTGTACTAATGACCACTGGGGACGTGTGTACTAATGACCACTGGGGACGTGTGTACTAATGACCACTGGGGACGTGTGTACTAAGGACCACTGGGGACGTGTGCACTAATGACCACTGGGGACGTGTGTACTAATGACCACTGGGGACGTGTGTACTAATGACCACTGGGACGTGTGTACTAATGCCCACTGGGGACGTGTGTACTAATGACCACTGGTAAACTTTGTTTTTTTTAGTCAAAAAGGATAACCGTTAGCTGGACGCAGTACGTTTGCTTGGCTATTAAGTGATAAAAAGGATAACCGCTAACTGGGGCTATTAAGTGATAAAAAGGAAAGACTGTACCTTCCAGAACTTGCATGCAGTCCAACATGGAGTCGAGCTGTTTGAGGACATGGTCGAGATTAACAGGGTCTGCAGGCCGTTCACCGACCTCAGCAATGCTCTCCACTCTCTGCATCTGAAACACCCAAGTGCACAGTCACTGCACAGCACTGCCGGCCCAGTCACTGCACAGTCACAGCACAGCCAGCCCAGTCACTGCACAGTCACATCACAGCCAGCCAAGTCACTGCACAATCACAGCACAGCCAGCCCAGTCACTGCACAGTCACAGCACAGCCAGCCCAGTCACTGCACAGTCACAGCACAGCCAGCCCAGTCACTGCACAGTCACATCACAGCCAGCCAAGTCACTGCACAGTCACTGCCGGCCCAGTCACTGCACAATCACAGCACAGCCAGCCCAGTCACTGCACAGTCACAGCACAGCCAGCCCAGCCACTGCACAGCACAGCCAGCTCAGTCACTGCACAGCACTGCCGGCCCAGTCACTGCACAATCACTGCACAGCCAGCCCAGTCACTGCACAGCACAGCGAGCCCAGTCACTGCACAGTCACAGCACAGCCAGCCCAGTCACTGCACAGTCACATCACAGCCAGCCAAGTCACTGCACAGTCACTGCCGGCCCAGTCACTGCACAATCACAGCACAGCCAGCCCAGTCACTGCACAGTCACAGCACAGCCAGCCCAGTCACTGCACAACACAGCCAGCTCAGTCACTGCACAGCACAGCCAGCCCAGTCACTGCACAATCACATCACAGCCAGCCCAGTCACAGCACAGCACAGTGTAACCAGCAGTCATTACATTACAGGCATTTAGCAGATGCCAGAGCGATTTACACAAGAATTGCACACATCCATTTATACAGCTGGGTATATACTGAAGCAATGCAGGTTAAGTACCTTGCTCAAGGGTACAACGGCAGTGTCCTACCTGGGAATCAAACTTAATGTCACACAGGTGTGAACCTTTAGGTTACAAGTCCAGGTCCTTACCCAACATGCCACCCTGCAACAGTACTAGCACTGCACAGCACAGCACAGCACTAGCATTCACACCTGTGTGACATTAAGTCAATTACACTTACAATTACACAATCTGAATGTACAGGAAGTGCATTGACATTCCGTTCAGTTTTGTATTAACTGAATTTTAACAGTTCACGATGTTTTCCAAAGAAGAGATCAAATAGCGACTGAAACAGTTTTTTTTTTTTAGCAATTTCGCAAGGTCAAAGACAATCATTCATCAAAAAACTCCTGAATCAAACTCAATAAATCTTACGAATTGAGCTCTGAATTGTATGGAGCACAATGCAAATGCTGATGAGGTCAATACGCAGGTGACCTCCGGCCACACCTGTGAGGGACATTCCTTTCTCGGGCAGGTGAGCAACACCTTGCCGGAGGGATTGACTGTTACAGCGGAGACAGCTCATCGTTATCGCCGTTTCATTAGCACAGTGAGCAAGTAAAGGCACAATCCACCCAAAAATCCCACATTAAAATGTAGGCCACTGTGCCAGTCCAACCCTGGGTCACATCTGAACGATTATCTTACCGTATAACGCCGTGCAACGGTTAGTAACGGGTTATTTAGTATTAAAGATACACGGTGGTAAGCTTTGATTAGTCTGACGTGTAAAACAAAGCACTTGGATTGTGTACTTATTCGCCGGCCAGAAACTGCACACCCCTATGAACGAGAAGTGCGCAACAAAGTAATGAGCTGAAAACGGTTCACTTTAAGTTTTTTTTCACTTCAATGTGAACATTAAGGTGATATAAATCGTGGCCTCACACTAGCTTCGGACTACGCGCGTATGCTTCTGTTGTAGATAGCAGCATAGCTAGCCTTAGCTACAAACATCGTGAACAAACTTCTCTCCGACAACGGTCAAAATTCCTATGTTTATATAGGCTAAATTACTGAAATATGACTCACTATTCAGACTAACTAGCTAACCGGGTTGCAACGTTTCCTCGTCAACTGAAACTGCCTTTATTTGACTGCATAGTCTGTATTCGCATTGCTAGTCTAACATTACCAGCGGCTAATTTATCTAGTGTAGCTAACGGCGAACATGAAGGAGAAAGCAGTTAACGTTAACGAATCCTGCAAGTAATAAGCCTAGAACCAAGACGCTAATGAAGATACTAACGTACCATTTTGTTTATTTAGTTTGTGGGAATTTAAAGCTAATTTAATTTTTTTAAAGGTAGTCAGCTCACTTGGGTCTAACGGTTAGTCTAGCCTACCAAAGAGCACGCGACTGACTTCTACCAGTTTATACTGTCAAAGTGAGTCTAGTTTTGTTAACTCCGTAGGCTGTCGCTCCAGAATTTCCAGCAACGCTCGTTGATCTCCCGGTGTAACACCATAGCCTGTATAAAAACAGTGTAACACACAAACTCACACACACCTTTACCTGCTCTTGTCCACGTAAGAGATTAGACGCGAGGACGCGGTAATATTGTCATTTTTTTGTATTCACAACAACCAAACACACAAGTCACAAAGGATGAATACTTGTCAGTACATTTCTGTCCACAACAGGCGCCATGACACCTGAGGGGCAATGTTATTTTATTTTATTTTTTTCAGCCAAAACAGAACTGAGTGTATGTGATAGACTATTGCATTAAATAAAAAAATTAACGAGACATTGTGCTTCTAACAGTAACTTTCCCGGTTTGTGTTAGCTGACATCAGCGAAACGAGTCGACAACGTTCTAAAAAAACATATGTCAGCCTAAATGACGCGTCAGCTATGATTTACTGATGTTCTCATCAGATAACAGTTTATCTGTTCAATGTTTTAGAAGTTCATGACAGGGGGATTTATATCGTATTTGAGCTCTTGGGCATTGTGTGTGTGTGTGTGTGTGTGTGACAAAGAGAGTGGGACTTAACTGCTTTTCGCGTCGGCTGTTCTCTAGTTAGATAATGCAGCGAATCGGCAACTGTAAGGAGACTAGGCTTCATACCGTGTTAGATATTATCTCGTCTGTAGGTAATAAGAGCAGTAATTTAGTCAGGAAAATAGCGAACATTGTTGGACTGTAAGGGCTGTTCTCGTCATTATGTTATGTTATGTTATGTTATGTTATGTTATGTTATGTTATGTTATGTTACGAAAAATCAAAGCCAGAACATGAAACCAAATAATGAATGTGTAAGCACATTTATTTAATAAAATATTATCTGAATCTGTCGTTTTCAACATATAATCTTGTTGAAAATCAAATGTAATCATATCACAACTAAGCCAGGTAGTGTGGAGAGGATTTAAGAGAGAGAGAGAGAGAGGGGCAGGCCTTCTCCTTGGTGCGTGCTTACGGGTGCGTCGGCACGTGGCGAGCGGGGCTCCAGGCGGTGGTAATGTTGTGTAAATTTAGGGGGGAAACCCCAAACAGATCGAATAAGAATACAAGTCTGTCTCATGTGGGTGTCTAATAGGGAGGGGGTGTCGATGGGCAGTTATTATAATGGACTCCGAGACAGTCTGATTCAATTAGACCGCATCATCTATCCGTATAATACGATGTAAACCGCTTTAAATATCAATAGTCACAAATCTATGAATAATCTTAATTTCACAAAATAGGTAATTTGTGACGGGCAGCTAAACTAATGAGGGAATTTTTAAACGGTTAAAAATTGTTATCTTTCAACACCTGCCTAGACATAATTTTCCTATTTTAAAATAAAACCTTAAATCTGACACTGGTTGCCTACTGATAAATAAATAAATAAATAAATAAATAAATAAATAAAAATACAAGCCATTAATTACAGGGATTGCAGCTAAAATTAACTTAACTTTACAACTAAAATGTGACGCACCTTTCCTTCAGGCAAGAGTTATATTTTTACTGAAAAGTTTTGTTGAGAAATGGATGAAAACAAATTTAAAATTAGTATTTGTGATGTCGAAGTCCATGATCATATTTCTGTCGTTCCTGTCATATTCACCCAAGTTGCAGTTGGCTGCTTGCACATAAACCCACAGAAAACTCAAAATGTTCTCCATAGGCCCCAAGCAGGGAAGAAACAGGGAAATGGAAATATGGAATAAGTTGATCAGTCACGTTATGTAGCTGGGCATCTGGGTGTTGTTTTGAACACTCATAACTGGAGGAAACATCCGCAGGATTGTTTGGGTTGTCGGGGACACCTGTAAGTGAGGACGGTTTTGGGTCTCCCTGTGGAAAATTCCCTTGTGTCTCCAGAATGATCCTTTGATCTTCAGGAAGAAGCTGATATACAGGAAAGGCGCAGTGTCACACTCAAAGACAACCAATCTGGACAGGTGGGGGCGTGGCTAAGGCTGCATATATAGTCCAGGTGAGACAGGTGGCAGGTAGTGGCTTTCTTACTTGCAGGTGACACAGCACAAGGACAAAGGTAATTTTCCCTGGGGGAGGACCTGAGAGGTACTGAAGCCGAAGAGAGCAAGAGGCCCTTTACCAGAGAAGGCTGGACGGACGGTGCTTGGACAGACCGGAGGACACGTGTGACACAGCAGGAGAGGAGACGGAGGGGGTGAACATGGCGTCGTTCGAGCCGCAGGGACAGTCGCCGCCGCGCTGCAGTCCTCAGTTCCCCAACCTGGCGCAGGAGCCCCCCGAACTGAGCCTGTACACGGACAGCTTCTACCCCCCTCCCTCGCTGCCCAGCCCCCAGAGAGCCACGCCCTCCTCCTACGACCTGGGAGACTACGCCGCCCCCTCTCCCAATCCCTACCTCTGGTTCAACGGCTCGGGCATCAACAGCTCCCCCTACCTGGGAGGAGGACCCGGTGCGGCCGGGCCTCCCTTCGTGCCGCAGCACTACGGGGTGCAGCGGCCGTACCTGGGGGGCGGCGGGGCGGGCGGCGCGGCGGGGGACCTGGGCTGGTTCTCCCTCCCCTCCCAGGAGGACCTGATGAAGCTGGTGCGACCGCCGTACTCGTACTCCGCCCTCATCGCCATGGCGATCCACGGCGCGCCTGAGCGGCGCCTCACGCTCAGCCAGATCTACCAGTACGTCGCCGACAACTTCCCCTTCTACAACAAGAGCAAGGCCGGCTGGCAGAACTCCATCCGCCACAACCTCTCGCTCAACGACTGCTTCAAGAAGGTGCCCCGCGACGAAGATGACCCAGGTGAGAGCTGCTCCTCTTCCTCTCGCTCACCTGTCACAGAGTCAGAGTCCGCCGCAGTGCCTTCTCACTGCCAGTCTCCTGAGGCACCTGTCTGAGTGTGTGGGTTTAGGGCAGAAGTGTAGATTAGATCAGATTATTCCTCTGCCAGGTAATGCATGATCAGTGAAAGGAAATATACTGTGTGTTTTCCTAAAAAAAATGGGCAGCCTTTTTTTTGTTTTGTTTTTCAAAAATGAAAATGATATTGGAGTGTCAGCCAGTTAGAACACTGAAGGGGTTGTGGGAAGGTTTTTATGAATGAATCTGAATTGTGGTTTTGCTGAAGTGAGAGAGCTACGTGGTGACAGTCCAGTGTTTCTCTCCACCTGTCCTTAAAGGCAAAGGAAACTACTGGACGCTCGATCCCAACTGCGAAAAGATGTTTGACAACGGAAACTTCCGCCGCAAGAGGAAGAGGAAGTCGGACTCGCTGGCCGGCGAGGGGGGGTCTTCGGGGGCGCTCGGCTCTGATTCGGGGGACGGGAACGGCGCAGGGAGCCCCAAAAACACCGCCGCTGCGCTCGACGCCTCCAGCACGCCCAGAGAGAGGCCCCTCCCCCACCGCAGCGGGCCCCTCCCCCTGCCTGAGCAGCTTCCTGTCGGAGATGTCGAGTGTGGCGGTGGGCCCCCCCGGCGTCAGCGGAGACCCCCTCAGCCGCCCGCTGCCCCTGGGCCTGCCGGGGGAGGGGCCTCAGCGCGCTCCGCAGGGCTTTGGGGCGTACTCCCCCTCCTCCACAGTGTCGGAGTGGGGCCCCCCTCCCCTCCCCCCGCCCCCGGCCCTGTCCTCCTCCCCGCCCCACTCGTCTCTGGGCTACAGCGGCTCGGTGCTGGGCCAGTACAGCGGCCACTTCTACCCCAGCCTGAGCTCCACCGCTCTGCTGTACCCACGAGAGGGCACCGAGGTGTAGACGCACAGACGGACAGAGGCACAGACAGACAGAGGGACAGACAGACAGAGGCACAGACGGACAGAGGGACAGACCTGCCGCTTCATCAGCCTGCGTGTCTGGAGACTTCAGTCTACCACAGCAGACAGATAGCAGAGGGACAGAGCCACTGCACACACACACATGCACGCACGCACGCACGCACACACACACTCACACACACACTCTTTCCAGCGGGTGTGTACAGGATGGGTCGGCTCCCACAGGAAGGCCTGAGTCAGCGAGTGAGGAGCTGCTCTCCCATGTCCCTGTGCCCCCCCCCCCCCCCCCCGCGGCTCCCACACCCTGATCTCCTATCAGCTGGGCTGGGCTGAGCACAGTCTGCATTACTGTCTTAGACAGTAAAAATAAAATCAGTAAAATCATCTACACTACTCAACTCTCACTGCACTAAGCGCTTGCTCAGGAAGGACAAGCAGACTGGTATTTGTATTAAAAATATGTATTTTATTTGTCTGTGTATTTATCTATTGTGGCTGTATTATATATTGATTTAATGTTGGAAATATATATGTTTACTTTTTCTGGAATGAGTTTTGGGATGTGTAGGAGTCGCTGTGTCTCAGCGAGACTCGTGGGATGTTGTTGTGCACTGTAACTACGGGCCTTACGTGGGAATGACAGTGTTCGTTTTTTAAAAATAAAGTTATAACCAAAAAAATTATTTTTTGTCTTTTCTTGTATAGCAGTGGAGAAAGTTATGAAAAGCACACAAGGATGCCAAAGAGAATAAGAACAGCCTTAATTCATGTTTTTTTGAAAGAGTTTCTTTTATTAGAGTGAGCCGGAGCTTCTCTGGGAGTCAAATATCAGTTTGGCTTGGAAAAGCCGCAGTACGGGTAGTGTGACGGTCTCTACAGCATCGCTGTCTGATCCGCTCGCATTTACATGCAGGGATTCAGCAGGTGCCCGCATGCAGATTGGCTCACATAAGCACATGCATGTAGGCATAGGCAAATCATGACCCCCACAGCACATAGCTACAGTTCACACATAACCCTACAGCATAATGTCAGGGGACTGAGGGGTTTGGGGGTTCAGAGGGGTTTGGGTGCTTTACACAGGAGAATGAGCTAAACTGCCTCCCCCCCCCAGACAAGAGGTCTGTATGTTAAGTGCCCCCCCCCCCCTCCCCAGAGAAAAGATCTGTGCGCTATACTGGACTCCTGCTCTCTCAGCCTGAGGCAGGGACTCGAATGCCGTCAAATATAATTCCACAAATCCGCTTGTCATTTTCTCCTTCATAACCCACCAAAGGAGCAACAGAAGGGGAAATACTATCTTCCATTTCTCTGTCACTTATATTCAGTTTTTTGTTCATTATTTGCATATGCAGCAAAGCCATGTTTACAGAATAGTCAAACAGTTGCATGGCTTCATGTATAGTGAAATTTAGACACCACAGATGGTAAGATGAAAAAGATCTGATGGTAAGATGAAGAAACACAGGGCGAAGTAACTTGAAATAATTTAGAAAACATTGGGTAACATTGCTCTGAAATACAGCTTGTTCAATTTGTGTGAGCTAAGATAGCCAATATAGTTTATTGTAACTTGGCCTAATCTAATTTTGATGTCAGTAATTTTAATGGCAGGCCTAGATTTTGCTAGTTTGAAAGAATGACTTATAAAGCGCTCTGTGTGGGTATGTGTGTGTGTGTGTGTGAGTGTGTGTGTGTGGGTGTGTGTGTGTGTGTGTGTGAGAGTGTGTGTGTGTGTGCGTGTGTGTGTGTGTGTGTGTGTGTGTGTGTGTATGTGTGTGTGTGTTTATGTATGTATGTATGTATGTGTGTGTGTGTGTGTGTGTGTGTGTGTGTGTGTGTGTGTGTTTATGTATGTATGTATGTATGTGTGTGTGTGTGTGTTTATGTGGGTATCTCATTGTTGAGGGAAGTCCAGACAAGTTGTGGTTGGTGCAGTCAGTGATCCGCATGGGGGGGGGGGGGGGGGGGGGGGGGGGTGGATTCATGGAGGGAAGGAAACCGTTAAACAAAATATTCAGAAAGAAAAAGAAAAAAGGGCAGGTTTGACAGCAAAGAAAAAAGATGAACACTGAAGAAACAGAACTTGTTCCTCCAGGTCACCCTAACCTCCTAGTCACCTTCACTTTCTCCTTCTCTCTTTCTTTCTCTCTCTCCCTCTCCTTCCCCGCCCTCTCTCAGATAGTCACAGATATGACACTATTGCTGTAAAGACCGTAGTGAAGGACAGAGGGGAATAGGATGGCTTTCCCTCTTCCCCTCTCTCTCTCCCTCTCCCCATCTCTCTTTCCCTCTTCCCCCCTCTCTCTCTCCCCCCTCTCTCTCTCTCTTTCTCTCTCTCCCCCCCCCTCTCTCTCATCCTCTGTGAAATTTGAGATGTTGATATCAGTCGCTGTCCTGACTGATGTTTAACTGATTCCCAAAAAGCTATGGAAACGAGCGTACCCCTACTCTCCACAAACCCCTCCTGTTCTGCTGACTGGGCAGGGGGTGTGGGTGTAGGGGGGGCACAAGGGGAGGTGGGAGAGGTTCTAAGCAGCATTCCCGTGTCCCACAGCACTTCAGGACAGAAGTGTTTGTTTTAGATCCTTGTCTGAGATCAACAGCATGTCACAAAAGCAGATGAGCACAGTGTGATTGAGTTCCAATAGCAGTGCTTCAGGTCCAATAGCAGAGCTTCAGGTCCAATAGCAGAGCTTCAGGTCCAATAGCAGTGCTTCAGGTCTAATAGCAGAGCTTCAGGTCCAATAGCAGTGCTTCAGGTCCAATAGCAGAGCTTCAGGTTCAATAGCAGAGCTACAGGTCCAATAGCAGTGCTTCAGGTCCAATAGCAGAGCTTCAGGTCCAATAGCAGAGCTTCAGGTCCAATAGCAGAGCTTCAGGTCCAATAGCAGAGCTTCAGGTCCAATAGCAGAGCTTCAGGTCCAATAGCAGAGCTACAGGTCCAATAGCAGTGCTTCAGGTCCAATAGCAGAGCTACTGGTCCAATAACAGAGCTTCAGGTCCAATCACTGTCATAAAATGAGTTCTGGCTGTCAGTGATACCTGCATTAGAGGTTTATATGCTTTATTTAGCAATATACTAAATTAAAATGATGGGAATGCCTGCCATTGTTGCCTGTAAGCAACTGTCCAAAAAAAGGACAGGTAGGTCAATAGGACAGAAGGACAGGTAAAGAATCACCTGCTGTCAGCCAGTATATAAAGATAATCTACAGTATAATAATATATATAATAATATATAATCCTTAACTATAATGCAGATCTTTGTAAACCACAGAGTGGCAAACTAGGTAACAAAACTCACTGTACACAAGTGGTGGTGTTACAGTGATGAAAGCTTGGCATTGCTTTATCTTAGTGTGAATTTATAATAAAATGTAATGATGATTCAAAGGAAGTTATGCAAGTGTGGATGTGAGTTTAAATAATATTTTGGGAAGGGGGCTTATTCTTCATTTTAAAAATTACATTTGCACACTAGGTTTAAAAAAAGTAAAACAGACCATGCAGTGCAGGAGGGGTGAGAAACCAAAAGGGACTTACACAAGATGCCCCTCCCCCCCCATGTTAAGAGCTCAGATATAACTGACAGTTTATCATTTATAATTTTGTATAAGATAATTTATAATTTTGTATAAGAGACAGTTCATCATTTCATATTCGCACTGAATGAAGGTGGTGGTTCTGTTTCATAATGTGCAAATGAGTCACACGATGAAGGCCAAAGTAACTCAGTTTTATCTGAGTGTTTCTGAAATTAGTGGGATATGAAAATGGACAGTTCTGACTCCCGATATGCTGAAAACGTCAGGATGGACAATGTTTCAGCACAAATTT
>CM045885.1:5016115-5098615 GCA_025169545.1 Anguilla japonica | reverse complement strand
AACACCATCATGGTTTATTGTGAATGTAATGCTTATTAAAATACAGTGAAAGTCCCTGGATGCCCATCAATCAAACGGGTGCTGACAGGACACGCACTCCCGCCTCCGGCCTCCGGGGGGAGAATTATTGCCCAACAGCGTGTGATTAAAATCAATAAATCTACAGCTACACCTGCCCCATATGAGGACAGGTATACACACACCTGTCCGACAAACGGGCTGCACCAGACTCAGAGAGAGAGAGAGGGAGAGAGAGAGAGAGAGAGAGAGAGGCGAGGGTGAGAGGGTGAGAAAGAGAGAGGAGAGAGAGAGAGATTCTCTGTTTATTATTAAAATTATATAATAGCAGGTAAAATAATCAACAATAACAGCTACATGCAATAACATATTCATTTTTCTTTTTAAGTAGGTTTTAAATCAATACAGGAAATCAATTCTTGCTATTTGAAATTACCACAGAACATTATTGGCATTTTTGACAGTTCATGAACTGAATTTCAGTTAATTTCCTGAATTGACTGAAAAGGGCCAGGCTCTGTATCAGCGAGGTCCACATTATGAGAAGAAAAAGGAAAAAGCTTAAATCTCCGAAGTTAATGGTTTCTTCACATCATGCTACAGAGTAATGACATTACACTCACAAACCTCTATCTGTCTGACAAAATTCAAAGACAAGAACAGTTGGAATTTCTGTCTTCCTGAAATTCCCCAAGACACATCACTAGCCAAGAAAAGTATGTTACCGAGGAAGGACAGAGAGTGAAGGAGAGATACGGAGAGAGAGATGGAGGTGAATAGCACTGTGACAGTAACACCTGGGTCTTCAGTCAGTTCTCTGGTTCTGTTGCTCTGATGAGGAGAGATGTCCTGGTCTGAAGCTCTTCCACTCTTTGAGCTAAGAGGGATTGAACATTTCAGCACGTTTCTGTGGGCTGGAGTAGACGTGTTCTTTCTTACTGCGCCTTCTCAACTGAATAATAAAATGTAATAAAACGTGCCTTCTGTACAAAATGTAAAACCAAGACTAATGCCATTCCACACAAGCCTGTCAGTCTGCAGCGCTAGGGGGCACAAACTCATGAGCTCGGTGGTGACCTCCAGCAAGGACGACGCTCCAAGAAGGACGTTTGGGGGGGACAAACCGTCCCGCTGGAAAGGCCAGAAGCCAACCCAACACACAACAGCACCCTTCCCAGCACGCGCGGTGTGTTTACGGGAGAAACACCGCTTCCTGTCATCCATGTTTACTAAACTGCGGATGAGCGCTGGACGCAGGGCCTCACAGACCCCCTGTCTCTAGGGCGCGGCCCTGGTGGCTGTTGTGTGTAAACACAGACACACGCTGTCTGACACGTATCCATCAAAGAGACTCACTCACAGAGGGCAGCTCTCACTCTTTCTTTGTCTTCTTTTTCCATCTCTGCTTCCTGGGTGATTTCCTCTCTCTCTCTACTCCATGGGCTAAGCCTATCCCCTTCTTTAGCATCTTGTTTGTGTTCCCTTGTTGACCACAGCTCTGCAAAAACTCAACATGAAGAAAACAACCTTAAAGAGCATCTACAACACCTTGCATTTTCACAAAAAAATGTATGATTGACCCTGAAGGACATTTAACTGCCCAAATACAAGATTAGCATAAAGGTCATAGATCCTCAAGGACCAAGCGAGCTTGAAGTCAATATTGGTTGAATTTTAGATGCTTCATGTAATTATTCAAATTCAAATCCTGAGTATATGTTGGCTTTGATCATTTACTCTTACACTTAAATGTTATAAGCAGTTAGAAATGATAGTAAGGGTCAATATCAAAATCTGATTAAGACCTGATTAAAAACATGTGGTGAATACAGGACATTACAGACTAAACTGTACTCCATGAATGCTTATTATACAGACACATCTCTTCTAATAAATATACATTCAATAAAGAAATGAACACAACAGGTGAGTCAGAACAGAGATTAACCAGTAAAGCAAAAAAACACTTCCTATTGCCTCCGAATCCATGACCTCTGACCTTCAGGCCACGGCCAATTCCAGTGCAGGAAGATGATGAGGATGTCCCCACCATTCCAGTCTGAGTGGAGAAGGCTTCCATCTTCCTCTCTGCTACCAGAAAACACTTCCAGCACACATGCACAAAACGTTGAAGGAAAAAAAGCACATGCCATATCTTACACTAAATTGAAGCCTGTTTAAAAACAGAAAGCCCTACCGAATTCTCCACCTGACCAACAGCCTCTTGACGCATTCCAGGACCTCATTTTTCCTGCAAAAAATGTCCTGATAAAATATCATCCAGCGACAGAAATGGACTCTGTCCTTCTTCACACTTTCCAGGGGAAATCGGACTGCTATGGCCAGCCACTCTCACGCTTATATACTAGAAAATAGAAGTCAAACACAACAAACAAGCCAGGCAGTGTGTACACTGTGGCTATTTCTCCCTAAAATATTTGAGCTGTCAACATGGAGTAAACAAGCCACAGAGAAGCCAGGGATGTGGAGAGAGAGAGGGACGCAGAGAAAGGAGGGAGTCTGCTGGCTGAACATGGACAGACTGTTTATCAGTTTCAACAGCTAACACGCCATGTTTCCCCACCAAATACAGCAGGGGGGTCCGATATAATACTGAAAGAGCCAGAGTGGTTCAGTCTAGCTCAGTACTACAACACCTGAGTCTACTTATCCAGGTCTCAACTAAAGACCATAATTGGTTAACTGAATTGGGTGTCATAGCGCTGGGCTAAAACAAAATCCTGCACCCAGATGGTCCTGTTTTTTGGATAAGACTGGACACCCCTGAAAGAGTTTGGCTGGGCCCCTGTGAGAAGGGCTAACAGAGGGACTCAGCAGACTTGTTCAGACACTCACCTGGGGGGAGATTATGCAGGACAGAGCACTATACAACCCTGTACAACTACTCCCCCTAGTGGTAAAACTCTGAAAATAAACAAATGTGAAATTCACTGCTTAATTGAGCAGCAGCTTATTTAGGGGCCGGGCACTCAACTGCCTCCTCGTGGTTAGAACAGGAGACACATTCAAAATTGAGAGAGAAATGTGAGAATTTATGTAGCTATAATCCAGTCACATTTTAGCTTTGAAAACATGAGATTGAATTCCATAAACTAAGTCACGTCAGCACGCATAGATGCGGTTTAATATTTCCAAGACAAGTTTTTATACCAAATAAATCTGAAGCAATCTGCAGCATCCAAATCAGAATCCACTGCTTGAGTAAAAGAGGAAGGAGAAACATCTGATTGAACAGATTTCAGTTTGCAGATTTATTGTTGGTGTGGAAAAGTGTGCAGAAATCAAGGAGTGTAACATTTGAACCCCACTCCTCCCGAGGCTGCATGCAATGAGTGAGAACAGACTCCAGTTACCAGACTCCAAACTCCTTTTGCATTACCAAAGTTTCTTTTGTTTTTTTAACATTCACAGCAGAACAGAAACAGAAAACGCAACTCCCAAATTTTCAATTTAGACATTTTAAAATCAAAGTTGTGACTCGCACGTAATTCATGTTTACTTTATTAAAAATCATAAGTTCAAAGTCAAAACATTTTTAATAAACATGTACGAGTGACTCGCAGTTCATTTCAGCCACACACAGTAGTTTCCACGGCAACACTGCAGCTGTGGCATGAGCCATTCCCATGTTTACTTGTACAGAACATAAAACCAGAAGACGGTGGAACAGAAACACATTCTGAAGATAAGCATTATAAGCCACTGAAAATTATGAAAAAAGAAAAATCATACTATGACATTCCACCTCACAGAGCAATTCAATCTAATCATAAATCTACATCAGACTGCGATTCAGGCAAAGTATGCCTGCTGACCCCCTTACAAGTTCATGATTCCTGCAGTTGCTGAAACAGGAAAGTTTGTTTTGTGTAACTAAGAGTGGAGCTTGCTTACATCTGTCATTTCCAGAAAAGCACTAAAATTGCTCCCCTCCAGTTTCTTGGGGTTATTTCAACAAACATGGAGATATCAAACCGTGTAAGTCACACCTAATTCATAAAAACACAGTTGTACACGCACGCACACGCACGCACACAGGCACGCACACACACACGCACGCACACACGCACACAGGCACGCACGAGGACATGCGCCCACGCACACACATCACACCACACATGCGCGTGTGCCCACACACACCCGTTCTCTTAAGTATTGGCATTATAACAGATCATCAGCACTGGCTCTCTGTGAGGTGGCATCACTTTTGTTGTGATGCAGGAAAAACAAGGAAGAGAGGACCCTTACAGTCTGTGTGTGTACGTGTGTGTGTGTGTGTGTGTGTGTGTGTGCACGCCCGGTGGATAGGGGTCCGCCCGTGCCTCGGTGTGAGCGCGCTCAGACCGGTTTGGGCAGGGCGGACACCTCCTCCAGGCACTCGTCGTAGGCGGCCTGGTACTCCTCGTGCGGTTTGATCATGATGACGCAGGTGGGCCGCTTGGAGCCGGCCGAGGACCCCAGGTCCTGCGGGACAGAGAGCCAATCACAGCAGGGGTGTTACACACGGTACTGAGCAACACACATGGTACTGTCCCACAAATGCTACTGTTCCACACACACACGGCATTGTCCAACACGCGCCACTGTCAAACACACACACACACCACTGTCCCAGACACATGCCACTGTTCAACACACATGCACCACTGTCCAACACACACCACACACACGGTAGTGTCCCACAAATGCCACTGTCCCACACACACATGCACCACTGTCCAATAAAGCAGGCAAATAAATCTGAAAATTAGTGAGTCAAAAGAGACTGTATTCAAGTGTGACTAGCTTTGCTGGACTCATATTAGAATTATGAAATTAATATTTCAGCAGTTATGCAGGACATAGAACATCACGGCAGAGGGCAGACTCACCACTTTGGAGGGGATGTAGGCATAGGGGAGACTCCGGTCTTCACACATGACCGGCAGGTGACAGTACACATCAATGGGTAGCGTGTCTCCGGCCAGCACCACGATCCTACCCAACAAGACAGTGCGTCACACACGCGCACACATTACCTTCTCGAACACAGTAACAGCGTCAAACCCGGAAAGCGTAAATTGGAAACCTGGAAAGTAACACCACGAAATACACAATAACTGCATATTATGGTCAGATATGGAGAGAATCACCTTACCCGGTCTCTCCTTTGTTTATAAACTTCTGAACTTCCTTCACACCACGCCGGATCTGTTTTACCTTGGAGGCTGAGAAGCAAAAGAAATTTAGCATTAGCTCGCTAATGCTAAGGTTGAACTACATCAATGCATATCGCCGGCAACCCTGCGGAAACAACCCTTTCGCTAAAAAATATGGGTTTGTTACCTAATGTGCGTTATGACTAGCTAGGGTACCTACACACTGAATGCGCTGTCAACCGCTAGTTAATATCACACTAGACTAAATAACTAGCAGCTAAGACATCTCGTGGATGCGGTGTATTTTAATATACAGCCGTGTCTAAAATTATTACAGAAACGCTTTCATACTGGATGTTGCTGACGCACACTGCTGCAGGTTACCTTTTTTCACACATTTGTAGAGTTTCTTGCTGAGTTTTCTCGGGGCGAGAGGCTGGGCGATGGGGTTAATATTGGCGATCAGCTCCTGGTAAGACTTCTCTGTTGTCCCGGTTGCCTCCTCCTCTGTCGCGCCTTTCTCTTTTTTAATCGATTTCATCGTTTTATTTTTCCGTTCCTCGTTATTTTATCGGCAAAATTGAAGTTTTCCCACAGATAACTACAACTACAACTACAACTTCTTACACGTGTGGACCGCACGTCCTTATAAAATGGCGTCACTTCCTGTTCCTTCTGTAAAACGGAAGTTGTATAACATCACTAGCGCTGCGGCGAGATCCCAAGAGAATCGTAGTTCGATTCATAGAATAGGCCCCTGTATTAGAAGCATGGACCGTAGAAAAAGAACAAATGTGCTGCAGAGAACTCTAAATGTTCGTGAAGCTTTTGTTTCTTTTCCTTTTAAGTGTGTAATGTGTAATACCCTGTGTTGCTCTATTGTTATATTCTTATTTGATATATGTTCAAAATATTTTTATATGTTAATGTATTTTCACAAAATATGGTCGCATATTTTATTTTATTTTATTTTACATGTAAATATGTCTTATGAAGCGTTTTCATTCAATAAAATGTAATAGGTGACATAACATACAGCAGAACTGCAGAATCCTGTAGTAATATCTGAGATTGAGATAAGGGTCCCTTATGCCCCATGGCTAGGCTAACCTCCAAACCAGGCTGAACCTTTATCAGGTCTACGATTGGTCATGCAATCACAGATGTGTGGGGCATTCACAATGAAAGCAACAGAACTAAACGCAACAGGCAGTACCAGGTGCCTTAGGGTACCAGTGCAGTGAAGGCACTGGCCAGATCCTCGCTGATCTCAAAATTCTAAATGACTCGACCGTAAGATACCTCATGGATGCTGTGTGTTTTGATCTAGGTCTTTAAAATTGTACCAGTAACACTTTCATACGGGACGGGAGTGTCGTTGTTCAGCGGTATGTTGAGAAATCTGCATTTCACCTGAGAGCAGGTACGACGTGTCACCCGGGATCGCTGTACTGCTTATTCAAATTATAAATCCAACTCTATTCATTAGGCCCTGCTTTATGGAAAAGTTAGAATTGAGAGGGTTACATGTTTTATGTTTTCCCTTTTATGATTTGTTTTCAGAAACTGAGACTCAGATCATCAATTAAAAAAAGTCTGTTAATGCACTTATGAGATGCTGAGCACCGGTGGACAAGATGAGGGAGAAATACTCCAGCCTGATCTCTGGAGCTGGGCAGTGAAGCTGCCTTTAGCTCACACAGGACTGGCTAAACTCTGGGGTACAGTCTCCCAGCACACCCCCAACAGCTGGAGAGAGGCTGAGATTCGCACCGCAGCGCTTATTAAAATTGTCCTTATGTGATCTGTCTGGGCCGTTTTTTTAAACGTGATTCAGCCAGCTGAAGAGCCTGTTCGTGCAGGTATTGTGTGGCAGGGGTAGGTAACGCTGGGGGACTGAGGTAATTGGTTGGACTGGAGTTGTTTGCTGAGGCGCGCTGTCCCATAGAGAGGGAGAGTTGGCGCGTGTACAGAGTCGGACAGCGCGGCATCGGCAGCATGGGGGGGGGGGGGGGGGCTACATATTTCATCCCCCCTCACGCCTGCTGGGTACCTGTTCAAATCTACAGCCCTCAGAGTTGGGCCGGTACCCTCAGAGCTGGATGCGTTTTCTCAGTGATGCAGAGAAAGCTGCAGTTTTTACAGAGAAAACAGACCCAGACTAGAACACACCCTCTCCTCTCATTCCTTCAGTCCAAAGTAAGCTGCTAACAGTTATGCTCTAATATACAAATCAGACCTGAGTGCAGATGCATAATGATCTCAATCACAATGTGCCCAAAACTAAATAATAAACACATTTATTTTTTGGAAATTAATTTGTTCGCAGCCAAACAATTCATGCGATTGAGTTGGATTGTAGTATGTTTATGTATCTCAGTCTTCCAAAGCTATACACCAACATCTAAAACAAAATGGCGGGTAGTCAAGATGGTAAACATGGGTAGTCTCGATGGCATTTGTAGATCTAATATGCCCTAATGTATGTATGAAGTTTAGCATCAACTGGACTTATGTGATGCTTATTTGACGGACTTATACAGTGTGAACTTCACCACTCCTATTATATATTTAATATTTTTCAGGGTTGGGTGCATTTGAATAATAATCATCATCATCATCATCATCATCATAATAATAATAAACCTGAAAACAATAAACCTCTCCCTCTGACTCTCTCTGTGTCTCTCCCTCTCTGTCTCTCTCTCTCCCTCTCTCTCACTCTCTCTCTCTCTTTCTCTTTCTCTCCAGCTCCGTAATGTTTTATTAATCTCTAATGCTCTCTCCATGTGCTGTTGCTGTTATAAGTAAGTCCCAAGGTTGTTTCCTGTGTTCACTGTGTGAACTAAACTGTGTTCTTGGCTAGAAATAGCTGTACAAACTAAGTATTGTATCTTACTGAACCTGTGTTTTGTAGTTGTCCATGACCATGAAATGCACTTTTGTACGTTGCTTGGGATAAAAGCATCTGCCAAATAAATGTAAGGTAATGTAATGTTCCCGCAGTTCTAATCCCTGGTGCATGTCCTGCATATACATGCCTATGTACATGCACATACATGCGCATACTCACCATGCATGATGCAATTCATTGCAAGCGTGTGTTTATATGTGGCTTTCTGACTGTTTGCTTCTCGTACTATATTAATTACATGTATGTGTGTATCTTTGTATGATAGTGTGTTTGGTTAGCATACATTTGTGTTTTTGTGTGTTTGTCTGGTCAGAGAGGAAAAAATTCAATTGAGAGGGAGAGAGAAAGAAAGAGACAGAGATGGAGAAAGTGCAAGAGAGACAGAGAGAAAGATTTAATTTAATTAGATAATTTAAAATCTACACAGGGACAGATTATTTATTTTGTCTAATTCGAATTGATCTCATTTCTCAGAGCGTGCAGGGAATTGTGGGAAACAGTGGGGAATTGTGGGAAACAGCAGGGAACTGTGGCAGATGAAACCTGTCTCAGTGGACGCATGATGAACGCTCCACCTGCATGTTTTACCTCTGAGAGAATGTTCCGGAAACTCTGACGCGTACAGTCAAAGATACCAGCAGGAGGCAGTAACTTAGTCTCCAAGCCAACCATCGCACTACAGCGGGAGAAGATGGAGACGGACGATAAACTTCCCCACTCTGTGTCCGCGCGCGGTCTGCGGCCTTCTGTGAGGTACTTAAGCGGCAGAACTGTGCGTGGTGAAGAACAGGAGGAGGAGGAGGAGAGAGGGATCTGTAATGGAAGAGGGAGTGAGAGGGGAATGATGGAGAGAGATTGAAAGAGACAGGGACGGAGGCGGGGAGCGGTGTCAATATCGCCCCCCTGAGGCCGGATGATGGATTGTGTTGAAAATGAGAAGAGAGAGGACTGTGCGGGGGAGCTGTGATTGAGTCTGTTGCCATGGCGATGCGGCTGTTCAGCGGGGGGCCGGGGACAGGCGTTCAGCGCTCGGGCGGGGTGAGGCACTGAGGGGGGATTTACCGAAATCTCCCCTGGACCCGCTCCTGGGCCGGCAGTGTACCCCCTCTCCCCTGGACTCCCCCTCCTGGGCCTGCAGTGTACCCCCCTCTCCCCTGGACCCCCTCCTGGGCCTGCAGTGCACCCCCCTCTCCCCTGGACCCGCTCCTGGGCCTGCAGTGTACCCCCTCTCCCCTGGACCCGCTCCTGGGCCTGCTGTGTACCCCCTCTCCCCTGGACCCCCTCCTGGGCCTGCTGTGTACCCCCCTCTCCCCTGGACCCGCTCCTGGGCCGGCAGTGTACCCCCTCTCCCCTGGACCCGCTCCTGGGCCGGCAGTGTACCCCCTCTCCCCTGGACCCAATCTGGGCCTGCAGTGTACCCCTCTCTCCCCTGGAGCCCCTCCTGGGCCTGCTGTGTACCCCCTCTCCCCTGGACCCGCTCCTGGGCCTGCAGTGTACCCCCCGCTCCCCTGGACCCCCTCCTGGGCCTGCTGTGTACCCCCCTCTCCCCTGGACCCCCTCCTGGGCCTGCTGTGCACCCCTCTCTCCCCTGGACCCAATCTGGGCCTGCAGTGTACCCCTCTCTCCCCTGGACCTCCTCCTGGGCCTGCTGTGCACCCCTCTCTCCCCTGGACCCAATCTGGGCCTGCAGTGTACCCCTCTCTCCCCTGGACCTCCTCCTGGGCCTGCAGTGTACCCCCTCTCCCCTGGACCCAATCTGGGCCTGCAGTGTACCCCCCGCTCCCCTGGACCCGCTCCTGGGCCTGCAGTGTACCCCCTCTCCCCTGGACCCAATCTGGGCCTGTGGTTTCCCTAACAGAGCCCCCCATCGAGGGGGAATCTGTGTGTCAGGATACCGGGTGGTCATGGAGACACAAAGTACTTGCCGGCCTGCCGATCTCCCCTCCTCTCATTGTGCAGCCGACTGTGACTCGGAAAACGCCACAGATAAGATATCAAAAGTTTGGGTGACGGTCGGGCTGATGCTCGCTCTGTTATCTCATCTTTGCCTGTGGCGCTCTGTAATTGGACGATATTCAGCACCGAACACTGAACACTGATGCGTGTTGATACTGTCACACATGAAGGATCCGCCAGGGAGAGTGCGTGGTGATTCGAAAATGGAAAGGGGGTAGAGAGAGGGAGAGAAAGCAAGAGAAGATGAAGAGCGCAAGGGAGGAAGTTGAGGATATTGAAGGCTAGCGCTCAAGTCTCTTCCCAGCGCTGTCCGTTTGTTTCCCTCCTGTGTGGCCCACGGTTCGACACCCCGCCCTGCGTCAGACTGAGGCAGGGATTCAGGGTCAGAGAGAAGGGGGCTGAGAGGAAGACAGCCCCCCCAACCACCGGAGAGGATCTGGCAGTGAGGCCTCAACTCACCAGGGGTGACGACGAGTCAAATAAATCTCCATCATTCTGACACCGGAGTCACCAGAGCCCCCTCCACTGCAGCCCTCTCTCTCTAAATGAGACATCCGAGCTGACAGCTACAAGCATGTATGCGTGCAGACACACACTCACACACACACTCACAGTAGGACAGTAAAGAGTCCTGCAAGACCATGGTGCCATTTCAGACCATCTGTCTCCAGGGGATCTGGTTCGATCCCTCAGATCAGACGGTGACTCGCCCTCCCAACGGCTTCATCAGCTGCTCAGGGTCAAGGGTCATCGAAAGGGAGGAGCCTGGCAGCGCTGGAGAGGTGGGAGGAGCCTCTCTTGACACCCGTCTGCTGTCGAAGTGATTGACAGCCTGAAGTGCCTGAGGCGGCGGGTCCTGATGAATGGTTTATGGGTCACACGGACCGGTCACTTCCTGTTTCCTCTGCCAGGGCAGATCCGACCGGCGCGAGTAATTACCACAGAAATATGTCAGACGCCTCCCGGGAACACAGTGCAGGTGACTGGGTGCACGGTCTGAAGCGTGCCTGACAACTCTGTGCCAAGATTGAGTGACAGGGTCCGGCTCTAATGACAGTGATGCAGTGCCGTCCTCCACAGATGTGGAATGGGCAGTGAGGGAGATTGTGATTCTGTGTTTGCCTGGGCCAGGATCCCCAGTCTGTCACAAATTGAATAACATGTGATCAACTAGGGACCAGAAGGGAAGCTGACGCTGATTGGTTGTTCAACTGCATTATTTGAGTTTGTGTGTGTGTGTGTGTGTGTGTGTGTGCGGTGTGTGTGTGTGTGTGTGTGTGTGTGTGTGTGTGTGTGTGTGTGTGTGTGTGTGTGTGTGTGTGTGCGTGTGTGCGTGTGTGTGTGTGTGTGGTGTGTGAGCATGGACCCACCACCCCGCAGCATTATTCCTGTATGTGACCCAAGTCGAAAGTTTTGCCTACATACAAAAATTTCACCAGTACTGCCCTGTAGCACTGCTGTAATCTTTACGTTGCTCCCCTCAGAACAGATCACCCTCTACCACAAACACACCGTTCCTAATGAACGTAACACTTGTCCCAACCTCTCTCATGCCATGAAAATGTGGGACACTGCCCCCTGGCTTGCACAAAAAGAACACCCCCCCCCCCCCCCCCCAAGGGTCAACAGGAGCCATCCACACCTTAGAGGCCCCCGCTCCATGTAGTATCCTCCACAGCAGGTCTCCAGTCCGCTTAGAGGTGGGGGCCTTATATAGCTACCCTCCACCTGTACCTGCCATTGTCTGATCCTCCACCTGTACCTGCCATCCTCTGATCCTCCATCCCTGATCCTACCTGTACCCTGCCATTGTCTGATGCCATCCTCCACCTGTGCCACCTGCCACCTGTACCTGCCATAGTCTGATCCTCCACCTGTACCTGCCATCGTCTGACCCTCCAGCTCTCCCTTTTATCCTCTAGAGCCCTTGTTTGCCTGACCTTAACACATACTTCACATGAGAGAGAGAGAGAGAGAGATCCTCTGACCCTCCACCTGTACCTGCCATCGTCTGAAGAGCCCTTGTTTGGACCTTAACACATACTTCACATGAGGGGAGAGGAGCAGGGCAGGGCAGACTGAAACTCGGAGAGAGAGAGAGGGAAGAAGTTCCGAAGAGAGAGAGAGATGAAAGGAAAGGAGAGGAAAAGAGGGAAAGTGATTTGGAAGTGAGGGTGCACCAGGGATTATATGTGCACAAACTGAGGGGGGGGGGGGAACTCAAAGGAGAGTAAAAAGGGGTGGAGAGAGTGGAGTGTGAGAAAGCGAAGAGAGGAGGAGAGAGAGCACGACAGAAAAGAGGCAGGGAGCGTAAACACGCTGTCGCTGAGTTTCAGACAGTGGTTTATTGAGAGCACAGGCGAGAAGAGAAGTCATATACATGCGAACAAAGGCTGCTAGTAAACACACACACTGAAATACACACATACACACACTCACTGAATCGCTCACACACACATACACATGCATGCTGAAGTACACACACACACATGCATACACATGCATGCACACTGAAGACGTAACCGGACCAAAGACAGCGCAAGGCTGAAACTCTGGTCTCTCAAATTCTCAGCGAAACAGAGGAAGAGATTTCCAGGACACTGCTGGAGACAGAGGAACCGTCTGCTGGAAACATACTGTCACTGAGAGAGGGGGGAAGAAAGAGGAGAGAAGAGAGAAGGAGGAGAGAAGAAAGAAAAAGAGGAAAGAAGAGAAGAAAAGAGGAAAGGAGAGAAAAGAGAGAAAGAGGAGAGAGAAGGAGAAAAGAAAAGAGGAGAGAGGAGTAGAGAAAAAGAGAAAAGAGGAGAGAGAGAAGGAGAGAAGAAAAGAGGAGAGAGGAAGATAAAATACTGAAGAAGAGGAGACAGTGAGCAGCAGGGGACAGACGCTCCACAGGTAACTGAGTCCCGTTTAAAATGAGCCCTTACGGCAGGTGACCCAGGGGCCACAGAGAGGGCCACAGCACCTGGAGAATGAAGCAGAGGCATGGAGAGAGCTGCATATGGCTGCGTGTGTGGGGTGGAGTGGGGGTATCGCTGCGTGTGTGGGGTGGAGTGGGGGTATCGCTGCGTGTGTGGGGTGGAGTGGGGGTATCGCTGCGTGTGTGGGGTGGAGTGGGGGTCGCTGCGAGTGGGGGTATCGCTGCGTGTGTGTGGGGTGCAGTGGGGTGGAGTGGGGTATCGCTGCGTGTGTGGGGTGGAGTGGGGGTATCGCTGCGTGTGTGGGGTGTGGTGGCGCTGCGTGTGTGGGGTGGAGTGGGGGTATCGCTGCGTGTGTGTGTGGGGGTGGAGTGGGGGGGTGGGGGTATCGCTGCGTGTGTGGGGTGGAGTGGGGGTATCGCTGCGTGTGTGGGGTGGAGGGGGGGTAATGGCTGTGACTACTCTACCTTACATTCAAGTTCATCCTATTACAGCTTCTGCAGATATGGCTGTTTTTTTTCAGTTTTTAATTTTCTGTGACAGAAAGTTTTTTTTCACATTTAATGTCTATGAGTATTATGTTCAGTGAATGCAGCATTAAAAAACATAACTACATCAGTTAGCAGTTGCCCTGATTGCAATGACAGGGTAGGTGTGATATTCATAGAATTTGGTATTCATATTTGTATATGCTAATGTTAATGGTTAATGTATGGACATGCTAATACATATGTGGGCATGCTAATATATGGACATGCTAATGCTAATGTATGGACAGGCTAATGTTAATGTATGGACATGCTAAAGAAGGAAGATCGGTGATAACAAGCACAGCAACCTCTGAGTAAAGATAAACAGATCTGCTCTCATATTCCTCTGTGAAAAGCAAAATCAACATCAAAAGAAACCATTTCCCAAAAATTCCTCAGTTATGCCCAATATCTCTGGCTGAAAATGAAAAACATCCCCGTCGTTTAGGAGAGGAAATGTTCCATCGGCCACCGTCTGAGGGACAAAGACTGACCAAAATCTCAGCATTATTATTATAAGTAAGAGAGGAGGGAGAAAGGAGTAAGGGAGTTGTAAGAGCGGAGTAAGAGAGAAGCGAGAGAGGAGTAAGGGAGTTGTAAGAGAGAAGTAAGGGAGGAGGGAGAGAGGAGTAAGGGAGGAGGGAGAGAGGAGTAAGGGAGTAAGAGAAAGGAGAGAGTAGTAAGGGAATAAGAGAAAGGATGACAGTAACACAGGAGTGATGAACAGCATACATATTTTCGGTCGACGGAGGTGATGCCACCTGGTGGACAAATTTGGCCACCAAATCTCAAAGCTGAGCTGCATGACTGCTCTGTCCAAGAGTGAAAGATGTCAAACATGTCAGTGCAACAGACGAGTACACTGTGCATGAGGTGAAATAAAGACAACGTCTGTCTGTCTGTCTGTCTGTCTGTCTGTCTGTCTCTCCACGCAGGGGCTGGTCAGATGTTCTGAGATGCCACGCATCCCTGTGTTGTCGTTTGTGACCCTGAGCTTGGCCTTCATGCACAGGTGAGAGGTCACAGGTAACCAGGGTGAATCTCCCTGTTGGTCACTTCAGTGGTGAACCACTGAATTACGCAGAGCAGCGGTGAAATTTAAATAATTGATGAAAAGCTGAAGTGTACTTTCAGGGTCTCTTTGATGCTTTCTCCCTTAAAATTTTCAAATACAAAACCACATGCCACAGTACTCCCATAAAGGTTGACAATAATAGGGATAAATCTGTTTAAATTCACTGGCAGTAAAGGGATTGTATGTGTGATCTCTTCTCTTTACTTGATCACCTTTCCTCTGGACGTTCTCCACCCCCCCACACCCCAGCAGTCGGGTGGTTCTGGGAGCTCAGTATGGAGACTGGACTGATTCAGATCTTCAGCCCACCATTCAAAAGCTGATGAAGGGCTACAACCGTTACCTAAGACCCAACTTTAATGGTGAGCAAAGGAATTACAGGACATACACACAGACACACGCACACACTCGCACACACAGACACACACACCCACACACACATGCACACCCACACACACTCACACACACACCCACACATGCACACCACACACACCCACACACGCACACACACACACACACACAACGCACACACTCACACACACACCCACACACAGACACATGCACACACACACCCACACGCAGACAGGCACATATACACACACACACACACACACACTGATAGTGTGTATTTGTACATACTGATGTGTGTGTACTGTAATGAGAGCTGTATTCTTGGGAAATGCACACAGCTGTAAGAAGCAGAGTTTCTCTCACTGCAGGGGGTCCTGTGGAAATTGGAATGAGCCTGGATATTGCCAGCATTGATGCCATCTCAGAAATCAACATGGTACGTCTATACCGACACACACACACACACACACTCACTACAAATGCGCACAAACACACACACACACACACACACCATGTGTGGAGGTGTGGAGTAATTCATTTTCTTCCTTGTTATCAGTTTGGAGTGGAACCCAGTTAACACTTATCTCAGACCCTATATTATCAGCCTCATGCCCAGTGGCTGTAATGATCTGACCAATCCCTCGGGTGCGTGGGTGTGTATATGTGCGTGTGTGCGTGTGTGTGTGTGTGTGTGTGTGTGTGTGTACGTGTGTGTGCGCACAGGACTACACGGCGACCATCTTCCTGCGGCAGCGCTGGCGGGACTCTCGGCTGGTGTTCGTGGGGAACGAGAGTGTCAGTGTGGACGGGCGGCTCGTCTCCCTGCTGTGGATCCCCGACACCTTCATCCCCGACTCCAAACGCTCCTTCCTGCACGACGTCACCGTGGAAAACCGCCTCATCAGGATCTTCAGCAACGGCACCGTGCTGTACGCCCTCCGGTACGCCGGCCTACGCACTGCATGGAGCCCTACACACTCTACACACTCCCGCATGGAGCCCTACACACTCTACGCACTCCCGCATGGAGCGCTACACACTCTATGCCATCTACGCACTCCCGCATGGAGCTCTACACACTCTACGCACTCCCGCATGGAGCGCTACACACTCTACACACTCCCGCATGGAGCGCTACACACTCTACGCACTCCCGCATGGAGCTCTACACACTCTACACACTCCCGCATGGAGCGCTACACACTCTACGCACTCCCGCATGGAGCTGTACACACTCTACACACTCCCACATGGAGCGCTACACACTCTACGCACTCCCGCATGGAGCTGTACACACTCTACACACTCCCACATGGAGCGCTACACACTCTACGCACTCCCGCATGGAGCTGTACACACTCTACACACTCCCACATGGAGCGCTACACACTCTATACGCACTCCCGCATGGAGCTGTACACACTCTACACACTCCCACATGGAGCGCTACACACTCTACGCACTCCCGCATGGAGCTGTACACACTCTACACACTCCCACATGGAGCGCTACACACTCTACGCACTCCCGCATGGAGCGCTACACACTCTACACACTCCCGCATGGAGCTGTACACACTCTACGCACTCCCGCATGGAGCGCTACACACTCTACGCACTCCTGCATGGAGCTCTACACACTCTACGCACTCCCGCATGGAGCTGTACACACTCTACACACTCCCGCATGGAGCGCTACACACTCTACACACTCCCGCATGGAGCTGTACACACTCTACGCACTCCCGCATGGAGCTGTACACACTCTACACACTCCCGCATGGAGCTGTACACACTCTACACACTCCCGCATGGAGCTGTACACACTCTACGCACTCCCGCATGGAGCTGTACACACTCTACACACTCCCGCATGGAGCCCTACACACTCTACGCACTCCCGCATGGAGCACTACACACTCTACACACTCCCGCATGGAGCGCTACACACTCTACACACTCCCGCATGGAGCTGTACACACTCTACGCACTCCCGCATGGAGCTGTACACACTCTACACACTCCCGCATGGAGCGCTACACACTCTACGCACACACATGCTGATGGCCTTATGATTGAACTGCCGACGGAGCCGCCATCGGGCCAGTACCGGGCCGTGCGTATCTCGCTGTGGCTGCAGTGGACTGACTGTGAGCTGTTCTCTCCAGTGAGGAACTTTGCGTTTCGTCCCACACACACAGTGAGGATCTTTGAGTGTCATCCCTTCACATTCAAATCCAGCTGTAATGGGCTTTTGTGTGAAGGACAAAAGGCTCTGTGTTCCTACAGCAGTTAGTGCACACACAACACAGAGCACTAAAGAGACAGCACAGCATTTCACCAACTAAAAACTTTCAGAGCCACAATTAGCAGCTACAGATAATACTGTTAGCATGATATACATTCTCTCTATGTATCTCTGTTTCTATCTCTCTCTCCTTCTCTCTTGCTCTCTCTCACACATTCTCTCTCTCTTCTGCAAGAATCACAGCCACCATTGCCTGTAACATGGACCTGACCAAATACCCCATGGACCGACAAGTGTGCACCCTACAGCTGGAGAGCTGTAAGTAAAACACAGCATACACACACACACACACACACACAAACACACGCACACACTCACACTACACACACACACACTCTCACATACACACACACTACACACACACACAAACACACGCACGCGCTCACACTATACACACACACACAAACACATGCAGGTGCTCACACTACACACACACACGCACACACAGATACAAGCGCACACACACACAGACACACACACACACACACACGCACAATATTTCATAATTCATAGGTCTCTGTTTACGGGCTCATTAGTGACCAGCTGCTTGCCGGTATGAACTGAGCCCCCTGCTTCAGACTGTTTCTTTATCAGAGAGCCAGAGCTGCTCTGTGAAACACACTCACTGGGGAACTCAAGGAGGGGAGTAGATTCTCTTATTAAGTGGGATTAATAAAATGGACAGCAGATGCTATTTCAGGCTCAGTTCTGTCCGCAGAGTAAGTGTCCTTACTGAGGACATAAATAATTTAATGGTGAATTTACACTTTTTATTCCCAAACAGTCACCACCCTGTGGTGCACGGATGAGCCCCCCATGGCTGAGATCTGGGCCGTCCCAGTGCTGACGAGGGGTGTGATGATACAACCGGATCACCATACAATATGATCTGAACAATACAATGCGATACAATTTCTCATAATTTATCGCAATATGATACAATTAATAAAGGTTAATCTTGAAACCATATGATGCGATTAGCTGTGATGTGAGTGTAACCATTAGATTTGACAGAATCCCCCAACCCACCAGTGTGTGTGTGTGTGTGTGTGTGTGTCCCTGTGTGTAGGGGGGTATAACCTGCAGGATGTGGTGTTCTACTGGACCCGTGGTAATGACTCTGTGAGGGGATTGGACACACTGAGGCTGGCCCAGTACAGTGTGGAGAGCTACTACACCACAGTGACACAGGCTGTCTATGAGACAGGTATCTGCACCCGAACACTCACCTGAGACAGGTATCTGCACCTGAACTCTCACCTGAGACAGGTATCTGCACCTGAACACACACCTGAGACAGGTATTTGCACCTGAACACACACCTGAGACAGGTATATGCACCTGAACACACACCTGAGACAGGTATCTGCACCTGAACACACACCTGAGACAGGGATTTGCACCTGAACACACACCTGAGACAGGTATCTGCACCTGAACACTCACCTGAGACAGGTATCTGCACCTGAACACACACCTGAGACAGGGATTTGCACCTGAACACACACCTGAGACAGGTATCTGCACCTGAACACTCACCTGAGACAGGTACCTGCACTTGAACACACACCTGAGACAGGTACCTGCACCTGCTGTCTGACTACTGGATGGACAGTGCTTAGACTGAGCTGTGTGTCTGTCTGTGTGTCTGTCTGTCTGTCAGGTCTGTACCCTAAGCTGGTGCTACACTTCGCTCTGCGCAGAAACGTGCTCTTCTTCATCCTGGAGACCTACATCCCCTCCACCCTGCTGGTGGTGCTGTCCTGGGTGTCCTTCTGGATCAGCCAATCATCTGTCCCGGCTCGGACCTGCATCGGTCTGTCAATCACTCTCGCGGTTAAACACTCTCTATCCCAAACTTTCAGAGCCCACCGCCCACCGAATGGGCAAACGCATCTGAGGCCCAGTGCATGCAGCAGCTGCAGTGATTCATCTGTCAGTGGAGTGTGTGTGACCCCTCCCATGATGCAACAGTGGGGAAGTGTTCACCTACCCAAACCATCACCTTCCTCTCTCATCACCTCTCTCTTTTGCTCTCTCCATCTCTCTTCTCTCTCCTCCCCCAAACTCACTCTCTCTCTCCCTCCGTGCTCTCCACACCATCAACCTCTCCCTGTCTGTCTCTCTCTCCTCCCCCCCTCCTCACTCTCTCTCTCCTCCTCCCTCTCTCTCGCTCTCTCTCTCTCTCTCTCTCAGGTGTGACCACTGTTCTGACTATGACCACGTTAATGATGGGGGCGCGCACATCGCTGCCCAACGCTAACTGCTTCATTAAGGCCATCGACGTCTACCTGGGCATCTGCTTCACCTTCATCTTCGGGGCTCTGCTGGAATATGCCATCGCCCACTTCTGCACCATGCAGCACCAGACCATCGGAGACCTGCAGAGAGTGAGTCTGTGTGATTCAGTGAGTCTGAACGAGTGAGTCTGTGCGAGCGAGTCTGTCTGAGTGAGTCTGTGTGATTCAGTGAGTCTGTTCGAATGAGTCTGTGAGTGAGTCTGTGTGATTGAGTCTGCGCGAGTGAGTCTGTCAGTACGAGTGAGTCTGTATGATTCAGTGAGTCTGAACGAGTAAGTCTGAAGGAGTCTGTCTGATTCAGTGAGTCTGTTCGAATGAGTCCGTGAGTGAGTCTGTATGATTGAGTCTGTGCGAGAGAGTCTGTCAGTACGAGTGAGTCTGTGAGTGAGTCTGAGTGAGTCTGTATGACTGAGTCTGTATGATTCAGTGAGTCTGTGCGAGTGAGTCTGTCAGTACAAGTGGGGCTGTATGATTCAGTGAGTCTGTCTGAGCGAGTCTGTCAGTACGAGTGAGTCTGTATGAGTGAGTCAGTCTGTCCGCCTACCTGACATAAGTAGTATGTCCAGGTATTGAATATATTGGATTTAGAACCACACTCCTAATCAGAACTGAACATATTTGTTTCCATGTGATTATTCATTGTTTAGACTTCAAGAAAAAAGCTCAAATGATCAGACCCCGGGTCAGTGAGAAATACTGGATATGGGTCAGTATAAACTGCCTGTCCAAACAAACCCCTGGTCCGCGCGTGGTTAATTTCCGGGTGCATTGTGACCATGCTGCCTGTTGCAGAGCGTGTGGGAGGGTCCTCAGTCTCGTCTCTCACCAGGAGCTGCAGAAGGACCTGGAGGAGTCCAGTGGGAATGGTGCCATACCACTGGTTAGCTCCGCCCACCCCAGGCGGCCGATGGAATTAGACCCCGCCCAGCCGGAGGAAGTGGGCCAATCGGCTGGCGGCAGAGGCGGGGCAGTGCTGAGGGCGCAGGGAAAGGGGCGTGGCCTGGGCTCTGTTAAGGAGGCGTCCCGTAAGGCCACGGCAGCGTTCAGCGTGCAGAACCCCCACAACATCGACCGCCATGCCCGCACCGTCTTCCCCCTCGCCTTCCTCATCGTCAACATACTGTACTGGCTTTATTACCTCTTCCTCTGAGAGCAGCGGCCTCCCTCTCCATCACCCCACCCCTCTGTCTCTCTGTCCCTCTACCTCTCTGTCTCTCTGTCCCTCAATCACTCTATCTCTCATCACTCTATTCCTTAAACAATCCATCACCCCACCCCTCTGTCCCTCTACCTCTCTGTCTCTCTGTCCCTCAATCACTCTATCTCTCCATCACTCTATTCCTTAATCAATCCATCACCCCATCCCTCTGTCTCTCTGTCCCTCTATCCCTCTACCTCTCTGTCTCTCTGTCCCTCAATCACTCTCTCTCCATCACTCTATTCCTTAATCAATCCATCACCCCATATCACCCCATCCCTCTGTCTCTCTGTCCCTCCATCTCTCTGTGTGATACATCTCTCTGCCCATCTCTCTATCCCTCAATCCCTCTGCCCATCTCTCTGTCCCTCAATCACTCTATCTCTCCATTACCCCATCCCTCTGTCCCCCTATCCCTAAATCACTCCATCTCACCATCCCTCCATCAGCCAGCTTTCTCCATCGGTCCATCACTCCATGTCGAATCATTCTATCACTCCTTCACACCATCTCTCCATACCTCAATCACTCCATTCCTCCATCACCCAGCCTTCTACACCACTCTCTCCCTTTATCACTCCCACACTCCTCTTACCTCCTGGCTTCTGCAAAGGAACAAACAAAAATTCCAGTGTGACTCCAGGGGCATATAACTGTAATACTAGAGTTCAACAACAGGAGATGATATACACAGTAACATAGAATATGGTTATTGATGTAGCAGAGGTAGTTTGGCCCATACCTGTAATAATGGCCTTCATATTGTGCAGAGTGATACATTTCCTGTATACAGTTATATTACTGAATATTTCATTTGTCACTTTGATGATCTTGTTGAATGTAAATCATGAAATTCATATCTGTATCTGTGCTCTATGTGCCTATACTTGTTTGTAATGCTGTTACATTAAAATCGTATTAAGGGTATAATCTGAGTCGTAATTTCCAAAATGGTTCACCATTTGAATACCTACCCAGCAACTTCACCATCACCAGAAAACCTGACTGCCTTGCAGCAGCACAAGGAGGATTTGTCTGTACAAACAAGGGCTCTACCAAAGGGTTAAAAAACATGTTCTGTCTGGCCAACTGTCTGCCTGGTTAGCTAACCAATTACTCTAACAAGCGGTGATCGGGACACTGCAGAATACTTCAGGAGACAAATCTTGTGATTTGTCACAGTCTTGTTTGTCTCTTCTTCACCAAATATGTTAGTTTGTCCTTATTTAGGAAATAATTGACACGTTTTATTGGTTTTTTAATGTTCAGCTCCTTCAAGGGGGACTTTAAAGCTACATAAACACAGTTAAAAACTGTTTAATGGATCCACAATGAACTGCTGCCTTCTGCACAGACATAATATGTACTGACTTGCCTATCTTAGCTTCTCCAAATCTTTGCTTCATGCTCCACCTGTCTGCAGCGTGAAGTGCGGCTGTGTGCGTGCAAAAAATGTTTGTGAACCAATGATTTTGCTTGTACGATACGAATGATATTTGTGAATCTAATTTCAATTTTGTAAGGTTCATATTTTTTAATATTTAAGTTATGAGACAACAAGCGCATAAGACACGTTGCGATGCGTAGTACCTACTACGTAACCTGCAAAAACACGCTGTTCAAAGAATGCGTTCCTAGGTCGGATCAGGGCTGCCGCGGATTGGCCGATTGGCCAGACGAGCTGCATTCGAACTGACAAAATACCCAACCGCTTCCGCCCTCTGCAACACTGATTGGCTAAAAATGTGACCGGTGCTTATGCTGGCCTCTGATTGGATTTGAACGTTAATTTAAAATTTCAGCGGTTCGGCTCTACTCCTGTTGTTTTGGCGTAGCTATTTTTCGTTTTTTTTTCTTTTAGGTCGCAGCAAATACAGCTAGCAGCTATTGCTAGCCAATACTTTCACAACATAACAGTATATAAACAGGAATTAGCTGAAAGTCCATTATGTCGTTTCCAAGAGCTCCTCTTAAAAGATTCAACGAGTCAGTGGGTAAGTTGTGTGTGTAACTGGTGACTGAACGAGATAGAAACCTTGACAGATGAGCTAATCTGCTGATATGATAACGCTATCTGGCTGACACTAGCATTAAACTGCTATTCTAATCTGACTTTATAAATTATACCAGCGATTGGCGAAATAAAAGGCTTCAAATTAACTATCGAACTACAGCAATGTCTTGTGTTCGTTTAAGCAAGTGCTAACAAATAGTTAGCTTGCTAAATTAAGTTACTAGCTAAAGCATTGGTAGCCGAGTCAACTTTTTACTAGCTAAGATTGTTTATTTGTCTTCAGGTTGCGCTCCTCCACCGGGCACATACGAGGTGAAAGCCGGCGATGTAAAAGGTGCTGCTTCCTTCCACAAAGCCGAGCGGTTCAAGCCGCCCAAAGGTGAGCTGTGCGGTGCTGTAATTTCGCCTGACGTTCGCTAGACGGAACGAGCTGGCCATAACGCAGTTAGCATGGATGAGTTTAAGGAGAGTTAACTGTAACGTTTTTGCCTTCGGTAGCGTTCGAAGGTCTCATTTTGAATCGTTCAACTGCTAGGAAAACGTCAGTAGATTAGTTGGCTGTTCATTTTGTTTTCCTCTGTCTTATTTGTTATGGTCAGCTACTGCTGGTCAACCCTGTCCTGCAAAAGATGTCCTGGCCTCGCCTGTGCGTCGGTCACTGTCTGTGGATGGGTTGGTGAGTCCTTACGTTAAAGCTGCTACAACCACGTTTAGAGTCACCAGTGACCTGGTTCAGTTAGCTCTGAGTCAGTATGACCTGGTTCAGTATGAAGTTCCGTCTGTCATTTGTTCTGCAGGTGGAATCGTCCAGCTTGAAGAAGGATAAAACCGCATTTTCCGTGCAGACCAAGCAGCAGAAATTACTGGAGAAAGAGGTAATCGCTCGCCCATATGAGATTGCATTTACTATTTTGGTCTTTTTTGTGCGATTGCTGAATCAGGATGATGTTTCAGGACATAAACCAGCTCGCACAAGTACATTGTAATATCCGTTGCTGTTCTACATTTGGTGCAGCCAGCAAAAATCTTTGTGGAAAGAAGTGATTTGAGAATGTACCATTATGTATCTAAGGCTGCAGGTTGAGAAACACTGATTTGAGGTATGTGAGTGATTTTCATATTTATGACATGTAGCCAAACGGGACATTCCTGAGAAGCTGAGGTGGTCTGTCCCACTTGTCATTCTCTTCCTGCTCTGTTGTGTGCCCCTCCCCTTACCCTGCCCTGCCCCTCCCCTTACCCTGCCATTGCCCCTCCCCCGCAGATCCGGTCCCTGCTGCAGCAGCGGGCGGAGCAGGACCGCAGGCTGCAGGCGCTGGAGGAGGACCTGCGGAAGGCGGAGGCCAAGCTCCTGTCGGCCGTGCGCGAGAAGACCGGCCTCTCCGCCAACGCGGCGTCGCTGGAGAGACAGCTGGGAGACCTGAGAAAGGCCAACGAGTTCCTCAAGACCAAGGTGTGTGTCTGTGTGTCTGTGTCTGTGTCTGTGTGTGTCTGCGTCTGTGTCTGTGTCTGCGTGTGAGTGGGAGTGTGTGTGTCTGTGTCTGCGTGTGTGTGTGAGTGGGAGTGTGTGTGTCTGTCTGTGTGTGTGTGTGTGTGTCTGTGTGTGTGTGTACGCGTGCGAGTGTGTCTGCGTGTGTGTGTATCTGTCTGTCTCTGTACGCGTGTGAGTGTCTGTGTGTGTCCGGTGTACATTTTGTGTTTGGCCAATGAGCTATCAGCCCTCGCTGTCTGAAGGGCCAGTTTAAGGTGTAAGTGATGATGTCATTGGGGAAAAGCAGATCTGAGGAATCTTCTCCCCTTTCCTGCAGTTCTCCACCGATGTTTCAAAGAAGAGGATCAACTCTCTGTCTCTGGAGCTCATGGAGGCCAAGAATAAGCTCGACTCTAAAGACAAGGTGAGATGCAGGTGATGTCGTGTCTTTGGCCTGTAGCTCACGGTCAGTGATGTTGTGTGGCCACACCCATGAGCGGTTCCCATGATAACGGTGTGCGTGGTTGCTGCAGGAGCTGACTTACCTGCGCATCAGCACGGACGGCCAGGTGAAGGTGCTGCACACTGACCTGGAGGCCCAGAGAGCTACGCTGCAGGCCCTGAGGGAGCGCAACAGAGACCTGGGTGAGATGAGCGCCGCTGGTCCTTCCCCTGATCCTCCCCTGATCCTCCCCTGATCCTTCCCTGATCCTCCCCTGATCCTCAACGGATCCTCCTGCTGATCCTCCCCTAATCCTTTTGTTAATCCTCCTGCTGATCCTCCGCTGATCCTCCGCTGATCCTCAACGATCAGTGGGACAGGGGGCAGGAGCGCTGCTCTTCACTGACCTTTGACATTTTGACCTTTTTCTAGAGGATCTCCACCAGGAAACAAAGACCCAGAACGAAGAGCTGGAGTCTGAAGTGGACAAACTGCATGGTGAGTGTGTGAGTAATGCATGCAGGCGTGGGAAGTGTTTTTTTCCTGTTTGAATGAAATGTTTGACATTGGAGCTGTTAAAGTTAAATATGTTGTGACAGGGGGAGATGGGGCTCTGTGTCTGTGTCTGTGTCTGTGAGTGTGAGGGGGAGATGGGGCTGTGAGTGTGAGGGGGAGATGGGGCTCTGTGTCTGAGTGTGAGGGTGAGGGGGAGATGGGGCTCTGTGTCTGTGTCTGTGAGGGGGAGATGGGGCTCTGTGTCTGTGAGGGGGAGATGGGGCTCTGTGTCTGAGTGTGAGATGGGGCTCTGTGTCTGTGTCTGTGAGGGGGAGATGGGGCTCTGTGTCTGAGTGTGAGGGTGAGGGGGAGATGGGGCTCTGTGTCTGAGTGTGAGGGTGAGGGGGAGATGGGGCTCAGTGTCTGAGGGTGAGGGGGAGATGGGGCTCTATGTCTGTGTCTGTGAGGGGGAGATGGGGCTCTGTGTCTGTGAGGGGGAGATGGGGCTCTGTGTCTGTGTCTGTGAGGGGGAGATGGGGCTCTGTGTCTGTGAGGGGGAGATGGGGCTCTGTGTCTGAGTGTGAGATGGGGCTCTGTGTCTGTGTCTGTGAGGGGGGGAGATGGGGCTCTGTGTCTGAGTGTGAGGGTGAGGGGGAGATGGGGCTCTGTGTCTGAGTGTGAGGGTGAGGGGGAGATGGGGCTCAGTGTCTGAGGGTGAGGGGGAGATGGGGCTCTGTGTCTGTGTCTGTGAGGGGGAGATGGGGCTCTGTGTCTGAGGGTGAGGGGGAGATGGGGCTCTGTGTCTGTGAGTGTGAGGGGGAGATGGGGCTCTGTGTCTGAGTGTGAGGGTGAGGGGGAGATGGGGCTCTGTGTCTGAGTGTGAGGGGGAGATGGGGCTCTGAGTGTGAGTGTGAGGGGGAGATGAGGCTCTGTGTCTGAGTGTGAGGGTGAGGGGGAGATGGGGTTCTGAGTGTGAGGGTGAGGGGGAGATGGGGCTCTGTGTTAAATGTCCCTGAAGCTTCCTGTTCCTGTTCAGCTGTGATCCAGGGCCTGAGGGAGGAGACCAAAGTCCTGCAGCTCTACCTGGACACAGCCACCGATGAGATCCAGGTATCGCCTGCGTCTTTAGCTCTTAACCCTGTTTCTGCTGCATTAACCCATTTCTGCCTAACACTGCACTCGTATCTAAAAGGTTGTGGGTTCGATTCCCTGGTTGGGTACTTTCTGTGGTGCTTTTGAGCGAGGTACTTTAGCTAAATTGATTCAGTGAATATCCAGCTGATAATGAGCTCTGTAGGAGGCTCTGGAAGTGTGTATGTGCAGAGTGTGAATGTAAGGACTGTAGATGCATTAAGGCTGCAGTTGGAGCGCGCTGTATAATCAGAGTGTGAATGTAAGGACTGTAGATGCATTAAGGCTGCAGTTGGAGCGCGCTGTATAATCAGAGTGTGAATGTAAGGACTGTAGATGCATTAAGGCTGCAGTTGGAGCGCGCTGTGTAAGGCTGAGTGGTGTCCCTCTCCCCTCCTTCCTAGGTCTTGCGCTTGAAGGTGCGGGAGCTGGAGAAGATGGACGTGCGTGTGTCAGAGTCTGTGGCTGAGCGAGGGTGAGCTCCCTTTCCCTCCTCATTCTGATCTGCTCAGTCAGGCAAGCAGTGCAGCTGTGAAACAGCGAATGTGTCCTGTGCTGCTCTTTCCAGGGAGCTGCAGAAACGGCTAGATCAGTGTACCCAGGAGCTGATGGACTCCCAGAATGCACTGGGGCAGAAGGAGCAGGAGCTAGCTCAACGTGCCCAGGAGCTTCAGGACTCCCAGAATGCACTGGGGCAGAAGGAGCAGGAGCTAGCTCAACGTGCCCAGGAGCTTCAGGACTCCCAGAATGCACTGGGGCAGATGGAGCAGGAGCTAGAGCAGCGTACCCAGGAGCTGCAGGAATCCCAGAATGCACTGGTGGAGATGGAAAAGCAGCTGGAGCAGAGTGCTGAAGAGCTCCAGAAATCCCAGGGTGCATTGGGGCAGCAGGAGCAGGAGATGGGCAGGCTGAGGGAGGTGCTGAGGAGGACGGAGGAGGAGTTGGACCAGCGAGTCGCTCTGCTTGGAGAGAGGTGTCTGTTTCTGGAGCAGGAGAGAGGTGGGGACCGGCCATCACATCCTGAACATGTACCTACTGAACACTGCAGCCACACAGTATACTGTACACTCACCTACTGAACACTGCAGCCACACAGCATACTGTACACTCATCTACTGAACACTGCAGCCACACAGTATACTGTACACTCACCTACTGAACACTGCAGCCACACAGTATACTGTACACTCATCTACTGAACACTGCAGCCACACAGTATACTGTACACTCACCTACTGAACACTGCAGCCACACAGTATACTGTACACTCACCTACTAAACACTGCAGCCACACAGTATACTTTACACTCATGTACTGAACACTGCAGCCACACAGTATACTGTACACATCTACTGGACACTGCAGCCACACAGTATCCTGTACACTCATCTACTGGTACTGTAACTCATCTACTGAACACTGCAGCCACACAGTATACTGTACACTCATCTACTGAACACTGCAGCCACACAGCATCCTGTAAGCTCATCTACTGAACACTGCAGCCACACAGTATACTGTACACTCATCTACTGAACACTGCAGCCACACAGTATACTGTACACTCACCTACTGAACACTGCAGCCACACAGTATACTGTACACTCACCTACTGGACACTGCAGCCACACAGCATCCTGTAAGCTCATCTGCTGAACACAGGAGCCACACAGTATACTGTACACTCATCTACTGAACACTGCAGCCACACAGCATCCTGTAAGCTCATCTGCTGAACACAGGAGCCACACAGTATACTGTACACTCACCTACTGAACACTGCAGCCACACAGTATACTGTACACTCATGTACTGAACACTGCAGCCACACAGTATCCTGTACACTCACATACCTTCTCTCTGCACATACCTTCACAGTGCCAACCAGCCATGCTTCCTGAATGTGATAGTCCCGCCCACAGAGCCATGAGTGTGCGGTTGTGTCTGTCTCTGTGCGGGCGATTCGTCGGTTGGTTGATTGGCGGATGCACTCTCTGCAGGTCGGACCCAGGAGGAGGGGTTGCGGAGGGTGCAGGAGCTGCAGGCGGAGGTGAGCGTGCTGGAGGAGAAGAGGAGGAGCGAGGAGGAGAAACAGCAGCAGCTGGAGGAGGAGTGCACACAGCAGGCAGAGCTGCTCACGCAGGAGAAGGTGATCCTCACATCCACCAATCAGGAGAGCAGCTCCACCAATCACAGATTATGTTGCTATCAGACAATAGAACAACAGCTGCTGTGATTGATGGATACTTTCTGACTTGTGGTTGCTTCCACCAATCATCATCATCAGTTGTTAAAGAACACCATTTAAAAGAAAAAGCTCAGTCTCTTTTGAACAGTGCTGTTGCCCCCAAACGGGGTCATAATCTACAGTACTTTTATTTTACTGTCCATTCCCTGAGGAGCAGGTCTTACCGTCTCTCTCTCTGTCTCTCTCTCTGTCTGTCTGTCCCCCGCCCCCCCCCCCAGGAGCGGTCGAGCTCGCTGGCCTCCCGCCTGGAGCAGCTGCAGGGTGAGGCAGACACTGAGCGGAAGCAGCTGGAGGCGGAGCATAAACAGCTGGAGGCGGAGTTAGAGGCGAAGCGGAAGCAGCTGGAGGCGGGGCTAGAAGAGGACCGGAAACAGCTGGAGGCGGAGCGGAAACAGCTGGAGGCGGAGCGTAAGCAGCTGGAGGCGGGGCTAGAAGAGAAGCGGAAACAGCTGGAGGCGGGGCTAGGGGTGGAGTGGAAACAGCTGGAAGCAGGGCTAGTGGCCGAACGGAAGCTGCTGGAGGCGGAGCTGGAGGAGGTGCTGGATGAGCTGTCTGCGATGGAGGCGCAGGAGCAGCTGGGTGAGGAGGCGCAGCAGCTGCTGCAGCAGGAGAACCAGCAGCTGCAGCAGGAGCTGAAGGACATCCAGACACTGCTGGACAGGTGAAACTGCTGCCAGGGGGCGGGTGGAAATACTGCTGACACACATGCTAGCGTTGGATCATCTGTGCACTTTATCGTGTTCTCTGTGCACTTTCTCTGTGCGCTTTCTCTGTGCGCTTTCTCTGTGCGCGTTCTCTGTGCGCTTTCTCTGTGCGCTTTCTCTGTGCGCTTTCTCTGTGCGCTTTCTCTGTGCGCTTTCTCTGTGCACTTTCTCTGTGCGCGTTCTGTGCGCTTTACCTGTGCACTTTCTCTGTGCGCGTTCTTTGTGCGCTTTCTCTGTGCGCTTTCTCTGTGCGCGTTCTCTGTGCGCGTGGCTGCAGATGATGCTGCTGATGGGGCTGTGAGGCTGAGTCACTGACTGCGTGTGTCTGCGGAGATGTGTGTGCTCACAGGACCCGCTCACAGCTGGCCGTGCTGCTCTCTGTCAGAAGTAAATCTGAGCTGTGTGAGGAACTGCTGTTTGTTTCGGCACACTGATCATCATGCTGCTCCTCACAGGAAGAAGACTGAGCTGGAGAGCTGGGAGGAGCGCCACCTGGTGGCCATGAGGAAATTACAGGAGGAGCACAGCAGCTCCCTGAGGAAGATTGGAGACCTGAGTACAGAGCTGGAGAGGTGACTGCATACCTGCACACATGCCTGCGCATTCACCTGCGCACACCTGCGCATTCACCTGCACATCCACATGCGCATACCTGCACACATGCCTGCGCATTCACCTGCGCATACTTGCAGAAATATGAACTAACAGTGAAGGCGTGGCTCTCGTACCGCAGCACTAGGAAGTCTCTGGGGGAGGAGCTGAGCCGGGGGGAGTCTCGCAGACGGGAGCTGGAGGAGGAGCTGAGGAAGACGAAGGAGCAGCTGGAGGAAGAGCGTGTGCAGCGGCAGGACGTCCGGCAGTCCCAGGACAAGGCCAAAGAGGAGTTTGCCCGGTGAGGTGATCCCTGTGTGGAGAGTCTAAATGCAGCAAAGCTTTTCCCAGTGTTTATTTGAGCAGGACTGCCCCCTGGTGGCTGTGTTTGGAGGTGCAGTGAGGAATGATGTCTGTTCCTCCAGGATGCTGTTGGAGGTGCAGACCAAGCTGGCTCAGAAGGAGGCGGAGCTGAAGCATACAGAGGAGGCGCACGCGGAGAAGGTGGGGCGGCTGGAGGAGCAGGTGGAGCAGGAGCGCAGGGAGAGGAGGCAGGAGCAGGCTGCTGAGGCCCAGCTGCAGTCCCAGGTGGAGCGGCTGGAGCAGGAGGTGCTGGAGCTCCAGAAGCGCATGCAGGAGGAACGGGAGGAGGCGGAGAGGAGGCTTGCGGAGGTGCTGGAGAAAAGGTGAGCTTCAGGGTCCTGACAATACAGGGTGTGACTCTGCATTTTAGAGTGGCATTTCTGTCAACCAATGAGGGTGCTGTACCTGTGACCTCAATGGTCGAATCTGGAGCAGCAAGGGATTGGGGGTGTGGTCATGATCTCTGACTTCGCTTTTAGTCTTTTAGCTAACTTCTAGCTAGCTAGCTAGCCAGTGCCAATCTTGCTAGCTTTATAAGCCAGCCAAGGTGGATGGTGAGAGTCATTCTGGGTAATGTAGGAAAAAACACACAGGAGCAGATCCAGAAGCCTGACAGGATAGCAAGTGGAAAAATGATAAAGTAAAATATATTACATTACACGCATTTGGCAGACGCTCTTATCCAGAGTGACGTACAACAAAGTGTATAACCATAACCAGGAACAGGTGTGTTGAAAACCCTGGAGGGAAATACAGTACCAAGTGCAGGGAACGACTGCGTAGTTTAACTTAGACCCTGTAGGTTAATCTGATCAACACCGCAGAACACACATCGGATGGTAAACCCTGGAATAAATAGTGCATCACTGCTGCAAGTTTACTAATGATGGCAGTGTACTAGCATCAATTTTCCTATTTTCAAAAAGTGTAAATATACACTTTCAACAGCACAATTTGTAATTTCGCAATTTGTATACACGTGTTTTTTCTCGCTTGGACTGAAAGAAAACAGGACTGTCACTGAGATAAGAGTGTAAAGTGCAGAACAAACAGGACTGCAGTGTGAACACGCTCTGCTTTGCTGCTGTCTGAAGGATGAGAGTACTGTCACTCTGCACAGTTCAGTCTCCTTAAATAAAAAAAAATTCAAATATTTTCAGTATCTTTCAAGTGTTCTAGCAAAAGCAGAAAGGGGAAAAGCTGACACTCAACAAACCAATCATTTGTTTGATCTTTTTCATGTTTTATTTTCAAGGTGCACTAGACTCCCTGTTGCACCGATGCATTCTGGGTAATGGCATCCTGAAGGCTGGCTTGTGACCACACTGCTCATGGTGATTTCTGTTTACCCAGCATTCCTGCAGCAGACGAGGCGGTGGCCTGGAGAGGGCGCTACGAAGAGCTCTACGCCAAGGTGAAGCCCTTCCAGGTGAGACGCTGGGCGTGGTCAGCCCTGGAGTTAGGGTCCGCTGTAGGACGGGGTTGGTAGCGGTGTCACTGAGGACATGTCTAATGCATGTTCCTGGAGAGCAGCGTCACTGATGCTGTCCTTTGAAGGTCTAACTCTCAGGCGCTCTCCGCTGATCAGTCACACGTGCTGCTCTCTCACAGAATCTCCGCTGATCAGTCACACGTGCTGATCAGTCACACATGCTGCTCTCTCGCAGAATCTCCGCTGATCAGTCACACATGCTGCTCTCTCACAGAATCTACACTGATCAGTCACATGTGCTGCTCTCTCACAGAATCTCTGCTGATCAGTTACACGTGCTGCTCTCACAGAATCTCTGCTGATCAGTCACACGTGCTGTTCTCTCACAGAATCTCTGCTGATCAGTCACACGTGCTGCTCTCTCAGAATCTAATCGCACCATAAAACCGGAGAAGCGTTCAGTAGAGGTCACCTGGTACGACCTCCGCAGGCAGCCACAGAATGCCTGTTGTAAAAGGATAGGACCCCCCTGTCACCAAATCACACTGTTAACAGTTTGAGGGTTGGGGTCGTGGGGTCGGTGGTGTGGGACAGGGTTGGGGTTGGGGTCGGTGGTGTGGGACAGGGTTGGGGTTGGGGTCGGTGGTGTGGGACGGGGTTGAGGTTGGGGTCGGTGGTGTGGGACGGGGCTGAGGTTGGGGTCGGTGGTGTGGGACGGGGTTGGGGTCGGTGGTGTGGGACAGGGCTGAGGTTGGGGTCGGTGCTGTGGGACGGGGTTGGGGTCGGTGGTGTGGGACAGGGCTGAGGTTGGGGTCGGTGGTGTGGGACGGTTGGGGTCGGTGGTGTGGGACGGGGTTGGGGTTGGGGTCGGTGGTGTGGGACGGTTGGGGTCGGTGGTGTGGGACAGTCGGGGTTGGGGTTGGGGTCGGTGCTGTGGGACGGGGTTGGGGTCGGTGCTGTGGGACGGGGTTGGGGTCGGTGCTGTGGGACGGGGTTGGGGTCGGTGCTGTGGGACGGGGTTGAGGTTGGGGTCGGTGGTGTGGGACGGGGCTGAGATTGGGGTCGGTGGTGTGGGACAGTCGGGGTTGGGGTCGGTGGTGTGGGACAGTCGGGGTTGAGGTTGGGGTCGGTGGTGTGGGACAGTCGGGGTTGAGGTTGGGGTCGGTGGTGTGGGACGGGTTGGGGTCGGTGGTGTGGGATGGGGTTGGGGTCGGTGGTGTGGGACGGGGTTGAGGTTGGGGTCGGTGGTGTGGGACAGTCGGGGTTGAGGTTGGGGTCGGTGGTGTGGGACAGTCGGGGTTGAGGTTGGGGTCGGTGGTGTGGGACGGTTGGGGTCGGTGGTGTGGGATGGGGGGTTGGGGTCGGTGGTGTGGGACGGGGTTGAGGTTGGGGTCGGTGGTGTGGGACAGTCGGGGTTGGGGTTGGGGTCGGTGGTGTGGGACGGGGTTGAGGTTGGGGTCGGTGGTGTGGGATGGGGTTGAGGTTGGGGTCGGTGGTGTGGGACGGGGTTGGGGTTGGGGTCGGTGGTGTGGGACGGGGTTGGGGTTGGGGTCGGTGGTGTGGGACGGGGTTGGGGTTGGGGTCGGTGGTGTGGGACGGGGTTGGGGTTGGGGTCGGTGGTGTGGGACGGGGTTGAGGTTGGGGTCGGTGGTGTGGGACGGGGTTGGGGTTGGGGTCGGTGGTGTGGGACAGTCGGGGGGTTGGGGTCGGTGGTGTGGGACGGGGTTGAGGTTGGGGTCGGGTGGTGTGGGACAGTTGGGGTTGGGGTCGGTGGTGTGGGACGGGGTTGGGGTTGGGGTCGGGTCGGTGTGTGGGACAGTTGGGGTTGGGGTTGGGGTCGGTGGTGTGGGACGGGGTTGAGGTTGGGGTCGGGGCGTGACCGCGGTCTCTGACGCTCAGGAGCAGCTGGACGGCTTTGCGGCGGAGAGGAACGCTCTGCTGAACGAGAACGGCGCCACGCAGGAGGAGCTGAACCGGTTGGCCGACGCGTACGCCCGTCTCCTAGGACACCAGAACCAGAAGCAGAAGATCAAACACGTGGTGAAGCTGAAGGAGGAGAACATCTGCCTCAAACAGGCAAGTCCCCGCTGTGTGTGTGTGTGTGTGTGTGTGGTAAGGGGGTATGAGGGGATAGTGGGGTGGGGTGTGGTAGGGTGTGTGAGGGGGTAGTGGTGGGGGTGGTAGGGTGTGTGGTGGGGTGGGGGTGTATGAGGGGGGGTAGTGGGGGGGTGTGGTAGGGTGTGTGAGGGGGGTAGTGGGGTGTGAGGGGGTAGTGGGGTGGGGGTGTGAGGGTGTATGAGGGGTAGTCCGGGTGGGGGTGTGAGGGGGTAGTGGGGTAGTGGGGGTGGTGTGGTGAGGGGGTAGTGGGGTGGGGGGTAGTGGGGTGGGGTAGTGGGGTGTGAGGGGGTAGTGGGGGGGGGTGTGAGGGTGTGTGAGGGGGTAGTGTGGGGTGGGGTAGTGAGGGGGTAGTGGGGTGTGGTAGGGGTGTGTGTGAGGGGGTAGTGGGGTGGGGTGGGGTGTGAGGGGGTAGTGGGGGTGTGTAGGGTGTGTGAGGGGGGTAGTGGGGTGGGGTGTGGTAGGGGGTGTGAGGGGGGTAGTGGGGTGGGGTGTGGTAGGGTGTGTGATGGGGGTAGTGGGGTGAGGGGGTGTGTGAGGGGGTAGGGTGGGGTGGGGTGTGGTAGGGTGTGTGAGGGGGGGGGGTGGTGGGGTGGGGGTGTGAGGGGGTAGTGGGGTGGGGTGTGAGGGTGTGTGAGGGGGTAGTGGGGTGGGGTGTGAGGGTGGTGAGAGGGTAGTGGGGTGTGGGGTGTGGTGTAGGGGGTGTGGGGGGTGTAGTGGGTAGGGGTGTGAGGGGGTAGTGGGGTGGGGGTGGTGAGGTGTGTGTGAGGGGGGGGTGTGGGGGTGGTAGGGTGTGAGGGGGTAGTGGGGTGGGGTGTGAGGGTGTATGAGGGGGTAGTGGGGTGTGAGGGGGTAGTGGGGTGGGGTGAGGTATGAGCAGGGCGGTGGGGGGTAACGTGTGGACTTGTGCCTCTCAGGACGTGCTGAAGCTGAGGGCTCAGGTGGGGAAGCTGAAGAAGGAGGTGGAGCAGCTGAGCTCGCGGGACGCCCCGCGCAGGTTCGACCCGACCAAGGCCTTCAGACTGGAGAGCAAGGAGAACCAGCAGCCGCCAACCCCGCTCAGACAGGGTGAGCACCCGCCAACCCCGCTAACCCCGCTCAGACAGGGTGAGCACCCGCCAACCCCGCTCAGACAGGGTGAGCACCCGCCAACCCTGCTAACCCCGCTCAGACAGGGTGAGCACCCGCCAACCCCGCTCAGACAGGGTGAGCACCCGCCAACCCTGCTAACCCCGCTCAGACAGGGTGAGCACCCGCCAACCCCGCACACACACACGCACACGGCTATCCCTGCTTCGTTTTATCCATGCTCTTTCAGGGGTCTGACCTGCTGTCTGAACCTCTCTTTCAGGGAACCTGAACTTGGTCTGAACACTCTGCTCTCTGGATGAAGTGCTCATCTTCAGCCAGCAGTGAAGGCCAGTCGGGAGGGGGGGGGGTTCATTAGGCTGTGGCGAATGTAACGTGTTCAGCCGTTTGTTCTGTGTTTACATGCGTGTCTGTCCTGGGGGGGTTCTCTGTTATCCCTGTTAGAGATGAGTTTAATACTCTGAATCCACTGGCCCTTATTAGTCTTCCTTTTGAGGCCTAAATAATTTTTATATGACCTGTCCTGTCTCTGCTGAGACTTGGTGGATTTTAGTTTTCATGTCCGTGTGCTGCTCTGGCTCCTGTCCATAGCCTCGCCCCCCTGTCCTGTAAATATTTACTCTGTCCCTGCACCCTGCACTGGTACTTGTGCTGTCCTGAATGAAACTCTTTCTGCAAGATTTTTATAGGAGTATATTAACATTCATTGCTTTTGTCTTTTGTATATAACCAGGGTGCGTGGTCATTTGTATGTTTTTATTCTTGTGAAAGACTAAAATTCATGGCAGTTTTGAAATAAAATGATTCGCTACCAACTGCTGCTACATGAGTTTGCTACACTAACCTGATTGAGAATGCATACAACATGATTACACAAACATCTGAGCTCGGTGCTAAGGAATTGGAGCAGTGCATCCAATGTCCACCAGAGGGCAGTAGCACACCTGAGACAGGATTTCAGCCATTGCCGGTCAGTGTTTGTGGATCCAGCAGTTCATGCAGCAGGTTTGTGTAATGCAGTGGCCCTGTCTGAAAGCAGCATTAGAGTGGAGTTGAAACGGGGCCCTTTTGGGTTATTTCAGACCAAAGCAGCTTCAGTGTGGAATACTGAATGATGGTGGGCCTGTTTCATTGCTGCAGCATTCTCTGTACTGGAGGGCGTGGGTACTGTTCCTTTCAGTGCAGCTAGCCTTTCCAACACTACACCTTGTGATACTGCGCTCACCCAGTGCATAGTGCACCCACCCACTCTAACCCGCACCCACTGTAACATGCAGAAAGAGGGTGGAAAAATATTCCTCTAAAAGATGATGCCCCCCCCAGTGGAAGCCTGGCTTTGTACACCAGATTGATTTGTGTTTCTGTATCCAGAGAAGGCAAGCAGTCCCAGCTCAGTCCTATAAACCAAAGAGCTGCCAGTGACTCATTCTGTGAGCAGGCTGCTTAAATCACGGCTGAGCCCCCGCCAGCGCCCGGACGTCCCGGGACACGTGAAGCTTCGCTGTCACCGGCGGCAACATGGCCGTTAAAATGGATTCATGGGCAGAGAGCGGTTATCATCAGCAAACAGCAGATATCACTTCAAAGGGCGAGCAACGGCCCCGCCTTTCACTGTGAAGCCAACAGCTGTGCGCGATGGCGCCATCACGTGGGCGATGGCGGTATGGACAGAACACTGGGCCATTCGAACCTCATTCTGAAGAGATACAGTGAAGCCATTCGAACCTCATTCTGAAGAGATACAGTGAAGCCATTCGAACCTCATTCTGAAGAGCTTTAAGTGAGGACAGTGTAAATGTAGGCAGAGATGGTGATAGCAGGGCTTGTTGAGCTGCTTCAGGACAGCAGAGAGACTCGAGGACACTGCTGTCTCTGACCATGTCTGCCACCCCAGCAGACACCTGCCGGACATCAGCCACACCTGGGCCACACCTGGGCCAGCGTTACTCTCTAAGCCGAAAGGAGCAGGTGGCTAATGAGCGTTCCGGAATGTGGCGTGGGGGGGTCAGAAGAGGGCGTCGGCCTGAGTCCGTGCTTTTCATGCGCGCTGATTATGAGTATTTCATTTCCACACACTCCCTCCCACTGCCTTCATGCAGCAGAGCAGAGACTACACTTCCATTATCTCTGCTCTGCGGATCGGGGGGGGAGGGGGGGTGAGAGCAGGTCATGCAAAACGTTGCTCGAGTTGTTTGGATGAGGGCAGAGCGATACTGGGAAGAGTTCGTTCAGCACATGCAGTATTTATACGATGTAACTGCATCACTTCCAGGGAGAAAGTTTGGGAGCAGGAGTACAGGAAGGGGACTCGGACTGCCAGGTCTGTTCAGTGCGCTCAGGGCGAGGACAAGCTTCCTTTTCTGAAAGGATGAAAAGAAACACAAAAAACAGGAGGCCCAGTGCTGGGACTTCAGAGCAGAGCTCTGCTCACGACTAGCAAACATGAACGGCCATAACTGAGGAAAAATCACACAGGGAATTCTGTCAATCTGAACATTTTTCATCTCAAAACTTTCATTTCAAAGACGGGAACATCAAAAACATAACAAACGAAGCTAAGGACAGGTTTAGCTGTTTCCCAGAAGTAAAACTGCATAATAGTCCTTCAACTTCCCCTTTTTCAAAAATCACATTTCCTAAATGAAAAATTCATCCACGCATTGTGGCGTTAAACCAGGCTGCTCACGCGGCAGACTGTCCTCACGTTGCTGCCTCTCTGTTCTGCTTTCACCTGGAAAAACTCGGCCAACCTTCAGTTCCACCGTCACGAGTGGGAGTGTGGAACCAGCTAACGTAAAGGACAATCTTCTATTAAGACATTGGGCGTAGACTGGCTTTCTCACAGAAATGCACGCTTACACTTAAAGATGCAAACCTAATTAAGTATATATGTTATACTGTTACATTTCTACTGTGTTAAAATTCTGTGCTACAGTCACTTGTTGCTGATGTAATATGTGATGTTCCACTCCACCAGCTTGCCTTGCCTCACCATCTATCCCAACATGCCTTGCAGAGGCGTAGAATGGGCTCCTGTTGAAATGAATGGAGGTGCTTACGAAGCCGCTTCTTGTCGGAGGATGTGTGGCTTCAGCCGTAAGGTGTGGACTGTCTCCTGAAATCAATGGAGAAAAGGAGAAGAAGAAGAATGCACTCTCTGTCCTCCTTAATCTATTAACAAGCTGCAGCCAATGATTCCCCCTCATCAGAGTTTATTCAGTCAGGGCACTGATTAGGACATATACATGCTATTTAATAGGTGACAGACGTAGGAAATTACTACAACATGTGACAAATTGACATAATTAAATACCAAATCGTTAAATAGTTATATATGTGGCATGTATTTTAACAAGTTTATCTCTCTGGTATCTAATTACATCAATTTGTCACATATTGTAGTAATTTGTTACACCTGTCGCCTGTTAAATAGCATGTATATATTTTAATCACTGCATTCACAGAAGTAAAGCCTGATAAAGGGGAATCAGTGCAGTTAGACTGAGGAGGAGAGAGAGCCGTCCCCTTCCTTCGGAGTCGTTTTCTCTCTGTCGATGCGCACTCTGTTCCTGTCGAGACGTTTGGTGATGTGATGCCCAGAAGCCCGTTTGGCAGCTTGCTGGCTGGCAGACTGGCACCAGCACCGGCCCTCAGACCACACCTACACAGAGACAGGCCAGATAAAACTCCTTCTCACAGCGATCTGCTTCATCCAAAACTGTGCCTATCCTGGCTCAGCAGTCACGGAGAACTGACCAATAATATGATTTTAGTAACCCCCACCCAAAAAAAACAAAAACAAAAAATATAAATCGGTGTCACAATCATGTGATGTCATTGTCCAATTTGATTCAATAATAAATCGAATGAATGAATGAATGAATATAGTTTGAATGAATGAATGAATATAGTTTATTTCGGTCACACATTGTAGGGAACAAAATTTTATCAAACTCAATAAAAATCCATAATTATTTGCTACTTAGTTTTTTTTTTCTAAACTGCAAGTCAGTTGATCATTTGAAAACAGGAGGGTTATTTTCGGTAATGACCTAGAGCATGAAGACTGGACACTGGTGAAGAACCCCCTGATTATTTATACAGTCTGCTGAGTAAATAATTGAAACGCATATTTCCCCTGTGACTGAACTTGACTCAGGTAAACACGCAGCATAATTAATCATTCATAACCCGCTCCCTCTCTTAATGCCTTCATAAGCCATGCGAGCAGAGAATGGAATGAAGCGTGCTTCTGGAAGAGAGGTGGAGGGAGAGGTGGTTTGGGGTGAGCGCTGCCTGGTGTCCTGCTGAGCAGAGTTTACCTGCTGAACGCTGCTGAACTCTGTGGGGCGAACGAGCTCCTGGGCCTCGTTCTCTTTGGGTGTGGGGCAGGTGTACATCAAAGCCTGCTCCCTGTTCCTCTGGCCCAGGTCTGCAGATCTCTGAGCTGTCAGCCACAGATATTCAGTTAGGGGTGTGGAGAGCGGTGTTGGTTTCAGGGGCAGTGTTTGGTCAGGGGTGTAGGGGGCAGTGTTGGTGTTAGCGGCATTGTTGAAGCCTTTACTGTTTAGGCTAATGGCTTTGTTGTTGAAGGACGGTAATCCTTTTCGGTTTTTCCGTAACACCATCAGACAGATCTGTCAAACAGAGAGAAGCCCAGGCTTCTGACTGCAATACAGAACAGGCTGAAGGAAGGACAATCCTCCCTTAAATCACTGCCCTGGGACTGCACAGCAGGACTGCCCCCTGGGGCTCATATTTGCCCCCATAGCAGAAGTGACGCTGCGCACATTTTAAGATGGTGTTTGCGTTCGACACTCACGTTGGCTGTTCATCAGCCTCGTATATTTATAAATCAGCAGCATCAAAAGGAGCGGCCATTTTAATCCGGGCTGTAAATCTGTGACAAAGTGAAGACTTGAAGAGTGAATTTCCTCTGGATAACCTTCCTGTGTTTAAAATGCACTCGGCTGCTAAAGTAATGTGATTTGATCTAAATTAAATGCATATCATTAAATGCATCAAGATTCTTTTCTTCGGTGATTCATTGATCAGCCATGGATGCAGACAGTTTTGACAAATTGCAGACGGATTAAATCACTTTAATGCTAAAGAAATGAATTAGATTTATTAGCACTTTCACCCCTGCATGAGGTTTCTATGTCTAGTGCCCATTTTATTTTTATTAAACCAGCAAATGCAGTTCTGTCTCCTACCACCGAGTGGCGCTCACATCCCACTTGCTTGTCTCGCTCTGCTGCGGCTTCTTCTCTCATCTGGGTCAGGCTGATCAGAGCTCCGTTTCGGACATGTTTGTGACAGAAGCTGAAAGTGCAAGAATGAAATGTTTTCTGCTTTCAAGAGCAAAAGAATAATTTTGTTTCGCAGATGCACCAGATTCTTAACATTCTTTCAGTTGATTTCTTTCCTTTTGTTTGATTATTAAGGGAAATAAAACATTTTTAATACTGAGCTGAATATGAAGCAAATTGATGCTATGATGAGAGGGGGACAGGTCTGGAGGTTGTGTAGCTTAATATAATATACATTTCTGATGTAATTATATGTAATTATAAGAAACTGATATGAATATGCTTTCCGTGATTTTACACTCCCTTATACACACAGGAGTTTCATGTCTGGATCCAGTCAAAGGGACCATACAGATGATTTAGTATGGTGATGATGATGATGATGATGATGAAGACATGGATTTATCTTACCGACTTGTGTTTCAAGAGAATATCAACTTGTTATTGTTGGTCCTTTTAGTCGTCTCTAGGAATCAAACACACCCTGTACGCTTGTGAGAATTAAATTGTTGGAAATTTGCGTGCAGTACATTCTGTCCCTGCTGCATTCTGTCCCTGATGCATTCTGTCCCTGCTGCATTCTATCCCTGATGCATTCTGTCCCTGCTGCATTCTGTCCCTGCTGCATTCTGTCCCTGCTGCATTCTGTCCCTGATGCATTCTGTCCCTGCTGCATTCTGTCTCTGCTGCATTCTGTCCCTGCTGCATTCTGTCCCTGATGCATTCTGTCCCTGCTGCATTCTGTCCCTGCTGCATTCTGTCCCTGATGCATTCTGTCCCTGCTGCATTCTGTCCCTGCTGCATTCTGTCCCTGATGCATTCTGTCCCTGCTGCATTCTGTCCCTGATGCATTTCTGCTGCCCTGCTGCATTCTGTCCCTGCTGCATTCTGTCCCTGCTGCATTCTGTCCCTGCTGCATTCTGTCCCTGCTGCATTCTGTCCCTGATGCATTCTGTCCCTGCTGCATTCTGTCCCTGCTGCATTCTGTCCCTGCTGCATTCTGTCCCTGCTGCATTCTGTCCCTGCTGCATTCTGTCCCTGCTGCATTCTGTCCCTGCTGCATTCTGTCCCTGCTGCATTCTGTCCCTGATGCATTCTGTCCCTGCTGCATTCTGTCCCTGCTGCATTCTGTCCCTGATGCATTCTGTCCCCCTGCTGCATTCTGCTGATGCATTCTGTCCCTGCTGCATTCTGTCCCTGCTGCATTCTGTCCCTGATGCATTCTGTCCCTGCTGCATTCTGTCCCTGATGCATTCTGTCCCTGATGCATTCTGTCCCTGCTGCATTCTGTCCCTGCTGCATTCTGTCCCTGATGGAATGAAACCGCAGCCCACTCCTCTGCCATTTTGAGCAGCATGTCGAGTCTTTTTTTGCAGTACAACAAGAAAAATCTCAGAGAACCAGACTGCCCCTTGGACAATCTAGAATGTTCCAGGGATAACCAAAGCCAGTGAGCAGTCTACCCCCCCCCCCCCAACAAACAGCCACCCAGCAGTCAACCCCCCCCCCAGTCCCCCCCCCCCCCCCCCCCCCAAAAAAAAAAAACAGCCCCTCAGGCTGAACACTTATAAATCTGCCCCCGTGGTAAAGTGTCGAGGCTCTTTGTAAATTCAGCAAACTCACTTCTGTTTTTCCCACAGGAGACCAACACATTTCACACGGACTAACACTGCACATGCCCTGTGAGTCAATGTGTCACCGGCTTGTGCAGTACTGGGTAAAACCGGCCGTCCCTGTGTTCATGTTCATATTCACAAGCGTTTGGCTGAGTTTTATTTGGGCCCATTCCAGTTCTGTCATTCAGAATATTGGAAAGTGCTGTAGTGTTCTTTGAGCATCTGTCAATTCATGAATCAAACTGCAATTAATTTATTGGGCTGAATGAATTGAAATGGAATGGAATGGACAGCAACTTGAATCCTTTTCTTGTTTTTTTTTTTTGGTGTGACCTATATTGTCTTAAAGTTGGACACCTTTATGTCACAGGTGTACCTGTGGATTTACGGATAATTGATATAAGCCTGTCAAGTCCATATTTAGGTTTTCATTTAATTGCATGGTAGTTCTTGTCCCAATAGGACATAACACAACATAACAGAGTTTCTGCCGCTGCTGCGTGACCTGGCTGGGTATTTCACACATCGACCACTCTGTGTGGAAAAAAATCCTAATGTCTGTATGGAATTACCTTTTGCTAATTTACATTTATGTCCCCTTGTTCTACTAACAGAACTCAACCTGAAGAATCTCTTGTAGTTCACTTTGTTAATCTCCTTTATGAATTTAAAAGCGCAATTAAATCACCCCCAAGTCTCCTTTTACTCAGCTTAAATAGATTGAGCATCTTAAGCCTCGTAGCTTTTATCTTTCATACCTGGAATCAATTTAATTGGCCTTCTTTGAACCTTTTCCAAAGCCTCTATATCTTTCTTGTAGCACCGTGCCCAGAACTGCACACAATACTCCTAGTGTGGCCTAACAAATGGATTGTATCAGATAAGTTTAACTTCCTTGGGTCTATATTGACAGGCAGGCTGAGGAGCAGGCAGTGATGTCATAAGAGCAGGCTGTGATGTCATAAGGGTCCGTTTCTCTCACCAAAGCCGCGCTGCAGGGAGGGGGCCCGGAGGATCTTCAGATTATCAGAGGACTAATGAAGCGGAGGGTAATGAGTCTGTCTGCACGCAAAGGCATGCTGGGACAGCAGGCGGGGTAATCGATCTGGATCTCCCCGCTGGGCGAGGTGAGTGGCTGGGATTGATCTGGATCTCCCGTTGGGTGAGGTGAGTGGCTGGGATTGATCTGGATCTCCTCGCTGGGTGAGGTGTGTGGCTGGGATTGATCTGGATCTCCCGGCTGGGCGAGGTGTGTGGCTGGGATTGATCTGGATCTCCCGGCTGGGTGAGGTGTGTGGCTGGGATTGATCTGGATCTCCTCGCTGGGTGAGGTGTGTGGCTGGGATTGATCTGGATCTCCCGGCTGGGTGAGGTGAGTGGCTGGGATTGATCTGGATCTCCTCGCTGGGTGAGGTGAGTGGCTGGGATTGATCTGGATCTCCTCGCTGGGTGAGGTGTGTGTGGCTGGGATTGATCTGGATCTCCTCGCTGGGTGAGGTGTGTGGCTGGGATTGATCTGGATCTCCTCGCTGGGTGAGGTGTGTGTGGCTGGGATTGATCTGGATCTCCCGGCTGGGTGAGGTGAGTGGCTGGGATTGATCTGGATCTCCTCGCTGGGTGAGGTGAGTGGCTGGGATTGATCTGGATCTCCTCGCTGGGTGAGGTGTGTGGCTGGGATTGATCTGGATCTCCTCGCTGGGTGAGGTGTGTGGCTGGGATTGATCTGGATCTCCTCGCTGGGTGAGGTGTGTGGCTGGGATTGATCTGGATCTCCCGGCTGGGTGAGGTGAGTGGCTGGGATTGATCTGGATCTCCCCGCTGGGCGAGGTGAGTGGCTGGGATTGATCTGGATCTCCCCGCTGGGTGAGGTGAGTGGCTGGGATTGATCTGGATCTCCCCGCTGGGTGAGGTGTGTGGCTGGGATTGATCTGGATCTCCCCGCTGGGCGAGGTGAGTGGCTGGGATTGATCTGGATCTCCCCGCTGGGTGAGGTGTGTGGCTGGGATTGATCTGGATCTCTCGGCTGGGTGAGGTGAGAGGCTGGGATTGATCTGGATCTCCCCGCTGGGCGAGGTGAGTGGCTGGGATTGATCTGGATCTCCCCGCTGGGTGAGGTGAGTGGCTGGGATTGATCTGGATCTCCCCGCTGGGTGAGGTGTGTGGCTGGGATTGATCTGGATCTCCTCGCTGGGTGAGGTGTGTGGCTGGGATTGATCTGGATCTCCTCGCTGGGTGAGGTGTGTGGCTGGGATTGATCTGGATCTCCTCGCTGGGTGAGGTGTGTGGCTGGGATTGATCTGGATCTCCTCGCTGGGTGAGGTGTGTGGCTGGGATTGATCTGGATCTCCTCGCTGGGTGAGGTGTGTGGCTGGGATTGATCTGGATCTCCCCGCTGGGTGAGGTGAGTGGCTGGGATTGATCTGGATCTCCTCGCTGGGTGAGGTGAGTGGCTGGGATTGATCTGGATCTCCTCGCTGGGTGAGGTGAGTGGCTGGGATTGATCTGGATCTCCTCGCTGGGCGAGGTGAGTGGCTGGGATTGATCTGGATCTCCTCGCTGGGTCAGTACACACGGGCGGCCCCTGGGGGTCAGATCTGCACACAGACCTCAGAGACACATTCACATTCTATTACACAAAGGCTAATAAAACTTAGCGATTAGAAAATGTGCAAAGATTTTACTGTGTGTGCGTGCCTGTGCATGCGTGTGTGTATAAGTGTGTGTGTGTGTGTGTGCGTGTGTGTGAGTGTGTGTGAGTGTATGTGCATGTGTGTGTGTGTTCTGGGACAGGCCAGGGGCCAAGGTGTCACTTTGGTTTGTAATAAGAGGGCTGAAGCCCAGTTTCAGGCGGGACCCCTCCAGACAGTGTGATCTGAGAGGAGGGTCGCTTCCCTGCGATGTGCTGGTTCCTCTGGAGGCGCTGTGCTGAGATGCCCTGAGGGTCCACGGCGCCTGCCACAGATACATCCAGAGAAAACAGGAGAATAATCCTGAGGCTGAATCTCACGACTCAGAGTCCCTCCTGAGAGAGGATTCAGCAGTGCTGAGAGAGCAGTGCTCCCGTCTGTGTTTCAGATGCAACAATGTGGAGTTTGCTGAGGCCATGCGCCCCCCCCCCCCCCCCCCCCCCCCCCCAACCCCGACCTCATTAAGGGACCTTTGCTGGAACAATCCGATTCTCAGCCGTGAGAATGGAGAAGGCTGGGATCGATAGGATGCTGCCTCAGAAATGCTAACGCTCACATTTATGCCACTCTGTTCATATCACATGTATATATTACAGTCAGAGCTCCACACACACACACACACGCACACACACACACACACCTACATACTCACACACGCACATACACACACACACACACACACACCCACACGCACATACACACACAACACACACACACACACACACATACACACACACACACACACACATACACACACACACACGCACCTACATACTCACACACGCACATACACACACACACACACACACACCCACACGCACATACACACACAACTACACACACACACCCACACGCGCACACACACACACACACACACACACACACACACACACACGCACATACACACACACACTACACACACACACACACACACGCACATACACACACACACACGCACACACATACACATACACACACACGCACACACACACACACATATACACACACACACGCACATACACACACACACACACACACACACACACAGAGCCAGTCCAGTCTGCTGACCACTGAGCTATAGAAGGTCATCACACATATCTGTGTGAGGAAAATGGCCGCCACCCCGCCCTGGCTCCTCCCAGTCAGCTTCTAAAGGTCTCAGTATTTCTGAACTCCCAGGAGCGAAACCGCAGCTTAAAGGCTAAGTAAAGTGCACCTGTGCTCTGTGGACTCTCTGTGGGCTGTAGAGATCCCCTTTAAAAGTGATCGATATCACAGCTACTATTATTCTCATTTATAAAAAGGGGATATATTCATGTTAAATATTAGGAGCCTTAGAGGTGCTTTTATTTGATCACTCAGAGCCTGCTCATGGACAGATGGTGATTTCTAAACGCACGAGAAAAGCCCCGATTCCCTGTGAATGAACAGAATTGTACAATTATACCGGTCAATTGAGTCATAATAAAATGCACAGGTAGAATTAAAATCAGGTCCTTTCAAGCAATCAGTTTTGCATTATCCAGAACCTTCTGTGGCTGCAATTAAAGTTTTTCTGGAACACGGTAGCCTCAGTCTTACTCTGTACTTGATTGCAGAATTTATGTCACATTGTGAGTTTGTGAATAGTTAATTTCATGCGGTTTCATAATTTCATAGTTAGTAAAGAATGACATACTGACAGGTTACAGCTGAGATTTGAACCTGCGGCCCGCTGGTTTCTAGGTCATCTCTCAGAACACAGACTCTCTGCGGCCTGAGAGTTTGTTCCACAGGACGCACCTCCTGTTCCCACTGCGAGCAAAATAAAACTGAGGAAGATGTGATAAAAACAGATAAAGGAGACATTTGCGAAAGTGCTGAATTACACAGTGTTCTGGTTTAGGCAGCAGCTCCAGGGCACACAGCACCTGGCGTTTGACATTTCCTCAACAATTCATTTTGTGAGCCGTGTCCGCCTAGCGACAAGCCCTACGAACGCAGACGGCCAGCCCTCTTCCCCTAATCAAACATTATCCCACTCCCACACACATCGGCTTTATACTCACCGCTACACAAAAACAAAAGAATATAACTGGAGGGAAGCAGTAATGGGGTACATTATGCACACTAGCCTGGAGTAAGGGGGTACACTAGCCTGCAGTAATGATGCACACTAGCCTGCAGTAAGGGGGTACACTAGTCTGCAGTAATGGGGTATACTAGTGTGCAGTAATGGGGTATACTAGCCTGCAGTAAGGGGGTACACTAGCCTGCAGTAATGGGGTACACTAGTCTGCAGTAATGGGGTACACTAGCCTGCAGTAAGGGGGTACACTAGGGGGTACACTAGCCTGCAGTAAGGGGGGGTACACTAGCCTGCAGTAATGGGGTACACTAGCCTGGAGTAATGGGGTACACTAGCCTGCAGTAAGGGGGTACACTAGCCTGCAGTAATGGGGGGTACACTAGCCTGCAGTAATGGGGGTACACTAGCCTGCAGTAATGGGGGGGGTACACTAGCCTGCAGTAATGGGGTACACTAGCCTGCAGTAAGGGGGTACACTAGCCTGCAGTAATGGGGTACACTAGCCTGCAGTAATGGGGTACACTAGCCTGCAGTAATGGGGTACACTAGCCTGCAGTAATGGGGTACACTAGCCTGCAGTAATGGGGTACACTAGCCTGCAGTAAGGGGGTACACTAGCCTGCAGTAAGGGGGTACACTAGCCTGCAGTAAGGGGGTACACTAGCCTGCTATTGCACGTGCCAGGAAAGCCTTCTGAGCTTCATTTCATTCTTCTGTGATTTTTTCCCTTTCCAGGGCGAGATTAAATTATCACTGCATTATTCAAAGTCTCCCTTTTTGTCTGACTCTCCTGAAGACTGAGTTTCATCCTGCTGGTCTGTAATTTAAAAAATTAAGTCCTGTTCCAACTTCCATTAATCCTAAATGAATTTGAAGAGCGAGGTATTGATGTGTTTCTTTGGAAGCCAGAGGTTAGCGCTGTGGCGTTAGCGCTCTCCGGCTCAGTTCTCCGGGTGGATTCCTAGCTGTATTCTGAAAGCGTTGCATGTTAAGGCTCCAGCTTTAGAACTCGCTCTCAGTGCCGCAATGTTCCCGTGACCTGGAACTGAATCTGCACCGCGGGGCGGAGCCAAGCTGTCAGTTGATCAATCACTCTGGGCAGGGCCAGCTGATGACCCGCTGGCTGTGATTGGGTGAGAGTGGCGGGCGGACTGGGTGCCTGCAGTCAGTGCGCGGGCCGGGGTGTGGGGGGGGGGGGGGGGAGCTCAGCTCTGCCAGTACTTCAAGACCCGGGGACAGGATAATTCCAAGACAAGATAATTCAGGGACAGGATCATTCAGGGATGGGATAATTCAGGGACAGGATCATTCAGGGACAAGATAATTCATGGTAATGTAATAATGAGCGGATAATTCCCTCCCTTTTTTTACACAGTTCAAACTCACCATTGTCTACAAAACAGTCTACATAAGAGAGATTTGTAGGGATTATTTAGATCAATTCTTATCCTTGTTTTTTGGTTCCTTCTCCTGATTTTAGAATGCTTAATTTGGAATGTCTATTTTAAAGCCCAGTATAGCTGCTGCATTCTCCACAGGCTACAGAGGGGGCAGTCAAAGTGGTCTTGGGGAGGGAGGGGGCAGTCAAAGTGGTCCTGGAGAGGGAGGGGGAGGTCAAAGTGGTCCTGGAGAGGGAGGAGGCAGTCAAAGTGGTCCTGGGGAGGGAGGGGGCAGTTTCAGGTCTTTCGCAGCTTTACCCCAGACCTCATCACCCTCTCAAACCAGGCGTGTTCCCCACCGATCTGTTTGGGGGTGACCCACTCTGTTCGGGGGTGCAAGCTGCTCTGTTTTGGGGTGAGCTGCCTTGTTTGGGTGTGAGATGCCCTGTTTTGGGGTGAGCTGCCCTGTTTTGGGGTGAGCTGCCCTGTTTGGGGGTGAGCTGCCCTGTGTGGGGGTGTGAGCTGCCCTGTTTGGGGGTGTAAGCTGCCCTGTTTGGGGGTGAGCTGCCCTGTGTGGGGGTGTGAGATGCCCTGTTTTGGGGTGAGCTGCCCTGTTTTGGGGTGAGCTCCCTGCTTTGGGGTGAGCTGCCCTGTTTGGGGTGAGCTGCCCTGTGTGGGGATGTGAGCTGCCCTGTTTGGGGGTGTGAGATGCCCTGTTTGGGGGTGTGAGATGCCCTGTTTGGGGTGAGCTGCCCTGTGTGGGGTGAGCTGCCCTGTTTGGGGGTGTGAGATGCCCTGTTTGAGGGTGTGAGATGCCCTGTGTGGGGGGGTGAGCTGCCCTGTTTGGGGGTGTGAGATGCCCTGTGTGGGGGGGTGAACTGCCCTGTTTGGGGGTGTGACCTGCCCTGTGTGGGGTGAGATGCCCTGTGTGGGGGGGTGAGCTTCTCTGTTTGGGGTGAGCTCCCTGTTTGGGGGTGTGAGCTGCCCTGTTTGGGGGTGTGAGATGCCCTGTGTGGGGGGGTGAGCTGCCCTGTTTGGGGGTGTGAGATGCCCTGTGTGGGGGGGTGAACTGCCCTGTTTGGGGGTGTGAGATGCCCTGTGTGGGGGGGTGACCTGCCCTGTGTGGGGTGAGATGCCCTGTGTGGGGGGGTGAGCTCCCTGTTTGGGGTGAGATGCCCTGTTTGGGTGTGAGCTGCCCTGTTTGGGGTGAGATGCCCTGTTTGGGTGTGAGCTGCCCTGTTTGGGTGTGAGCTGCCCTGTTTGGGGTGAGATGCCCTGTTTGGGTGTGAGCTGCCCTGTTTGGGTGTGAGCTGCCCTGTTTGGGTGTGAGCTGCCCTGTTTGGGGTGAGATGCCCTGTTTGGGTGTGAGCTGCCCTGTTTGGGGGTGAGCTGCATCTACAGCGGTGTGCGCCAGGAGAACGGAACGGGATTCCCCGACGCATTAGCGCTGATATTGCCATGCCGACAGAGTGGCCCAATCACACGCAAACGCAGAGACGATGCTGCTCGTTTCCCTGCGTTAGCTGCTCGTACATCACTGACTGAGCGCTGAAGCAGAGCCAGCCACGCCTCAGACACTGCAGCACAGTCTCCTGATCACGCCACTCATCCGTGCTGCTCCTGTGATTAATGCTCTACACCTGAAATTTAAGATCCCAGCTGGGCGGGTGTGCCGTACTGAACAGGTGGGGAAATCAAGGGGAGTTCTGGGTAATATAGCTCAGTTAGTGAGAAATACGCAGTAAAATGATCAGCTGTGCGTCAGTGTACTGTCCAGTTGGGTTATAACTGTTCCATAGAGTAGTTACACTGTAACTGCCAAGTACAGCAATATTTCCAAAGCACTATATCAAAGCAGAGACAAAGAACAAAGGGAGAGTCAGAGAACATACATGGGGATTTAAAGGAAGATTTCAATTTAAATTCTTGTTGCGGGATACAGGGTTCATGCCTGGGGATCCAGGAGGTGTGATGTATGTGAGGGGACTTCTGTGATGTCACAGTCATGTGTGAGGAGACTGATGTGATGTCACAGTCATGTGTGAGAAGACTGATGTGATGTCACAGTCATGTGTGAGGAGACTTCTGTGATGTCACATGGAGGTGTTGTCACAGTCATGCTGGATACATGCATGCATAGCTGAACAGCACCTGTATGCTGTAGATGGCAATGACTAGCCTGTTTATTTATTTATTTATTTATTTTTTGCAGTGGCTGAAGTAGTGACTGAAAGCAATCCACTGAATTAATGCATGGGACAGAATGCATTGGGAATGTATCACAGAGAGACAGAAGTGTAAGAAGCCTCCTCTCTACACCTAAGGCCTTTCCACAGGCGCTTAAGTGCATGCTTTTTTTACCCAACTAATAACATTTTAAGGTTTTTAGATTAGAGCATGTGATTTATACGCTGGCTTATATTACAGCCGGTATATTCTCCTTTTACTGCTCAGAGCAGGTGCTGCTTTCAGGGCTTTCTCCGGCTCAGATGGGCGTGACCACCATTAGCGAGGCGTTGCAAATGCGCGCTCCTCGCTGAATTATTGATTTATTCATCTTTAAAAGGCACGGTTTTATGTTCTCATATAGGTGAACATAATCTTGGGGCGTGCGGGGGAAAATATTGTCTTGTTAAATGTGCTTTTTAATATTAATGTTAATGGCTATCATTAATGAATGTCCAATAAATGCTGATTTTATTAAATCCACCCTCTCCACCATTATTTCTCCCTGTTCTTCTCTTTTCCATCGGAGTGGCAGACCCGGTGTAATGCTTCAGTGCAGAAATGGCAGTCAGGCAGGTGTTTTAAATGATCCTGCGTTTGTAGCCTGGATGGTTCCGCGTCTTTAGGAAGCACAGAGCTATTTGTTCATCTTTAGTTTTGTAATGTATGTACGTGTTGATTTATAATTTGTTTGCTGTTGATATCAGGTGATGTAGTAGTTCTTCACTGTATTTGGTTTAGTGAAGCTGCACGCATCATTCATTCCATGCGAACTCATTCCACTTCCCTGAATAAGAATCATCTAAACTGAATGAAAAAGTGTTTTTTCCTTCATTTTGTTTATTCATTAGTAACAAATGTTCAATGAGAAAAATAACAGTGGGAAAAAAGCAAGCGGTTTTGCACTTGGAAGAAAAACATAAAATGTTTTCTTTTATCTGCTATTAGCTATACATCTCTGAGGAATGCTCTAAGAAGGCCTGACATTAACCTTGTGTAAAATGCCACCATTTTCAGAACAGCTTCCTCCCATTTCTTTACAGCTGTCCTGAGTGATGCTCCCTGGTTGTTTCCATTAATGCCACAACTTAAAAAAAAAAATATATATATATATATATATATATTCTCATATTCTTAATTGGCCAAAGATCTCTGAGGAATAATTTTAAAAATACAGAACTTATATTAATTTCCTCTTCATAACTGCTGTAGTTTCAGAGCTAGAGCCATGCAGGACTGTGATTTAATGTGATAGCGCCACCTATATGTGGGACTGTGCTGTTGCATGGCTGTCCAGGGCCTTGCCTGCTGTATTGCCCCATTCTAGACAGCCTGCAGGGACTGCCTGAGTCCCCCCCCTTCCCCCTCGGGTGGGGGGGGGGGTGAGCACTTTGACTGCACAGCCGGGGGCAGTATGATCTTCTTAACTGTACACCAACATGTGACCCAAACCAATCTCTCTCAGAAATGCCCAGAGTAATTTTCCCTGTATGAAGAGGAATGATGGCTTCATGTTTTATATGTATTGAGCTTCCTGTTTGCCCTGAGCAGATGTGGATCGCTGCGCTGTAGAAAATCTTCTCACTTCCATTTAAGAGCCGCTCTCCTCCCCTGCAGGCACATTCCCCAGCTGTAAAAATTCAGCCTGCAAACACGACTGAGAGAGCGAGGCGTCTTAAAACGTGATTAAAAAGGTCAGAGAATTAAAATTCCCCTTTGGAATGAAGGTGTAAACCCGCGCCCTTCTGCGCTGCTTAGATGCAGTTATCGCAGTGGAATCAGACTGTTAACCGCCTCAAGGTTGAGCAAAGGCACGTTCGGTCATTTGGGGACCCGGTAATTCTGAGCGGGTCGGTTCTCCTTCAGTAAATCCCCGCCTCTCCCGTCGGCAGGGAGACCGTGTAATTGACTTTAAAAGTGCAGACTAAGGGGTGTTAAATGGTTTTAAACGATTGAGGTTTGGGGAGAGTACGATTTAAGGTCTTGCTACTATAGCTTTTGCTGGGTCCCTGGTCTCTAGGGTCTGTTCTCGATGGGGTCCATTCCCTGAATAATGTGCTAATATTTCTGGTCTTAATGCAATCAGAAAAATCCTGTGTCCTTTCTGTTGTGAGCCTTACCGCATTCCTAAAACTCTGACCAGGATATGGTGAATAAGTAAAGCGATGAAACACGGACCCCTAACCGACTGAACTCTCCTTTACCCAGGGCAGCCTCCAACCACCTGTTGCCCTGTGGAGCTTCATAAATATTTTGACTATTGAATATTCAGCATTTTTCCCCGCTCAGCAGATCTGATTTGTGTCCAAGCAGATTGCGAGGGCCGGACTGAGCGCGCTCAGTGAGAGCTGGAAATATGGGCGTCTGTTTGGCACAATACGCCAATTACTGCATCTGCTGCTCTCAGGAATCCAAGACCCTGTCCTGGTCTCAACATAACTTATGCCTTTGCCTCCCCAGCCCCGGGGAAGACTGGGCTCATGCTAATGCTGGATTAAGGGCATTGTTCCTCTTTCCCCAACTCACCCTCACGTGGCAGCTCCTCCTAAACTGTAGATGGCGCCACTGTGTAAACTGACCAGCAGAGCTGCCTGCAGTCAGCTGGCTGAATGGAAGGTTAGCTGGCTGGCAGGCAACTGTGCTGTGGTCCATCTTCACCCATCTTCACCCACTGATTGGCTCCCAGGGTGTCACCCACCAAAGAGAATGTTGCAGTGATCAATCTGGTATCTGTCAAGGCCCTGTTCCAGTGTGTGGATGGGCCCCATGGTCTGGTGTCTGTTAAGGCTCTGTTCCAGTGTGTGGATGGGCCCCATGGTCTGGTATCTGTTAAGGCTCTGTTCCAGTATGTGGATGGGCCCCATGGTCTGGTATCTGTTAAGGCTCTGTTCCAGTGTGTGGATGGGCCCCATGGTCTGATATCTGTTAAGGCTCTGTTCCAGTGTGTGGATGGGCTCCATGGTCTGGTATCTGTTAAGGCTCTCTTCCAGTGTGTGGATGGGCCCCATGGTCTGGTGTCTGTTAAGGCTCTGTTCCAGTGTGTGGATGGGCCCCATGGTCTGGTATCTGTTAAGGCTCTGTTCCAGTGTGTGGATGGGCCCCATGGTCTGGTATCTGTTAAGGCTCTGTTCCAGTGTGTGGATGGGCCCCATGGTCTGGTATCTGCTCAGGTCCTGTTCCACTGTGTGAATGGTGGATATGACTGGACATTTCAATCATGGAGAAAAAAGGTGGCAAAAGGCACAGCACTGATTAGAGTTTTAATTTGACATTAAAACAATTTAATTATATGTTTGAACATGTCAAACTCTATTGTAATGAGTGGTGCAATAAAGAAAGAAAACATACTTGCTCATTATGTGGGTTTTGTTTGCTCATTATGTGGGTTGTGAGTTTTGAAAGCCAAGACTTGTAGCACAATTCATAAGCTGGTTGCCTCTAAATTCCCCGGAAGGGTTGGGGGTTCACCCACCTGTAATGACACTTCCCGAGCTTTCTCCTCTCCTGAATAATAAACATAGAAAGATGGCTGAAAGTATAAGAATTCCCAGAAATGTACACAGAGGTTTCTGGAAGTAAAAAAAAAAAAAGAGACTTTCCCCCTTTTTTCTCTTTGCAGAATTGCTTGCTCTGCCACTGGAGTCACGTATAGAATGCGATAAATCAAACCGCGCCATTCATCCCAAAGAGCAACAGGATTTATTGGAGCTTGCCGTACAATGGGACTTTTAATGTGTTTTTATTAATATATTTTTTTTATTTTATGAAATGGGATGAAAGGGGTCGTGGCAGCTGTTAAACAGATTAATGCGCTGTGTTGGGTAAAGAAGACGCAATAAACTTTAAGCTTAATGCTGTCGTCTCTGCAGCAGGGGCTGATGGGACGCGGAGCCAGGAAGTGACTGGCGGTCATAACTCAGAAAGGTAATGTCTGATAACTGCAGACAAGATGGATTCCGCTTGGCAGTATTACAGGGAGCGTGGAGAGGGCTGGGCATGTTAATGCACATTATTTATGCCCTGTAATGAACACCATAATGAAAAGTGGACACAACTATAAATATGAGCCGGTAGCATAATGTTCAGGATAATCATCCACGCAATTAATGCCTTGCAATCGTACCAGGAGCCCCAGCTTTTTACACTTTTTTTTCTTTTTTTTTGTGCAAAGCATATTTTATCTTGAAACATAACATTTAAGCAGACTTGTAATTCTGAATAAATTGGGAGTTTTTTTTTAAACCATTGTGTACATGACTCAAACTGCCGTCACTGGAATGGAAAAGAGCCTGGTTTGAATACATTTACATTTGGGCTGGGTTATTTATATTTCACTTACAGCCAGCTCTGCTCAGAGGATGATTGAATAAGGGGTGAGGGAGGGGCAGGTAGGGTGGCAGAGGGATTGCAGTAATGGGGGAGGTGATGGGGGGTGGAGCGGGTGCTGGGGGGGTGGGGGGGGGTGTAGATGGGGGTGCTGGGGGGGGTGGGGGGGGTGATGGGGGCGTGTAGCGGGTGCTGGGGGGGGGATGGGTGGGTGTAGCGGGTGTAGTGGGTGCTGGGGGGGGATGGGGGGGTGTAGTGGGTGCGGGGGAGGGGGGGGGGGTGAAAGGGGGATTCACTGGGCCTGTTTCACTGACAGTTCATTCCCCATGTCAGCCCCTCTGGCCCATTTGTTTTCACCTTCGAGGTCCGCAAGAGAGGAGCAGAGTGGAGCCTGTCCCGTACGAGGGGGGAATTTGGCCAGAATGTGCTCTTTATCCCCAGATTAGTGCTGTATCTTCATTATTAGCACTAGCTGTCCTCTGAAATCGTGTGGCTTTCAATGGGAAATATTCCCCAGCTCGTGGATGAGTGTGTCTGAGGCGTGCAAACGCCCCCGTTTTACACTGGTGGTTGGGATCCCAGCGATTCCAAGAATATAACACTGTGGAACTGAAATATGTGGTGATGGAAATTATTCATCGGTTTATAAATGATCCTGTGCAGTCTGGCATCCACACAGACAGTTCTCCTTTGAGGATGTCACATATTGCTCTCAACAGACAAAAAGGCAGAAAAGGTTTATTTGAGGGTTGACAGCTGTCAATCATCTAGAAGAATCTGGGATTTCACAGCAGGAAGTTTATATATATATAGTATTTATATTTATATTTAGAGAAGTCTGCAATAATTCTATACCAAGTCAGTGTAAACATGCCTCCAAATACCTTATTTGATGCTATATGCTGTAGCATGAACCTTTTTTAAATGATATGTTCTGCAATGATACTGTTATATTACTTTGCGGTGACCTTGCTTATTTATATCTGACGTGTTTTATTTTGTATTAAAAATATGAAAATATGAAAATGCCGAGCGGGTGCTGAGGAGACATGGCGGGTGGAGCAGTATCCCGGGGTTACGTGGGGATTATTCCGGGTGTCAGTGAGCCGTGCTCTCCAGACGAGGAGGACGAGGAGGAGGAGGAGGAGGAGGAGGGGAAGGGAGATCTCGAGTGACCTTCTGAGACTCCAGCTGATAAACTGCCATTACTGAGCAGCCCGTCTGGCAGGTCTAATCCGTCAGTGTCACACCATATCTGTGTCTGTCTCTCTCTCTCTCACTCTCTCTTTCTTTCACATGCTTTATTCTTTTCTCTTTTGTTCTGTGCCTCCTTTTCCCTCGCCCTTCCTCTCGCCCACTCCCCCTTCTCTCTGTCTGCTTCCCCCCCCCCCCCCTTTCTCTGAGGCAGGAGGTCCTCGGTCTCGTACCCGGTTTGCCTCCATGCGTATGGAGACCTGCGGAGGAGATGGCACAGGAAGTGAGATTGGCACAGGGAGCGACAGCTTTTATTTTCATTTATGAACGAGACAATGGCCATTAGGCTCAGAAACACATGGCGTTTCCCAGATGGGCCCTGTCCTCTCTCACACTGACATATTATACACAGGCTGTGACCAATCAGAGGAGAGCTCTTACACTATACACAGGCTGTGACCAATCAGAGGAGAGCTCTTACACTATACACAGGCTGCAACCAATCAGAGAAGAGCTCTTACACTATACACAGGCTGTGACCAACCAGCAGAGTCCTGTTCAGATAAAGAAATTCATTGAGAAGGAAGCACTGGCCAAGAAGCAGCACAGTTTAAAGTGCGACATTATAAAGAACAACAATAAGCACTCAGACAGCAAACAGCAAGCGAATGAGTCTACATCTGACCATGAGGGAGAAATGGGGAGCGGGTTCGGGAGCTGAGCAATGAGAAAGGAGAACAAGCTATCCCGTCTCAGCCCTGGATGACCTTTAACCTCCTGGAACGTGCCGGAAACACAGAGTATGCCCCAGGGGTACCTCCATTTCATACGTTCAGCTTTCCCTCCACACAGCGGTGCGTCACACACACAACTCCACAAAGACCAGCAGCTCTGCTCCATTTCTTTTCTTTTTGTCTCTGTTCTGATTGACACTTAAATGGGTGCAAATGAAGGAGAGGGAGGAACTGATTTGTGCTCCTGTGGATAAGGTTAAATTACCCCCCCTCACCCCACTCTGCTCGTGGGGGGGGTTCATGCTGAGGTAGCGGGATAAACACGGGGGGGGGGGGGGTTAAACGGCAAGGGGGGGGGGGGTACACAGCAAGGGGGGTAAATGTTGAGGAGGGGTAAACACTGAGGGGGAGGGGTAAACACTGAGGGGGGGTACGTGGCGAGGGGGGGCCTGGCTCCGCTGAATCCTGTCATTTCTCAGCTGTCAGGTCCCGCTACGCAGCGTCCGCCGCCCGGCTGTGTGAGTCATTATCGCCCGCCAACTAACCACCCCCCACCCCCGCCCCCGCCGCCCCCCACCCCGCCGCTCGCCCCCAAACCGCCCGCCCCCCACCCCGCCGCCCGCCCCCAAACCGCCCCCCACCCTGCCGCCCGCCCCCAAACCGCCCCCCACCCCGCCGCCCGCCCCCAAACTGCCCCGCCCCCAAACCACCTCACCCCCAAACCGCCCCCAAACCGCCGCCCGCCCCCAAACCGCCGCGCCCCCAAACCGCCCGCCCCCAAACCGCCCCCCCCCCAAACCGCCGCGCCCCCAAACCGCCCGCCCCCAAACCGCCGCGCCCCAAACCGCCCCCAAACCGCCGCGCACCCAAACCGCCCCCAAACCGCCTCGCCCCCAAACCGCCCCCAAACCGCCCCGCCCCCAAACTGCCCCCCTACCCCCGCCGCCCGCCCCCAAACCGCCCCCCACCCCGCCGCCCGCCCCCAAACCGCCCGCCCCCAAACCGCCCCCCACCTGCCGCCCGCCCCCAAACCGCCCCCCACCCCACCCCGCCGCCCCCCCCCCAAACTGCCCCCCCCCAAACCACCTCACCCCCAAACCGCCCCCAAACCGCCGCGCCCCCAAACCGCCCGCCCCCAAACCGCCCGCCCCCAAACCGCCGCGCCCCCAAACCGCCCGCCCCCAAACCGCCGCTCCCCCAAACCGCCCCCAAACCGCCGCGCACCCAAACCGCCCCCAAACCGCCTTGCCCCCAAACCGCCCCCAAACCGCCCCGCCCCCAAACTGCCCCCCTACCCCGCCGCCCGCCCCCAAACCGCCCCCCACCCCACCCCGCCCGCCCCCAAACCGCCCCCAAACCGCCCGCCCCCAACCGCCCCCAAACCGCCCCGCCCCCAAACCGCCCCCAAACCACCTCACCCCCAAACCGCCCCCAAACCGCCCCGCCCCAAACCACCTCACCCCAAACCGCCCCCAAACCGCCCGCACCCCCCCCCAAAACCGCCCCCCACCTCGCCGCCCGCCCCCCACCCCGCCGCCCCCCACCCCACCGCTCGCCCCCAAACCGCCGCGCCCTGCTATCCCAATACAACACACCCCCTGCTACTACCCCCACCCTAACCTCCGTCTCAACACACACACATACACACACACACACACACACACACACGCACACACACACACACACGCACACACACACACGCACACACACACACGCAGACACACACACACGCAGACACACACCCCACCCAGACCTTTTCCACATGAGTATGCGTACTGTGATCTTGGTAAATACAGTAATCTTCAGGGCAGTTTGTGGTCATGTGACATGATGCTGATGCTAAGGCTCTCTGATACAGCTGCTCTACCAGTCATCAGACAAACCCAGATTTCCCCACTCTACCACATTAAGGCATACTTAATATACATTAATATATAATATTCAACAGATTCTACTATAGACAATATGATGATTAAAAATGCATAAGAACAAATTGCTAAAGGAAAAGTAAAACTTTATCAGGTTAAGCCAGTGCAGTAAAACATATCACATTTTACTGAGAGATTTAATTAAAATATATTTATTATATAGACTTTACATTGTGACTGTAACTTACATACTGAAATTTATAAAAAATATGCCTTTAAATTGACTTCCTGTTTGAGCCAAAACTCATTATGAAGGTAACGGTCCTGTAATTACTGCTCCAGTTCATATCAATCAAGGCAAATGAGCACCAGAGTAATAATTAGCATGCGGCACACACCTCCGCCCAGTCCAGCACCTCCACCCAGTCCAGTACCTGCGCCCAGTCCACTACCTCCACCCAGTCCAGTACCTGCGCCCAGTCCAGTACCTGCGCCCAGTCCAGCACCTCCGCCCAGTCCACTACCTCCACCCAGTCCAGTACCTGCGCCCAGTCCACTACCTCCGCCCAGTCCAGTACCTGCGCCCAGTCCACTACCTCCGCCCAGTCCACTACCTCCACCCAGTCCAGTACCTGCGCCCAGTCCAGTACCTGCACCCAGTCCAGCACCTCCGCCCAGTCCAGTACCTGCGCCCAGTCCACTACCTCCACCCAGTCCAGTACCTGCGCCCAGTCCACTACCTCCGCCCAGTCCAGTACCTGCACCCAGTCCACTACCTCCGCCCAGTCCACTACCTCCACCCAGTCCAGTACCTGCGCCCAGTCCACTACCTCCGCCCAGTCCACTACCTCCGCCCAGTCCAGTACCTGCGCCCAGTCCACTACCTCCGCCCAGTCCACTACCTCTGCCCAGTCCAGCACCTCCGCCCAGTCCAGTACCTCCACCCAGTCCAGTACCTGCGCCCAGTCCACTACCTCCGCCCAGTCCAGTACCTGCGCCCAGTCCAGTACCTGCGCCCAGTCCACTACCTCCGCCCAGTCCACTACCTGCGCCCAGTCCAGTACCTGCGCCCAGTCCACGACCTGCGCCCAGTCCAGTACCTCCACCCAGTCCAGCACCTCCGCCCAGTCCACTACCTCCACCCAGTCCACTACCTGCGCCCAGTCCAGTACCTGCGCCCAGTCCAGTACCTCCGCCCAGTCCAGTACCTGCGCCCAGTCCAGTACCTCTGCCCAGTCCAGCACCTCCGCCCAGTCCACTACCTCCACCCAGTCCAGTACCTGCGCCCAGTCCAGTACCTCCACCCAGTCCAGTACCTGCGCCCAGTCCAGTACCTCCACCCAGTCCACTACCTCCGCCCAGTCCAGTACCTGCGCCCAGTCCAGTACCTCCACCCAGTCCAGTACCTGCGCCCAGTCCACTACCTCCGCCCAGTCCACTACCTGCGCCCAGTCCAGTACCTCCGCCCAGTCCAGTACCTCCGCCCAGTCCACTACCTCCGCCCAGTCCACTACCTGCCCACAAGGCTAATATTAAAGGCCATCAAAAGGACGGCGATCGCTCCTTTGATATTAGTTTTGCTTCAGGCAGCATGTCCAAACCGATCACAATTACATTTCTATGCCTTTGCAGAGTGAATCAAATATTCAAATAAGCTGCTGCTAATCAAATATTCCAATTCATATTCCTTTTATTGTGTGTTTAAAATTTTCCCTGTCAGTACAAAATAGAGAATACCAAGTTGGTAGTGCAACTGGCTTTATAAATGTTTTAATATTTACATTGTGTCTGGTTGTTTGTCACGGAGCTGCACTTTCCTAAGGCGGTTACAAACTCTCCTTTCAGCAGCCTGAATAAAACACCCGGCAGATCGTCCGGCTTGGAAAAGCAAATTGCCCAAATGAGTAAACAGAGCAGGAGACGGGCACTGATGAATGAATAAGGGATGAGACGCGAGTCGCTCCAAACACCCAAACCGGGATTTGGGACAGGAAGGGGGGTGGGGGGTGGGTCGGGGGGGGGGGGGGGGGGGGGGGGGTAATTGTCCGCTGACCTGCAGGTGATCGCTGCAGTTCAGGCCCGTGCTCCAGCGCAGCCCGTCCTGAGCAGCTTACTGCATGCGTCAGCTCCACTCTCTCACCCCTGCATGTCCTGCGCTCTCTCTCTCACTCTCTCACTCTCTCTCTCTCTCCCACCCCTGCATGTCCTGCGCTCTCTCTCTCACTCTCTCACTCTCTCTCTCTCTCTCATACCCCTGCATGTCCTGCGCTCTCTCTCTCTCACTCTCTCACTCTCTCACTCTCTCTCTCTCTCTCTCACCCCTGCATGTACTGCGCTCTCTCTCACTCACTCTCTCTCTCTCTCTCTCTCACCCCTGCATGTCCTGCGCTCTCTCTCACTCTCTCACTCTCTCTCTCTCTCCCACCCCTGCATGTCCTGCGCTCTCTCTCTCACTCTCTTACTCTCTCTCTCTCTCTCACCCACCCCTGCATGTACTGCGCTCTCTCTCACTCTCTCTCTCTCTCACCCCTGCATGTCCTGCGCTCTCTCTCACTCTCTCTCTCTCTCACCCCTGCATGTCCTGCGCTCTCTCTCACTCTCTCTCTCTCTCTCTCTCTCTCTCTCTCTCTCTCTCTCTCATCACCCCTGCATGTACTGCTCTCTCTCTCACTCTCTCACTCTCTCACTCTCTCTCTCTCTCTCTCACCCCTGCATGTACTGCGCCTCTCTCTCTCTCTCTCTCTCTCTCTCTCTCTCGCAGTACCTCTTCCTAACGGCTCCATGCGTTTTTCTAACGGCGCCGCGATGCTAACGACTTTGTCAAACCCCCCTTTCCTTCGCCACTTGGCGGAGAGAACAGCCTCATCAATAATGCACACGTTTTCCTGCTGAATCCCTCTCTTTTTATTTTTATTATTATTATTTGTTCTGTGTTGGCAGCGCGGGTCCCCCCGTGGGCTGGCTGTTTAACACCTGCAGGTACATGCAGCTGAAGCATATTTATCATCACAGATGTTACCCCCCCACCGGGGGCAGATTGGTACTGCCCCCCCTCGCCCCCGCCCGTGTGCACAGGGGCAGATTGGTTATGTATGGCTCTGTGGAGCCGGAGAAGAGCCCGGTGATGAGATCTCATTCGTGATATGCCGCCCAGTGATTGGCCGCGTGTTGCATGTGCATGCACAGGTGTGATGCACAGGGGTCATGCGCAGGTGTGATGCACAGGGGTCATGCACAGGAGTGATGCACAGGGGTCATGCGCAGATGTGATGCGCAGGTGTGATGCGCAGGGGTCATGCGCAGGTGTCATGTGCAGGTGTGATGCACAGGGGTCATGCGCACGTGTGATGCACAGGGGTCATGCGCAGGTGTGATGCACAGGGGTCATGCACAGGTGTGATGCGCAGGGGTCATGCGCAGGTGTGATGCACAGGGGTCATGCGCAGATGTGATGCGCAGGGGTCATGCGCAGGGGTCATGCGCAGGTGTGATGCGCAGGGGTCATGCGCAGGTGTGATGCACAGGGGTCATGCGCAGGAGTGATGCACAGGGGTCATGTGCAGATGTGATGCGCAGGGGTCATGTGCAGGTGTGATGCGCAGAGGTGATGCACAGGTGCGCAGTTTTCCCCTCCTCTGTTTGCGCAGCCCTATTTCACTCCGTCACATCTGAGCTTCCCTCCAGTGTGTCACGTATCTGCATCTTTCTGCTCAGACATCTTGAAATGATGCATTCTGGGAGTAGGACTGAGTGTTTGTTTTTAAGTGAAGAACTGTCCAACGTGAGAATACTGCTCCCACACGAATGCAATTTAGATGTCCTGAGAAATGGAACAGATTTGAAAGTTCACCTTCGCTGACTTTGAGGTGATTTAAGATGGACCCTAAACCGCCCTTCGGAGCCTGTAATCTCTGCTCTGCTCTGATAAATCATTTGATTTATGAGCGTATGATTCATGAGCGTATGTGGGCAGTCAACGGGCCAGAAATAAGCCAGACCTCCCGCTCCTGCGGTTTGTGAATAACTGGCTCCATTCTGGTGAGATTTGGGGAGTAAATATGGATGAGTGCAACCTCCCCCGGCTGACCGCCCCCCCCCCCCCAGCTCTCGTTCACCATGTGGCCCCCATGGCTGAGTCTGAGGCCAATGTGGGATGAGTCTGCAGGGTTGAGTCTGTGGCCAGTGTGGGCTGAGTCTGTGGCCAGTGTGGGATGAGTCTGCAGGGCTGAGTCTGTGGCCAGTGTGGGCTGAGTCTGAGGGCTGAGTCTGTGGCCAGTGTGGGCTGAGTCTGCAGGGCTGAGTCTGTGTCCAGTGTGGGCTGAGTCTGCAGGGCTGAGTCTGTGGCCAGTGTGGGCTGAGTCTGCAGGGCTGTGTCTGTGGCCAGTGTGGGCTGAGTCTGCAGGGCTGAGTCTGTGGCCAGTGTGGGCTGAGTCTGCAGGGTGAGTCTGTGGCCAGTGTGGGCTGAGTCTGCAGGGCTGAGTCTGTGGCCAGTGTGGGCTGAGTCTGTGGCCAGTGTGGGCTGAGTCTGTGGCCAGTGTGGGCTGTGTCTGTGGCCAGTGTGGGCTGAGTCTGCAGGGCTGAGTCTGTGGCCAGTGTGGGCTGAGTCTGCAGGGCTGAGTCTGTGGCCAGTGTGGGCTGTGTCTGTGGCCAGTGTGGGCTGAGTCTGTGGCCAGTGTGGGCTGCTTCTGCAGTAATCTGCGATCGCACATTTCACACACAACCCATCGCTCAGATTAATTACACATTCCACATGCAGCCCATCTGTCAAATTAATGGAAATTCTGTCTCGGATAGTTTTTATTTCCTGCTGTCGTTTGAGATCCAGGCGCATTTGTGTCTCCAACGTTTCTCTTTCTTTTATGGCTTTTCCGTTACTGCTTGTTTTATCTTCCCTGCATTGATTGGGTTTCCCTTAAATGCAGCAGTCTGGAATAACTGGTTCTTAGCCAATCACAACACAGCAGCATCGCAGGAAGCTAATAGAGTAACCAGAAGAGGTGTTGTTTTTATGTGCTGGAAATGTGATTGGTTCCTTTTTGTGTGTGCAATCTAGAGGATAGGATGTGATTGGTTCCTTTCTGTGTGTGCAATCTAGGGGATGGAATGTGATTGGCTCCTTCAGGGTGTGGTCTGAACTGCACCTCTGGATTTAATTTGATAATGAACAAATGAACAAACTATCTTGGAAATACAGCTTTCAGCCACTCTGCACTGTACAGTTGAAATAATATATCAAACACCTTGTAAAAAACTTGTCTATAAAAATTCCATCTCAATAAGCACATAATTCACAACACAGTGCGTGAAGGATTCTCCTGCTTTGGTCTCGTCCCTGTCTGTTAGGTTGATTATGATTGTTAAATATCTCTGTCATTGTTTTTTAAGTCACGTCTCTCTTGTAGAAGAGATTTCCACCTCACTGGGTTTTTGGGTTAAATTAAATATGGACAAATAAAATTGAAAACAAAAACAGTTGTTTACAGGGAGTAGACTTTCAGAAATTAAATTTCATTACCAGCAGGTGGCAGTATTGCACTTGAGTTGATGTTGCCGTTTTTCAGCAGATTCAATGTAAAATTGATGTATTTGTTTATAAAGCGTTGAGTACATTTCAACGTATTGGCTGTTATTGGCCTTGGCTGACAACCAGTCAACAGCACTGACAACCAGTCCAAGATAGAAATATAGATGGATCTTTAAACATAATTCCAGTGAGGTGAACAACATGAATCGATGTCTATTGTTCAGTTATTGTCTCTGAAAAGAGATATGAGCATGACTCCTACATTGGAGCAAATAGTCACATGAGCACAGCCTTGTTCCTGGCAGGAGATTCTATAGATCAGAAGGATATTAAACATCAATTTTATGGACTGTGATTGGTTGAGAACAGCACTTAACTCTGCCTCACACATTGAAGTTGAAGTTATCACAGAATCAGCCGGTGTCGGTTCATGCCAAAGACGATGTGTGTGTTCTCTGAACAAGCTGTCCGTGTGCATTAAGCAGAACAGGTGTGTTCACTACAGACACTATTTGTGAACAACGCAACATGTATTTCACTTTTAAGGCGGAAATGCTCTTATGTATTCCTTTAATATGTGAATTTTTAAGTGTAGTTTGACTCTGTGTGCACATTCAGATTATACCTGTCCGGAGGTCATTGCATTGATTTTACTAATAAATTTCAGGGGTTAAATTTCAGGTGTTTCTCTGCCTCTCTGTGGCTGGCACCTTCACACATGCACCCTGCAGTTAAGCCTCCTGTTCCAGGTGACCCGCCCTGTCAGAGGAGCAGTGCAGTGCAGCGCAGTCTGCACTCTCCTCTGAAACACACTGCAGCGCAGTCTGCACTCTCCTCTGAAACACACTGCAGCGCAGTTTGCACTCTCCTCTGAAACACACTGCAGTGCAGTCTGCACTCTCCTCTGAAACACACTGCAGTGCAGTGCAGTCTGCACTCTCCTCTGAAACACACTGCAGTGCAGTGCAGTCTGCACTCTCCACTGAAACACACTGCAGTGCAGTCTGCGCTCTTCTCTGAAACACACTGCAGCGTAGTCTGCACTCTCCTCTGAAACACACTGCAGTGCAGTCTGCACTCTCCTCTGAAACACACTGCAGTGCAGTCTGCGCTCTTCTCTGAAACACACTGCAGCGCAGTCTGCACTCTCCTCTGAAACACACTGCAGTGCAGTCTGCACTCTCCTCTGAAACACACTGCAGTGCAGTGCAGTCTGCGCTCTCCACTGAAACACACTGCAGTGCAGTCTGCACTCTCCTCTGAAACACACTGCAGTGCAGTCTGCGCTCTCTTCTGAAACACACTGCAGTGCAGTCTGCACTCTCCTCTGAAACACACTGCAGCGCAGTCTGCACTCTCCTCTGAAACACACTGCAGTGCAGTCTGCACTCTCCTCTGAAACAAACTGCAGTGCAGTCTGCACTCTCCTCTGAAACACACTGCAGTGCAGCACAGTCTGCACTCTCCACTGAAACACATGCAGTGCAGTGCAGTCTGCACTCTCCACTGAAACACACTGCAGTGCAGTGCAGTCTGCACTCTCCTCTGAAACACACTGCAGTGCAGTGCAGTCTGCACTCTCCACTGAAACACACTGCAGCGTAGTCTGCACTCTCCACTGAAACACACTGCAGTGCAGTGCAGTCTGCACTCTCCTCTGAAACACACTGCAGTGCAGTCTGCACTCTCCTCTGAAACACACTGCAGTGCAGTGCAGTCTGCACTCTCCTCTGAAACACACTGCAGTGCAGTCTGCACTCTCCTCTGAAACACACTGCAGTGCAGTGCAGTCTGCACTCTCCTCTGAAACACACTGCAGTGCAGTCTGCACTCTTCTCTGAAACACACTGCAGTGCAGCTCACACACACTGAGTCAGACGAGGCCAGTTTGCTGGCAGCATAAGCAGCAGACTGTGGGTGCTGTACCAGTAGGGGGTGCTGTTGTATGACGAGATGTGGATATTCTCATATATGTCTCATTTATTTTGTTTTCTTCAGTGTAAATTTCAAGTAAAATTTTGTGGGTTGTTCCCTTATCTACATAGGCTGAACTGTTGAATCATATTTCATTGTGTTTTAGTTTGAGTCCAACAGAGATCTGGCAGATGGACAGGAGATAGTCTCATATAAAATTTCATTCTGATGGTTCCCCTAAAAAAAGTCTTGTTTTGTTTTAAAGAATGAAACAGAATAGTAAATTAAGAGCATGAACCATTCGAGAGAACGATAGAAGAACTGTCCCAATTTCATGAATCAATTGTGGGAGTAGAGAATTAATTATGCTGCTAAATATTGCTCATTGAAATGGGCAATGAAATTAAATGGAGCCAATCAGGTGGAGAGACAAAAGGTACTTAATTTACTATTTAAATAAAATCCCATGGAAAACTTTATTCATTATATCGGGGAATAAAAAGTAGTTGCTGAAAGTTAATTCCTTTCATTCTAATCTGTAATTAATAATAAAAGCATCCAACAGAACATGCAGTAATTTTGAGAGACGTATCTAATCCTGAGATAAAAAGTAACCCAGAAACTACTCAAACCAGAGCCACCAGCGGCGAAGTCGACTCCGACAGGGCTAACATTGAATTTAAATTGAAAGAAACAATTTCTTTCCTCCTGCACAGCTGTAGACCAAAAGCACAAATTGAACCGGTTTCAGGATAAGACCCGATCAAACTTTTTGTTTCAGACGGGCCTGGATGTGCAATAGCGCAGAACGCGGAATCGAGCTCATCTGGAGAAGTTTCGGTTATTTATTTATTTCGGAGCGCAGCGGGAACTCTCCTGCGCCGCGTTATCTGTTTTCTTTCTCTTTGTTCAGCACCTGTGAGATTAAAATCAAGCGTGTAGTTCGCAGAAGAACAGTAGCCTGGCTATGTGAATTAAATGAATTTTCAACGGGAATTACTAACGGCAGCTGAGAAAAGGCTGGTCGGTTTTATTGCTTTTGCTGAATTGAGAGCAGATCCGTGTGCGGAGACCGTACGGCTCCGGTGGGCATCGCTCCGGGGCGGTCTGAGGCCGTCAAGCTCACTCCCGCTCTTTCTTTCTAAAGATCTGTCTCGCGGCCGATGGGAAGCGGCATCGCTAAGATAGCAAACTGCGGAAACGCAAGACCTACCCGCGTGAAAAAGAGACGGGCGACGCAAAGGTAATTAGAATATCGATGTGCGAATGCAAACCTTTTGAAAACGAGAGGAACGAACATCCAGTTTTGCAAAATGGATAATGAAGTCGGCAGAATTAATTATATGATTAATGCCAGTGTTCAAGTTTAGAATAGAGACGGTTCCCCGAGAGACAAACGGGCAATACTTTTTTAATTGAATCAATTGGCAAAGCTTGGCAGTAAAATTAAGAGGAGGCGGGCATTTGAATATAAAGTCAAACATGCAGTTAAATACAAAAGTATTGGAACAGTGACACATTTTTTCTGTATTCCAGCACATTGAATTTGAAATAAAATAATGAACAGACTATTAATAATGTGGATGAATTAGAAACAGCTTTAATTTGAGGGTATTTACATCCAAATCGGGTGATCCATGTAGGAATTTAAGCCCTTTTTATACAGTCATCCTTTAGAGGAGCAAAAGTAATTGGGCGAATGGCTGCTCAGCTGTTACTGGGCCAGCTAGGTGTCTTTACATCATTATTTCATGCACAAGAAAGCACACAAAAGTTCTAGAATTGATTCTGGGCATGGATTTGCATTTGGAGTCTGTTGCTGTTGTCTCTCGACATGAGGACCAAAGAAGTGCCAATACCAGGACAGCAGCCAGCCATCATGAGGCAGAAAAATCAGAGTGAATCAATCAGGGATACAGCCAAAACACTGGGTGTGTCAAAATCAATCAAAATGTGTTTTATGTGTTGTTAGGAGGCAAGAACGCGCTAGTGAGCATTTAACTGTCTGTTCTTAAAATTCATTTTGGTTGGAGATGGCATGCGGGGGAATTTTTGAGAAATCTCTGAAAACAAATTATCTGGAGATCTGTAGAAAATGTGTTTTTGAAATGATTAGCCACGGGAGCAGGCTAATGTCGAGCCACTAATGATAAACAGTGCTAACGATGAGTGCGCGGCTGGGTGAAAGCTGCTCTTTGGCACCGGGGTTGGATTGCCCTCCTCCTTCTCTTTGATGCATTTGAGCAGCACTCCACTGCCGCTTCTCAGAGAGAGCGGGTTCAGCGCAGGAAGCGCCGCAGATCGCTGAGGATGGCGGAGGAACGTTAACGTGTTTTACATCTTTAAACTGACCGCAGAGCCTCGAGCGCAGGAGCGTGTGGGGCTGGGGAGGGACGGGAGCAGGAGCAGCGCGGGGCGTGTGGGGCTGGGGAGGGGCGGGAGCAGGAGCAGCGCGGGGCGTGGGGCTGGGGAGGGACGGGAGCAGGAGCAGCGCGGGGCTGGGGAGGGACGGGAGCAGGAGCAGCGTGGGGCGTGTGGGGCTGGGGAGGGATGTGTGGGGCTGGGGAGGGACGGGAGCAGGAGTAGCCCCCCCCCACCCCCACCGCTCTGCCTCCATCACTGCCCCCAGCCGAGCCGCTGACCCCCGCTGCCAGAGACTAATCGCCATGTGGCCGGGCCAAGGGCAGTCTGGGAGTCCCGGTCATCACTTCCTGCCCCGCCAGCAGCTGCTGGCCTCCTCAGTGTTGTAACCCATCTGAGTAACCCGTCTGCGCCCGTCCTGCCTCCCGATTCATTCGCTGCAGGGGTCTCTGTGTTGATCTCCACGGCCTGCCAATCAGATGCAAGCCAGGGTCTCTGTGTTGGTCAACATGCCTGCTGATCAGAACCAGACGCACTGATAGATCCTACAGGCCTGAGGACCAATGGGGAGCAGCGACTGGAGAGTCATATTTTTGTCTCTTCCTTCCCCATGATCCCTCTCTTCCAGGCTCGTCTCTTTTGGAGCAAAATGTCTAATACCCTCCCACCCCGCATGAGCAGGCTGCTGATGTACGTGGGAGCGCAGATATTCGTTTGCCCCGGTGCCTGGTTCCTACCCTCGTTTGCCCCGGTGCTGGGCTGATCCCCTCGTTTGCCCCGGTGCTGGGCTGATCCCCTCGTTTGCCCCGGTGCTGGGCTGATCCCCTTGTTTGCCCCGGTGCTGGGCTGATCCCCTCGTTTGCCCCGGTGCCTGGCTCCTACCCTCGTTTGCTCCGAGCTTCCTCCCGCTCGCTGTTTTAAAAACATTAGCTGAATGTTTAAGGATCATTTGTTACATTTGGCATCATTCTCATCATTATCATTAAGCTTCGTATTTCATAAAACCTCCCCAAATATGGCACCGTTATGAATTCAAATTTATTATGAGCATTAGCTGGTTAGATGCACACTTGCTTCAGTGGATTTACTGCTGATAAGCCAAACCTCGACCTCTGTCCAGTTTAATGTAGGTCATTGATCATTTTCCTGCCTCTCAGTCTTCAGATGAAATTAATAGACATGCACATTTTAATATTTCAGGCATGTAAGTGCGGTTCTATTTATTTCCCTCTTTGCTGAGGCGCTGTTCTGTCTGTGGAGGGGAAATTGTCCCGTGATTTTAAGAAGCTTGACATTGAAATGCAGACCACGTCGCGCAGCCGAGATGGGAGAATGTTCAAAATGCATTACACTGGAATAAATATTTCCCAAATTGTTCTGTGGGACAGAAACGCACTTATGATAAGAATGATCTCAGCTGAGTGTCTATTTCATTCTGCAGGAATATTTAAAGAGTGGTTACCTACGTTTGAAGAATAATAAGGTGGAACAAGGTGGAAAAGTAATGATTATATCTGGGGAGTGTTTCTCTCCACAGAAGCGTATTTACATGTGCTTAAGTTGTGGAACCAGCAGCAGTTAGAGCGGATGAAGACCGGCCCGTTCAGACAGGCCTCAGGAGGGGGAGCACGCAGGAAGGAGCTTCTCACGCCGAGTACGCAGATCTGACCCCCCAGGCCAGGCCTGCTGCTGGCTCCTTTCTGCGTGAGAGGAATTGATTGATTAAAGCCACTTATTGGCCAGAGATTAGACACACCTGGTGTCCCAGGTGTTAATCAGTCCTGATTGGGCAGGAGGAATAAAAACCAGCAGCACTACAGGCCTCGAAATCCAGATTTGACTATCTCTGTCCCAAAGAATGGGGAGGTCTAGTCTCTTCTCCAAAATCTCCGACACCCTGTGTTGCTGTTAAATATCACTGGAATGTAGCACGGCTAAAATAAGCTACTTTTAAAAAAGTGGTTTTGATTTTTAGTACATCAATGAAAAAAATGAAAGTTCAAAAGGACTATGGATCAGTACAGTCAAGTACATGGCAACAAGGCTGGGTGTTTTCTAAAGGCCGAAGACAAGTTTCTGGGAAGCACACGTAAGCATTAAAATCCTTTTAATAATTAACAATTCATTTGATCTCCTCACTCCTATTATTTTTCTAAGGAAATACTTACATCTGTAAATGAATAATGTATAAGAGTGGAAGTTCTCTCTTTCTGCTCCATTATGGATGACTCTGGGTGTAGTGGTTGTTGAAGTACTTGTTTATTGATAAACCATTTTAAGATTGTTAGCAGAGTGTGATCATAACATTTGTTATGCTTCTCTCGTTTGACATTTTTCTGAAAAAATCACTTAAGAGAAAAGTCGAAAATGTTTATTATTTCATAAATGCCCTTGAAAGGCCTTGCAGATAATCTCAGCAAATAATTTTATTTTTCTGGAAAGTAATTTCTGCCGTTCTCTGTAATATGAGGCACCCATCATTCTGTGTTCAGAAGGCTCATATAGTGTCAGTGACTGTGTTCAGAAGGCCCATAGAGTGTCAGTGGCTGTGTTCAGAAGGCTCATATAGTGTCAGTGACTGTGTTCAGAAGGCTCATATAGTGCCAGTGACTGTGTTCAGAAGGCTCATATAGTGTCAGTGACTGTGTTCAGAAGGCTCATATAGTGTCAGTGGCTGTGCTCAGAAGGCCCATAGTGTCAGTGGCTGTGTTCAGGAGGCCCATGGAGTGTCAGTGACTGTGTTCAGAAGGCTCATATAGTGTCAGTGACTGTGTTCAGAAGGCCCATAGAGTGTCAGTGACTGCGTTCAGAAGGCTCATATAGTGTCAGTGACTGTGTTCAGAAGGCCCATATAGTGTCAGTGACTGTGTTCAGAAGGCCCATAGAGTGTCAGTGACTGTGTTCAGAAGGCCCATAGAGTGTCAGTGACTGTGTTCAGAAGGCCCATATAGTGTCAGTGACTGTGTTCAGACAGCCCATGGAGTGTCAGTGACTGTGTTTAGAAGGCTCATATAGTGTCAGTGACTGTGTTCAGAAGGCCCATATAGTGCCAGTGACTGTGTTCAGAAGGCCCATATAGTGCCAGTGACTGTGTTCAGAAGGCCCATATAGTGTCAGTGACTGTGTTCAGAAGGCCCATAGAGTGTCAGTGACTGTGTTCAGAAGGCTCATATAGTGTCAGTGACTGTGTTCAGAAGGCCCGTATTGTGTCAGTGACTGTGTTCAGAAGGCCCATTTTGTGTCAGTGGCTGTGTTCAGGAGGCCCATAGAGTGTCAGTGACTGTGTTCAGAAGGCTCATATAGTGTCAGTGACTGTGTTCAGGAGGCCCATGGAGTGTCAGTGACTGTGTTCAGAAGGCTCATATAGTGTCAGTGACTGTGTTCAGAAGGCCCATATAGTGTCAGTGACTGTGTTCAGAAGACCCATATTGTGTCAGTGACTGTGTTCAGAAGACCCATATTGTGTCAGTGGCTGTGTTCAGAAGGCCCATATAGTGTCAGTGACTGTGTTCAGAAGACCCATATTGTGTCAGTGGCTGTGTTCAGAAGGCCCATATAGTGTCAGTGACTGTGTTCAGAAGACCCATATTGTGTCAGTGGCTGTGTTCAGAAGGCCCATATAGTGTCAGTGACTGTGTTCAGAAGGCCCATATGTGTCAGTGGCTGTGTTCAGAATAAGATGGCCTGATTTCATCTCCAAACCTCCGTGTCTGTTTTTCTCAGCATTACCCTCCCCTCCTCTCTGCTCTGCTCTGCTCTGCTCCGCTCCCCCCCTCCCTGCTCTGCTCCGCCCCCTCCCTGCTCTGCTCCGCCCCTCCCTGCTCTGCCCCGCCCCCTCCCTGCTCTGCCCTTTCTTTGTTGACTCTTCTCGTTCATGGTTTGCGAAGCCCATGGGCGTGGCTTAAATTGCTAGAGGTCAAAGCCTGCACCAATGAGATGCCACTTTACTGACTGAACCATTATATGAAGAGCCTCATATGATGAACTAGAGCGAAGTTCACAAAGTTCACAAAAGGTTTTGAGAGGGTGCTATTTTGCGCTCGTTGAAGGCGTACATATGCTTGTTAAAATGTTCCAGAAGTAGTTTTCGTCCTTTTTTTCTTTTGAAAGCTTGGGCTCCGCAGCCTGCAGGAAATGAGCTGTTAATTCCCAGCATGCTGCCGTGCCCTTTCTGGGTTTTGCGTGATTGTAACGGGACGGCTTTGTCCCCGGGCGGTGTTATCCTTTCAAAGAGCGCATTCTTCTAGAGGGGCTGCGAGTTCCGTGGGGTGAAGGTCATTACTCATTCTACAACACGCTCTTGTAAGAAAGAAAGAGAAGCCTAACCCTGCTTAACATGTGTAATACACTTTCTGTGTGAAAATACTAATTGCCATTCTCTTTGAAACACTGAAAATGGTTATTAAATTTTTATTGTCTGAATTACAATTTTAATTTTAGAGTGCCAGATCAAAAGAATCAATTTATGCTGCTTGCCAGCAGAAAGAGCCCTTAGTTAGAATGGAGCTTCACTACAGACACGCCCTGTATCTGAGAGAGAAAGAGTTCTTGGTGAGAACGAGCTTCACTACGGACACGCCCTCTACCTGAGAGAGAAGAGCTCTTAGTGAGAACAAGCTTCACTACGGACACGCCCTCTATCTGAGAGAGAAGAGCTCTTAGTGAGAATGAGCTTCACTACGGACACGCCCTGTATCTGAGAGAGAAGGGCTCTTAGTGAGAACGAGCTTCACTACGGACACGCCCTGTATCTGAGAGAGAAGAGCTCTTAGTGAGAACGAGCTTCACTACGGACACGCCCTGTACCTGGCTCAATCCCATCGTGTGTGTGAGATGGCTGTGTTTTGGGGTGCTCTGTCTCAGGGCTGGGTGATGGCTGTGTTTTGGGGTGCTCTGTCTCAGGGCTGGGTGATGGCTGTGTTTTGGGGTGCTCTGTCTCAGGGCTGGGTGATGGCTGTGTTTTGGGGTGCTCTGTCTCAGGTCTGGGGTGTGATGGCTGTGTTTTGGGGTGCTCTGTCTCAGGGCTGGGTGATGGCTGTGTTTTGGGGTGCTCTGTCTCAGGGCTGGGTGGTGGCTGTGTTTTGGGGTGCTCTGTCTCAGGACTGGGTGATGGCTGTGTTTTGGGGTGCTCTGTCTCAGGGCTGGGGTGTGTTTTGGGGTGCTCTGTCTCAGGGCTGGGGTGTGTTTTGGGGTGCTCTGTCTCAGGGCTGGGTGGTGGCTGTGTTTTGGGGTGCTCTGTCTCAGGGCTGGGTGGTGGCTGTGCTCTGGGGTGCTCTGTCTCAGGGCTGGGGTGTGTTTTGGGGTGCTCTGTCTCAGGGCTGGGGTGTGTTTTGGGGTGCTCTGTCTCAGGGCTGGGGTGTGTTTTGGGGTGCTCTGTCTCAGGGCTGGGTGATGGCTGTGTTTTGGGGTGCTCTGTCTCAGGGCTGGGTGGTGGCTGTGTTTTGGGGTGCTCTGTCTCAGGGCTGGGTGGTGGCTGTGTTTTGGGGTGCTCTGTCTCAGGGCTGGGGTGTGTTTTGGGGTGCTCTGTCTCAGGGCTGGGTGGTGGCTGTGCTCTGGGGTGCTCTGTCTCTGTTCCCAGCAGAAGCAGAGCCAATCGGCTGAGGTAATGGGAGCAGATAGATGAAGAGCCGGGGCATGAATCAGCTTTATTGAACAGACTCCCGCCATTACCAAGGATTCGTTTAGCAATAACTTTCCCAGCGATACGACAAATGAGCGAGCGAAGCCGACGCCAGAATTGAGCTCTTAACGTGATGCATGTCTTTTTAAAATTTATTTATCTATTTTAATTTCACGACGGATTTCCAGACAACAGCGAGAGGCATCCCTATAGGCTCATGGGACATGGCGGTGGAGCGCAAGACTGTACGATATGTCACAACAGCATTATAACCTGTCATAACAGGGATTATATTCTATCTCAGCACTTAGGAAATCAAAGTGTAATGATGGACCTATCAGCGTGGGCTCTGTTGTATGGGACGTATCTCACTGCTGTTTGAGACCCAGCAGAGATCTTTGGACTTTGCCTCTTATATTCATGTATGAACATGAGTTCTTAGTCAGTGTTGACTTGTTGACTGTGAAGCCACGCCCTGAGGATGATGGCTCACCGGGACAGTCTGGCTCCTCCCAGCTCTTCCTCCTGTGTGATCGCAAACATGCAACCTGGGAGAAGGTAACGGGCTGTTAGCACGATGTTGAGCCACAGCCAGAACAAACTGTTCGAACCCAAAGGCAGTTTCAGAGTGTTCAGAACTTTCCTGTGGCAGACACATTTCAGAAGTGATAACAGACAGATCACCACGCACTTCCTCATCATGTGCCTGGGGTTCTAACCCTCTCTTTTCCAAGATAACGTAAATATTTCAAGACACACATTCATAAAGAAATTTCAGTCTGTCACTCATGGACAATAAGTCAATATGTCAGGGATATGAGAAATATGATAAATATGAAGTGCTCAGAATCAAAGGGAAACCGTTAAATCATTTCTGTGCGGGGTTTGCGAGCTCACATATGGAATCCTGAATGAGGAAGATCAAGCCTGTGACTGCCCGTTCCCCTGGCGACTGCCCGTTAGGCCTGTTCCCCTGGCGACAGGCTGTTAGGTCCGTTCCCCTGGCAACAGATCGTTAGACCCATACACTCTGCAACAGCCCGTAAGACACATTAACCCTGCGACTAGCGGTTATACTGTTCCCCTGGCGACAGGCCGTTAGACCCGTTCCCCTGGCGACAGGCCGTTAGACCCGTTCCCCTGGCGACAGGCCGTTAGACCCGTTCCCCTGGCGACAGGTCGTTAGACCGTTCCCCTGGCGACAGGCCGTTTGACCCGTTCCCCTGGCGACAGGCCGTTAGACCCGTTCCCCTGGCGACAGGCCGTTAGACCCGTTCCCCTGGCGACAGGCCGTTAGACCCGTTCCCCTGGCAACAGGCCGTTAGACCCGTTCCCCTGGCGACAGGCCGTTTGACCCGTTCCCCTGGCGACAGGCCGTTTGACCCGTTCCCCTGGCGACAGGCCTTTAGACCCGTTCCCCTGGCGACAGGCCGTTAGACCCGTTCCCCTGGCGACAGGCCGTTAGACCCGTTCCCCTGGCGACAGGCCGTTTGACCCATTCCCCTGGCGACAGGCCATTAGACCCATTCCCTTGGCGATAAGCTGTTAGACATGTACCCCAATCGACAGGTCGTTAGATCCATACACCCTGCTACAGGTCATTAGACAAGTTCCCCCGGCGACAGGCAGTTAGATACATTAACCCTGTGACAGACCCGTTTCCACAGCGATGGGTTGTTAGACTGTTTTCGCGGCGACCGGCCACAATTATTCTTTTCAGGATGTTTGAGATTTACTCATCTTTCTCTTTGATCTCTCCATTTCTGTGTTCATCTTGTCAGTCAGGACAACAGCTCTCTTCATGTACTTGTAACCATGGAGACGACGCATGTAGTGTGGCTGTATTTTTCTCCAGGTAGAAACAGTAGTATTTGAGTCGTGGGGCCTACGCCCTGTGGGGCCTACGCCCTGTGGATCGTACGCACTGCACAGAGAGGTTGTGATTACAAATAAGGGGGAACATTTTTGAAAATTTGTCCTACAATGGGAGAAATATGGTAGAATTGCATCCTGCAGTACAAACATTTCAGTCAGAACTATACACGCTGTTTAGAGGTTAAATAATGTCTTTGCACATTTCAGTGAGAACATATCTTCTTGTGCTTCTGTTATTCTGAATTTATGCTGCTGACTGTGGAGGATGAATACATTAGCCCAGCTGACAGGTCTAGCACAGCAGGAAGAATGCATCAGTTTGACATTCTGCAGATTAAAAAACACTCGTTTGACCTTTTCTGCACTGGCTATGATCCATCTAATTGCTGAGTTGACAAAGGTATTTTTGCATTTCAAACTTATTTTATGATAATAACACCCCAATATCAAGTCCAGTCTACTCACAGACCATCCTCAGAGATCTGTAAAGCTGTTACGCTGTTCAGTTAATTTGCTCTTCTCAAAGAATTTATGGAACTGGCATCTGAGATTGCACACGGCTGTTATCAGTCTGTTTTATCTGCCGGGACACTCATTCTCAGCCCAACAGTCCCAAACCAACCACAATTTTGGGCTATTTTGGCCAGATTTGTCCATGTGAGTTATTGAGGAATATCTGCAAATGTTACAGTGTCTTGTTAAAGATGCAGTTGGAGACTGCTGGTGTTTTCATTAGCACCAGCTCAAATCAAAAAGGTGTATACAAATCTGTTTTTGTATTTTAACAATGCGAGTGCACATAGCCCAGGTGAAATGTGGTGCACTGTGTAGGGATTAAGTGAAAATGTGACAAATGTGCTGTTTACTAATCGCAGTCCAATATCTCTATTAATACAGAAATATCATTCTGCCTCCGAAACCAATCACAAGTAAGAATTTTACTTAAATCTAACCAATCGCAAGCCAATATGTTAATGTACATCTGTAATTAGTCTCAGGTCAAAGAAGTTCTATCTTAAAAACATATTTGTCGACATATCCCATCACCTTAACCCTGATTTGAATTAAACATGATTTTCAAAACAAATCTTGTTTAGAAGCAAATATTTGCTTTATTGATATTTGTGTGTGGTTGGCATGCATTTGTGTGCATGTGTGCATGCAGGTGTGTGTGTGTGTGTGTGTGTGTGTGTGTGAAGTGTGTGTGGTTTTTTTGGGGGGGTGGAGGGGGTTGTGGGTGAATAAAGTATTCAGTAAAATGTTTTTTTTCTGGCAACATTATGCAAATGCTCACTTACAAGGCACAGCTGAGGGGAGGGTGTGGAAAGGCGCGGAGGGTTATTTCTGTCAATGGGACCGATAAACTCCTCTGCATTTGTGTATGATCAGTCTTCCCTGGCCAACCGGGCCCTCTGCGCACGGCGCCCGATGAGGAGGCACGCGCCTAAATGGTCTGTAAATTACGACTTTCCTTTCAGACGATGAGAGAGCTATTCGCCGCATTTCATACAATTACGGCTGATACGCGGCACTGGAGCCGGTGTGTTGACTCATTACGGCGAAGCAGCCATCTCAGGTTTGCAGCGGCTTCACATAAATCACTTGAAATCTTCCCCCAAATAGTGGTAATTGCCGCGCTGTGGAAACGTTACCGTGGTTGCAGGTGGCACGCGGTTCCAGGTCAGGGGAAACAATTCCCTCGACTTCCACTAAACCTTTTTTTTCCCTCATTTCAATTTTCCTCAATTGCTTTTCAAATGCAATGTTTATAACATGGCTTTTTAACTTCAATGAAGTTTAATACATTTTTAATCAAAACCTGCGCTGGAGAGCATCTGTCCACATTAGCCCCCGCCCACACGTTCCACCGGCGCTGGAGTGTTTTATGGAAATGAATCGGCACCCTCTGATCTCAGCGAATAGAGGCCACCCCGGGACGACAGAGGAGGACGCCGCTGGTGGATACCGCTACTTTAAATCATGTCTGACTGCGCGATTGATCATGTTTCCTGCAATAACACCGACGCATCTGACCTGGAGTGAGAACTCCGCAGGTAACCGAGAGACTGACGTTACGGAGGCAAATAAACAAACCCAAAAGAGAAAAAACAACAATCAACCAAAAAAACAACACACCCACCCCCCCCCCCCCCCCCCCCCCCCCCCCCCCCCCCCCCCCCCCCTTGGTAATTTCATTCCGCGCGGCGCAAACGTGAATCTGTTAAGCGCTTAGCTGTAATGGAGCCGAGGCGGACTGACGTGGAGCTGACTGTCATTAGCACCCCGCTCCCTCGCGGGTGAACCGCAGCTCCTCGCGCCCGCCCCCCGCGTGCCAGCTCGCTCTGCGCCGTCCCCTCAGAGTGCAGACGGCGTCTGTCTCTGACACCCGTTCATACGTCAGCACGCCAGAAAATACCGACAAAATGCACAGGGCGGCTGATTTTACTTTAATATCAATATGAGCAAACCTGATGGATAAACCTGAATGTTTTTATGGAGAGAAGAGAGCTTTTTTTCCTTGATTGTAATCCTTGCTATTCATTTTAAGAACGCTGCATGTTTAGATTTAATGTTCTAATGTTGCATTTTAATTACAAAGCTGCTTGCATTCAGCAAGAATGATCATATTTTTTATATTGAGATAAAGTAGAAATGAAAACCTACAGGACAGCAGATTTCCAGGAACAGGGTTGGTGACCACTGATGTTGGATGATTAGGTGTACACTAGTGTCTTTTAACAAAAAACAGATTAAGTGGGGAATTATCACATTGACATAAATGTAGTTGGAAATGGTATCTTATTTTTAAAATATTTGGTTTGGAGTTTTGTGGCGCTGAACCCTCTGTGTACTGACTGATTCTATGGCACTGGGCTTTTGTGTACACTGAGACAGGAGATGCACTGGGGTCACTATGTGAGGCATCTTATACACAAGCCCACACAGGCAATTAAACCAAATAAATATTAGCTGTCTTTGATTGCTTTTCTTTATTTTTTGATCTGACAGCTTGACAAATCTTTTCCTACAAACGCAAGCTTCACATCTGAAATATGAAATCTGCCGTACCACAGATCTGCCATGAAGGGGCGGGGGCGGGGGCGGGGGTTGGGGGGGATCATTTCACTGTCATCTTTTAAATCAAAACACGCCTGTAGCTCACTGCTAAACTCGTTCAGTTTGTTCCTCCGTACGCTTTACAGAGTAGTGATGTAATCAGCACATCAGACGTTCGGATGATGAAACAGCCTCCCTGGCAGGGGCTGGTTCCTTTAGGGCCCTGGGGGGGTAGACAGAGTTTTAGGGGGGAGGAGGAGGGGGTGGTGACTCTCTCAGCCTGGGGGTACTATGGCAACAGCGGATCAAATCATCTGATCCAGAAAAGTGTCAGGGCCTTTACACTGACTCCAAAGACTTCTTCACTGAGGAGGCATCAGGCAGACTGCGCTGAGAGATCAGCACCCGGAGTGAGGGCCAATTCTGTCAGTTTAGAAACAAACCCAGACTGCATCACGCAAGCTGTTGCCTTCAGCAGAAAACACGGAAGCGTATTTGATAAACACGTGAATCCGTAATGCAGGGTTAAGTACTGAAACGTCTGTGAGCTGCGGAAGGTTCCTTTTTAAACTCGGAGAGTTTTCCGCGTTCCTGTGGAAGAAACAGCCTTGAGAGAGACGGCGAGATTAGAACAGACTGAAATCCTGCAGATCCGCGAGTCTTTGATTGCTGGGGCTTCTCATTCAGCACGGTTTCTAATCGTGCCTCGGCGAGTTTGACGCCGTTCCCGTCCGCAGACAGAGGAGCGTCGCTCACAGGAAGTTGAAGCGCGGGCTTCCTGGCCGCCGCAGCCCAGCCCCTGCACACCGCTGCTCTCTCTGCTTTATTGTGTTTATGGTGCTGCTCTCCAGCGGGGATATTAGTGATGTGTTTGTTGAAGCAGCTCGGCGGTCCCTGGTGAGTTAATGGATCGGGGGTGAGGGGAACTGTGTTTAAATCAAACACTGCCTGGGGCGGGGCAGCGTCCCACTGTCGCTGGGTAGAGTAATCAGCCCAATAATCAGGTCAGTTACAGGTGTCCTGAGCCAACAAGCAATTAATCTCTGACCACAGCACTCCCCTGAGTCATACCAGCCTTCCTCAACCACACACACACACTGTCACTCACACGCACGCACATACACACACGCAAACGCACGCGCACACACATACACATGCACGCACGCACACGCATGCACATGCACACACACTCTCACACACACACACATGCAGGCACACACACCACACAGACACACACTCACCTGGAAATGTCCGCTCTCCAACGACAGTGAGCGGCGGGGACCGCGTCCTTTTCAGTGTGAGGGAAATGAGTAAATATCGCCGGTCCACTGCAGATAGAGCGGACTGTAGGTCCCTCTAACCTGCTGTACTTACACATGCTCATAACTGTAATATACACCATTTCCTAGATTTTGCTTTTCATACTGAATCACTGGCAGCCAGATGGCTCTGCATCCATCATTCTGCCACTTTTATTTATGATTTTTTTTTTTTTAAACCTCGTCTTTGAGAACTTGTTTGTACTTCAGACAACCCATTGTTTTGACAAATAATTAGCAATCTTTGTAATTCACTAATTAGGCCTTAACAGTGAAATGTACAGGATGTGTCTGCATGCTTTCAAATTTACTTAATCATCACCATAAAGCATAATTAGTGTGATACACTGTTTATGGGATCATATTTCATTTTAAAATATGAGGACTAAAGATGCCTGAGTGATTGATATCATTTCAAATATTATTTGTACACACACCTTGTCTACTATTCTCCAGTAAAAAGTAAATAAAATCCTTGCAGTTTATTTGAGTTAGTGACTGTGGATGAAAGTGCCTCTTCGGCAGTGTAGTGACGCACATGGCAGCCTCTGACTGGAGCCAAACACAGCCGTGGCACTTCCTGTTTGGTCTTTCATCCCTTTTGAAGGATGAGCAGAAACTAATAAAGTGCAGGAACTCGGCGTGGAGCTCCAGCTAGGCTCTTCATTTCATTTCATAACGTAACGTTTCTCACTTTATCCCCTCTGTAACTGAGCTAACGTTAGTGTAACATTGGCCGAACAACATGAATGTTGCTCAGCCAGCTAGCTAGCTAGCTTCTGCTAGCTGGTTGCTACACATTGACATTAGCTCGTAGCTATGGAGCAGCGGTCTGTGTCTCTGCAGCAGTCTCAGGGCTGTAGACTGGCTCTTTCATGGTGCAGTACCACTGGGAGAAAAGTCTGTCCATGCTCTTTATCACTCAGAGGAGATGGAGCTTTGAGCTTCAGTGGCCAGACCCCAGCCTGTAACCTCCACAGGTATTAATCTCCCGAGCCCACCCAGGGGTTACATCACCCATCTCCCGCTCATTACTCTGCGCCGAGCGCCGTTAGCAGAACCGCGCGGCCATCCATCAGGGCCCCTCCCCTCTGCATCCTCACTGTACTCACCGTCCAGGCAGGAGCTCAATTAGGCCTGATCCTGTAAATCAACCTCAGGCTCACCGTCCCCGTACCATCTATTACACACCCCCTTCCCCCGCTCCCAACACCGCCCTGCTCCCAACACCCCAACACCCACCCCACCCACCCCACCCCCCCACACCCCCTTCCCCCGCTCCCAACACCGCCCCCACCCAACACCCCAACACCCACCCGCACCCACCCGCACCCCCCACACCCCCCTTCCCCCCGCACACCGCCCCCCCAACACCCCAACAACCCCACACCCCCAAAACCACCCCCACCCCCTTCCCCCGCTCCCAACACCGCCCCCACCCAACACCCCACACACCCCAACACCCACCCACACCCCTTCCTCCCCGCCCCAACACCCCCACCACCCGCACGCCCCCACACCCCAAAAACCAAACACCCACCCACACCCCCTTCCCCCCTCCTCCCCGCCCCCCAACCCAACCCCCCCGCACGCCCCACACACCCCAAAACCAAACACCCACCCACCCCCTCCCCCGCCCCCCCGCTCCCAACACCGCCCCCACCCAACCCCCCAACACCCACCCACCCCCGCTCCCCCCACCCCCCAAACCAACAAACCAAACACCCACCCCCACCCCCCCCCCCGCTCCCAAAACCAAACCCCCCCCACCCAACACCCCACACCCACCCCCACACCCCCCACACCCCAAAACCAAACACCACCACCCACACCCCCTTCCCCCGCTCCCAACACCGCCCCCACCCCAACCCCCACCCACTCCCCAACACCCCAACACAACACCCAAACACCACCCAACCCACCTTCCCCCACCCCAAACACCCCAACCCCCACCCCCGCACTGCCCCCACACCCCAAACCCAAACACCCACCCCACCCCCACACTCCCCCGCTCCCAACACCGCCCCCACCCAACACCCCCACCCACACCGCCCCCACCCAACACCCACCCGCACGCCCCCCACACCCCCCAAACCAAACACCCACCCACACCCCCTTCTTCCCCTGCTCCCAACACCGCCCTCACCCAACCAACCCCCACACACACCCCAACACCCACCCACATCCCCCCCACACCCCAAAACCAAACACCCACCCACACCCCCCCTTCCCCGCTCCCCCTCCCCCCACCCCCCCTCACCCCCCCCACTCCCCAAAACCAAAACACCCACCCACACCATCCTTTTCCCCCTGCTCCCAACATCCGCCCTCTCAACACACCCCACATCCTAAAACCCAAACACCCCCCCACACCCCAAAACCAAACACCCGCCCCCAACCCCCCCCCTCCACCAAACAACCCCCCCCCCACCCACCCATATTGCGCACATCCATTTCACATTCTCCAGGCCCGTGAACATTCCGGATAGCTACTCTGGGGTTTCCAGGGAAACTTGCCACTTTGTGCTGCGTTAAGAGTTAGTTTTGGAAAAACCTTCCAGCCTCTCTGAAGCTCTGAGTGGTTTTTACTGCTGGTGT
>CM045885.1:5008615-5013615 GCA_025169545.1 Anguilla japonica | reverse complement strand
ACACGGGGGATCAATTTGGGCAGCTGATGACCAGAAAGGCGGGACAGGGATTTGGGGACGTAGCAGATGGGATTTTGATTTTATTTATATTCTTTTCTTTTGGGGGGGGGGGAGGGGTTAAGTGAATATTTTGAGTCCTATTCTCCCCTCAACATTACAGTTTAAATGCAACACTTAATTGGAAGCTGAAGGTGTTTATTAAAAATGCAAGAATTTATGGGTTTGGGGATGAGGCGAGCTGACTGCAGATAAAAACTGAGCAGCGTTAGCTTCGCATTCGGCCCTGAGAGAAGACGCATTAAATTACACGCTGTTCTTAAAGTTTCAGCACAAAATTTCAACACTAAATTAATTGCTGCTTCAACATGTAAACTGCTGCCTGTTTAAATATGCATTAGCACAGGAGTATGTGCATTAATGAACCAACTTCGCTGAAAAATGATGGGAAATCTAAATCAGATTACATTAATCTGTTAAATTAATGATATTAATTGTTTTGTTTGATAGGTTTCAGCTCTTAAAAATATGTAATACCAGTTTGACTGGATGTCTTAAACAGTACACTTTGTATTACATTATTTGTATGTACTTGATGTTTATCAAAATCAGTTTAGGCTAAGCTTAGTATATTTACAGGAATAACTGAACTTTAGATGAGTGTAAGAGGAATAAGCGAGCAAAGACACAAGGTCAGATACACCTTGGATGCAATGTTGTTGATCAAGGATGTGTTTGATTTACAGTTAAATAATAAGCAAAACACAATGATGGTGCAGTTCAGTCAGTCAAACGAAGATGCAGGAAAAGCACATTGTGTGAGACCAACATTAGACCAGCGTGAGACCACCGTGAGATCAGCATGAGACCAGTGTGAGACCAACATTAGACCAGCGTGAGATCAGCATGACACCAGTGTGAGATCAGCGTGAGATCAGTGTGAGACCAGCGTGAGACCACCGTGAGATCAGCATGAGACCAGCGTGAGACCAACATTAGACCAGCGTGAGATCAGCATGACACCAGTGTGAGACCAGTGTGAGATCAGTGTGAGACCAGTGTGAGACCAGCGTGAGACCAGCGTGAGATCAGCGTGAGATCAGCGTGAGATCAGCGTGAGATCAGTGTGAGATCAGTGTGAGACCAGCGTGAGATCAGTGTGAGACCAGCGTAAGACCAGCTCAGAAGGAGTGATTTCCCGCTCAGACAGTTGGGAAATCCCTCTGCAGACCCCTGCTCTGAAGCTGAAATCTTTCGCCATTTGACCCGGCTGATATCTGGAGAAGAAGACCTCCATTTCAGGCAGAACTACAGCCCCATCACCAGGGCCCATACTGAATATACTTTAATACTGTATTTACATCGCATTGCCTTTGAAATTCCTGTAAGGCCTGTTGAACAGACGCACCTGTTCTCTTAACTCTGGGAAAGATCAGAAGGGAGAAAAGCAGTGAAACTGATCTGGGGTTGTTTTGCTGGAAATAGCACAGTATGTACATTCAGGTGCAGCTGTTGGGGCTGCTTGGCTCATTGAAGGGGCTGTTTTTACCAGGCGTTTAGCACACAGGCAGCCTGGTCACCAGTTAATTCATTTCTGAGGAGACGAAGCTGTCAGAGCTTTGAACTGTAAAGTTTAAACCTTTATATCACCACTCTGTGCATCAGGTGTCCGCTGAGTCTTTTCATCAACATTTTAAAATGCTTATATACAAGCTTACATTGTACATGCAATCTACTTATTTAGCTGAATATTTTTAAAAAGCAACTTGGGTTAAGAAATTTATTCAATGGTACAACTGGTTATGCCCCAGCTGTGAATGAAACCTGCAACCTCTGGGTTATAAGCCCATTCCTCTTCACTATACCACTGCCTCAAAAAACACTGTCCACTTAGAGTACAGATGATGTGCGTTGCTGGACTTAGATTATACGTCAGCACGTTTTACTGACATCTTGAGTGTCATGTGACAATAAATACGTTTTCTAATTAGTGTCTCCAGTTCCCAGTGGTAACTGGTTTCAGGATTTAGATGTTTTTCTTAATTCTGTCCTCCCATTAACTGGAGTTGTGGGGCTGAATTTTGTGAAACGGGGAGGAGTGGAAGGAATAATAAGACCTATGTGAAGTTTTTTTTTTTTTTGTTTTGTTATTGTTGTCAAATCAAAAGTTTAGATTTTATCCAAAGGTGCATTTGAACTTCTTAAAGTGATCAGCAAAAGTAGAATGCATCAACCTGGAACATCCAGAGGCGCTGGAGTGACCTGGAATGCACTGCACTCCAGAGCTGGAGCACACTTAGTCTGATGTTTCTGAGCTGCTCTTATGCTGTTGAGCTGTGAACTGCTCGTTAAGTCTGACTCATTTTTACAGCAATTATATCTTGGCCGTAGAAAGACTGAGAAATGCGCTTTGATCCCAGTGCTTGGGAACTAATAAATGATGAAAACGCCGGACTATGCTGAGCAATGTGCCCTGAACGCAGCAGCAAACGAGGACATTTAGAGGACAGAGCGTCACCACTGCAATTTACTTCGCTACAAGTGCCCTCTATTGGTGAAATAATTATAGTCCCAATGATTTGACTCCTATCGTCTTGACTTGACTTGACTATTATTTCTCCGAATTACTTCCTGACACCTGCTGCTTCAGTTAAGCTGTGAAACAAATTGCATGCTACAATCACGTTACAAACAACGGGGAAATTACGTCATATCCGGAAATTACCCGCATTAAGAACGCTATTCAAGCTCAGGTAAACTACAAAGGAGCCAATGGGACCTTTCGTCCTTCCGCGCTACTCATTATCGTGATTGCATCGTGGTTCATCTGTCTCTAATGACGGCCATTTGTGCAGCACAAGCGATGTGTTTATTACGCTCCTGCCTGAACAGATTTTCGTACAGAGTCAGGTACGTGTTCCCTTTTTTAAACATTCCCCAGTCGCTATGAGGACATATGCTGCTGTAAATACATTCCGCCGCGCTGGTCGCCAGCCCGAGCTCGGGAGTTTTTTTTAGCGACCCAGATGGTAATTGGTTTTCAAAGAACCGCATGAGAAATTTGCATCGCAATTATCGGCGAGCGGCGCGAGTGGCGCAGGAGCGAAGGAACCGGCGGACTCGCCGACACGCCGCGCCAAACTAAATACAGCCCAGAACCACTGATCGGGATTCAGACAACGACCTCTCCTCTGCTCCTTAAACTCACGGAAGATTACCGCTGCGCCGCTCTCGTACTCAGAAAGCCCTGCCCTGAAACTGTCTAGACTATCTGGGGGAAAAACACCTTTTCACTTTTTTTTTTTTACGTGGTTTGTTTCCACAGACTCAGGATTAACAGGCTCTCCATCGTGCTCGCTCACCATCCATAGAAAACGCACACGTGTGTCATACCATGGATATGCTTACAGACCTCTAATGCTGAAACAACATCATAAGGAAATTGTATTTATTTTCCTGGTTATAAAACACTGAAAAAGTATGCATCTTTACCTTGAGGCTTAATGAACGCTTTAAATGCAATAAAAAAGTAATTGCTCAGGGTCTTTAATGTCTTATGGTGTGGAGCTGTTTTTCATACCTCTTTTCCCAAGCTTATTTGAATTTCATATTCATCTGCGTTTTTACGTATGTGGCTTGGTGAGGCATTGCTAGGCAACAGCAATAAAAACCGCTGTTGAGTCTTTGGTCTTCTGAGGGCACTAAAGAGGCCAGCTGTGCACTGCTTTCATTTTATTGGACACGTTTATGTCCAATCAGAAGTGCATAAGAGGAAGTGCATAGGTGTTGCTGATGAAGTTTTTGTTTTTTTGGAGGGGGGTGCGTCCAGCGTGGATAAACTTTGGTTCTGCCGACATGGCTGCAGCTTCTGCTGAGGGAGGCATTTACACTGAGAGGTGCAGGAGGTCACAGACTTTCCTACCCACAATGCCCCTGTTTTACACACAAACACTGCTGCACCTCCTCTGTCCCTATCTCCCTCTGACCACCTCCTCTTTCACTCTTACACACCTTCACATGCTCCCCACCTCCCAAACTGTTTATTCAGAAACACTCCCTCACAAGCACCTCCTCTCATTCAGTCTCTCACTCACACACCTCCCTCCCTCTCTCACACCTCTCTCACTCACACACCTCCCTCCCTCTCACACCTCTCTCTCACTCACACTCCTCTCTCTCTCTCCCTCTCACACTCCTCCCTCCCTCTCTCTCTCACACACCTCTCTCTCACTCTCACACTCTCTCTCCCTCACTCACACTCCTCCCTCCCTCTCTCACACTCCTCCCTCTCTCGCACCTCTCTCCCTCTCTTGCACCTCTCTCCCTCTCTCACTCCTCTCTCTCTCTCACACACCTCTCTCTCACTCACACACCCTCTCTCTCTCTCAAACTCCCTCTCTCTCTCTCACACAGAAGAGTTTGGGGGTTGTTTTGGCTGAGGAGCTGAGCATTGTGCTCATTGGAGTGAATCTCTCCCCACAGCCACATCAGTCAGCGGCAGTTAATCTGAACATTATTAACAACGCGTGTGCTCAGCTAGCGGAGGTGTGGAGCTGAACACTCTTTGGAGCCTTTTCTGTGCACCACATACAGAAAGGCACCAGACTCACACAGACAGTGTCCACTGGCTCCCTGCCTGACCACGATGTTTAAGTTTGTATTTAACCTGTTCGTTTGACGGCGATGTTTAAGTTTGTATTTAACCTGTTCGTTTGACGGCGATGTTTAAGTTTGTATTTAACCTGTTCGTTTGACGGCGATGTTTAAGTTTGTATTTAACCTGTTCGTTTGACGGCGATGTTTAAGTTTGTATTTAACCTGTTGGTTTGACGGCTCAGTCCAATGAGGACTCTCCACACGGCTGCAAGCTCTGCGGAGAGCAGTGTTTCCACGCTCAGGGGTTCCACACCGCTGGCTCTGCAGAACTTAGACTGATTAGGCTCCTCTGATTGGTGCAGCTCAGACTGCTTAGTCTCCTCTGATTGGTGCAGCTCAGATTGATT
>CM045885.1:5001115-5003615 GCA_025169545.1 Anguilla japonica | reverse complement strand
GCGCTCAGTCCGCTCCCCGCACGCGCTCAGACCGCTCCCCGCACGCGCTCAGACCGCTCCCCGCACGCGCTCAGACCGTGCCCCGCACACGCTCAGACCGTGCCCCGCACACGCTCAGACCGCTTCCCGCACGCGCTCAGACCGCTTCCCGCACGCGCTCAGACCGCTTCCCGCACCCGCGCCTTCCCTAACCCCGCACGCGCTCAGACTGCTCCCCGCATGCGCTCAGACTGCCTCTCGGTCTCTGGGAGCTGACAGGGTTTTTGAGTGGTTTAATTAAGTCTATCGAGTTAGCATCGGCAGGCTGGTGCTCTGTGGAGCTGCCGCGGACGGCCATCAACCACGGCGGGTTTAGTGGAAACGGCGTCAGGGTCGAGGGGCTGGCTGAGAGAGAGAGACAGAGAGAGGGAGAGAGGGAGAGAGAGAGAGAGAGAGAGAGGGAGGCCTTGAGTCTGGCAGGATGGCTGCGGGAAGCTCCCTGGAGGCCGGGATGATGGACCGCACGGCCGGACCGGCGCGTCCTCTGTGTGCTCCACGGTAATGGCGCCTCGGCCTGCCGCTGTGGCCCTCTCTGAGCTGGGGGGGGCGGGGGGCAGGGGGGCTGGGGGCTGGGATGGGGGCTGGGAGGGGCTGGGGGCTGGGGGGCTGGGAGGGGCTGGGGGCTGGGGGCTGGGGGGCTGGGTGGGGCACAGGGCTGGGGCCTGGGGGCTGGGGGGGGCTGGGATGGGGGCTGGAAGGGGTAGGGGGCTGGGAGGGGCACAGGGCGGGGGGCATGGGGCGAGGGGGGCTGGGAGGGGCGTGGGGTAGTGTGGGGGCTGGGGGATGGGTGGGGGGCTGTTTGTGAGTGTGGCATTTTGTGATGCCGTTGACTCCTGTATGATTTATTACTCCCAGGAAAGAGGAGAGAAAAAGGCCCTTGATAATGTCAGAGGAATCGAATGTATTTGACAGGAAATAACAAAAAAGGATTATGGCTGCTTTGTGTCTGGAGCCCTTTGGTTCGGGCCTGATCGCTGGGCCAAGAGAAAGCAGCGCAGGATTCCAATAAGCATGCAGAAACTAAAACTCATTTCTTTTGATATTCTCCCTTTGAAAGAGTCAATCGGGAAATCACAGAATCTGTTTGAAGTGCTAGGATTTTTTCTAGCTTGTGCATGTGCATGCTTGTGTGTGTGTGTGTGTGTGTGTGTGTGTGTGTGTGTGTGCGTGCGTGCATGTGTGTGTTTGTGTTTATTTTCAGGCGTGTGTGAGGAAAGAGGTGTTTATGGGCTTTTTAACCCAGGTGGGGGTAACAGTAGGGGTGCTTGTTGGGCATGAATAGCAGAGTGGCTCCAGACAGGTGGGGCTCGGCATGGTGAGTGTTCAGGCAGGTGGGGCTCAGCACGCTGAGTGTTCAGACAGGTGGGGCTCAGCACGGTGAGTGTTCAGGCAGGTGGGGCTCAGCACGGTGAGTGTTCAGGCAGGTGGGGCTCAGCACGCTGAGTGTTCAGACAGGTAGGGCTCGGCACGGTGAGTGTTCAGGCAGGTGGGGCTCGGCACGGTGAGTGTTCAGGCAGGTGGGGCTCAGCACGGTGAGTGTTCAGGCAGGTGGGGCTCGGCATGCTGAATGTTCAGGCAGGTGGGGCTCGGCACGGTGAGTGTTCAGGCAGGTGGGGCTCGGCGCGGTGAGTGTTCAGGCAGGTGGGGCTCGGCGCGGTGAGTGTTCAGGCAGGTGGGGCTCGGCATGGTGAGTGTTCAGGCAGGTGGGGCTCGGCGCGGTGAGTGTTCAGGCAGGTGGGGCTCGGCGCAGTGAGTGTTCAGGTGTTCAGACAGGTAGGGCTCGGCACGGTGAGTGTTCAGACAGGTAGGGCTCGGCATGGTGAGTGTTCAGACAGGTGGGGCTCAGCACAGTGAGTGTTCAGGCAGGTGGGGCTCGGCACGGTGAGTGTTCAGGCAGGTGGGGCTCGGCGCGGTGAGTGTTCAGGTGTTCAGACAGGTGGGGCTCGGCACGGTGAGTGTTCAGGCAGGTGGGGCTCGGCGCGGTGAGTGTTCAGGTGTTCACACAGGTAGGGCTCGGCACGGTGAGTGTTTCTGCAGGCGAACGCACCCCACACACTGCCAGAGACTCTGATAATAACCGTCTTTATGGCGGATACGCCTCAAAGCCTCATAACCTGTCATGTGTGCGGTGTTTCTGTGCGCGGTGTTTCTGTGCGCGGTGTTTCTGTGCGGTGCGCGGTGTTCCTGTGTGCGGTGTTTCTGTGCGGTGCGCGGTGTTTCTGTGCGCGGTGTTTCTGTGTGCGGTGTTTCTGTGCGCGGTGTTTCTGTGTGCGGTGTTTCTGTGTGCGGTGTTTCTGTGTGCGGTGTTTCTGTGCGCGATGTTTCTGTGCGCGGTGTTTCTGTGTGCGGTGTTTCTGTGCGGTGCGTGGTGTTTCTGTGTGCGGTGTTTCTGTGTGCGGTGTTTCTGTGTGCGGTGTTTCTGTGTGCGGTGTTTCTGTGCGCGATGTTTCTGTGCGCGGTG
>CM045885.1:4911115-4996115 GCA_025169545.1 Anguilla japonica | reverse complement strand
GATGATACAGGGAGTGATAATGGATGATACAGGGAGTGATAATGGATCACACAGAGAGAGATAATGAATAATACAGAGAGTGATACAGAGTGATGTTGGACAATACAGAGAGTGATAATGGATGATACAGAGAGTGATACAGAGTGATAATGGATGATACAGAGAGTGATAAACAGAGTGATAATGGATAATATAGAGAATGATCATATACTGACTGAATGCCCGTACCAGACCAGGTGTGTTTAGGTCTGTGTGTTTGGTTCACCAGGTGAGAGCTGGTGAACCATGTTTATCACACACACACACACACACACACACACAGCAGGCATTCTCCCCTCTGATTGACTGATTGACAGGTGATATTTTCACATCTGAAATGATTTTAGGTTTGCTGTAGTCCATGAACACTGATGCAGTCAAGATGTTCTTTTTTTAATCAATGAATCATTTTGATACATGTCAGGATGTCTAAAAAGGGAATGAATCTTATGGATGAGCCACATGGTCTCTGATCAAATCCAGTACAACACAATTAGTGATTCCGTTGCCCAGGGTATGGCTCTAGATGGTTGAACTGAAATGTCATGCAGAATGATGTCACATCCTGTTGTCATCCAGAATCCTTCTGCCCATTAGTGGTGCCATCTGAGGAGGATTGGATGGCCTGTCTGGTTAAGTGCCTCTTCTGGTGGGCATCCAAAATGTCGATGAAATCTGTCGCTCGAGCGAACAGGTCGGCCCCTCTATTGAGGTTTAATGAAGGAGGGAGGAGGGGTAGTGGGGGGGGTGGGGGCTGGGCGTGCCCCTGGCACAGCTCTCTCCAAATGAGGATCGGAATGGAGTCAACAGAGATAAAAGAGCATTAATGCCTTCATTTGCTGATCTTGCCTGAGCTGTCATAACTGTGCCTTTCGATTACGCGCTGCGTCCCTCAGTCCGGACGAGCGGATAAGCAGGTCAGAGATGGAGGCTGACGGCACCCAGAGAAACAAACAGAAAAACCTCCGGGAAAAGGTCAGTTTGCAGAACGCTGCGCTCAATCGGCGATTCCTCAACAGCGGCTTTTACAGATTAATCTGCTACGGGGTGACAGTGCTGCTTTTAAAAAGGTCACTTGTGCCAACAGGACAGCGTTGCTCTCTGCTGAAATATATCGAGTCTGACCGGGAACTCACAAGACATCAGGTAGCTGGTGTGTTTTAAAGGTCAGCCTCGCCCTCTGCTTTCCAGGCTGACCCGTTTGGAGGCGGGCTGAGCGGCTCACAGAAACAATGTTGACGTGCGCTTTGGGGAAGATTCAATTGTTTTTTGGTTGGCGGTTTTTGACTTCAGAGCCGTTAGCTTTGAAGCTGGCCTGTGGGCAGTAAGCAGTTAAAGGTGAGCAGAGAGAAAGTTATTAGGTCTCCTTATCCCAAATATATTCACTTTGATGCAGCCGCGTCACAGGTCAGCAATAATTCACCATATTTATTTGAAGTGAGGCTTCCAATTATTCTAAGGAACAAAGAGATTTGGTGATCACACGATTTGTTCTTTCGTGATTATAGTCCTCTGATGTAATTTCTGATCATTATTTATATTTCTGCACGTGGCTTTTAATTTATAGCGCTTTAGCAGCACTTGAATGAGCAGAGTGATGATATGTGAATAGTGCTCACATAGGGCTTTAGTGTTCTCTGCGTCCTGCTGTCTGCTTTGTTAGCCTGCTCTCAGGGGGAATAGTCTGCTTTGTTAGCCTGCTCTCAGGGGGAATAGTCCTCTTTGTTAGCCTGCTCTGTGGGAATAGTCTGCTTTGTTAGCTTGCTCTCAGGGGGAATAGTCCTCTTTGTTAGCCTGCTCTGTGGGAATAGTCTGCTTTGTTATCCTGCTCTGTGGGAATAGTCTGCTTTGTCAGCCTGCTCTCTGTGGGAATAGTCTGCTTTGTTAGACTGCTCTCTGTGGGAATAGTCTGCTTTGTCAGCCTGCTCTCAGTGGGAATAGTCTGCTTTGTCAGCCTGCTCTCTGTGGGAATAGTCTGCTTTGTTAGCCTGCTCTGTGGGAGTAGTTTGCTTTGTTAGCCTGCTCTCTGTGGGAGTAGTCTGCTTTGTTAGCCTGCTCTCAGTGGGAATAGTCTGCTTTGTTAGGCTGCTCTGTGGGAATAGTCTGCTTTGTTAGGCTGCTCTGTGGGAATAGTCTGCTTTGTTAGGCTACACTGTGGGAATAGTCTGCTTTGTTAGCCTGCTCTGTGGGAATAGTCTGCTTTGTTAGCCTGCTCTCAGTGGGAATAGTCTGCTTTGTTAGCCTGCTCTCAGTGGGAATAGTCTGCTTTGTTAGCCTGCTCTGTGGGAATAGTCTGCTTTGTTAGCCTGGTCTGTGGGAATAGTCTGCTTTGTTAGCCTGCTCTGTGGGAATAGTCTGCTTTGTTAGCCTGCTCAGTGGGAATAGTCCACTTTGTTAGCCTGCTCTCAGGAGAAATAGTGACTGGGTTAGCAGTATGGAGCAGATTAATCAAACCTCATTATTCATTCACTGAATAATCTGTACCAATGGGTGTACTGATTACCAGTTGTCTTTTGTGGTGGTTTTTTTTTCAAGTAATAGCATTGATTATCCATTGAGTTGCTTTATTGTTAATCAAGGAATGTAAACCCAAACAGGTTGAGAGTAATCATGCGTCTACAGGTCTCAGCTGCTTTTATGGGTGAAGGAATCACTGCAGATTGTTCCCGAGGCGGAGTCCCTTCCCCTCCTATCCAAACTGCAAAGGGAACCCAATGGGGTGTTTAAAGCATTTGCTTGCGGCCCTTGCTATGAACAAATTCTCGTTAGAAATGCTGAACTGCAGGGATTATCAGTTGGCATATATGGCTAAAGTGCTGGGTCTCTTTGCAGTTACAGTGTGCAGGCCAATGCTCAGAGTTTGTCTCTGGCATCCAGCCTCAGTGAAAGGCTTTATTACCTCTCTGACGGAACACAAAGAGTAATTAGGATCCGGGGGACCGTTGTGGACTCCCCACTTAGAGCGGGGCTAATGCTCCCTCCCGTTTGGAATTCCCTGATGTCTGAATGCCCGGAATACTCTTCCGTAGGGAATTTCCATATTCCCGAGCGCCTACAGGAAAGTGGAAGTCCTGAGATTTCCAGCTGTCTTTTATATGGCCTTCATCCAGCTGTTCCAATTGGAAAATCGGTCTCATGACATTATATAATTCAGGTTTTTCTAGCCACAGGTCAGTGCATAGATCCTCTCTTTCTGTCAGCCAATAAGATGCCATTTTAGGCTGGTTGATAACTAGACTTCCAATGATTGAAAATATGATGGGCTTTGGTGAAAAAGAAAATAAGACATCTGGTGAAAACTTTCAATCTTGCGGGCGCAGATGTGAGGGCCGTCATAAGCAGCGTGGTTATGAGAATGCCCCACAAACAGCTTTGGATTTGACTGAGGATAGTCTTCCTCAGAAACCAATTTTAATCTAAATTTAAACAGATATTAATTTGATAGATACGATAGATGTGTTTGCTTGCATGGGGACAGCTCCCAAGGAAGCAGTCTACTTCAAGCAAAGGACTTGGACAAACTCAGTTAAGATTCATAAGAGGCTTGTTTAAATCGGCACAAGCACATAAAATGGGTGTAATTACTGCTACATTTGGGGCCATGACTTCTTATTTTCAAAAAAATTATATTTCGCTGAATAAAGCACTGACTTTAGGTCTCATTGACCCAGTGGAGAGAGAGTGTCTTCTGGGACTTGTGTGAAAACAAGGGTGCAGTACCATTTGTGGCCAGAAGATCCATTATGTACGCTTACTTACTGAGTTACTCTGAGAGATGGTTCCCCCTGATAGTCCCCAGGGTCCGGCTGGGCTGGGCTGGCCCAGCCTTGTTTTGTTGGAGGCATTTGATGGCTCATCTGAATTAGCTCCAGGCTGGCTCATGTTTGCTCTTTTTAAATGACTCGGCCATAAACAGTAACCGGTTTGATATAACAGCCTGCTGCTCACCCCTGGAAATAAGGAAAATGAGTTATGAACCAGCAGCAGTGGCCCTTGATGGCCTTTTCCAAAGCTGATTTATTTATTACATCTTTGAAAGGGCCAAGGAGCAAGGAGATGGATAGATGGATACCCCCTCATCTCGGTGGAGGTGGGGGCGGGGGCGGGGAGGAAGGACTGAAATACGCTGGGGCTGCTCTTCTCTGCTGAAAGAGGCAGGAGAGCAGATTTAGCTCTGAGTAATTTCAATGCGTCCAGCTGCTGATAGTCTGAAGCCTGTGGGAAAGAGTGCTTTTTAAGAGCGACCAAAGCATGCTACCGTGCAAGCTACTGTGCAAGCTACTGAGCACGCTACTGAGCAAGCTACCGAGCACGCTACCGAGCAAGCTACCGAGCAAGCTACCGAGCACGCTACCGAGCAAGCTACCGAGCACACTACCGAGCACGCTACCGAGCACGCTACCGAGTACGCTACCGAGCAGGCTACCGAGCAGGCTACCGAGCACGCTACCGAGCAAGCTACCGAGCACGCTACCGAGCAAGCTACCGAGCACGCTACCGAGCAAGCTACCGAGCACGCTACCGAGCAAGCTACCGAGCACGCTACCGAGTACGCTACCGAGCAGGCTACCGAGCACGCTACCGAGTACGCTACCGAGTACGCTACCGAGTACGCTACCGAGCAGGCTACCGAGCACGCTACCGAGCACGCTACCGTGCAAGCTACTGAGCACGCTACCGAGCACGCTACCGAGCACGCTACCGAGCACGCTACCGTGCAAGCTACCGAGCACGCTACCGAGCAGGCTACCGAGCACGCTACCGAGCACGCTACCGAGCAAGCTACCGAGCACGCTACCGAGCAGGCTACTGAGCACGCTACCGAGCACGCTACCGAGCACGCTACTGAGCACGCTCTAACTTTAGATCTGCGCCATGGCGACCGAGTTCGCTGCTTTCATGTGCTTGTGTCACACTGCACCCCGCCTACCTGAGGAGCGTCCACACTCAAACCCTAACCCAAAACAGCCACAATGGCCCTCCAAGGGAAGTGCATCATGGGAAAAACCCTAACCCAAAACAGCCACAATGGCCCTCCAAGGAAAGTGCATCATGGGAAAGGGACTCTACTGAAATCTGGGACCTGGTTGCTTTTCACATAGGGGTGGGGTGGGGGGGCATTAGGGTTTGCAGGTACTGTGAGGCAGTGGATGTTTATGAAACCAATGCCGAAGGTTCACACACACACCACACACACACACACACACACACAGATTTGAACACATACACACACATGCCCACACACAAAGTTACGCATGCATACACACACAAGAATCGAGCACATTTGCCGTAACAGTAAGAGTGGAATATGAACAACAAAGAGAAACACACACTTCTAAAATGGCTGATGAATGAAGAGTGTTCCACAGATTTAAATGAGAAGCAACCTCAATTTACAACAGAGACGTGCTTGAGTTACAGGATCATTTCAGCCGCGAAAGGCAAGGTAAAAGCTGTTTCTGTTGGGCGTACGATGGACTTTCGGTTCTTCACATCCAACCAAACACTTACGCTGTTTTTCACATCCTCATAGATCAGCCTGCAAAGCTGTCATTTCAGCCATGGCTGGATCCTGTTTGGAGAGAGGAAACGGGGACTCCCTTTCTTCCTGTCAGCTGTTCCTCTGGCTGAGGGCTGTGTTTGGGGAGAAACTGCACTCTGTTTACATGGTGAAAGACTGCTAGCTGCTGCTAATAGACTGCTGAGAGAGAGCTGGAGCACAGACTGTCACATTAAAGCTCCCAGGCAGCCCGGGCTTGTGAAGCAGTCTCTTCCTCCTGCATCCTGTGTAATTACAGTGGCTTTGAGTCTCTGACACGGATGCCGTTTAAATATTTACCTGGGTAGAGTCACCTGGCTGTCACTTTCCTGTGAGCGGTCTTTGAAACCGTCGTGACACGGGAGGAGAAGGAGACTGGAGACTGTTACTGGAGGAGACCTACTAGACTTTACAAAAATCTCTCTCTCCCTCCCTCTCTCTCTCAATTTAGTTTACTTTGTGGTAAATTTTCTCAGACTTGGAACAAAATAGGCATGTATAATGAGGAGAACTGGCTAGTTTAGTAAATATTGCTTGTTCTAGATAGGCAGAATTCACCTTTTGCAAATTCCCACTCATGTGCCTGTGTTCTCTGTGCTTGTGTGCCTGTTTTCTCCAGGTGTGTGTACCTGTGTTCTCTGTGCTTGTGTGCCTGTGCTCTCTGGGCTTGTGTACCTGTGTTCTCTGTGCTCATGTGCCTGTGTTCTCTCTGGGCCTGTGTACCTGTGTTCTCCAGGTTTGTGTACCTGTGTTCTCCAGGTTTGTGTTCTCCAGGTTTGTGTACCTGTGTTCTCCGGGTTTGTGTTCTCCAGGTTTGTGTAGCTGTGTTCTCCAGGTTTGTGTAGCTGTGTTCTCCGGGTTTGTGTTCTCCAGGTTTGTGTAGCTGTGTTCTCCAGGTTTGTGTAGCTGTGCTTCTCTCTCCTGGGGACTGTCAGGGGTTACGGGCTCCATGCTTACAGTCCTTCCTTTGACTCCTGCATTGAACCCAATGCTCATTTTTATTCATAATTCATTATTCATGCACCTTTTTTTCATTATTCTCAATATCACCGGTCACTGAAAATGGCCAGTTTCTTACATTTGAACGGATGAAAATCTACAAAGTGGAGTGCTAAGCCACTTTATAATGTGAATGTTACATTTTAATGACATTTCTGCAGAGTTGTGTATAACGAGGCTGTTGCGTCTTAATAAAACTCTACAGAGTTTTGTGTGTAAGGCGGCGCCTACATTTTGGTAACATTTATGTAGAGTTGTGTATATAAAGCAGCTATTACATTTTAATAACATTTCTGCAAAGTTATGTATGTATATGCTGAGTCGCATATATAGTGTGGGTATTCAGTTTTAATGGCTTGGCTGACTTGGTATGTAACAAGGCTGTTACATTTTAATAGCATTGATGCGGAGTTATGTAAAGATGCTGGAATGCCATACCCACCCCCCCCCCCCCCCCCCCCCCCCCCCCAGACACACACACACGTGCACACACACACGCACACACACACACACACACACACACAAGATGGCCGACGGCAGTCAGGGTGGCGCGTTTTGCTGATGTCACAGGACCTGCTCTGATTGGCTCTCTCAGTGAAAGACAGAAGGCCTCCACATCTCTACAGTAACAGACACTGCAGACTGAGGTACTGAAGCTCACCCCAGTGTTCACCCACACCCCACAACAAGGACCGTTCACAAAAAGCATTATATACAGTATAGCGTATATATAATGTCATTTCTAAATAGGGACCCTAAAAGTGAATGTCATTCATTAATTTTCTACCTCAAAAAATATCTTTTGATCCAACAGTGTCACTTCTGCAGCATCTTCTTATGGGTTCGATTGGTTCAGCAAAAAGACTCAACTAGGCCTCGTCTCAAGTCTATGGGCAAGACGAATCTAGCAACAAATCTGCTGTAAAGCCAAAAATAATTCAAATGAACCCCATTATTTCAGAAATGTGTAATTATGTGGAGCATGTGTGGGTACCTCCATATCCATAATGAACTATTTCTCAAATATTTTCATTTTTATGATAAACTTGCTAACGAGTTAAGTGGTGAAGTGCAGCTCTCGCTGGATCATCCGTCGACTTGCTTTCATTTTAGAGTCTAATGAGAGGCCATTTTCCTGGACTAATTAAGTCTGATAAAATACACTCTGCAGACCTGTCACTGGCCCCAAAGACATTTCTCAAGGTAAGACTATAGCATTCATTCTGACTATTCCAAAGTTATTTTTTGTTACCTTGTAAAAAAAAAAAAAAATAATAAAAGAAGCATCAGAAATTAAGAGCTAAATAAAGTTTATGAGCTCTGTGCTTTTCCCATCACCAGTGTAAGTGCCGACCGAAGGAAAATAATTAGTGTCATAAACACTGCAAACAGAGACGCGAGAATCGGCCAAGATGCCCTTCACTCCACCGAGTCTGACACTCCTACTGTCTGCCTGGACACACACACAACGCACACGCACGCACGCACGCACGCACACACACACGCACGGCCACACGCACACACACACATGCACAACACACGCACGGCCACACACACGGCCACACACACGCACACACACACACACGGCACACATACACACACACACGCACGCACACACACACACGCACGGCCACACACACACGCACGGACACACGCACGCACACACACGCCCCCACACGCGCACGCCCACACACACACGCACGCCTGCACGCACGCCCACACACACATGCACACTACCTCACCCTCCTCCTCCTCCTTTCTCACCCAGCCCCTACTCCCCCTCTCCTTCCACCCCTTTTTCACAATGTGGGGGGGGGCAAGGTCTCCTTAACTTTGCTGACTCTTCCCAAAAGCCACTGCTGTCCAGCTACTAAGAACCACGCAAAATAAAATTCATTTGGGGACTGGGGACGGGCTGGCATGTTGTTTGGTGTGCATTAGCTGGAGAGAAACGCCACCTCATTACAGCCTACTCCAGACCCCCCCCCCCCCCCCGCCCCCCCCCCCCCCTCCTCTTTAGCTCATTGTGAAGATAAAGAGACACGATAGTGAATTTTGTTTTCCAATTGTGTTATTTAAAATAGGAATGACTGGGCTTGCTGGAGTAAAGCAGCGGCTTTAATAAGCCAGGACAGGATGTGTGATAGAGACAATTGCGTGCAGCATAAAAACCACTTCATCACTGCCAGATTTGGGCAGAATTCAATTTCGGACGGTCGCTGTGCGTCTCCTTATCTCGTTTCTCCAGCACAGAGCCAGAGTCAGATAGTGATAGTAATAATATCGTTCAGAAAGCCAGAGGAGAAAAACATGCAAGTTACATGAAGTGAGAAATGGAGAGAGAGGCGACAGCTGGGCTAGAGGAAGCCGCTGTCCCCCTTCCTCCTCCTCCTCCTCCTCTTTCTCCCTGTCACCCGGTGATGGATTACCTTTCTCTTCTGTCCCCAGACATCTCCTCTTAGGTTTGCCATTTTCACAGCCGAATATTTACAGTGTGTCTCCAGCCGACGCCCCTAAAAACCCTCCATTTTAGCGTCTTAAAAACCCTCCACTTTAAAAACCCTCCATTTTAGCGTCTAAAAAACCCTCCATTTTAGCGTCTTAAAAAACCCTCCACTTTAGCATCTCAAAAAAACCCTCCATTTGAGAATCTTAAAACCATTCATTTCAGTGTTGGTCGAGGGACGGCGGCCAGCCCGGAGGCTGTACATGTTCTGGGTTGGGGGGGCGAGTTTCCTGGGTCGGGGGGGTTGGGGGGCTGCTTCTTCTCTGGTCTGTTGTCTCGGGGGAGTGAGGGGGTTGCGGGTTTTGATCGATGCGCTGCTGTGTGAGATGTGAGGAGCGTGCTGTGTCCCGGCGAGAGCGGGGTGGCTCTCTCACACAGTAATGGAAAACCTTTCCACAAAAACATCCTCTGCGGCCCGGGGTGGGGGGCGGCGTGGAGTCAGTAATTCAGTCAGTCATTATTCTGAGCGTGTGTGCACAGGCTGAGAAACAGCCCTTCTGCTTCTGTTTGGGGGGGGGGGGGGGCACAGCTGCCCCATGCTGGTCAGTGTGTTCAGGGCTGGTCACTTAGTCCTCCGCACTGGATATCCAGTAATCCCGTACCATCTGAGGGGAGCCACACTTTAAAAAAAGTGTTATTAAAAATGACTTTACCCCTCAGTAGCCCGCGGGGCGGGGCGGGGGGGGCGGGGGGGGGGGGGTACCCGGCAGACGGAACGTTCTGGCGTTCCTGCGTCTGAGAGCCGTGAAGCAGGCGGAGACGCTGTGGGGTCACTGTGCAGCCTTCAGCTGCTGTGGGGTCACTGTGGGGTCACTGCGGGGTCACTGCGGGGTCACTGTGCAGCCTTCAGCTGCTGCGGGGTCACTGTGGGGTCACTGCGGGGTCACTGTGCAGCCTTCAGCTGCTGCGGGGTCACTGTGGGGTCACTGCGGGGTCACTGTGCAGCCTTCAGCTGCTGCGGGGTCACTGTGCAGCCTTCAGCTGCTGCGGGGTCACTGCGCAGCCTTCAGCTGCTGCGGGGTCACTGCGCAGCCTTCAGCTGCTGCGGGGTCACTGTGCAGCCTTCAGCTGCTGCTCTGAGCGTCGAACTGGGTCATAAAAAGCTCTCTCCATTCTTCATCCTCTCTCTCTGTCTCTGTCTCCCTCCCTCCCTCTCTCTTCCCCTGTCTCTCTCTGTCTCTCCCTCTGTCGCTCTCCTCTCTCTCTCTTTCCCCTTCTCTCCTCTCTGCTTGTTAACTAGCTGCACAGTGAAAACAGGTGAAAGTCTTTACTGTTGATGGAAAAGTCAGTGAGTGAAATGGTCACAGGTCTGGTATCTGTTAAGGCTCTGTTCCAGTGTGTGGATGGGCCCCATGGTCTGGTATCTGTTAAGGCTCTGTTCCAGTGTGTGGATGGGCCCCATGGTCTGGTATCTGCTAAGGCTCTGTTCCAGTGTGTGGATGGGCCCCATGGTCTGGTATCTGTTAAGGCTCTGTTCCAGTGTGTGGATGGGCCCTATGGTCTGGTATCTGTTAAGGCTCTGTTCCAGTGTGTGGATGGGCCCCATGGTCTGGTATCTGTTAAGGCTCTGTTCCTCACATGCATACAGACTACATTAGTACATATAATTTATTTATACATTTTTAAATAATGTGACAGTAAGGGGAACATGGAATGTGCTTTATTTGATCTTCACAAGTCCAGTTAGGAAACACATGCCCTCCGGTGCTGAATGGGAGGAAGTCCTCCAGGGTCTCTGTTCATGTTTTGTTGCATAATTGGTCCAATAAATGAAACATTAGATCCTGAACTGACCCCAGTGGACCAGAACATGAACAATATCCCTGTACAGAGAGGACCTGAACACACACACACACACACACACATGTGCACGCTCATACGGACACACACTAAACACACGCAAGCATGCACGCACACACATTCACTACTACACTACACACAATACATTAAGATGGAGTGGTGATGCGTAGTGCTTGCTTGTAAAAACATAGCACATGTCGGTGAGTTTGGCTCGCTCTCCTGTTTGCTGGTTGTGCTCTCTCTCTCCTGTTTCCTGGCTGTGCTCGCTCTCTCCTGTTTGCTGGCTGTGCTCGCTCTCTCCTGTATGCTGGCTGTGCTCTCTCTCTCCTGTATGCTGGCTGTGCTAGCTCTCTCCTGTATGCTGGCTGTGCTCGCTCTCTCCTGTATGCTGGCTGTGCTCGCTCTCTCCTGTATGCTGGCTGTGCTCGCTCTCTCCTGTTTGCTGGCTGTGCTCGCTCTCTCCTGTTTTCTGGCTGTGCTCGCTCTCTCCTGTATGCTGGCTGTGCTCGCTCTCTCCTGTATGCTGGCTGTGCTCGCTCTCTCCTGTTTGCTGGCTGTGCTCGCTCTCTCCTGTTTGCTGGCTGTGCTCGCTCTCTCCTGTTTGCTGGCTGTGCTCGCTCTCTCCTTGTGTGGCTGTGCTCGCTCTCTCCTGTATGCTGACTGTGCTCGCTCTCTCCTGTTTCCTGGCTGTGCTCGCTCTCTCCTGTTTCCTGGCTGTGCTCGCTCTCTCCTGTATGCTGGCTGTGCTCGCTCTCTCCTGTATGCTGGCTGTGCTCGCTCTCTCCTGTTTCCTGGCTGTGCTCGCTCTCTCTCCTTGTGTGGCTGTGCTCGCTCTCTCCTGTTTCCTGGCTGTGCTTGCTCTCTCCTGTATGCTGACTGTGCTCGCTCTCTCCTGTTTCCTGGCTGTGCTCGCTCTCCCCTGTTTGCTGGCTGTGCTCGCTCTCTCCTTGTGTGGCTGTGCTCGCTCTCTCCTGTTTTTGCTGGCTGTGCTCGCTCTCTCCTGTTTGCTGGCTGTGCTCGCTCTCTCCTGTTTGCTGGCTGTGCTCGCTCTCTCCTTGTGTGGCTGTGCTCGCTCTCTCCTGTATGCTGACTGTGCTCGCTCTCTCCTGTTTCCTGGCTGTGCTCGCTCTCTCCTGTTTCCTGGCTGTGCTCGCTCTCTCCTGTATGCTGGCTGTGCTCGCTCTCTCCTGTATGCTGGCTGTGCTCGCTCTCTCCTGTTTCCTGGCTGTGCTCGCTCTCTCCTTGTGTGGCTGTGCTCGCTCTCTCCTTGTGTGGCTGTGCTCGCTCTCTCCTGTTTCCTGGCTGTGCTCGCTCTCTCCTGTATGCTGACTGTGCTCGCTCTCTCCTGTTTCCTGGCTGTGCTCGCTCTCCCCTGTTTGCTGGCTGTGCTCGCTCTCTCCTTGTGTGGCTGTGCTCGCTCTCTCCTGTTTGCTGGCTGTGCTCGCTCTCTCCTGTTTGCTGGCTGTGCTCGCTCTCTCCTGTTTCCTGGCTGTGCTCGCTCTCTCCTGTATGCTGGCTGTGCTCGCTCTCTCCTGTATGCTGGCTGTGCTCGCTCTCTCCTGTATGCTGGCTGTGCTCGCTCTCTCCTGTATGCTGGCTGTGCTCGCTCTCTCCTGTTTCCCTGGCTGTGCTCGCTCTCTCCTGTTTGCTGGCTGTGCTCGCTCTCCTGTTTGCTGACTGTGCTCGCTCTCTCCTGTATGCTGGCTGTGCTCGCTCTCTCCTGTTTGCTGGCTGTGCTCGCTCTCTCCTGTTTTCTGGCTGTGCTCGCTCTCTCCTGTTTCCTGGCTGTGCTCGCTCTCTCTCCTGTTTGCTGGCTGTGCTCGCTCTCCTGTATGCTGGCTGTGCTCGCTCTCTCCTGTTTGCTGGCTGTGCTCGCTCTCTCCTTGTGTGGCTGTGCTCGCTCTCTCCTGTTTGCTGGCTGTGCTCGCTCTCTCCTTGTGTGGCTGTGCTCGCTCTCTCCTGTTTGCTGGCTGTGCTCGCTCTCTCCTGTTTCCTGGCTGTGCTCGCTCTCTCCTGTTTCCTGGCTGTGCTCGCTCTCTCCTTGTGTGGCTGTGCTCGCTCTCTCCTGTATGCTGGCTGTGCTCGCTCTCTCCTGTTTGCTGGCTGTGCTCGCTCTCTCCTGTATGCTGGCTGTGCTCGCTCTCTCCTGTATGCTGACTGTGCTCGCTCTCTCCTGTATGCTGGCTGTGCTCGCTCTCTCCTGTATGCTGGCTGTGCTCGCTCTCTCCTGTTTCCTGGCTGTGCTCGCTCTCTCCTTGTGTGGCTGTGCTCGCTCTCTCCTGTTTCCTGGCTGTGCTCGCTCTCTCCTGTATGCTGGCTGTGCTCGCTCTCTCCTGTTTGCTGGCTGTGCTCGCTCTCCCCCTGTTTGCTGGCTGTGCTCGCTCTTCCATCCTTGTGTGGCTGTGCTCGCGCTCTCTCCTGTTTGCTGGCTGTGCTCGCTCTCTCCTGTTTGCTGGCTGTGCTCGCTCTCTCCTGTTTGCTGGCTGTGCTCGCTCTCTCCTTGTGTGGCTGTGCTCGCTCTCTCCTGTATGCTGACTGTGCTCGCTCTCTCCTGTTTCCTGGCTGTGCTCGCTCTCTCCTGTTTCCTGGCTGTGCTCGCTCTCTCCTGTATGCTGGCTGTGCTCGCTCTCTCCTGTATGCTGGCTGTGCTCGCTCTCTCCTGTTTCCTGGCTGTGCTCGCTCTCTCCTTGTGTGGCTGTGCTCGCTCTCTCCTGTTTCCTGGCTGTGCTCGCTCTCTCCTGTTTCCTGGCTGTGCTCGCTCTCCCCTGTTTGCTGGCTGTGCTCGCTCTCTCCTTGTGTGGCTGTGCTCGCTCTCTCCTGTTTGCTGGCTGTGCTCGCTCTCTCCTGTTTGCTGGCTGTGCTCGCTCTCTCCTGTTCCTGGCTGTGCTCGCTCTCTCCTGTATGCTGGCTGTGCTCGCTCTCTCCTGTATGCTGGCTGTGCTCGCTCTCTCCTGTATGCTGGCTGTGCTCGCTCTCTCCTTTTTCCTGGCTGTGCTCGCTCTCTCCTGTTTGCTGGCTGTGCTCGCTCTCCTGTTTGCTGACTGTGCTCGCTCTCTCCTGTATGCTGGCTGTGCTCGCTCTCTCCTGTATGCTGGCTGTGCTCGCTCTCTCCTGTTTGCTGGCTGTGCTCGCTCTCTCCTGTTTTCTGGCTGTGCTCGCTCTCTCCTGTTTCCTGGCTGTGCTCGCTCTCTCCTGTTTGCTGGCTGTGCTCGCTCTCCTGTATGCTGGCTGTGCTCGCTCTCTCCTGTTTGCTGGCTGTGCTCGCTCTCTCCTTGTGTGGCTGTGCTCGCTCTCTCCTGTTTGCTGGCTGGTGCTCGCTCTCTCCTTGTGTGGCTGTGCTCGCTCTCTCCTGTTTGCTGGCTGTGCTCGCTCTCTCCTGTTTGCTGGCTGTGCTCGCTCTCTCCTGTTTGCTGGCTGTGCTCGCTCTCTCCTTGTGTGGCTGTGCTCGCTCTCTCCTGTATGCTGACTGTGCTCGCTCTCTCCTGTTTCCTGGCTGTGCTCGCTCTCCTCCTGTTTCCTGGCTGTGCTCGCTCTCTCCTGTATGCTGGCTGTGCTCGCTCTCTCCTGTATGCTGGCTGTGCTCGCTCTCTCCTGTTTCCTGGCTGTGCTCGCTCTCTCCTTGTGTGGCTGTGCTCGCTCTCTCCTTGTGTGGCTGTGCTCGCTCTCACTCCTGTTTCCTGGCTGTGCTCGCTCTCTCCTGTATGCTGACTGTGCTCGCTCTCTCCTGTTTCCTGGCTGTGCTCGCTCTCCCCTGTTTGCTGGCTGTGCTCGCTCTCTCCTTGTGTGGCTGTGCTCGCTCTCTCCTGTTTGCTGGCTGTGCTCGCTCTCTCCTGTTTGCTGGCTGTGCTCGCTCTCTCCTGTTTTCCTGGCTGTGCTCGCTCTCTCCTGTATGCTGGCTGTGCTCGCTCTCTCCTGTATGCTGGCTGTGCTCGCTCTCTCCTGTTTCCTGGCTGTGCTCGCTCTCTCCTGTTTGCTGGCTGTGCTCGCTCTCCTGTTTGCTGACTGTGCTTGCTCTCTCCTGTATGCTGGCTGTGCTCGCTCTCTCCTGTATGCTGGCTGTGCTCGCTCTCTCCTGTTTTCTGGCTGTGCTCGCTCTCTCCTGTTTCCTGGCTGTGCTCGCTCTCTCCTGTATGCTGGCTGTGCTCGCTCTCTCTCCTGTTTGCTGGCTGTGCTCGCTCTCTCCTTGTGTGGCTGTGCTCGCTCTCTCCTGTTTGCTGGCTGTGCTCGCTCTCTCCTTGTGTGGCTGTGCTCGCTCTCTCCTGTTTGCTGGCTGTGCTCGCTCTCTCCTGTTTCCTGGCTGTGCTCGCTCTCTCCTGTTTCCTGGCTGTGCTCGCTCTCTCCTTGTGTGGCTGTGCTCGCTCTCTCCTGTATGCTGACTGTGCTCGCTCTCTCCTGTTTGCTGGCTGTGCTCGCTCTCTCCTGTATGCTGGCTGTGCTCGCTCTCTCCTGTATGGCTGACTGTGCTCGCTCTCTCCTGTATGCTGGCTGTGCTCGCTCTCTCCTGTATGCTGGCTGTGCTCGCTCTCTCCTGTTTCCTGGCTGTGCTCGCTCTCTCCTTGTGTGGCTGTGCTCGCTCTCTCCTGTTTCCTGGCTGTGCTCGCTCTCTCCTGTATGCTGGCTGTGCTCGCTCTCTCCTGTTTGCTGGCTGTGCTCGCTCTCCCCTGTTTGCTGGCTGTGCTCGCTCTCTCCTTGTGTGGCTGTGCTCGCTCTCTCCTGTTTGCTGGCTGTGCTCGCTCTCTCCTGTTTGCTGGCTGTGCTCGCTCTCTCCTGTTTGCTGGCTGTGCTCGCTCTCTCCTTGTGTGGCTGTGCTCGCTCTCTCCTGTATGCTGACTGTGCTCGCTCTCTCCTGTTTCTGGCTGTGCTCGCTCTCTCCTGTTTCCTGGCTGTGCTCGCTCTCTCCTGTATGCTGGCTGTGCTCGCTCTCTCCTGTTTGCTGGCTGTGCTCGCTCTCTCCTGTTTGCTGGCTGTGCTCGCTCTCTCCTGTATGCTGGCTGTGCTCGCTCTCTCCTGTTTCCTGGCTGTGCTCGCTCTCTCCTTGTGTGGCTGTGCTCGCTCTCTCCTGTTTCCTGGCTGTGCTCGCTCTCTCCTGTATGCTGACTGTGCTCGCTCTCTCCTGTTTCCTGGCTGTGCTCGCTCTCCCCTGTTTGCTGGCTGTGCTCGCTCTCTCCTGTTTGCTGGCTGTGCTCGCTCTCTCCTGTTTGCTGGCTGTGCTCGCTCTCTCCTGTTTCCTGGCTGTGCTCGCTCTCTCCTGTATGCTGGCTGTGCTCGCTCTCTCCTGTATGCTGGCTGTGCTCGCTCTCTCCTGTTTCCTGGCTGTGCTCGCTCTCTCCTGTTTGCTGGCTGTGCTCGCTCTCCTGTTTGCTGACTGTGCTCGCTCTCTCCTGTATGCTGGCTGTGCTCGCTCTCTCCTGTATGCTGGCTGTGCTCGCTCTCTCCTGTTTGCTGGCTGTGCTCGCTCTCTCCTGTTTTCTGGCTGTGCTCGCTCTCTCCTGTTTCCTGGCTGTGCTCGCTCTCTCCTGTTTGCTGGCTGTGCTCGCTCTCCTGTATGCTGGCTGTGCTCGCTCTCTCCTGTTTGCTGGCTGTGCTCGCTCTCTCCTTGTGTGGCTGTGCTCACTCTCTCCTGTTTGCTGGCTGTGCTCGCTCTCTCCTTGTGTGGCTGTGCTCGCTCTCTCCTGTTTGCTGGCTGTGCTCGCTCTCTCCTGTTTCCTGGCTGTGCTCGCTCTCTCTCCTGTTTCCTGGCTGTGCTCGCTCTCTCCTTGTGTGGCTGTGCTCGCTCTCTCCTGTATGCTGGCTGTGCTCGCTCTCTCCTGTTTGCTGGCTGTGCTCGCTCTCTCCTGTATGCTGGCTGTGCTCGCTCTCTCCTGTATGCTGACTGTGCTCGCTCTCTCCTGTATGCTGGCTGTGCTCGCTCTCTCCTGTATGCTGGCTGTGCTCGCTCTCTCCTGTTTCCTGGCTGTGCTCGCTCTCTCCTTGTGTGGCTGTGCTCGCTCTCTCCTGTTTCCTGGCTGTGCTCGCTCTCTCCTGTATGCTGGCTGTGCTCGCTCTCTCCTGTTTGCTGGCTGTGCTCGCTCTCTCTTTGTGTGGCTGTGCTCGCTCTCTCCTGTATGCTGGCTGTGCTCGCTCTCTTCTGTATGCTGGCTGTGCTCGCTCTCTCCTGTTTGCTGGCTGTGCTCGCTCTCTCCTTGTGTGGCTGTGCTCGCTCTCTCCTGTATGCTGGCTGTGCTCGCTCTCTCCTGTTTGCTGGCTGTGCTCACTCTCTCCTTGTGTGGCTGTGCTCGCTCTCTCCTGTATGCTGGCTGTGCTCGCTCTCTCCTGTTTGCTGGCTGTGCTCGCTCTCTCCTTGTGTGGCTGTGCTCGCTCTCTCCTGTATGCTGGCTGTGCTCGCTCTCTCCTGTATGCTGACTGTGCTCGCTCTCTCCTGTTTGCTGGCTGTTTATCTGTGAGATTAGACTTGTCAGCATTTTCAGCACTGAAACGGCACACTGCACTTACCACGGACGTCACATCACAAGGACACAGTCCTCCGAAGGCAGTCCCAGCACTTTAAATGATGATTTGATGCATTGATGTTTATGGTGTCGCAGGCCATCCAATCACCATCCATTATGGGGGTGTGTACGTGGCTAGTGTTTCCACTGGGCCTCTTCTCCACACATTTCCCTCGCAGGGAAGGGCTGCCGTGTACATTTAGCTGGTTTGTGTTGACAGAAATATGTAAGGTGCCTGAAAATGAAAACTGTTATTGATGTGCTTGCATCTGTCTGTCTGCCTCTCTGGGATCTATTATTCAAAGTAGTCACTGTAACGTCCATAGTGTGTTTGTCCTACGTGTGTTATAATACTTTAGCCTGGTGCTAACCAGGACGTTGCCCTTTCAAATGTAAGCTCTAAAATATATTGAGGACATTGTTCATTTAGAATCCCGATGTTCAGGTGCATTTGTTTATGTAAAATAAAAAAAATAATAATTTTGTGACAAAAACTCACTACAGAAAACATTAATGAAAGTGAGTCTGTTGTCACTGTGTTTGATCTTAGTTACGTGTAGTGAATCTCACAGGGTTTCTGAGCAGAATTAAGCTGAATGTATGAATGGTGATTGGTTGTTTGACCCCCTGGGAAAGATGCTCATGTGCCAACGTGGTTGTGTCCAGGGGCAGAACAGTACACCTGTGCCACTGGTGAGTGGCTTTGGCTAAAATTGGCTGCTGAATAAATAAAGTGTGCATGGAGATTGCTGGAGAGCGCAGGCTAGTGTTGACTGATTGTGTCCTTGTGAGGCGCAGCCCAAGGTCTGGTCTTGCTGAGGGCATAATGGTGTGAAATGCATTGAATTGCAGAACAGGCCGATTTGCTTGGCGGAGCGTTGTGTTGCCATGGAAACCTCTGTGCCTGGCCTGGGGGTGTGCTGCAGATTGGCACTGGAGTAAGTGGTTTATTTATTTAATAAGCGAGTGGACAGTTCAGCACTGTTTTCATTACTGTAGCTGTCAGAGAACACTGTTGGTCAGTGTTTAGTATCGCACTCAAAAACAGCAGCTCTGAACCCCTCTTTGGAATAACTCCACAATATGACAATCAAACTCTTCCAGCTCCAGCATCCAACATTCAAACTCTTACAGCTCCAGCATTCAAACTCTTACAGCTCCAACATTCAAAGTCCTACAGCTCCAACATACGACAGTCAATCTTCAGCACCAGTTCACCTTTGTTAGCTGAGCTACTCAGGGAGATAAAAAAGAACTATGCATATATATTTTTGATTTCTAAAAGTTTTAAAATCAAGACCAAGTTTGTTGTGCTACTTAAAAATCAAGAAAATAACGAAATCTCCGTGATTCATATTCCAGCTCAGCTTCCTGCTTTCTAATGCGCTCATATAATGGGTGATGATTACATGAACAGCGCACGGTGAAGTCACCACGGCGTATTTTCCGGGAAGAATGGCGGGATTTGTGCCCTCATTCAGCTCCACACAAACGACAGCGATTAATAATTGCCTTAATCACCCAGCAGATTAGTTATTGAATGCTGGCTTTGCGCGCTTGTGCTTTTCTGTGTTCTTAATTGCCTCAGAACCTCGTTATACCTGGAGCGGCATGGAAATCATTCCAAAATCCCCCGCTCTCCTGTAACTCCTGCGAGGAGGGGTGGGGGGGGGGGGGGGGACAAACACATTTGAATGCTCATAACAGAACGGCGTTCCTCTGTAATCAGTGTGATTGGCTGTTTCCCTCCCCCCGTGCTCGTATCCGCGGTGCCATGGCGGCACGTGGGCGGGCTCTGGCGCTGGTTTCCCCTGGCGGAAGTGGGCTTCCGCAGTGCACACTGGTTCATATTGTAACAGGATGTTCACTTACAGAACTACACAGACAGTTATTGCCCTTAGCTTGTCAATGGTGGAGTCCATTCCCACACAGGATGTTTCAGGGCTTTTTATCAGAAAGTTTTCGTCAAAAAAGTATTTCCAAAAAGCACAGCACGCACCAGCAAGATCCACGTCGGCCCAGCAAGGCGTTTTGATAGCGGTACGGACGATGTCTGTATGGACAGACAGACGGACGTGTTTGCGGCTGCCATCAGTGCTTCTGTGTCTTTATGTTCAGGGGCCTGAGCCCGGTCGCCCCCCTGCCCTCGCACGGCTGTGCCTGTGGAGCTCTGATCGCTTGGCAACCAGAGCGGGTTCTCCCGAGCTCATTTCGATCAGTAATAATGCAGCAGCTGCTCTTCACCATTTCCACATGCACAGCGGAAAACTTTAATGGCTGGATTTTTTTTTAAAAACATCGACCTAATGTTTGATGACACTTATTACAAAGTTGGCCAATTATACAACAGGCTTTCAACTGGAATGAGAGAAAACGGCGTACGCTCTTTTCTGTATTTAAATACGGGCTGCCCGTTGCTTTAATGGCCGAGCCTCCCCGCGACTCTGACTCTGACTCTGACGCCGCTGCCTCGTGCGAACGCGAGGTCGCTTAAGGTTGCGCTGGCTCTTCACACAGACCCCCCTCAGACCCCCCCTCTTCATTACAGCCTCAGACACCGCAAACAGAAGGAAGATTAAAAGAGATTTTAGGAGATTAGGAGACGAGCCACTTCAGATTCGCGTTTAGGGCAACGCCTGCGACCACTCGATGTAATTAATACCCTCTGTATCGGTGATACGTCCTTCACCTCACTGAGATGGAAACCGCTTCAGTTTCACTTGCAATCACCCCTGATGCCAGATTTCTCTTTTTCTTTAATTACACTTTACTGGTATTTCCTTGAATAGCTGATAGATTCAAAAGTACACAGGAGACTAGCCATTAACACCTTCCATTGATTTTAACCCCTGTTTACTTCTTAATGGTAGAGTACCAGTTTTCACCGACTTATACTTATTGCACTCTAATAACCTTTTAGTTTGGCTCTGGTTTTAGAGCACTGCCTGTCTTCAGCCTGTTTTAAGCACTGAACAGGAGAGAAAGAAGGAGAGAGGGAGTAAGGAGGAGAGTAATGGATGGAAGGATGGTAAAGCAGGAGAGGAGGAGGTTTTTAAATTTAAAGGTAATTTTGCTGAAGCTCAGAAGCAGAGCGTGGTCGTCACGCCAGTTTGGGCTGGGAAGACTCACATTTACTCTCTATTTACTGTCAGTACGGGTTTGCCGGGAGCAAATTGCACAAGGACAGGACAATCTTACCGCCATTTCATCTAATGGAAGCAGCATCGAGAGTTCAGATGAGCCAAACTGGAGGGAATTAGCTGCATGCGTGTGCGTGCGTGCACTCGCTGGCGATAATGCTACCTTTAACTAAGAATCAAATTGTTTTAGAGACGTGGATAAATGGCTATACATGGTCTTTATATTTAGATATTTGTTGTAGTATAACAGTTTAAAATAATTTATAAACGGAGCACCACTGCAGTATTGGGTGCAGGTGAGGTTTCTGACGGAAAGTTCTATGGCCTGAAGGTGCTGTTGTGCTGTTTCATCGATGAGGACATTAACCTCTGCATATCTGCACAAGGAGACCGATGTTTTTAACCCCCTCCCCCCCTTAACAAAGAAAGCCAAGTTTTTCACATTTTCACATCCCCTTGAGGACCACCTCATAAGCTGAATAATAAGCGAGAGTACCTTTCAGGGGTATTGATTGCGCGCTTTTATGGTATTACATCTTCAGCACGGTTGTGTTTTCCACGGGAGGAAGACGGATGTGTGAGGCGCTCCCCCTCTTACGGAACGGAGGGTACGCAGTAGGACCCGGAGCAGGTGGGCTCGGTCAGGGCCTCCTGCACCAGGAGGTGCAGGAGCAGGTGGGCTCGGTCAGGGCCTCCTGCACCAGGAGGTGCAGGAGCAGGTGGACTCGGTCAGGGCCTCCTGCACCAGGAGGTGCAGGAGCAGGTGGGCTCGGTCAGGGAGGCGTCTGACGGAGGCCGCCACACTCTGTATTTAACCGGAACCTTCTCACACCCCTGAGACAGGAGGCCAGCGGGTGTCCGGCCCCTTCAGCCTTCATAACCACCATCCTCTTCCTCCCTACCAGCCGCTAGTGAATGCAGTAACCCTAACCCTAACCCTACAGCACGCTGGTATGCAGCAGCTCTATACGTAAATGCTTGTCATATTTTGTCAATTTCACTCTGAGATGCCATTCGTTGGTTTAAAGGCATTAACCTCTCTGTCAGTCAGAAGAGCAGAGTCAGGCTCATCTTTATTTGCGATATCCCACAGGGTTCAGTCCCCAGGTGTGTAGGGCTCAGTCCCCAGGTGTGTAGGGTTCAGGTGTGCAGGACTCAGTCCCCAGGTGTGTAGGGTTCAGGTGTGCAGGGTTCAATCCCCAGGTGTGCAGTTCCCAGGTGTGCTGTTCACTCAGGTGTGTAGGGCTCAGTCCCCAGGTGTGTAGGGCTCAGTCCCCAGGTGTGTAGGGCTCAGTCCCCAGGTGTGTAGGGCTCAGTCCCCAGGTGTGTAGGGCTCAGGTGTGTAGGGTTCAGTCCCCAGGTGTGTAGGGCTCAGGTGTGTAGGGCTCAGTCCCCAGGTGTGTAGGGCTCAGTCCCCAGGTGTGTAGGGCTCAGGTGTGTAGGGTTCAGTCCCCAGGTGTGTAGGCTCAGGTGTGTAGGGCTCAGTCCCCAGGTGTGTAGGGCTCAGTCCCCAGGTGTGTAGGGCTCAGGTGTGTAGGGTTCAGTCCCCAGGTGTGTAGGGCTCAGTCCCCAGGTGTGTAGGGCTCAGTCCCCAGGTGTGTAGGGTTCAGTCCCCAGGTGTGCTGTTCGCTCAGGTGTGTAGGGTTCAGTCCCCAGGTGCGTAGGGTTCAGTCCCCAGGTGTGTAGGGTTCAGTCCCCAGGTGTGCTGTTCGCTCAGGTGTGCTTGAGATGGCGGATAGTATGTAACCATGGAAACCCGGGATGATTGAATAGCCGCGAGGGGCTTAAACGTGCGCGCTAATGCGTGCGCTCTCCCTCCGTTATCGCCATGGGAACAAATGGAGCCACAGAGTCCAGACATCAGTGATGAGGCCAAACCGTGGGCATCGGCACTTTGGCTGTGCTGCTGTGCTGCTGTGCTGCTGTGCTGTTGTGCTGTGCTGCTGTGCTGTGCTGCTGTGCTGCTGTGTGCGGCTGTGCTGCTGTGCTGTTGTGCTGTTGTGCTGCTGTGCTGTTGTGTTTGTGGAGGTGAGTGGAGCAGACTGCTGGGACAGGCGGGGAAGCTCATTCCCAGCCTGTGGAGGACTAAAGACAGGCTAACGGGTCGGAGGCGGGGCCTGTGGGCCTGAGCAGCACGGATTGGCTGAGACGGGCTAATAGTGTCACGTACTGGCAAACTTGGTCGAGTTCCACAGGTTTCAGCTGAGTCAGAATCCCAGAGAACCTGCTGCCACCCTGTTAACATCTCCCTCCAAACAAAACCAAACTTTAACACAAGCGTGATCAGAACAGCAGCGAGCACTTCCTGCTGAGCTTAGCAGAGCCGGTCTTAAAGGTCACAGATTTCCCAGAAGCCTTTGTGCTTTTGGAGGAACAGCTGGCTGCTGAAATGGTGCTGATTTCGGGTTCTCTCTCTCTCTCTCTGTCTCTCTCCCTCCCTCTCTCTTTCCCTCTCTCTCTCTCTCACTCTCTCTCTCTCTCTCTCTCTGTCTCTCTCCCTCCCTCTCTCTTTCCCTCTCTCTCTCTCTCTCCTCTCTCTCTCTCTCTCTCTCTCTCTCCTGCTCCCCTCTCTCTTCTCTCTCTCTCTCTCTCACCTCTCTCTCTCTCTCTCTCTCTCTCTCCTCTCTCTCTCTCTCTCTCTCTCTCTCTCTCGCTGTCTCTCTCTCTCTCTCTCTCTCTCTCTCCCTCTCTCTCTCTCTCCTCTCTCTCTCGCTGTCTCTCGCTCTCTCCGTTCTGCAGCCGGGGACGAGCAGCAGCTCGGGGGCCTGGGAGCGGGGCCCTGTTTAAGCCCTAATTTGCCTTATCAGCGCGTGTGCGTGGGAGATGCTAATGGTGTGCAGACATGAGAGATAACTTCCGCGTGGCGCTGTTTTCTCTCTGTTTACATTAATAGGATTACTTCTGTATTATTGGCGATGTAATTAAGAACTTTTCCTCCTTAGGCAAAGAGACGCTGTGAAAACTTTCTGTGCTTTGTTCCTGTTTGCTGTGCTGCTAAGGGGAATGGATTCTGGCACCCGCCTCTCGCTGAGAGTGCTCTGCTTGTGTACTGAGGGGCTTCAGCTCCCTGAACCTCCCACAGAAACTGCAGTGACGTCTGACTGGAAGCTTTCGCCAGTGCAGATCTGGCAACCGTAGGCCACAGTGGGGTAGTGTGGGTATATTTGCTGGTGACATTGAGTACTTGTGCGTGCATAGACAAAGGTGCTGTCTTTAGTCATTTCTCTCTTCCTTATCCTTTTATGAAACACACACACACCCACACGTACTCTCACACACACACACACACACACACTCTCTGCAGGAAGGCAGAGCACTTCTGTGAAAGATATTAACCGATTCAATTTGTTGGCGACGTGGTGTGAGGCTAATTTGGTGATGGCAGGGCTCGCCATTAACAAAATCAAAAATATGGAAACGCTTCCCTCTGCGCTTTAACCCTTTCCACGCTGGTGCGGCAGGACCCAGCCTCCCTGCAGCGGCTCTGAGGCCCCTGGGGTTTGGGGGGGGGTTTGGGGGTTTGCGGTTTGGGCCTCAAACTGTAGCCTCACTGAGGTGTCATCGGTTTGGCTGCATCTCCTGACCCCCCCCCCCCCCTTAAATAAATGCTGTTGTGATATTGTGTGTGTGTGTGTGTGCACCCGTTTATGTGCGTGTGTGTGTGTGTACGTGTGTATGGATCACAGTCTGAGTGTGTGTGATGTGTGTGTGAGTGTGTGTGTGTGTGTGCGTTTATGTGTGTGTGTGTGTGTGTGTGTGTGTGCGTTTGTGTGTGTGTGTACGTGTGTATGGATCACAGTCTGAGTGTGTGTGATGTGTGTGTGTGTGTGTGTGCGTTTATGTGTGTGTGTGTGTGTGTGTGTGTGTGAGAGTGTGTGTGGTGAGTGTGTGTGTGTGTGCACGTGCGTTTGTGTGTGTGTGTGTGTGATGTTTGCTCAGTGCACACCTCTATCTGCAGTCCCTGCAGTCCCTGCAGTGTGGGGCCTAATGGACTGCTCTAAAGTGGTAGTTAATGTCTTTTTTTTGACACATCAATTTAGCGGCTTCCGATTCTGAAAAGCGTGTTTCCCACGGAGCCCTGATCGCTCGGCGAGAGGGAAAACAAACGGCTGCACAAGTCTGGCGATCGCGAAGCATGGCGTGCGCGGGATGTCCCAATTTAAATATTTCATCACTGAGTTTAGCGAGGCCCTTAAAGATCACGCTGCCCAGTATGTGAGCTTTATTTGTGGGGGGGCTGATATGCAGACGCTGCTTCCTGTGGCCCCCCAGGCTGGGGAACTCCTCTAAAGGGACCCCCAGTTTTTCCACCCACACAGAATACAGATCAGAAACACTGGCTGGAGGACAGCTGGGCTGTGGACGTTCATTCATCTGTGAGAGAAGTTATTTTTGTAATCTGTTTCGCAGGGTTATTCTCTGAAGCTGTGTGTCTGTAGCATTAGCTGCCCTGAAGCCTGTTAATATTTCACAAGCTTTTTAAAATGTTTTTAAATTTATTTTCTCCCTTAGAGCTGCGGCTAGCCAGCAGTTTGAGCTGACAGACAGCTGTCATGGCGATGTTCGCTAAGTGAACGTGTCATTGCAGCATTGCGTTAGTGAGGGTGGCTCAGACAGGAAGCTCGAGGCTGCTGCGGATATCCAATGAGGGATTTTCACATGTGAATGGAAGCCTTTTTTCTGCAGGCTTTCTGTGGAAAAACATAATATTGTGTGTTGAATGCATAATTTGACACATGCATAAATATTCCCTTTTATTACTGTTGATATAGTGGCTTTTTTTACAGTGTTTATTTATAAATGTTCTGTGCATCCAGTAAAATGCCTTTTCTAAGATATATTGGCTTGGATTCAAACCACACAGTTATGTACCTTCTATGTGCAAATGAATGCTTTTGTTCATGTTCTTTGTTCTTAGCAAACACAGTTTGACAAGTCAAGTAATCACCCAAATGAATATGCCAAATGGTGTTTGTGAGGGGAAAAATAGTCCTTACATTTTTTTTTTTGTAATTTAAAGTTAATGAATAAATCCTAGCCGTTGTCTCAGCCCAGGTGCTTTCCAGTAAAATGCTCGAGTGAATTTGCCTGAGTGAGTTTCCTGGTCAAATAAAAAATGAACACTTGAATTAATTTGCAAGTAAAACTTGTGGGAAAATGTGGATTGAATCCAGACACAAAATCATTAAAACAAAACGGTGTTCTTAGAAGCAGCGGAAAGAGAGGATGTCTGCTGAGAGGATTATAATACCAGCACACCCCTTAACTTCTGCACATGCTCAGATGGTACACTCTTTAACCGCCCCTGTCTGCACATGCTCAGATGGTACACTCTTTAACCGCCCCTGTCTGCACATGCTCAGATGGTACACTCTTTAACCGCCCCTCTGTCTGCACATGCTCAGATGGTACACTCTTTAACCGCCCCTATGTCTGCACATGCTCAGATGGTACACTCTTTAACCGCCCCTGTCTGCACATGCTCAGATGGTACACTCTTTAACCGCCCCTCTGTCTGCACATGCTCAGATGGTACACTCTTTAACCGCACCTCTGTCTGCACATGCTCAGATGTACACAGTTAAATAGAACACAGGCTATGCGCAGGTCTTCCTTCAGCAGATGAAATTATGCGCAGCCTCTCCATTAAAGAGCTTAATCACTGTTCCTGGGGTCTGTGCTAATACAGCAGCACATGACAGGAGAGCAGATGGTGCGCTACACATGCTGTCTCTCACACACGTACATACACACGCATACACACACACACACACACTCACACACACTCACGCATACACACGCATACACACACGCTGTCTCTCACACACATGCACATACACACGTACATACACGCACGCACGCACGCACACACACACATACACACACACACACACACTCACACACTCACACGCACATACACTCACACGCACATACACACACACACTCACGCACACACGCACATATACACACACACATACACACATACACACACACTCACGCACACATACACACGCACACACACACACAGAGGAGTGAATCCTGTCTCTCGTTGATATTCATTGGGCAGGTTGTTTTGGGGTCAGGAGTCACTCCTGCATCCTGCCTCTGCTCCTGTCCGCTGGGCTCAGGATGGCCGCATCACACCACCCCAGCCTGGGAGGAAACACCTGCAGCTGGCTTCAGTAATTGGGTTCTTGTTCAATAAAAGGGCTGTATGTGTGTGTGTGTGTGTGTGTGTGTGTGTGCGTGCGTGTGCGTGCGTGCAAGGGAGAAGACAGGGAGGAGAGAGAGACGGAGGCGTTTCAATCTGATGCTCCCAGTCACCTTTTCCACAGAGCTCGGGTGTTGGGTCCGGGTGTTGGGCCCGGGTGTCAGAGCTTGGGTGTTGGGTCCGGGTGTTGGGCCTGGGTGTCAGAGCTCGGGTGTTGGGTCCGGGTGTTGGGCCCGGGTGTCAGAGCTTGGGTGTTGGGTCCGGGTGTCAGAGCTCGGGTGTTGGGTCCGGGTGTCAGAGCTCGGGTGTTGGGTCCGGGTGTCAGAGCTCGGGTGTTGGGCCCGGGTGTCAGAGCTCGGGTGTTGGGCCCGGGTGTCAGAGCTCAGGTGTTGGGCCTGGGTGTCGGAGCTCGGGTGTTGGGCCCGGGTGTCAGAGCTCGGGTGTTGGGTCTGGGTGTTGGGCCCGGGTGTCAGAGCTCGGGTGTTGGGTCTGGGTGTTGGGCCCGGGTGTCAGAGCTCGGGTGTTGGGTCTGGGTGTTGGGCCCGGGTGTCAGAGCTCGGGTGTTGGGTCTGGGTGTTGGGCCCGGGTGTCAGAGCTCGGGTGTTGGGCCCGGGTGTCAGAGCTCGGGTGTTGGGCCTGGGTGTCAGAGCTCGGGTGTTGGGTCCGGGTGTTGGGCCCGGGTGTTGGGCCCGGGTGTCAGAGCTCGGGTGTTGGGCCCGGGTGTTGGGCCCGGGTGTCAGAGCTCGGGTGTTGGGTCCGGGTGTTGGGCCCGGGTGTCAGAGCTCGGGTGTTGGGTCCGGGTGTTGGGCCCGGGTGTCAGAGCTCGGGTGTTGGGTTCGGGTGTCAGAGCTCGGGTGTTGGGCCTGGGTGTCAGAGCTCGGGTGTTGGGCCTGGGTGTCAGAGCTCGGGTGTTGGGTCCCGGGTGTCAGAGCTCGGGTGTTGGGTCTGGGTGTTGGGCCCGGGTGTCAGAGCTCGGGTGTTGGGCCTGGGTGTTGGGCCCGGGTGTCAGAGCTCGGGTGTTGGGCCTGGGTGTCAGAGCTCGGGTGTTGGGTCCGGGTGTTGGGCCCGGGTGTCAGAGCTCGGGTGTTGGGTCCGGGTGTTGGGCCCGGGTGTCAGGTCCAGCTGTCTTCACTACAGCGCTTCTGCTCCTGTCTCTGGCACTCGTACCCCCGAGGGGGGGCTAACCGGGGCCTCTTCCGTTGAAAGATAAACATCAGCAGCAGGTGCCCTCTGATGTAACTGAGCTACCTTGAATTCCCTCAGTGTGCTTTTGAGTCCAACCTTTAGACACAAGTTCGATTTGTTTTTTTCCTCCTTATCACATTAACATTTTCCTGTCTTCCTTCTTGATCCTGTTATTGTAACTGTGGAAAAACTCATTTTGAGAGTAGGGTGGAGTGATAATATTGTTTGCAGATATGATATAACAAAATTGTACAGCATTGACAGCTGTGATGAGCGAGACTGAAATAGTGTTTTGGAGGTTTGTGTTATCATGAATTTTGGGACTGAAGTGAACAATATTGGCGAGGCAGCAGGTTGCTAATATAGCTGTCATATTGTCCAGACCTAGTAGTGTAGTATGTACTCTGCAGTATGTTGTGTGTGCAGTATGTAGTGTGTAGCATGTGCAGTATTTAAGTAAGAAGCAAGTAAGCACGTGTGTGTTTGTGTGTATGTGCGTGCGTGTGCGCGTGTTGATGTGTGTATTTCCTTGTTATGAACAAACCCTTGGGCAGATAATAATTCAAAGGACTCTTTATTATTTACGGGCAGAATTAATATGTAGGAAGATTTCTACCCCTTATCCTCCATAACAGCAGGTTACGATAAGGCTCGTTATGCCTTTTGAAATAAGACTGTTGAAAAAGAGGCAATGGAAGCAGAAATTAATGAATGTGAAGCGTTTGTGTTGGGATGTGTTTGAACATCCAAGGGGATATGATGGGTCTTAGTTCTTGGGTCCTGTAGTGCTCACCCCAACCTGGTGGAGCTGAAGTTTGGGGTTCACTGTAACCCCAACCTGGTGGAGCTGAAGTTTGGGGTGTACTCTGCTGTTGTACACTGTTAGGGTAATGGTTTTGGGGCATACTCTGCTGTTGTACACTGTTAAGGTAATGGTTTTGGGGTATACTCTGCTGTTGTACACTGTTAGGGTAATGGTTTTGGGGTGTACTCTGCTGTTGTACACTGTTAGGGTAATGGTTTTGGGGTGTACTCTGCTGTTGTACACTGTTAGGGTAATGGTTTTGGGGTGTACTCTGCTGTCGTACACTGTTAGGGTAATGGTTTTGGGGTGTACTCTGCTGTCGTACACTGTTAGGGTAATGGTTTTGGGGTGTACTCTGCTGTTGTACACTGTTAGGGTAATGGTTTTGGGGTGTACTCTGCTGTTGTACACTGTTAGGGTAATGGTTTTGGGGTGTACTCTGCTGTTGTACACTGTTAGGGTAATGGTTTTGGGGTGTACTCTGCTGTTGTACACTGTTAGGGTAATGGTAATGGTTTTGGGGTGTACTCTGCTGTTCGTACACTGTTAGGGTAATGGTTTTGGGGTGTACTCTGCTGTTGTACACTGTTAGGGTAATGGTTTTGGGGTGTACTCTGCTGTTGTACACTGTTAGGGTGATGGTTTTGGGGTGTACTCTGCTGTTTTACACTGTTAGGGATGTCAGGGCGTCTCACGCCACACTGGCAGGGCTGCTTCATTTGTGTGTCTGTTTGTCTCGGCTGTAGTCTCGTATTCAGGCGTTACTCAGGAGATCTGAGGCCGCGGTCCGGTGATGTCGTTCCTCACCTGGAGCAGACATTTTATGCTCTGTCTTGATCGACCAGCCAGTCACACTTTTTCTTGACATGGAGAACCAGGGAAATGAATCAAATACGTACATTTTCATCAATAGCAGAATTCCATTATTTCCAGTTTCAGACTGCAGTAAAATTTTATTGGAAGCGATGTGAGGTGAATTAGGATGTTTAATTTGCTTCTCACTCTTCGCAAGAACAGTTGGACTGCTTGGTGCCTGAAGGATCAGTGCTGTAGTAACAGGATTATCATCAAGTTAAATCCATCCAAGAAATTAAAGTTTAAATAAATGTCCTCTGTATATCTGTCATGTTCCAGCAGTAAGTACAGCAAAGGAAAACATCATGTGCAACAGAGGTTAGTAAATGCAGCTTAATTTCTGTTGCTGTGATGTGCTCTTGAATGTTATCACACGGTCTCTGTACTGCCAGTATTGGGTCTGCTCGTTCTCTCATTGTTGGTTTTTTAAATGTTTTTTGTTCTTCCAAAGAAATTGAAGAAAGTCTTTTTAAAGAAGTTGAATATCAGAGTGTAGCGTTGGTGTTTTGGTCTTTGATGACGTTGTTGACTGATTGCAGTTAATGAGCACATACCCTGTTTCTGCTGCTCTTTCAACTTCCGTCCAAACAGAAAACTCTGGAATCCTGGGAAGTGATTAAAAAAGTGATGGAGGAGGAATGGGTTGAAATCTGTGAAACTTCTGGAAGCTGTGAAAGATGTAGTTAATGAAAGATGAACATCCTCACAGCCTGACAGCTGAAGTTGTTTATACTTTTTTGGTTGAATATTCACTTTGATCACTGTCTGGTGAAATATAAAGCAATACTTATTTGGGTTTTCTTGGTCTGGGCTGATTCTGAAGTACCTCTGAAAGGCAGCCAGACCTGGCCCTCAGGTAACAGGTGAGTGAGGATGTTTTTCTCAGGTAAAATGCAGACAGAAAGAGAGAAGTGAGAAGCAAGAAGGAGAGAGCATGCACAGTACCTGAGGGAGAGAGAGAATGAGAAAATATGTGAAAGAGAGAACCCACAGGCTTGTGTGTGTGTGTGTGTGTGTGTGTGTGTCCAACCAACCAGGGGCCTGAAATCAGCTCAAGGAAATGGGCTGTGTTGGGGTGGGGGGGGGGGGGGGGGGCTTACATCAAGGTGAAATTCACAGTTGTGTAACAGGGATATTTTAAAGCAATCTGCAGTTTTGAAAGGACCTGAGGGGAGAGATGTGATTGAGGGAGAGGCTGGTGGAGAGGCGGGTACTGACTCTGTCCTGAATACTCTCACACCGCTTCTACTGGGCCTTCAGAAAACGCTTAAACCTGCCGGAATATTCTTAAATGGATCTGACTGTGACTGAATCATGACCAGACCAGTGTTAGTCTGCATTAGTCTGCCACCGATCTCCACAGGTCACCTGATCAGCTGGTCAGACTGATCACTGATCCCCCCACCCCACGATGGGGCTTGCGTTCCAGCTGTCAGAAGCGTCAGTAAACGCCGGTGTGCGGTTCTGATTCTGGTGTGCGGTTCTGATTCTGGCGTGCGGTTCTGATTCTGGCGTGCGGTTCTGATTCTGGGTGTGTGGTTCTGATTCTGGCTCTGATTATCCTCTCCAGTGGGAGCTGGTTTGGATGCGCGCGTGGGGCCAGCAGGCTGGTTAGCACCAGTGGGAGCTGGTTTGGATCTGCGCGTGGGGCCAGCAGGCTGGTTAGCACCAGCGGGAGCGTCTGGGCCAGAACTTTTTAAAATTTAATTTCATTAGCAGCAGAGGCGTATCGATCCGTCCTCCTGCGAGACGCTGTGGCTAACAGCCCGGAGAGGCGAGAGGAATCCGATGGGAGATAATGAGCCGTGTTCTGGAGTCAGAACCGGCTCCGCTCCCTGTGGATGGGTTCTGGTCTGCTTGGCCACACAGCCAGATAACGGCTCTCCCCTCCTCTCCTGACGCACGGGTTCGATGCTTCCGCCGCGCGCGGGCAGCGCTACCGCTAACCCGAGCCTGGAGCTGAAATAATCAGCCCTCAATTCAGCCAGCATTCCGTTTCAGCCCATTCAGGCAATCATACGCAATTTCATTCATGAAATGAAAAAAAACAAAATTACCACTGAGCACTACAGGCATTTTCCACATCATTCGCTGAGTTTCAGTTGGTCTCCTAAAATGGCTGAATTGACCCCGGCTCTTCGCTAGATCAAAGTGGGCGTTTGGGCGATTGTAAGATGGATGCCGAGTTGCGCGTTTGCTGATTTCCCCCGGAACGCCTGTCGTGTTAACCACACATTTATATCTCTGCCGTTTAAGCCCAAATCAGCAGACCCCACAATGGCGTCTAATTGGAGATAAGGGAAAAACAACAGCCTGATTGTGTGCCATGTTAAATGACCCTCCTTCCTCCCCCCGCTTCCTCCCCACGACAGGAAGGCAGATTGAGCACTAAATTAAATTAATGTGTGCCATTTCTCAATCATTTTTCATTCCTCTAAAATGATTAAAGCTGGTGTAAGAAGTTCATTAAAACAGAAAACATTAGACTCATTAAAAACCCATTAAAACTATCGCGGCAGGAAGATTTATCCTGCCCGGGGTCGGGGGGGGGCGGGGGGGGGGGGGGGGGGCGTTGAAGGAGGACGTCTCTCTCAGGATGGAGAGCCCCCGTTTGACTTCTCTGATTTGGGTCCCCCCCCCGCCCCCCTGCGCTGGTATGTGCCACAGATGCCCGCGTTTGGTCCTGGCAGTTGTTTTGGGCCGAGGTCCATCTGAAGCACCTCTCTGTGCTGTCGCGGGACGGGGGGGGCATCGGGGCCAGGTGCCAGTATTGGGGCGATTGCTCAGGCTCTCGTTAACCACACCCCGAGCTTCGCCATCGTTAGCGCGCACGCTAACGGCGTTTATTACTCCTTGCGACTGAATCAGCACCTCTCCCCCCATTCCATTAGATACTGCAGATCATAACCATCCTCCATTTACCACATTAAACATCATAATGGGCAGCTGGCTCCCACAGGTGCACCATGGGAAACGGAGTTCATTACTCTTGCAGATGCATCGCTGGGTTCTGTTTTGTGTGCTCTGCGTGTGAATCCATCGCCTGCGATGTTCTCGCCACCGTGCTGTGATCATTAATGCATGAGGAGCCAGCGGGCGATGATGTCACTCCGTGTTCTGCCCCCTGGCCTCCGTGGGGCAGATAATCGCGTTCCACAGCCCCAGCGGCATGCTGCGAAGCGCCCGCGCAGACGAGCGACACCTCCTTCATCAGGAGCGTGGAGGAGAAAGGGGGATATGGCTGCTCTTTAACGATAAACCTGGAATATCTGTGAATGCTAATATTCTGTTTCCTATTTAATGTGCATCGCATGATTTGACTGTTAAGAGAATACATAATGAGGAGGACAGGCCAATCAGCCCGTATAGAACATATGAATGCATGGTGTGTTCTTCAGTTCAGTCACAGCTGTATGGAGAGGAAGTGAATTGGGGAATATTATGCTTATTCATTCACTGCTTTTTCCTCCTCCTCCCTGTCTCCTCTTTCTTTTCTCTTTCTTTCTTTGTCCTGCTCTCTGTCACTTTCTCTCTCAGAATTTATTTCACAAACACGCTGCTTGAATAGATTCTCAACAAAGAAAATTCTGTCTCCTTGTCATTTCACATTTCCCTGTCAGTTTGGGGACTTTTAAATATTCATACAGGTCTTTGAATACGGCAACTTTTAACATTTTCCCTCTTTTTATCACCCAAAACTTTTTACCACCGGCCTGTATAAGAATTAACTGGAAAGGCTTCATAGCGCACGCGCACACACACACACACACTCTCTCTCACGCACACACACACACACACACACACGCACGCGCACGCACGCACACACACACACACACACTCTCTCACACACACGCACATGCACACGCACATACACATGCACACACACACACACGCGCGCACACACACACGCACACGCACACATGCACGCACACGCACACACACACACACACACACACACTCTCTCTCACACACACACAGACACACACACACGCGCATGCACGCACTCTCTCACACACACACAGCAGGGTTGTGATTCTTTATTTTAAAGGATCCTCTTTAATTGTCCGTCATGTAATTGTCTCTGAAGTTGCCAACCAGCTGGTGGGACAGGATGAGGCCTGTGATTGGTTGGCTGGACAGGGGAAGGCCTGTGATTGGTGGGCTGGACAGGGGGTGAACAGAGACACAGGGAAGGTTTTTTAAAGACTGCAGTGTTATTGGGGTGAGGTGAAATGGGGGTGAGGTGAAATGGGGGGGGGGGGGGCTGAGGCTAATCAGTCCTCCGCTTTACTCCTACATTAAACTCAGACTTCATCTCGCCAGATTTGGTCCTCAAATGAAACAATCTGTTGAGCTGAGGAGGATGTAACATCAAACGCCCCTGTGAGGAGCGACGGCGCACGCTGAGCTTCTGAACATCAAACGCATCGCGGCAGAGCGTCCCACACGCAAGCTGGCCTGCGCTCATATGCATCAGCTCTGCCTTATTTATGAGGATGTTGAAATAACAAAGCAACACGTAAGGGGGAGGAAGGCGCTCTTATAGCTGCACTGTTCCCTTCACCTTGTGTGCCTCTGCACCACAATCAGGAGTGTTCCACTCCAGCCTGGCACAGGGAAAACGCATGACCACTTCCTGCGCCTGGAGGATTCCTACGGACGCATGGCCTGATGCATCTCCTGGTGCATGGCATCTCAGTTTGTACCCTCTCTGTGATAGGCTGAAATCTCAGCTCATACCCTCTCTGTGATAGGCTGAAATCTCAGCTTGTACCCTCTCTGTGTTAGGCTGAAATCTCAGCTTGTACCCTCTCTGTGATAGGCTGAAATCTCAACTTGTACCCTCTCTGTGATAGGCTGAAATCTCAGCTTGTACCCTCTCTGTGTTCGGCTGAAATCTCAGCTTGTACCCTCTCTGTGATAGGCTGAAATCTCAGCTTGTACCCTCTCTGTGATAGGCTGAAATCTCAACTTGTACCCTCTCTGTGATAGGCTGAAATCTCAGCTTGTACCCTCTCTGTGATAGGTTGAAATCTCAGCTTGTACCCCTCTCTGTGATAGGCTGAAATCTCAACTTGTACCCTCTCTGTGATAGGCTGAAATCTCCTTGTACCCTCTCTGTGTTCGGCTGAAATCTCAGCTTGTACCCTCTCTGTGTGATAGGCTGAAATCTCAGCTTGTACCCTCTCTGTGATAGGCTGAAATCTCAGCTTGTACCCTCTCTGTGATAGGCTGAAATCTCAGCTTGTACCCTCTCTGTGATAGGCTGAAATCTCAGCTTGTACCCTCTCTGTGATAGGCTGAAATCTCAGCTTGTACCCTCTCTGTGATAGGCTGAAATCTCAGCTTGTACCCTCTCTGTGATGTGTGTGTATGTGCAGTAGTATGTGCTCATAGACCATGTACTGTTCTGTACTGATTTGCAGGTATAACCCTCACCTGTGTGGGAACAATCCTGGTTTTCTGGTCCAATCACACTGACCGAGAGATCTACTACCTGTGAGTATCCTGCTACACACACACACACACACGCGCGCGCACACACACACACACACACACACACACACACACACACGCGCAAGCCTGCACACACTCTATAAAATACGCTATACAAATAAAATTTGATTGATTGATTGACACACTCACTCACACACACACACGCGCGCACGCACACTCACGCACACACACGCGCGCACCCACACACACACACACACACACACACACACACAGGCACTGACTCACATGCACACACACCGACACACACACGTACTTACACAGACACACACACACGCACACAAACACATGCACACACACACACATTCTCTATCTCTCTTTCTCTGTCTCACACAAACGCACACACACTCATTCTTAAGTATGTGTTTGTCCTTTCACTGTGGTCTCCTGGTATACTGATGTCCTAGGTAAAAAGGTTTTTATTTTCTCATCACTAAAAGACATTGTTTTGGTGCTGGGCGGTTAGCCTAAGTATAATGCCCCAGAAATTGCTTGACTTTATTGTAACTCTTTATTATTGCAATAGCGGAGTCATTTTCACATTGATTTTACAATCTCATTAGAGCCAAACTGCAAAAAAATATATTTCTCATTTGTATTATACTACCTAAGAAAACAGTCACTCACAGTTGTACAAGAAAGTAATTATGTGTTAAAGTAATTTTCGCAACTACATGGCTGCAATACCAAGTCAATTTTCTCTGTGTCTAAATTCATTGTTAATGAATAAGAACATTGTTAATATAGGCTATTTTCATTGCACAGTGGAACTAAAAGCTTTCAGACCTGTTCAGTGTAACATCTGTGCTAATTCATGATACAAAAAAGAAAACTTAGGAAAGCCATGCTGTGCAGGTCTGGGTTTTGATCTTTTGAAAGATATGCACAAGATATTTGAAAAAACATACTTTTATTCACAACATTTATATCTTTAAAACAATGTATTTATAAAATATACAGCATTTATTTCGATTTCTATTCAGTACTTATGTTGTCCTTTACCCTAAGATTGTCTATACGATGGATTTTTACTGCATTATATGTATAAATGATATGGTTCCATCGCCTAAAGGAACTTGTAATATACTTGTCTGCTTGTTTGAAGTTTTATTCTGGTAAGTACAAGGCACAGTTTTGTTTTACATATAAGTCGGTCTTTCCTTGCCTAGTTTTTTTTCTTACATGCTGACAGAATGATTAAAACAAAACCAAAAAGGAATTTCCCATATTGAGAAGGTGTGCTTTGCCATGATGACTAGCAAAATGTTTGGGATTCAGACTGGCAACTCTTCCAAATGCTCCTGAAAGTTTCACATGGCTGTGTTTAAAGTGTTCACGTGCTGAGAAATTAAGTCTTCAAGTGTTGTGAAAGGAAGTGTTCAGGTGCTGTGAAATGAAAGTTCAGTACCCAGTACTCATATGTACTGAGTCCTCATAGCCCTACGCTAGGGCTGGTTGCCAAGTTTTCTGGAGACTTTTGATTTCATTAGAAGCAAGTGACAGTCAACTGATGGAGGTGAACAGACTGTTCCTGTTCCAGCCACACCTAAAGCTATTGATCAGGGACAGTCCTGGCTCTTTAGTTCTGCTATTCAGATCCTGGATGTGCTTCTCCAGAGAGAGTTAGTGCTTCTCCAGATAGAGTGTGTGCTTCTCCAGAGAGCCTTAGTGCTTCTCCAGAGAGAGTTTGTGCTTCTCCAGAGTTTGTGCTTCTCCACAGAGAGTTTGTGCCTCTCCAGAGAGAGTTTGTGCTTCTCCACAGTTTGTGCTTCTCCACAGAGAGTTTGTGCCTCTCCAGAGAGAGTTTGTGCTTCTCTAGAGAGTTTGTGCCTCTCCAGAGAGTTTGTTCTTCTCCAGAGAGTTTGTGCCTCTCCAGAGAGAGTTTGTACTTCTCCAGAGAGAGTTAGTGCTTCTCCAGAGAGAGTGTGTGCTTCTCCACAGAGAGTTTGTGCTTCTCTGAAGAGAGTTAAGTGTGTTTCCAGAGAGAATAAGTGTGTGTATGATGGGTGAGAGATCTGTTTGTCCAGGTGGCCTGTATTTACTACACTGTTTCTTTAGGCCTTCATCAGCTCCTGAATGCCTCCAGGATGCAGTGATACTGCTCAGTCAGCCAGAAGCCAAAAGCCATCAGTGACCACATCCGTGTGGTCTGTGGGGGGGGGGGGGGGGGGGGGGGGGGGCGGCCTTTGAAGTGCACGGGGGAGGGTTTTTATGGAGCGTGCTGGGGAGGGGTTCCCCGAGCACACGGCTCGCACGCTGAGTAATGGTTTGGCAGGAAGGCTGCAGTAACGGGAGGAACCGCATCATTAGCTTGTGATATTGCGGTGTCTCCATGTTGTGCTTCCATCCGTCCACATTTCTGTTGGTGGGATCACTAAGTAATGTTGCCCTCAGTAGACAGGTGTGCAAACTGCGGTAGAGATGTCATAATCTACAGGTCCCTTCTCCGATCCTGTGCATTTGGGTCCTCCCAGAATGCACTCTGTTCTTTGCGGTGCAGATCCCGTCGATGCTGATGCTGCTGCAGCTGCAAGTGCTTCTTTTTCCCACTGTAAAAGGCTGCCATTAAATCAAGCATAGTGTGGTGTCAGCGCGTTTGAACAACAGGCTTTTAAACACAAAGCCTGTCGCAGTTCTTTTTGCTTATAAGTGAAATGCATAAATCTGGGTCACCATGACAAACATCATTCATAATTCATCCTATCAGAGGAATGATGGGGATTGGAAGTGATGTGTGTCATGATGGAACCGTCACGATGGCTTGGACGTGTGTGTAATGAGCAGGGACATGCTGGTCAGCACAGAGATGGGTTCATTCCACAAGTTTGTTCTTAAATTATTTAACTCTAGATGCTATGGATTATCCTCAATAAGAGCTTTATGACTACTGCATAAACTGTGCGTAGGACCTTCATAAGCAGCGCATCACTCGCTGTACCAGTTCTGACATGGCACACTGTTTGTGGTTATTGGCATAAGCATTTATAACTAAGATGTTATGCAGTGTTTATAAAGGAGCTTATTTGGTTCTTATGAAGAATCATTCATAGAAACCGACCGAGTAAAACTTCCGCCTTGGGAAAAACCCAAACTATGAGTTTTGTTCTGTTCTCTGAAAAAGATCAGCATGGTTTTATCCACGTAATCACCCGGTATCACCACGAGCGGCTCCCCCCACCTCTCACCACGAGCGGCCCTGCCCAACCTCTCACCACGAGCGGCTCCCCCCACCTCTCACCACGAGCGGCTCCACCCACCTCTCACCACGAGCGGCTCCACCCGACCTCTCACCACGAGCGGCTCCACCCGACCTCTCACCACGAGCGGCTCCACCCGACCTCTCACCACGAGCGGCTCCACCCAACCGACCTCTCACCACGAGCGGCTCCACCCGACCTCTCACCATGAGCGGCTCCCCCCACCTCTCACCACGAGCGGCCCTGCCCAACCTCTCACCACAAGCGGCTCCACCCAACCTCTCACCACGAGCGGCTCCCCCCACCTCTCACCACGAGCGGCTCCCCCGACCTCTCACCACGAGCGGCCCTGCCCAACCTCTCACCACGAGCGGCTCCACCCAACCTCTCACCACGAGTGGCCCTGCCCAACCTCTCACCACGAGCGGCTCCACCCGACCGACCTCTCACCACGAGCGGCTCCACCTGACCTCTCACCACGAGCGGCTCCACCCGACCTCTCACCACGAGCGGCTCCACCCGACCTCTCACCACGAGCGGCTCCACCTGACCTCTCACCACGAGCGGCTCCCCCCACCTCTCACCACGAGCGGCTCCCCCCACCTCTCACCACGAGCGGCTCCACCCGACCGACCTCTCACCACGAGCGGCTCCCCCCACCTCTCACCACGACGGCGCTCCCCCCACCTCTCACCACGAGCGGCTCCCCCCACCTCTCACCACGAGCGGCTCCACCCGACCTCTCACCACGAGCGGCTCCACCCGACCTCTCACCACGAGCGGCTCCACCCAACCTCTCACCACGAGCAGCTCCCCCCACCTCTCACCACGAGCGGCTCTCCATCAGAGCTGGAGAGAGTCAGGCAGGTCTCTCTGAGGCTGCCCTCCCGTATGCACCACTCCAGCCCTGCGTTCAGGGGCGAGGCAGCATTGGCCATCTGACCCGCAAGATCAAAGCAATCTGAGACCTGTGTTGAGTTTCCCTGTGATTTAGACCTTAACACACGTGTGTTACTGGATTTGGGCATCTACTAAGCAGAAATGAATAAACAAGGTGGCAGTGTAGTGCAATGCAGTGCTCAGTAGTGCCTGCACACAGTGTTCAGGCTGTAACCTGCACACAGTGTTCAGGCTGTAACCTGCACACAGTGTTCAGGCTGTAATCTGCGGTGCTCAGGCTGTAGCTGGTCCAGGGTTTCCTGAGGACAGTGTGACTGCTGCAAACTGAAGAAAGCCCTTCAGCAGCTGGCCTGTTTGCAGAAGCTTGATTTGTTATTTCATTTCTTATTTAACACGGCCGGGCTGCGAGATTACTCTTTAATAATTACTGCAGCGGGGGGGGGGGGGGGGGCAGTGGGGGGGAGGCTCTTTGATGCTTTTTCATGAGCGTCGCTCTGTGCCCAGCAGCCGGGGGGGGGGGGGGGGGGGAGCGGACAGGTGAGCCTGAGGAGGCAGGTAGGCCATGTCATGTTTGTGTGTAGCGGAAACAGCGCCCTAAATCAACGCATGGCAGACGGAGGAAAACTACGACGCCGCTCAGCTCGACCGCAGAGATGACTGCGAATCCACATGAAATATTACTAAAGCAATACCTCCTCCAACAAAAGGGTCCGCGCCGCGATCTCTCTCTGAATGTGAAAAAATTTCTGCACCTTTTCTGATGGGAATCTGGGAGATTCAGACCTCCCGGGGCTCCTGCTTGTGTTCCTGTCTGAGCGAGCACAAGCCCATCACCTGCGGGGCTTTTAGGAACTGAAATAAATCCATCCCGAATGAAATGGGTCAGTTCCTGGCATTTATAGTATAGTCCTCTTTACCGTCAGCTTACTGCAGAGCCCATCCAAGCGCATTCTCTCGCTCTCACAGCTGAAAGGGGGGAGATTTTTTTTAAACAGATTAACATCTGCTGATATGCAAGTTAATGTGTGAAAATAATTGTGTGATATTCTAGCTCAAAGAACAGACTCTAGAGCTTCACTTCTTGTTAAGATTTGCATGTGTTATACAAGAAACGACTATATAGATAAAAATGACAACATTATCTATTTAGTGCACAGCTGCAACAAAGACCCAGACAAAGCTATCCATTGAAGTAGAAAAAGAAACACAATGGATCAAATATGTTATGCCTAAGTGTCAATAAGCACCATGGTCTATGGTGTGTGTGTGCGCGTGCGTGTGTGTGTGTGCGTGTGTGCATTTTCTGTTTTGTTTCTAGGAGCCAAAAAAATGTATTCAAAACAATTATCTTTGTGAACACGTGTGGTAACGAAATTGTCACCACCAGTAATTCAAAATAAAATATAAAAGCCAAAAAAAAGATTTCTTTGCATGAATATTAAAATTTTATGATGAATACATGTTCAAGCTGATTATAACATTTCGAACAGAATGATACAATAGACTGCTCATAATATGTGTGTACATAATATTTACATAATATGTAAATGTAATATCAACATAAAACAGAAAATGAAGAAATAATCAGTATTTGTGTTAAAGAAGTAATAATCATTACCCCTTTCAATCTAATGTATCGTACTGTTGAAAATTTTATAATCAGCTTGAACATGTATTTGTCCAGTATTTTTCTACTTAAAAAGAAAAACTGATGGAAAATATTTCATTAACTGTCTTCGTTTATATATAGAGTGCTCCCATAATTAGTGGCAGTGCTGTGTGTGCGCTGCAGTAATGTGAGTGAAACTGGAGCATTAAAGTTGATTTACGCCAGAGGTAGAGCATAAAGCTTTATGGGTGGAAAGATACATTTTGGGTCTGTGGGGGGGGAGGGGGGGGGGGGGGGGGGGGGAGGCAGCAATTGAAGAGAAGGAGCAGTGAGAAGCAATTAAGCAATTGATATGGAGAGAGCAAGAAAAAAGATGGAGAGATGGGGAGAAGGTTTGTGAGAGGAAGACGGAGGAAGAGATCTGTGCTCAGCTACAGCCACTTCAGGGAGGAAGGGAGGATCGTGGAGAGAGAAAGGGGGGTGAGTGTGGAGAGAGAGGGGGGATAAGTGTGGAGAGAGAAGGGGGGATGAGTGTGGAGAGAGAGGGGGGTGATTCTGGAGAGAGGGAGATGAGAGTGGAGAGAGGGGGATGAGTGTGGAGAGGAGGGATGAGTATGGAGAGAGAGAGAGAGAGAGAGAGGGAGAGAGAGAAGAGGAGGATAGGAGGAGTTTAGATGAGAGAGGAGTGCAGGGCTCGCTCTGGTCCCCAGCTTCCTCATTATGTTCCCCCTCCGTGGAGCTGCTCTATCAGACGACATGAGCGAACGAGTTTCCTAATTAGAATCCAGCCGAAATCCTGCAACAATAAAGATTAATTACGCGATTGGCTTTTAAAACCTTTCATAAACAATTAAGCAAGCGATCTACTGTTTAATTTGATAAAAAAGAATAAACATTTTGCGGTGTTTGTTTGGGGGTTGTGACTGTAAGACGTGTGGAGTGGAGTCCCCCCCCCCCCCCCCGAGTGGGTCTCCAGGGATTACTCCTGCAGGGGCTTAGGTGTGAGCGCCCTGTGGGGTTTGGGCTGGGGTGTCCCCTGTGGGGTTTGGGCTGAGGTGTCCCGTGTGGGATTTGGGCTGAGGTGTGAGCGCCCTGTGGGGTTTGGGCTGGGGTGTCCCGCGTGGTATTTGGGCTGGGGTGTCCCGCGTGGTATTTGGGCTGGGGTGTCCCGCGTGGTATTTGGGCTGAGGTGTCCCGTGTGGGATTTGGGCTGGGGTGTCCCCTGTGGGGTTTGGGCTGGGGTGTCCCCTGTGGGGTTTGGGCTGGGGTGTCCCGTGTGGGATTTGGGCTGGGGTGTCCCCTGTGGGGTTTGGGCTGGGGTGTCCCCTGTGGGGTTTGGGCTGGCGTGTCCCGTGTGGGATTTGGGCTGGGGTGTCCCGTGTGGGATTTGGGCTGGGGTGTCCCGTGTGGGGTTTGGGCTGGGGTGTCCCGTGTGGGATTTGGGCTGGGGTGTCCCGTGTGGGGTTTGGGCTGGGGTGTCCCGTGTGGGATTTGGGCTGGGGTGTCCCCTGTGGGGTTTGGGCTGAGGTGTCCCGTGTGGGGTTTGGGCTGAGGTGTCCCGTGTGGGATTTGGGCTGAGGTGTCCTGTGTGGGGTTTGGGCTGAGGTGTCCCGTGTGGGGTTTGGGCTGGGGTGTCCCGTGTGGGATTTGGGCTGGGGTGTCCCGTGTGGGGTTTGGGCTGAGGTGTCCCATGTGAGATTTGGGCTGGGGTATCCCCTGTGGGATTTGGGCTGGGGTATCCCGTGTGCGATTTGGGCTGAGGTGTCCCCTGTGGGGTTTGGGCTGGGGTGTCCCCTGTTCCCCAAGGTGAAGCTCCGCCAGCGTGATTTCCTCTGCGCTCCTGCAGCTCTGAGTTTGGGGAGAACGGGGCGCTGTATGAGGAGGCAGTGTTACCCAGAGGGAGCGTGAGCACAGCCCACAGAGGGGCGCTTCCCATTTGAATGTCTGATTGCCTGTTTCCATGTTTCTCCTCAATAAGTTTTAAGTGTTGAAATGTGAGAAGGGCTGCTGCTCATGGGACTCACTGGGCCCCGAAATTAAAGCATAAAAACTATTTACAGCTTTTCATTCAGTCTAACCACTGGCACACACGACCCTGCACACACCTCTCCTGCTCATTTCCCCCTCTCTGCTGCTCTCTCTCTCTCTCTCTCTCTCTCTCTCTGACCTAGCACACTGCTCTCCCTCTCTCTCTCCCTCTCTCTCTCTCCTAACACACTGCTCTCTCTCTCCTCTATCTGAGGTTTTGCATGTTCCTTGCCATGCCTTGGCAATACAAATGCTAATTTTATCATGCCAATAAAGCACTTTGGATTTTAATTAGAGAGAGAGAAACAGACAGACAGAGAGAAAGAAGAGAGGGAGAGAAGCATCCTTATATCAAACATGGATCTTGGCTGTGTGGTTGTTTCATCTAATCTTTAAATATTTGTTTTAAAATGAACCGCTCTGTCTGTTTGCTGCTGATCCGTTTCTGTGTGCTGCAGTCTGGGAGACGGTCAGTTCTCCTGTGCTGCTGGTTTCCCAGCAGAACCAGTGCGGCCCGATTTGTGTGTCCGCTCTCTGGAGGGAAAGTGAGGCTCTGGGCTGCTCTCAGCTGGAAGGAGGATGTGAAGCGTACAAGTTATTTATTTATGTTCTTTCTGCCGTGATTCCGTGCTCACGAGCCGATTTCCTCTGACAACAGGATCAGGAATTCTTCATCATCAGCCACTCAGATGATAGGCAGATTTGCTTGTCTTCATCAGTTTCCACACTCCTCCCTCAGATCACAAGCCCGCACTTTCAGTTCTAGGGCGTGCCTCGATTTATCGCAGAAGGATCAGACTTGGGGCGGCAGAGCAACTTTCCAGTGGCTTATGGGTAAATTTATTGGTAAGATGTAACCTTGTTTTTCCCACAATGCCAGAGGACTGCCCAGCTCCGTATTCCGCTCAGTACAGTGCTTGGCATCTGGCAGTGCTGTTCAGCCAACCTTGTCTTCTGCCGAACAGTCCACACCGGGAAGATCTTTTGGGCCACCGATCGCTCCAGAACCACACAAAAGAAGCAGCCGTGACTTTACCCTGTAACATGGGGAATGATATTTCAGCCACGCTAAGATTTTAGTCTGCAGGCTTTTTTATTCTCTGAGGGTGATGAATGGGAGGGAAATTGTGGGGTACGGAGGGAGTCGGGTAAAAATGTCTGGCATTTACGTTTCATTTAAATGTGCCCCAGTGATTCCAGGGTTCTGCGCTCTCTCGTTCTGAAAGGAGTCATTTCCACACCATCCCTAATCAGCGCACACAGCTCAGACCTGTTTTCTTTAGATATCACACACCTATTGTTAAATCTAATGCACACCCAGCAACGTCCACAACAATTTGCTGTTCTGTTTTTCAAGTCGTAACAATATATTGGAACGAGCCTTCAAGTCGCCTGCATGAGGATCTGGGGGCTGCCTGGCTTTGACTCCCAAATGTGCATCTTTTTGCACTTTGTGTTGATCTGAGAAGGCACACAAAAAGGCAGGGATGTGGCGTTCAGTCAGGGCTGGGAGGTGGTGTTCAGTCAGGGTGGGGATGTGGTGTGCAGTCAGGGCTGGGTTTGGTGTTCAGTCAGGGTGGGGAGGTGGTGTGCAGTCAGGGCTGGGTTTGGTGTTCAGTCAGGGCTGGGTTTGGTGTTCAGTCAGGGTGGGGAGGTGGTGTGCAGTCAGGGCTGGGTTTGGAGTGCAGTCAGGGTGGGGTTTGGTGTGCAGTCAGGGCTGGGTTTGGTATTCAGTCAGGGTGGGGAGGTGGTGTGCAGTCAGGGCTGGGTTTGGTGTGCAGTCAGGGTGGGGATGTGGTGTTCAGTCAGGGTGGGGATGTGGTGTTCAGTCAGGGTGGGGATGTGGTGTGCAGTCAGGGTGGGGATGTGGTGTTCAGTCAGGGTGGGGTTTGGTGTGCAGTCAGGGTGGGGTTTGGAGTGCAGTCAGGGTGGGGTTTGGAGTGCAGTCAGGGTGGGGTTTGGTGTGCAGTCAGGGCTGCGTTTGGAGTGCAGTCAGGGTGGGGTTTGGAGTGCAGTCAGGGTGGGGTTTGGTGTGCAGTCAGGGCTGCGTTTGGAGTGCAGTCAGGGTGGGGTTTGGAGTGCAGTCAGGGTGGGGATGTGGTGTGCAGTCAGGGTGGGGATGTGGTGTTCAGTCAGGGTGGGGTTTGGTGTGCAGTCAGGGTGGGGTTTGGAGTGTAATCAGGACTGGGTTTGGAGTGCAGTCAGGGCGGGGTTTGGTGTGCAGTCAGGGCTGCGTTTGGAGTGCAGTCAGGGTGGGGTTTGGAGTGCAGTCAGGGTGGGGTTTGGAGTGCAGTCAGGGCGGGGTTTGGAGTGCAGTCAGGGTGGGGTTTGGAGTGCAGTCAGGGTGGGGTTTGGAGTGCAGTCAGGGCGGGGTTTAGAGTGCAGTCAGGGTGGGGTTTGGAGTGCAGTCAGGGCGGGGTTTGGAGTGCAGTCAGGGCGGGGTTTGGTGTGCAGTCAGGGCTGCGTTTAGAGTGCAGTCAGGGTGGGGTTTGGAGTGCAGTCAGGGTGGGGTTTGGAGTGCAGTCAGGGTGGGGTTTGGAGTGCAGTCAGGGCGGGGTTTGGAGTGCAGTCAGGGTGGGGTTTACTGAACGCCGATGGCGAGCGTTTGGTGCAGCGTATGCGTTAATGTCCCAGCGGTGGCCCTGTTTAAGCGGCTCCCAGGTGATGTGTTCTGACCGGTGATTTGGGCCGGTGTTGGCCTGTCACCTGCCTGTCAGTGCGCAGCTCTGAGGTGTCGGGTTTAATGCGCGCCCAGCCATGCTGCTGTCCCCTCGAACCCGCGTCTGGCAGGGAACGGGACCGCCCTGTCCGCTCGTCCCCGCGTCTGGCAGGGAGCGGGACCGCCCTGTCCGCTCGTCCCCGCGTCTGGCAGGGAGCGGGACCGCCCTGTCCGCTCGTCCCATCTGCAGAGCCCCATAAACACTGCCCTTTGCGCAGGGGGCGGCTGCTGCAAGCCCGGCACAGAACCGGCGTGTTTGTGCATTTATGTATTCAGAAATAATGCTGCTTTTATTAAATTGCAGAAGTTTGAGTTTGACCCCGTAGCATGAGGCAATAAATCAACTAACAGAATTATCTGCCTCAGAAAATCGGTCATAAGCATTTATTTGCATAGTCTACATTAATGTCACTGTGTTTAAATGGGTTCACATTGTTTCTCTAAGTTAATTGTGATGTAATTTCTTAATTTATTTTCCTGAATAAAAACCACCCTTATACTTAGAAGCAGTGAAAGGTTAATAGATTCTGCCTGAGATTTTCTATATTTGTTCTATGAAGTAATGTCTTAGTTTATAGTTTTCACACCTAAATTCTGAATAGTTAAATGGTGTGTACGTGTGTGCGTGCGTGTGTGTGTGTGCGTGTGTGTTGAACGAGGTTAGAAGTATATTTTTACTCAATTAAAAACTCTCAATTATTAAAACCCATTTTCAGTATTTTGTGCAGCCTCCCTTCACAGATGTATCACTCCTGAATTAACTTTTATTGTGCTTTATCAGATTTGTGACCATATGGGGTTGGGGGGGGGGGGGGGCATTTTTCTATGCAGAATCTTTCAAGACTCTTCCGGTCCTTCACTGCATATTTTTGGCTTTTTTGTCTTGCTGAAAGATTTGTGGCCAAGTTTTGAGCTTTTTGGCCGAGGAATCTGGGATTTAGTGCTTGCTGGAATTCCGCCGAGCCAGTAGATCCAGGAGAGACTCATAACATCACAGGTTCCGCCATCGTATTTCACCATAAGGATGCCGTCCTTTTTAGAAGCGCCCTTCTTCCACACCAAACCCCCAGCTGGTTATCTACGCTGAAAATGTACATATCTTCTAACTAGTATCTTCTAACTAGTACATTAAGACAGGAGGTCAATTCAGAGCACTTTTTACTGCACCACATATTTGCATATTTTTAATTCATAATATTTGCCTGTTAATAGCGTTAATGCATAAGGGGAAAATATTAAAAACTGCTATACACAAGCTCATCACACATTTATTTTATAGCAAACGGATATGCCTGCAATCCAATTTCTTGTCCTTTTCTATGGTCTCTTTGAGTGTCCTTGACCAATGGTCACCTGCTTCTTTATGGCTGTTTGTGATTGGCTGATTGTGCTTCAGTCACCTGCTTCTTTACAGCTGTTTGTGATTGGCTGATTGTCCTTCAGTCACCTGCTTTGTTATGTCTGTTTGTGATTGGCTGATTATACTTCAGTCACCTGCTTTTTTATGTCTGTTTGTGATTGGCTGATTGTACTTCAGTCACCTGCTTTTTTATGTCTGTTTGTGATTGGCTGATTGTACTTCAGTGTGTGGCGGCAGCTAGAGTATTCAAAACCGGCCAAATGGCTCAAAAGAAAAATGAGCATTTGCTTTTCAAAGATCTGCAAAAATGAAATTATCATTGCTGCATTTACATTCCATGGAACGCATTGATTTGAGGCTCTTTTGAAAATGGAAACTATGAATTTCTCTCCTGAGTTTGAGGTTCTTATGTTCTTTCCCATTTGTCCCATTACGTGGAGTAGAGCGTTGAGTTTTAAACAGCTCGATGTTTCAAAGTGTATATACATCTAAACCACCAATATCCTTGACTGCTAAGTAACCATCTTTACAGTGTTCCCATAATTTTCTATTTACTCACCAGTAATATGACCCTGTTATTGCCATACAACACATTATTTTATCATAGTGAACATCATTGCGCAATGCATTCTTTCAAATGAATATATACATGCTGCACATATCGCATTACTTTATGGCAGATATTATGGCAGCATGAGACTGTAATTCAGTTTGCACGTATTGGTGACTGTGGTCATTTGTTTTGGTGCGTGGGGATATATTTGTCATACGGCACCATCTGTTTACAGATGCAGGAAGGATTCAGGTGTTCTTCATTAATTTATGAACTTCTTGATTTTGCTGATAAATGAAAGGAATACATGAACCTGAATGTGATGTTTACCGAGCGGAGAAAAAAATCTAATCAAAGGGCCATCGATACATGGCTCATCCATAAACAAAGGGCTTGCGTACAGCACAAAGATAACGCATCATTAATGGGGACTGTTTCAAGAGCCAGATCTGCTCGTTAGTGTACAAAAACAATTGCTTCTTATTTCACACATCACTGAATCCAAATGTACCGTTAGTCTTGGTTTTAAACCCTAATTAAGGGTGCCGGTAGATTACCACCAAATGAATTATTACATTTGCATGCATGAATTTATAAACAGTCTGGCAGGGGAAAGAGATGCCTCCTCTGCTATCCCCATCAAACGTGTGATCATGCAAAGAAATGGACTCTGCCAGTTATGCCATTATTACTAACATAGCCGCTAACCTCACCAGCCATAACTGCACAATCAAATGTTTGTCTTCATCAGCGCTAATTTAAGTGGCCTGTTGTTATGCTGTGGAACTGAAACCCTGGGTGATTTGTGAATATTTCTGTGGTTCAGATGCAGGGGCCAAGGTGAGCAGTGTCAGGTAGTAGTTTAAATACATGGAGTAGTTTCATTACATTTTGCAGTAGTTTTCTGTTGGTTCCAAAGTGGTTCTGGCACTGGGATTGGGGGAGGGGGAGGCTGGTGTGGGGGGAGGGAGAGAAACTCTCTGCACCACTGTAGTCATCATATTCCTGGTTCTCCCCACTGTGCTGTGTAACACAATAACCCAACACAACCTCAGCACAGTAAGCACACTAACACACTGGATTAACGAACACAGACTCACAACACATCGAGCACACTAGCACACTGAATGAACAAACATCAGCTTAATTTACAATAGAAATCTGAACTAAGCACTTTTAATAAAGATACCGGTTAAAATATGTTTTGTCTTTTTAAAGTTATTAAAGAACCAACAGGTGCAGAAGTTAAGAAAGAAACATCCCCACAGGGGCAAGTTAATTAGGGAGGAACTGCCTGTTTTCTCAGCAAATGCTGTCTTAATGAATTGAAAAGTTAAATAGAAGCATAGCTTAATGAAACAGGTGTGATAAGGATTTTCACATCATAAATTATGAAGTTAAAATACATTCAACTCTCAGCCTCCTGCTGTTTCCAACAAAACAGATATTTTTATTTTCGCCAGTTCCAAAATGTTACCATCAGTTAAATCACACCTCACGCACCGTTACTCCATCGCAGAAGCCCGTCCTGAACTTTCACCTCGCGGTTTCACATAAAATCATAGCTGTTCGCCCCACGCTCGACCCGTGGATGTGATGTTGTGTGCATAAAGTGCCTCAGAGTAACACCACGCTGCTCATATCCCTCTTCAGCTGTTACTTTTTATTCAGCTGAGTTTTACTGCAGCTTGAAACTAATCAAAAGTTAACCAAACAAACAGAAAGAGCTGGAAGCTAAGGAAGTGTTGCACTGGAAGTGTTCGTAGCCAAGGAAGTTGCATCACAGGAAGTACAGGTAGCTAATGAAGTAGTTTGGTGATAGATGTGGTGTAAATGCCAGTGTGTATGAATGGCAACGATTGGCCCTTTGGTCTTTGGGTGCCTGTGATGGATTGGCGACATGTCCAGGGCGTGTTTCTGCCTTTCGGCAAGTGCATGCTGGGATAGGCTCCAGCCCTCCCGCTACCCTGACCAGGAATAAGCAGGTTAAATAATGGATGGATGGGAAATCTCAGGGAGAAGCTTGCTTTAAATCTAAGGGAGAGAACAGCGAAAGCCACCATTAGACTGGCACCTAGGTGGCATCAGGGCTGTGGGCAGGCCTGGGTAGCATGGCACTGGAGCTTGCTTTGTATGGAGCTGAAAACTCATATTATTACAGTTTCCTCCAGAAAAAAATGAAATCTAATACACATGGATTACTTTCCAAATATTCTGATCTATGCACTGCCCGTTTTAACTCTGACACTTAAAGTAAGTGCAATTCATTTAAATTAAAAATGATGTTGATCTTTTTTTCTGGATTCATTTTAACAGATATAGAGGCAATTTTGATTTGCAGTTTCTCTCTAATTAACTTGTGTATCCGTGATAACATTTTAGATTGCGGTATATAAAGACATTTCCATTAGGGTAACTAATTCACTGAAGAAGGCAGTGTACTGAACAGTTGGAGTTGTGGATCTCTATAATGAATATCAAAATATTTTTCACCAAATGCATAAATTACTTTCTGATATTACATGAAACATTATTTTTAATGAAAGTACTTATCCTGCCTGTCCTCTTTTCCCCTCTCCAGTCTCCAGTAAAATCATGAAAAGCCACAGTCGATAATGATATTTTTAATAATTTTTTTTTTGATAATATTTTTAATAATTTTTTTTTGATAATGATATTTTGGTTTTGAAATGTTTCTGGTCACATCAGTCTCTGTTGATTTCCATCAGCCTCTCTTGTCGGAGAGTCAGCTGAGAGTCTGTTCTCAAGCTGCCTAATTGATCTGATGTTTAAAGACAAACAGGAAGTCATGACTCTTTTAATTGTGCTGATTGGCTGTTCGGCTCAGATTAACCCTGATGTGTTCAGTGCTGACGTTACATTCAGCTGTTAGGCTCAAATTAACCCTGATGTGTTCAGTGCTGACGTTACGTTCAGCTGTTAGGCTCAGATTAACCCTGATGTGTTCAGTGCTGAAGTTACATTCAGCTGTTAGGCTCAGATTAACCCTGATGTGTTCAGTGCTGACGTTACGTTCAGATGTTAGGCTCAGATTAACCCTGATGTGTTCAGTGCTGACGTTACGTTCAGCTGTTAGGCTCAGATTAACCCTGATGTGTTCAGTGCTGACGTTACGTTCAGCTGGTAGGCTCAGATTAACCCTGATGTGTTCAGTGCTGACGTTACGTTCAGATGTTAGGCTCAGATTAACCCTGATGTGTTCAGTGCTGACGTTACGTTCAGCTGTTAGGCTCAGATTAACCCTGATGTGTTCAGTGCTGACGTTACGTTCAGCTGTTAGGCTCAGATTAACCCTGATGTGTTGGGAGAGAGCTGGAGTTGTGTTCAGCTGCAGTTGCCACCAGATTTTTGAGAAGCTCGGCTGTTAACAGTTCTTTTGCACTTACCCCCCCTCCCCACACTGGGAACAGTGAAAGTGCCAGGTCTGCAGTAGGATGGGGGGGGGGGGGGGGGGGCATGCAATTACTGGCTGCCACAGAAAGTGCTGACTGCTCTTATTTGTCTATTTTCCAAAGTGCTTGTGCCATGAAGGGGGGTCCCAGAGATGGTGTAGGGCTTCACACACACACACACACACCTACTCTCTCACACACACACACACACACACACACACACTACTCACACACACACACACACACACCTACTACTCTCTCTCACACACACACACACACACACACACACACACACACACACCTACTCTCACACACACATACACACACACAAACACACCTACTCTCACACACACATACACACACACAAACACACGTGCACACACACACACCCACTCACACACACACACTCTCACTTACACATGCACATACAGAAAACACATACACACTCACGCACACACACACACTCACAAACTTACACACACACACACACACACACACACTCACTTACACATACGCACTCGCACACACATACACACTCCCACACACTCATACACACACTCTCTCACACGCACACACACACAGTGTTACACACACACACTAACGCACCTAATTAGTCTTTAAATATCCATGCCCCTGTGATAATGACCTTGCAGAGGTGTGCCTGTATAGCACGGAAATAAGCACAGTTTGGATATGAAGTGTGAAATGAAGCCTTAACCCTCCAAACTCGTTTCTCCTGTTTTTCCCTTTTTTTTGACTCGTCTAAGATGCACTCACTCCTCTTTCTGCAGGGCAGAGGGGACACAGTTTCAGGGTTTAAAGGCAGACTCAATCAATCAATTGATTTGATTGATTAATTGATTGATGCTAAGGCATAAGGCATATCTATGATGCACTGGCAATTTGTGTGCCTTTTATCTCTATTTGTTATTCTAAAATGTGTTTGGGGTGTTTCTGGACGTGGTGCTCTCGTCGGTGTGGGGAGGGGTGAGTGTGGCTACAGAGCCTGTGGTTCGGGATCAGGTTCCAGAAAGATCGTTATAACACTGCATAATTACTTCAGGGTGTGTCAACAGAGGTGTGGGTGGGGTTTACAAACACAGAGTCTACAAGGGCCACAAAATCCTACATAGTATACCTCTAAAACTCCAGCAAAGATTCCCCCAAAGTGTTTGTTGCTAGTTTGCTGCAATGGCAGATGCTAAAAAACCTAGATACAGCAAAGCAAAAAAGACAAGCCGACAGGACTTGTTCAAAAACTAGAGTCAACCTTGAAATTACTTTTCTTTGGTGACATCAGCTGAAGTTTGCTAAGGGGATGAAAAGCGATGTGGAATTGGCCTGTCTTGGACCCAGTTTCAGATTTTAAGCCTCACTCTGGGGCTGTAGTTTCAGTGTTTAAACCTCACTCTGGGCCTGTAGTTTCAGTGTTTAAACCTCACTCTGGGCCCAGTTTCAGTGTTTAAACCTCACTCTGGGGCTGTAGTTTCAGTGTTTAAGCCTCACTCTGGGGCTGTAGTTTCAGTGTTTAAGCCTCACTCTGGGGCTGTAGTTTCAGTGTTTAAACCTCACTCTGGGGCTGTAGTTTCAGTGTTTTTAAACCTCACTCTGGGGCTGTAGTTTCAGTGTTTAAACCTCACTCTGGGCCTGTAGTTTCAGTGTTTAAACCTCACTCTGGGCCCAGTTTCAGTGTTTAAACCTCACTCTGGGGCTGTAGTTTCAGTGTTTAAGCCTCACTCTGGGGCTGTATTTTCAGTGTATAAACCTCGCTCTGGGGCTGTAGTTTCAGTGTTTAAGCCTCACTCTGGGCCTGTAGTTTCAGTGTTTAAACCTCACTCTGGGGCTGTAGTTTCAGTGTTTAAACCTCACTCTGAGTTGAATTTGTGTGCAGTATCCAGTGCGTCTGTGTCCTGCAGGAAGTGTCTGAGTGCTGCAGGGAATGCTGGGAGAAAGGAATACTCTGGAGAAATCACCGCGGCCTCGTTATGAAAAAGTTATTTCTGTGAAATCCGAGGACCACCTTTCCAGACTCAATTAATCGTGAGCTGCTGTGAGAAGACATTTGTTATCAGAGACGTGGGAATAAGATATGAGGACAAATTCTTCACCGCCATGAAATAAAAGAGCAGGATAATTTTAGAAAGCATCATTCAACCTGTAATTTCAGTTACCCTTTCCGAAGCTGGTGCTTCTTTTTAGAAAATCACTAAAGGAGCGCATAAAATGCACACACACCTTTTTGTAATAAAACCACGTCTCTTCTGTTTTATTTGCTCACTTTTTGATCAGAGAAACTGAAGCAGGCTCATCCAGCTTGATATTTTGAGTCATTAATAGTTACAGCAGTTCTGTGTACTTCTGTGTCATTCTTTTGACATGGGTGTCAACTGTAGTATATTTGATTGATTAACATTGGCTTATATAATTAATATTTATTACCAGTTATTTGAAACACAATTTGCATACATAATTTTATGAATATGTGAATCTGTTTGTAATGCACGCTCCAGGTCTAATCAGACGAGGTACCTGTTCAATCAATAAAACAGATTGTTTGTGGCTCCGACCGAGCTGAGAATGGGCGGCGTGTTTGCAGGCTGTACTGGGGCAGGTCTGAGGCTCTGCCCCCTTTCTGTGCTGGTACAGGCGGGAGTGACTGAGCATCCTGGGGGGGTTCAGGAGTGAGTGGGGGAGGGGGCTGATTTTTCCAATCAGCCCCCGCAGTCTGAGCTGTGGACCAGCCGCTGGGAGGGTGCTGAAGGTTCCGGAAGGATAGGAGTGGGGGCCCAGCAGCGCGGGGGGGGGGGGGGGGGGGGGTTAATCCTGGGTCACAGGTAATGAGGGCCACAGGGAACAGAGCAGAGAGGACTGCCGGCCGGACGGACGGACAGACAGACGGACAGACAGCAGAAGGCCCGGCCTCCTCCACCTGTGATCAGATAGGACAGGTGACCTTCAGAGCTTTCCCTGCAGAGCCGGGTGTGCACCCCCCCCGGCTTCCCTCAGAGTGGCTGTTCGACCGACCAAGCACACCCTTCCACAGAACGCCTCGCCCTGCAGGGGGGGAGGGGAGGGGGAGGGGGAGGGCACAGCACAGACGCAGGGATGAAAGGATGAATGAGGAGAGGCTGAAAGGTGTGGAATCTGCTGTGTGCTCCCACAGACATGTGTGCGGTGTCCCTGAGTGAGCACACTGAACATCGCTGCGTGTGAGAGACCGCGTGCCACTGCTGAGGACAGCGCTAACAGAGAGAAGGGGATTTGGATGGGGGAGGTGTCGGAGGGGGGGTGCTGGGGGGGGGGCGCTGGGGGTGGGGGGGGGTGTCTGGAGGAATGTTGCTCAGGCAGCAGTCAACAGCGGCTCGGTAGAATGTGCTAATGGACCCTCCCCCTCCCTCCCATGCCCCCCCCCCCCCCCCCCCCCCCCGAGCTCCAGACATAATGTCCTCTGGAGGCAGAGACACCCCGTCGTCACGGCGACCTACTTTTGCCCTTCGCCCTGGACATCTGGAACTAATGCAGTCCCCCCCCCCCCCCCCCCCCCCTAATGCCCTTGCCCCTCCAGGGGGCAATGGCGGGTTCTCAGAGCCATCAGAGCGCGCTCAGTGCGATGCTCCCTGAGCGCGCGGCGTCCTTCTGGTCGCTGACGGGCACTTCCTCCTCCATCTTTGTTTTCACCCTTCAGCGGCGCTGGCCGGGCCGTACCGCCACAGCACAGTCCCGTACCGCCACAGCACAGTCCCGTACCGCCACAGCACAGCAGCAGTCCCCGTACCACCACAGCACAGTCCGTACCCACCACAGCACAGTCCCCGCCACAGCACAGTCCCGTACCACCACGGCACAGTCCTGTACCGCCACGGCACAGTCCCATACCGCCACGGCACAGTCCCGTACCGCCACAGCACAGTCCCGTACCGCCACAGCACAGTCCCATACCGCCACAGCACAGTCCCGTACCGCCACGGCACAGTCCCGTACCGCCACAGCACAGTCCCATACCGCCACAGCACAGTCCCATACCACCACAGCACAGTCCCGTACCGCCACAGCACAGTCCCATACCACCACAGCACAGTCCCATACCGCCACAGCACAGTCCCATACCACCACAGCACAGTCCCATACCACCACAGCACAGTCCCGTACCGCCACAGCACAGTCCCATACCGCCACAGCACAGTCCCATATCGCCACAGCACAGTCCCGTACTGTGTGACCGTGTTACCAGTGTTACAGCATGTTCTGTGTTATCTGTGTTACGGCATTGTTCTGTGTGGCTGTGTTATCTGTGTCACAGCAGTGTTCTATGTTATCTGTGTTACAGCAGTGGTCTATGTTATCTGTGTTCAGCAGAGCAGTGTTCTGTGTTATCTGTGTTAGAGCAGTGTTCTGTGTGGCTGTGTTATCTGTGTTACAGCAGTGTTCTGTGTGGCTGTGTTATCTGTGTTAGAGCAGTGTTCTGTGTTATCTGTGTTAGAGCAATGTTCTGTGTGGCTGTGTTATCTGATGCTGTGAGACAGAATCCTTTCTCAGAAGATCAGCTGGACTCTTCTCTCTCCCTTCGATGTTCATTAATATTACCGGCCCTTTGGGGTTTGGTGGTTTGGAAACGCAAACCAGCCCCAAAAATATGTGGAATTAGAGGAAAAAAAAAACATTGGATATATTATGTATGTATAATACAGTATGCATTATTTGTCTTCATTTGAAACAGGGCAAGGCTTTTTCGTGTGTCAAGATTACTCATTGTTGTGGTTGTTTTGTGGTTTCAAAAAGAATCAATTAAGCCTCTCCTCCTACTCGATTTACAGCAGCAAGCACTAATCTTTGTCAGCTACCGCAACACGCGCAATTTGAGTCGCTTTGTTATCGCTTTTCTGAAAAACATTGTACTTTTTGATTTATAAAGGCTTTTTAAAACCCAAATTCCCCCCATTTACAAACATCAGTGGAACGCCCCTGTGCCTGCTGCTCCAGACGGGCGCGTGAAGCTGGCAGCTGGTTTGGAAAGAGTGCCGCGGCTAGCGTTAGCCTTCCCGCGGTTAGCGTTAGCCTTCCCGTGCTGTGGGCCGCTTCTACATCTTTCACGCGGGTGGTGTTGCCTAATTTTGCTCTGTGAAGCACAATGACAGTCAATCCCAGTATTAATTATAGCTACATCGAGGCGTCCAGTTTGCCTGACCAGTCATTTAGGTCAGACAATGGACTGCACTCAGCCTGAAAGCTTTTAAAGCAACAAACATGTGGCAAACTTGGTAGATCGCAAATTCTATGAAGTTGCCTGGTTACGTAAACGGGGAGTGGAGGCATGATTGAAATGTGATATGACAAAAAAAGGTGCTCAGTATTAATCAACCACAAAAACAGGTGGCTAATGCTTTGATTCTGTAGTTATTCCAAATGTCAGTAGCTCACTGTAGCTCACAGTAGGTGATAATCTGCCCCACGATAAGCCTGTAGCAATCCACCGTGGCTGGCAGTGCTTAGCTGAGAAGCCCACAAGCCCTCTTGGCTTTAGTACTCGAAATAATCATGAGATGTGTTCAGTTTTTTTTAACTGCATAGCCAGCTACTCTTGCTACAATTGATAGATAAATTAGGAATACCAGTGACTCGACTGAGTGACTGCTTGCTAGCATGCTAGCGTGGCTGTAGCTCTGCTCAGTTAGTTTGGCTGAATGGCGAACAGTGCGCTGTGGAGCTGGCGTTCTCCGGAGGGCTTCTGTAATCCAGGCGTTTCTGCGCGAGTCGCGTGGCTTACGCACTGTAGGATAATTAACTTAGTGCAACGGGGATCGTTCTGCCGCGGGGTTTAAAACCCAGACGCTTCACGCAGCTCGAGGAGCGATTAGCCTGCCGAGCTGAAGGCCGAGCTCCCGGCGCAGGGAGCTGAGCGCGCTCTTGTCGCTGTATCAGGGGAGGCGTCACAATCCGACGCTTCACACGCTAGCTCACGACTCTCCGACACACTAACTGCCAGCCAAAAACAAGTGCATAATGGGCCGGTTTAACTTAATGTGCAGCGTGCCGTATACGTCTCCATTCAGCGGGAGATAATAGACTGCAATACTGTATAATGAAATAACTTTTATGGACAGTCAGTGAATATTTATTGCTTTACAGGAGCTTTCACTGCTAGTTACTGTGTAAGACGTGCTGACTTTTTAGAATATTTTAGAAGCCACCTAGGTATTGCATGGTGTTGTGTATAGGGAGTCTCCATTAACTAGAATGCACCCACAAACACAATCAAACACACGTACACACACACACACACACACACACACAAGGAAACACGGATGTGCACGCGTGCATACACGCACACACTCCTTGCACATACACACACACTCGTGCACACACACATGCACACACACACACACGCACAAGAAAACACAGATGTGCACGCGTGCATACACGCACACACTTGTGCACACACACGCACATACACACACACACACACACACTCGTGTGCACACACACACACACACACACTCACACACACACACACACTCGTGCGCACACACTCACGCACACACACACACTTGTGCACACGCACACACACGTACGCACGCACGCATGCACGTACACACACACACACACACACACACACATATGCTCACCTGTTCGCAGTAACAGTTTGTGTGTGACTCCTATTTTAAGAGGCTGGTGGTGAAAGGTTTGAATAAAAGGGCTGCCTCCTGTGAGCTTCTCTGAAGCCCTCCCTGGATGTTCATTATTGTTGGGCTGAATGAAGTGAGATTCCCGTGTTGGGCTGAGTGGGGATGTTTTTCCCAGCCTGTCCCGGCTCGTCCCTGCAGAAGGTCCGGGTGGAGCTGGCCAGGCTGAAGCATGCGGTGTTCATTACATTAATTCATCAGGCCATTGTGCCTTTAAAGGCTCCCGGTCCCTCTCCCTCTCTGGGGGGATTATTAAATGAGCTGATTTGCATCCTAATGAGGGGGGATGTTTAGAAGTTCATTGTTAAAGTGCTAAAATGGTGTGCATGTAATTATTCCAGTATTAACATTCACAGCGTGCCTTTCCCAAAACCCCCTTTTTAATAACTGCGTAGACACAATGAACCACAGGCTGGAGAGACACAGAGAACCACAGACTGGAGAGACACAGAGAGAGGCTGGAGAGACACCCACAGCTGGAGAGAGACAGAGTACCACAGAGACACAGAGTACAGAGAACCACAGACTGGAGAGACACAGAGAACCACAGGCTGGAGAGAGACAGAGTACCACAGGCTGGATAGACACACAGTACCACAGGCTGGAGAGACACAGAGAACCACAGGCAGGAGAGACACAGAGTACCACAGGCTGGAAAGACACAGAGAACCACAGGTAGGAGAGACACAGAGAACCAAAGGCTGGAGAGACACAGAACCACAGGCTGGAGAGACACAGAGTACCACAGGCTGGAGAGACAGAGATTAGATTACAGCCATTCATAAACCCATTCACCATATGGCCGATTGCTTTCTCCGTTGCTATTTCTCATTATCTTCAAGCAAAAGCAGGACTCTGTTCAGCGTCTGAAAGAGATTTGTTCCGTTATTCTCCTCTGTCCACCCTCCCTCTGGTTCTGCTCCGTTAGTGTGTGAGTCCCTGTGCCACCCCCAGGTCTGTTCCGTTAGAGTCCCTGTGCCCCTCCCCCCCGTGCTTCGGTGCTGTCAGAAGCTCTTGAGGGCTGTAGGCAGGCCTGTGCTCTTTCAGGTTGGTATTATCAAGGCTTACATTCGTTTATATATTTTTGAGTGGAGTATCTTGAAGTGACTCACGTTTCCAGTACATTCTGGCTCTAGACCTCCACTGTGTCTGCTGTGGACAGCAAGCTCTCCAGGTTTCATTTTTATTCATTTCAGCTTTACATTTATTTAATCATATTTTCAGCCCTCATTCAACATTGAGGGAAGTCGGAAGGGCGCCGATTGGTACAGCACAGTACTGTGGACTTTCATAGAGCTTCAGGGACACGCCCACTGCTGGACACGCCCTGTGTGTAGAGACACGCCCACTGCTGGACATGCCCTGTGTGTAGAGACACGCCCACTGCTGGACACGCCCTGTGTGTAGAGACATGCCCACTGCTGGACACGCCCTGTGTGTAGAGACACGCCCACTGCTGGACACGCCCTGTGTGTAGAGACATGCCCACTGCTGGACACGCCCTGTGTGTAGAGACACGCCCACTGCTGGACACGCCCTGTGTGTAGAGACACGCCCACTGCTGGACACGCCCTGTGTGTAGAGACACGCCCACTGCTGGACACGCCCTGTGTGTAGAGACACGCCCACTGCTGGACACGCCCTGTGTGTAGAGACACGCCCACTGCTGGACACGCCCTGTGTGTAGAGACACGCCCACTGCTGGGCACGCCCTGTGTGTAGAGACACGCCCACTGCTGGACACGCCCTGTGTGTAGAGACACGCCCACTGCTGGACACGCCCTGTGTGTAGAGACACGCCCACTGCTGGACACGCCCTGTGTGTAGAGACACGCCCACTGCTGGACACGCCCTGTGTGTAGAGACACGCCCACTGCTGGACACGCCCTGTGTGTAGAGACACGCCCACTGCTGGACACGCCCTGTGTGTAGAGACACGCCCACTACTGGACACGCCCTGTGTGTAGAGACACGCCCACTGCTGGACACGCCCTGTGTGTAGAGACACGCCCACTGCTGGACACGCCCTGTGTGTGAGCGTTTGTGGAAGAGGCTGCAGTTCTGAGCTGATCAGGCCAGAGGACTCGTCTGTAAGGTTCTGATTCTCCTTTGCTCAGTCTCAGCTCAGACTGCAGTGAAACGGTTTGAGAAAATGAGTGAGAATGTGACCCTTTCACACCTCACTGTCTGTGTGACTGAGGAGCGCCACCTACAGAGCAGCCCTGGTTCTGCTGGCGGGGGCGCTGGGCCTGGGTGCTGGGGGGTTCCTGAACCCCGTCTCTGTGTTTGTGAGACTCCTGTACCCCGTCTCTGTGCTTGTGAGGTTCCTGAACCCCGTCTCCGTGCTTGTGAGGTTCCTGAACCCTGTCTCTGTGCTTGTGAGGTTCCTGAACTCCGTCTCTGTGCTTGTGAGGTTCCTGAACTCCGTCTCTGTGCTTGTGAGGTTCCTGAACTCCGTCTCTGTGCTTGTGAGACTCCTGCACTCCGTCTCTGTGCTTGTGAGGTTCCTGAACTCCGTCTCTGTGCTTGTGAGACTCCTGCACTCCGTCTCTGTGCTTGTGAGACTCCTGCACTCCGTCTCTGTGCTTGTGAGGTTGTGGACGCACACACGTGACCCACAGAGTGAAAGGATTTCTGCTCTTTCAGCACCAACAGAAAAGCCTCCAAGGTTAGTGACAGATCCCCTATCGCTGCTCCCCAGATTACATACATCATTAATTAGGATGACAGATCAAACATTTAATTCAAACTAATTAGCTCTTTGATCATTAATTATAATGAACTGAACATGCAAAATAAGTGTATTTAACCTTTTTTGTATGATGTATTTTCCCCAAAGGTATTACGATATATCGCACTTATCTGAGATTTACAGATACCGAAAACATGACCTGTATCTTGAGGTGTTTTCTGAGTAAAATTTAATCTTCAGTTTCACATTTACATGCACACGTGTGTATGTGTGTATATGTGTGTGCATGTATATATGTGTGTGTGTGTGTGTGTGTGTGTGTGTGTGTGTGTCTAAGCTCCTCCAGGCTGGGTGTGTGTGTGTGTGTTTGTGTAAGCTCCTCCAGGCTGGGGTGTGTGTGTGTGTGTGTGTGTGTGTGTGTCTTAGCTCCTCCAGGCTGTGTGTGTGTCTGTGTGTGTGTGTGTGTGTTTGTCTAAGCTCCTCCAGGCTGGGTGTGTGTGTGTGTGTGTGTGTGTGTGTGTGTGTGTCTAAGCTCCTCCAGGCTGGGTGTGTGTGTGTGTGTGTGTGTGTGTGTGTGTGTGTGTGTGTCTAAGCTCCTCCAGGCTGGGTGTGTGTGTGTGTGTGTGTGTGTGTGTGTGTCTCTAAGCTCCTCCAGGCTGGGTGTGTGTGTGTGTGTGTGTGTGTGTGTGTGTCTAAGCTCCTCCAGGCTGGGTGTGTGTGTGTGTGTGTGTGTGTGTGTGTCTAAGCTCCTACAGGCTGGGTGTGTGTTCTCAGTCATTTGCTGAAAGTTTGAAGTCCTCTTTGTCTGTGAAGCTGCAGCTCTCCTCCTGGCTGCCTGAGCGTGCGTCCTGATTGGCTGGTGAAAGTCACTTTGACTTTGGAAGTGCGAATATCTAATTAATGACTGAGCGGGTATTTCGTTCAGTCTGGGGGCGTCACGCAGGCCTGTGTGGGCCTGTTCTGCCTGTGTCCTGCATCAGCCTCTGATCCGACAGCTCCACCCACACTGCACCTGTCAGAGCCCCGCCCACACCGCACCTGTCAGAGCCCCGCCCACACCGTGCCTGTCAGAGCCCCGCCCACACCGCACCTGTCAGAGCCCCGCCCACACCGTGCCTGTCAGAGCCCCGCCCACACCGCACCTGTCAGAGCCCCGCCCACACCGCACCTGTCAGAGCCCCGCCCACACCATGCCTGTCAGAGCCCCGCCCACACCGTGCCTGTCAGAGCCCCGCCCACACCGTGCCTGTCAGAGCCCCGCCCACACCGTGCCTGTCAGAGCCCCGCCCACACCGCACCTGTCAGAGCCCCGCCCACACCGCACCTGTCAGAGCTCCGCCCACACTGTGCCTGTCAGAGCCCCGCCCACACCACACCTGTCAGAGCCCCGCCCACACTGTGCCTGTCAGAGCCCCGCCCCTTCCCCTGCCGTTGTCCCGGCGACGGACATCTCCAAAGCCAAGAGAATCACAGGTTCATTCCAGAAATGTAACTGACTTCCCAGTTCCATTAGTTAATTGCTCCATACACAGTAAATTCAGAACTTTAGATTTCCTAAAATCATTGCTTTGCAGTAAAATATTTCCTGGCACAAGTATATTCTTAAGTTGTAATATATTATTTTAAAAGGTGAAACAGGCTCTATGAGGTCATGTGCATGGCAGAAATCTTTTTTTGAAATTATGAATATTGCAGTGTATTCAGGCTCATTGATATTCTCTTAGCATTACTCAGTCTGGAGTCGATTTAACACTGAACTCCTGCAGCAGAGCATTGCATGGAAAGGCATTACTGTGGCAGTATGGGGGGGTGTGGTCTATTACAGACACAGGGGTGTGGTCTGATGGGGGTGGGGTTTGATACAGATGTGGGGGTGTGGTCTGATATATACACAGGCAGGTGCACAGAGGGGGCCGCAGCCTTTATTGCTGTGTTCCCCCCCCCCCGCCCCCCTCATATGGGGGAGACCACTGAGCTGAACATACTGAGCACCCAGGGGCATCTTTCTCTGGGGGGAAACATTTATTTTATTTTTTTCCCTTGTATTTTTCTGCACTTATTGTCGTTATGCAGTCTATCTCCGTGTCACAGACTGCCACAGCCTGCCCGAGTGTGTGGGAGCTCTGCTTTGATTCATCAGCAGTCTCTGCTCAGCCTGCGTGCTCGCTCAAAGTCCCCTGTTTTGCGCCGAAACGCTTTCCTGTATCAGCTGAATTAGGGGCCCATCCCGGAGCCCCCCCGATGCGTGTGTACATGCAGAGCGAGTGGGGATCACACAGGACTCAGAGCTGCTGTTTCTGAGGATTAAAGAACAAACAGGCGGGCCCGTCCCCACAGACAGCTGGAACACGGGCCCCTCTGAGCTGCGTCTGAGCCACAGAGCACTTTCTTCAGCCGGTCTGGTGTGTGGGGGAGGCCAGGAGGGGCCTTGTTTAATTTGCGCCTGTGAGGGGGACACAGAAAAACAAAGCGCTTCGGCCGGCTTTATCTGGCTGTGTGGGAAACGTGCAGAAACAGAAGCATGGAAATGAGTCTGTGCTGTGAGCTTCAGAGAGCGAGAGAGCTGCTGTTTGTGTGCTGTGAGCTTCAGAGAGCGAGAGCGCTGCTGTTTGTGCTGGGCTGTGAGCTTCAGAGAGCGAGAGCGCTGCTGTTTGTGTGCTGTGAGCTTCAGAGAGCGAGAGCGCTGCTGTTTGTGCTGGGCTGTGAGCTTCAGAGAGCGAGAGCGCTGCTGTTTGTGCGCTGTGAGCTTCAGAGAGCGAGAGCGCTGCTGTTTGTGTGCTGTGAGCTTCAGAGAGCGAGAGCGCTGCTGTTTGTGTGCTGTGAGCTTCAGAGAGCGAGACGCTGCTGTTTGTGTGCTGTGAGCTTCAGAGAGCGAGAGCGCTGCTGTTTGTGTGCTGTGAGCTTCAGAGAGCGAGAGCGCTGCTGTTTGTGCTGTGAGCTTCAGAGAGCGAGACGCTGCTGTTTGTGCTGTGAGCTTCAGAGAGCGAGACGCTGCTGTTTGTGTGCTGTGAGCTTCAGAGAGCGAGACGCTGCTGTTTGTGTGCTGTGAGCTTCAGAGAGCGAGAGCGCTGCTGTTTGTGTGCTGTGAGCTTCAGAGAGCGAGAGCGCTGCTGTTTGTGCTGTGAGCTTCAGAGAGCGAGACGCTGCTGTTTGTGCTGTGAGCTTCAGAGAGCGAGACGCTGCTGTTTGTGCTGTGAGCTTCAGAGAGCGAGACGCTGCTGTTTGTGCTGTGAGCTTCAGAGAGCGAGACGCTGCTGTTTGTGCTGTGAGCTTCAGAGAGCGAGACGCTGCTGTTTGTGCGCTGTGAGCTTCAGAGAGCGAGAGCGCTGCTGTTTGTGCTGTGAGCTTCAGAGAGCGAGAGCGCTGCTGTTTGTGCTGTGAGCTTCAGAGAGCGAGAGCGCTGCTGTTTGTGCGCTGTGAGCTTCAGAGAGCGAGACGCTGCTGTTTGTGCGCTGTGAGCTTCAGAGAGCGAGAGCGCTGCTGTTTGTGCTGTGAGCTTCAGAGAGCGAGACGCTGCTGTTTGTGTGCTGTGAGCTTCAGAGAGCGAGAGCGCTGCTGTTTGTGTGCTGTGAGCTTCAGAGAGCGAGAGCGCTGCTGTTTGTGTGCTGTGAGCTTCAGAGAGCGAGACGCTGCTGTTTGTGTGCTGTGAGCTTCAGAGAGCGAGACGCTGCTGTTTGTGTGCTGTGAGCTTCAGAGAGCGAGAGCACTGCTGTTTGTGCTGGGCTGTTTGTGCTGGGCTGTTTGTGCTGGGCTGTCTGTGCTGGGCTGTTTGTGCTGGGCTGTTTGTGCTGGGCTGTCTGTGCTGGGCTGTTTGTGTTGGGCTGTTTGTGCTGGGCTGTTTGTGCTGGGCGGTTTGTGCTGGGCTGTTTGTGCTGGGCTGTTTGTGCTGGGCGGTTTGTGCTGGGCTGTTTGTGCTGGGCTGTTTGTGCTGGGCGGTTTGTGCTGGGCTGTTTGTGCTGGGCTGTCTGTGCTGGGCTGTTTGTGCTGGGCTGTTTGTGCTGGGCTGTCTGTGCTGGGCTGTTTGTGCTGGGCTGTTTGTGCTGGGCTGTTTGTGCTGGGCTGTTTGGCGGAAAGGAAAACAGACTCTTACTTAGCGGTTTGCTTTTCATCTCCGCTGGGTGGTGGGGTCAGCATCCTTTTGGTTTTAAAACGACCCTTCGCTCTGTTTGGGGTTACCCTCCCCACTGGAACAAAAATCTCTCCTCTGTTTTCCACTTCAAACATTTTGTAATTCTGTAGGCATACATTATTTAAACATTGTGGGGGCATATCTGTACAATGTTTTCATGTGGGTTGAAAGAATGGTGTTCGCTCACTTGGACATTTGTTTTGGGGGGTAATGTAATTATTTTCTCTTCTGTTATTTTTCATACTTTTGCCCGGCATGTAAATTTAAAAGTATAAAATTTTTGCAACTTGCACAGGACTTTTATGTTGGTTTTGAGATGCCCCCCTCCCCCTTTAAAAATACTTTAAAGGGGGAGGAGGGCATGCTTATCTATACTTTCCTGCATTGGTGGGGAGGGGGGGAGTACAGAAATGCGGGGCCTATAAAACTCAACAGGCAATTTCAAATTGGAGGGGGGGGGCTTTAGTGTATATCTAGTTCTAATATAAGAAAGGCAATGGCTGCCTGCTCTCTGTTAGCTGAGCGTTAGCTGTGCATTAGCTGAGCGTTAGCTGTGCATTAGTTGAGCGTTAGCTAAGCATTAGCTATGCGTTAGCTGAGTGTTAGCTGAGCATTGGCTGTGCGTTAGCTGAGCGTTAGCTGTGCATTAGCTGAGCGTTTGCTGAGCGTTAGCTGTGCATTAGCTGAGCGTTAGCTGTGTGTTAGCTGTGTGTTAGCTGAGCGTTTGCTGAGCATTAGCTGTGCATTTGCTATGTGTTGGCTGTGTGTTAGCTGAGCGTTTTCTGAGTGTTAGCTGAGCATTAGCTGTGCATTAGCTGTGCGTTAGCTGTGTGTTAGCTGAGCGTTAGCTGTGCATTAGCTGTGTGTTAGCTGAGCGTTAGCTGTGCATTAGCTGTGTGTTGGCTGTGTGTTAGCTGAGCGTTTTCTGAGCGTTTGCTGAGCGTTAGCTGCTGCTCTTACCTGCTTTTACGGCCTTCTGAGACAAATGACTGCGGATGAGTTCTGACCTTTATCTGCTCTCTGTTGGGCCGACCCGCGCTGTATGTGTCACTTAATTAATCTGTCCTCAATGAATCTGCGCAGATCTCCCGTGTGTGCGCAGTACCAGTGTCACACCACCGTGAGGAGCAGGAGTACCTGTGTGGTATTAATGAATAATGCATCATCCCGACTGGACATATTAAATACTAACCCTTCAGATTACAGGTTTCAAATTACATCAATATGTGCTTTATGAATTTGCATATAATAATAAATTATTCACATGATGTCATTAACCAAGCAACAACTGCTATATATTAATAATATATTAATAATAGGTTCCATGGTGTTCACCAATTGAGGATCTGGAAAAAACAAAGTATTCATGGATTGATTTATGAATCATTTACCAAATATCAAACGCAGAGCTTAACCCGAGATGCTGTGCGTTAAAGCCACTCCTGTGCAGCGCGTCAGCGTCACCATGGCAGCAGGCGCTTACCTCAACACAAAAACTTTCCCTGCGCTTCCTCAGAGAGACGGCGGGTCTGAAGTGATTTCCCTCTGATGTGGAGTTTGTTTGTTCCTCGCTGCGCCAGACTCGACTGCGTCGGCACAAACGTGGAAGTGGAGCTGGCGTTGGCGCCGCTGCCGCGGGGGTCTCCGTGGCAACACGCTGTCACCGTTCCGTGGAGCTCGTTTGAGCACTTTCAGCAGCCGCGGTAATTAGGGTCTACTCGCTAGAGCAGCCCGCCTGCGAGCGCTGACACCAGGAGTTAGCGTGACACCAGGAGTTAGCGTGACACGGCGGAGTTAGCGTGACACAGCGGAGTTAGCGTGACACAGCGGAGTTAGTGCAACACAGCGGAGTTAGTGTGACAGTGGAGTTAGTGCAACACGGCGGAGTTAGCGTGACACAGCGGAGTTAGCGTGACACGGCGGAGTTAGCGTGACACAGCGGAGTTAGCGTGACACGGCAGAGTTAGCGTGACACAGCGGAGTTAGCGTGACACGGCAGAGTTAGCGTGACACAGCGGAGTTAGTGCAACACAGCGGAGTTAGTGTGACAGTGGAGTTAGTGCAACACGGCGGAGTTAGCGTGACACTGCGGAGTTAGCGTGACACTGCGGAGTTAGCGTGACACAGTGGAGTTAGCGTGACACGGCAGAGTTAGCGTGACACAGCGGAGTTAGCGTGACACAGCAGAGTTAGCGTGACACGAGGAGTTAGCGTGACACAGTGGAGTTAGCGTGACACAGCGGAGTTAGCGTGACACAACGGAGTTAGCGTGACACAGCAGAGTTAGCGTGACACAGTGGAGTTAGTGTGACAGTGGAGTTAGTGCAACACGGCGGAGTTAGCGTGACACTGCGGAGTTAGCGTGACACTGCGGAGTTAGCGTGACAGTGGAGTTAGCGTGACACAGCGGAGTTAGCGTGACACAGCGGAGTTAGCGTGACACAGTGGAGTTAGCGTGACACAGCAGAGTTAGCATGACACAGTGGAGTTAGTGTGACAGTGGAGTTAGTGCAACACGGCGGAGTTAGCGTGACACTGCGGAGTTAGCGTGACACTGCGGAGTTAGCGTGACACAGTGGAGTTAGCGTGACACTGCGGAGTTAGCGTGACACAGTGGAGTTAGCGTGACACAGCAGAGTTAGCGTGACACAGCGGAGTTAGCGTGACACGAGGAGTTAGCGTGACACAGCGGAGTTAGCGTGACACAGCGGAGTTAGCGTGACACAGCAGAGTTAGCGTGACACAGCGGAGTTAGCGTGACACAGCAGAGTTAGCGTGACACAGCGGAGTTAGCATGACAGTGGAGTTAGCGTGACACAGCAGAGTTAGCGTGACACAGTGGAGTTAGTATGACACAGCGGAGTTAGCGTGACAGTGGAGTTAGTGTGACAGCGGAGTTAGCGTGACAGTGGAGTTAGTGTGACAGTGGAGTTAGCGTGACACAGTGGAGTTAGTGTGACAGTGGAGTTAGCGTGACACAGCGGAGTTAGCGTGACACAGCAGAGTTAGCACGGCACGGCAGAGTTAGCATGACACAGTGGAGTTAGTGTGACACAGCAGAGTTAGCGTGACACAGCGGAGTTAGCGTGACACAATGGAGTTAGCGTGACACGGCAGAGTTAGCGTGACACAGCGGAGTTAGCGTGACACAGTGGAGTTAGCGTGACACAGCAGAGTTAGCGTGACACAGCGGAGTTAGCGTGACACAGCGGAGTTAGTGTGACACAGCGGAGTTAGCGTGACACAGCAGAGTTAGCGTGACACAGCAGAGTTAGCGTGACACAGCAGAGTTAGCGTGACACAAGGAGTTGGCGTGACACAGCAGAGTTAGGGTGACACAGCGGAGTTAGCATGACAGTGGAGTTAGCGTGACACAAGGAGTTGGCGTGACACAGCAGAGTTAGGGTGACACGGCAGAGTTAGCGTGACACAGCGGAGTTAGGGTGACACGGCAGAGTTAGCGTGACACAGCGGAGTTAGCGTGACACAGCGGAGTTAGCGTGACACGGCGGAGTTAGCGTGACACGGCGGAGTTAGCGTGACACAGCGGAGTTAGCGTGACACAGCGGAGTTAGCGTGACACAGCGGAGTTAGCGTGACACAGCGGAGTTAGCGTGACACAGCGGAGTTAGCGTGACACAGCGGAGTTAGCGTGACACAGCGGAGTTAGCGTGACACAGCGGAGTTAGCGTGACACAGCGGAGTTAGCGTGACACAGCAGAGTTAGCGTGACACAGTGGAGTTAGCGTGACACAGCGGAGTTAGCGTGACACAGCGGAGTTAGGGTGACACGGCAGAGTTAGCGTGACACAGCGGAGTTAGGGTGACACGGCAGAGTTAGCGTGACACAGCGGAGTTAGCGTGACACAGCGGAGTTAGCGTGACACAGCGGAGTTAGCGCGACACGGCGGAGTTAGCGTGACACAGCGGAGTTAGCGTGACAGCGGAGTTAGCGTGACAGCGGAGTTAGCGTGACACAGTGGAGTTAGCGTGACACAGCGGAGTTAGTGTGACAGTGGAGTTAGCGCAACACGGCGGAGTTAGCGTGACACGGCGGAGTTAGTGTGACAGTGGAGTTAGCGCAACACAGCGGAGTTAGCGTGACACAGCGGAGCTCTGTGGGGCTGTGTCTGGGGCATGAGCGTTCAGGGGCGTGAGTGTTCAGGGGCCTGTGCGTTTAGGGGAGTGAGCGTTCAGGGGCGTGAGTGATCAGGGGAGCGAGCGTTCAGGGGAGTGAGCATTCAGGGGAGTGAGTGTTCAGGGCAGTGACTGTTCAGGGAAGTGAGCATTCAGGGGAGTGAGAGTTGAGGGGAGTGAGCGTTCAGGGGAGTGAACGTTCATTCGGAGGAGTGAGTGTCAGGAAGGTAAGGTGTTGGGGGATGTAGTTTTATAGTCAGGAAGGTAAGGTGTTGGGGATGTAGTTTTATAGTCAGGAAGGTAAGGTGTTGGGGTATGTAGTTTTATAGTCAGGTAGGTAAGGTGTTGGGGATGTAGTTTTATAGTCAGGAAGGTAAGGTGTTGGGGTATGTAGTTTTATAGTCAGGAAGGTAAGGTGTTGGGGGATGTAGTTTTATAGTCAGGAAGGTAAGGTGTTGGGGGATGAAGTTTTATAGTCAGGAAGGTAAGGTGTTGGGGTGTAGTTTTATAGTCAGGAAGGTAAGGTGTTGGGAGATGTAGTTTTATAGTCAGGAAGGTAAGGTGTTGGGGGATGTAGTTTTATAGTTTCAGTTTGAGATTCTGCACTGTTGGGGCTAGTAAACCCTCATGTTCCTCATACTCTGCTTCAGCTGAGAGAAAGTGCATCCTGTGAATTTTCAGTCTGAGCTGGACACCAGCAGTGAACGTGAGGATGGCCAAACTGGCGCCGTTCTACTGTGTAGCAATAAACAAATGATTGAGCCCTGATAAATCTGTGTTTCTGAAATAGGCCCTGTATTCAAACCCATTCACATCATAATTAAATTATCCACTTAATGATACGTACTGCTCATGCATATGCTCACATGTAATATTTCACTGTGTAGAGATGACTGTGGAGGCTGGGGCGTTATTGCTGTTTAATTTAATCTCTGGCAGTTAAACTGATGGGGTTTATCCCTCTCCCTTCTGTGATTGGCTCAAAGCGGCTTTTCTTTTTTGGTTTTTTACTGTGTGTGATGGAGACTCTTGGACGGCCCAAGATCTTACAGTTCATTAGAGGTGGGCTCGTATGATTGCTGTTCCTTTGTGATGTGAGCCCGCCTGAATGAGTTTGTTTTCCTTTTGAGTGCTTCTCTTATTCTGGCTGGTTTCAGCTCTTTAACTTGGGGATCTTTTTCCTCTTCGTGTCGCCATCTCTAAGCGAGTGACTGCAGCCGCTCTAGCTGGAAGCTGGCTGCTGGAGTTAACTCAGCCGCTCTAGCTGGAAGCTGGCTGCTGGAGTTAACTCGGCCGCTCTAGCTGGAAGCTGGCTGCTGGAGTTAACTCGGCCGCTCTAGCTGAAGCTGGCTGCTGGAGTTAACTCGGCCGCTCTAGCTGGAAGCTGGCTGCTGGAGTTAACTCAGCCGCTCTAGCTGGAAGCTGGAGTTAACTCAGCCGCTCTAGCTGGAAGCTGGCTGCTGGAGTTAACTCAGCCGCTCTAGCTGGAAGCTGGCTGCTGGAGTTAACTCAGCCGCTCTAGCTGGAAGCTGGCTGCTGGAGTTAACTCGGCCGCTCTAGCTGGAAGCTGGCTGCTGGAGTTAACTCAGCCGCTCTAGCTGGAAGCTGGCTGCTGGAGTTAACTCAGCCGCTCTAGCTGGAAGCTGGCTGCTGGAGTTAACTCAGCCGCTCTAGCTGAAGCTGGCTGCTGGAGTTAACTCGGCCGCTCTAGCTGGAAGCTGGCTGCTGGAGTTAACTCAGCTGCTCTAGCTGGAAGCTGGCTGCTGGAGTTAACTCAGCCGCTCTAGCTGGAAGCTGGCTGCTGGAGCTAACTCAGCCGCTCTAGCTGGAAGCTGGCTGCTGGAGTTAACTCAGCCGCTCTAGCTGGAAGCTGGCTGCTGGAGTTAACTCAGCCGCTCTAGCTGGAAGCTGGCTGCTGGAGTTAACTCAGCCGCTCTAGCTGGAAGCTGGCTGCTGGAGTTAACTCAGCCGCTCTAGCTGAAGCTGGCTGCTGGAGTTAACTCAGCCGCTCTAGCTGGAAGCTGGCTGCTGGAGTTAACTCAGCCGCTCTAGCTGGAAGCTGGCTGCTGGAGTTAACTCAGCCGCTCTAGCTGAAGCTGGCTGCTGGAGTTAAGTCAGCCGCTCTAGCTGGAAGCTGGCTGCTGGAGTTAACTCGGCCGCTCTAGCTGGAAGCTGGCTGCTGGAGTTAACTCAGCCGCTCTAGCTGGAAGCTGGCTGCTGGAGTTAACTCAGCCGCTCTAGCTGGAAGCTGGCTGCTGGAGTTAACTCAGCCGCTCTAGCTGGAAGCTGGCTGCTGGAGTTAACTCAGCCGCTCTAGCTGAAGCTGGCTGCTGGAGTTAACTCAGCCGCTCTAGCTGAAGCTGGCTGCTGGAGTTAACTCAGCCGCTCTAGCTGGAAGCTGGCTGCTGGAGTTAACTCAGCCGCTCTAGCTGGAAGCTGGCTGCTGGAGTTAACTCAGCCGCTCTAGCTGAAGCTGGCTGCTGGAGTTAACTCAGCCGCTCTAGCTGAAGCTGGCTGCTGGAGTTAACTCAGCCGCTCTAGCTGAAGCTGGCTGCTGGAGTTAACTCGGCCGCTCTAGCTGGAAGCTGGCTGCTGGAGTTAACTCAGCCGCTCTAGCTGGAAGCTGGCTGCTGGAGTTAACTCGGCCGCTCTAGCTGGAAGCTGGCTGCTGGAGTTAACTCAGCCGCTCTAGCTGGAAGCTGGCTGCTGGAGTTAACTCAGCCGCTCTAGCTGAAGCTGGCTGCTGGAGTTAACTCAGCCGCTCTAGCTGAAGCTGGCTGCTGGAGTTAACTCAGCCGCTCTAGCTGGAAGCTGGCTGCTGGAGTTAACTCAGCCGCTCTAGCTGGAAGCTGGCTGCTGGAGTTAACTCGGCCGCTCTAGCTGAAGCTGGCTGCTGGAGTTAACTCAGCCGCTCTAGCTGGAAGCTGGCTGCTGGAGTTAACTCAGGCCGCTCTAGCTGGAAGCTGGCTGCTGGAGTTAACTCAGCCGCTCTAGCTGAAGCTGGCTGCTGGAGTTAACTCAGCCGCTCTAGCTGGAAGCTGGCTGCTGGAGTTAACTCAGCCGCTCTAGCTGGAAGCTGGCTGCTGGAGTTAACTCGGCCGCTCTAGCTGGAAGCTGGCTGCTGGAGTTAACTCAGCCGCTCTAGCTGGAAGCTGGCTGCTGGAGTTAACTCAGCCGCTCTAGCTGGAAGCTGGCTGCTGGAGTTAACTCAGCCGCTCTAGCTGGAAGCTGGCTGCTGGAGTTAACTCAGCCGCTCTAGCTGAAGCTGGCTGCTGGAGTTAACTCAGCCGCTCTAGCTGGAAGCTGGCTGCTGGAGTTCACTCAGCCGCTCTAGCTGGAAGCTGGCTGCTGGAGTTAACTCAGCCGCTCTAGCTGGAAGCTGGCTGCTGGAGTTAACTCAGCCGCTCTAGCTGAAGCTGGCTGCTGGAGTTAACTCAGCCGCTCTAGCTGGAAGCTGGCTGCTGGAGTTAACTCAGCCGCTCTAGCTGGAAGCTGGCTGCTGGAGTTAACTCAGCCGCTCTAGCTGGAAGCTGGCTGCTGGAGCTAACTCAGCCGCTCTAGCTGGAAGCTGGCTGCTGGAGTTAACTCAGCCGCTCTAGCTGGAAGCTGGCTGCTGGAGTTAACTCAGCCGCTCTAGCTGGAAGCTGGCTGCTGGAGTTAACTCAGCCGCTCTAGCTGGAAGCTGGCTGCTGGAGTTAACTCAGCCGCTCTAGCTGAAGCTGGCTGCTGGAGTTAACTCAGCCGCTCTAGCTGAAGCTGGCTGCTGGAGTTAACTCAGCCGCTCTAGCTGGAAGCTGGCTGCTGGAGTTAACTCAGCCGCTCTAGCTGAAGCTGGCTGCTGGAGTTAACTCGGCCGCTCTAGCTGGAAGCTGGCTGCTGGAGTTAACTCAGCCGCTCTAGCTGAAGCTGGCTGCTGGAGTTAACTCGGCCGCTCTAGCTGAAGCTGGCTGCTGGAGTTAACTCAGCCGCTCCAGGCCGTCTGGAGACGTGTTAAACGGCTGCTGCAGTTAAAGCCCTGCAGTGTTGACTCTGGAAAGCTTGCAGATCCTGAAATATGTTCTGGATTTGTGCGCTCAGACGCCAGATTGGCCGGTCTGTAGTTGGGAGATGTGCTTGCGATGGTCCGGCTAATGTTCCCTAGGAGCCAGAGCTGGGCTGGCAGAGCCAAACACGGCCAGAGAGCGGCAACAATATCAAAATAAAAGAATAAATGGACTGAATATCTCTCTTAGGTATTTGTTTGGTGGCCTGATTCTTCATCTGAAATTACTGACTGATTTCATGCCGTCAGAGTTTCGGTTATGCCGCTGGAGCTTTGGTTATCCTGCCAGAGAAAGGGGGTATGGCGTTTTCCTGTAGGGGCTGACCGAACGAGGGAATTTTTCTCTTTTTTTTGGGGTAGCACTCTTACAAAGTTGCGTATGCCTGGCCCTGATATGAGGCCTCATAAGGCAGATCTGGATTAATTGCGAGTTATTCATCTCCCTGTAATGAATAACTAAAGCGTTTATGTCCTGTGTGGCCGGCCGGGGTGCAGAAATGAAAACGCTGCTCTTTTAGGCTTCAGTCTTTATGAAGAGGATTCCATCATTTATCAGCCGCCGGGCGGGTGACGGACTCATTTCCGCGGACAGCTTGTGTCCCTCAGGCGCTGACCACTGGGGGCTGGGGGGGGGGGGGCGGTGTGGGCTGGGGGGGGGGGGGGGGGGGCGGTGTGGGGGGGGGGGGGGGGGGGGGGGGGGGCTGGGAGGGGCTCTTCCTTCCTGCATTAGGGAGACAGATCTTAGCGCAACTGATCCCAGCAAGATGAGCCAGATGACCCCAGCGTGCACATCCAACCAGCCGCTACCCCGAGCGTGCACATCCCACCGGCCTGAGCATGCACATCCAACCAGCCGCTACCCCGAGCGTGCACATCCCACCGGCCTGAGCGTGCACATCCGACCAGCCCCTACCCCGAGCGTGCACATCCGACCAGCCCCTACCCCGAGCGTGCACATCCCACCAGCCCCTACCCCGAGCGTGCACATCCCACCGGCCTGAGCGTGCACACCGGTTTGAAGTCCTGCCGGAAACCTCCCTCTCCTCTGTTGAGAACAGTGTTTATGCACTGCTGTGAAAGTGCTGCTCAGGTTGGCACCGTACTGCACATGTGCAGACTGAAAGTGCTGCTCAGGTTGGTACCGTACTGCACATGTGCAGACTGAAAGTGCTGCTCAGGTTGGTACCGTACTGCACATGTGCAGACTGAAAGTGCTGCTCAGGTTGGCACCGTACTGCACATGTGCAGACTGAAAGTGCTGCTCAGGTTGGCACCGTACTGCACATGTGCAGACTGAAAGTGCTGCTCAGGTTGGCACCGTACTGCACATGTGCAGACTGAAAGTGCTGCTCAGGTTGGCACCGTACTGCACATGTGCAGACTGAAAGTGCTGCTCAGGTTGGTACCGTACTGCACATGTGCAGACTGATGGAGACGGATTCGGAGCGAATGCCACTGGCAGCCAGCAGCCATTTTGAAAGCTCCCCGCTGTGCCATATTTAATTATTTTATTTGACGTTTGATGTTCATTTGCAGCGCAGATGTTATCCAAGGTGACTTACCGTGTTTGCACAGTAAGCATTGCTGGGTTCTCTCTGATATGTTCACAGTGAAACACCAGCTGTGTTGTAGTGCAGGGTAGAAGAGGAAGCGTTCTTCTGTGGGCTTAACCCCCCCCCCCCACATGTTCCATACCTGATTCCCTTTGGGGTAGATTCCTCACCTGAGAGTGGGTATGGGCAGTACATATCCAGTGTCCACTGCTAAGGCTTTACTCCCGTAGTACAGGTGTTTTTATTGTTGCATTTTACGTACTGAGATGCTCTCTAACTGAGGACGTTTTTTCCGTGAACACTATCTATGAATTTGAAACAAGCTGAGCTCATCAGGCAACTGTGTTTTTGCTGACTGCAGTAAGGTCAGGTTGCCAGGTTGGGCGTTAATAAGTACACTTTCTGTTCTGATTCCTTTCACTCTGCAGTGGAACTCAGCAGTTCTAACCATAAGCATGTCCTTTGTTAGTGGGACCTTCCAGAAACTCCCCACACAGAAACCAGCGGAAAGGTGTGTTTTAGGGCCTCCCGCGATGCCGCTACACTAACGTGTTAAATGCATATTTTAATGGCACTTTTCCCTGGAGACTCAAAAAGCAAACAGAGAGACTGCGAGATCACTGCAGCATTAGCACATCACAGCTCTCGCCGTCCGTCACACCGCAGGCCCGTAATCCTCGGCCGTGGATTGAATTCCTAATTGATGCGATGGAGCGCTCGGGCGGATCTGGTTCCTTTGAAGCGGCTGTTTTTGATGTTCCTGATATCTCTTTCCTGGTCACTTGTGGTAAAAAAAAAACAGGAGAAAAACACTTTCTTGACATCCGAGGGTATGATATTAATATTGTTCCAGTCGGGGGAAATTGAGCGGTGACCCGCGCTCCTGAGACGCGGAGAAGTCCGTATATAACGCAGACCGCCGTGTGGCCTTTTATCAGGGAAAATAATACCCTTTTAGTCCTTTTAAGAGCCACTGCTGCAGCTTGCGCCGGAGAAGATGCCTTTAAAGAGCTGTCAGTTCTGAAACATGACAGTTTAGCCAAAAATAATGTGTGCTTGATAAGGCGGTGTGAGGGTCCTGCGGTGTTGTGTGACTACTTAGACAGCAGTTTGACGAGAGAGGAGACGCAGAGCCAAGGATCAAGCGTGTCATTCCGTTTCCAGGAGTGCAGAATTACCGATTTACTCTCCTTTTTTAACTTCTGTCACTCCTCGTTAATCACATGACTTTCTGAGCATGATGCTCCGCACCATCTGATCAGCTGACAGGAGATTTAAAAGAAGCAGCTGACTGTGGAGATATAAAATTATGCCTTTGATTTTTATTTATTTTTTTCCATCAAGGTCACTGATCCAATCGACAGAGCAGATGTGACATTGTGGCTAGGCTGTATTTCCATAATAATGAACCAAAATATGTTGTACATTATGAAGCTGTATATTATGCTCTATATTAAGTGCAATGAGTAAAGTCTCTGTAACAGATTCATGAACATGACACCATGACTTAATGAGCTGTAGAATAATACTGTGCTGTATGTCAGACACCATAGAGGAACATGCGTGAGTCCACTGTGCTGTATGTCAGACACCATAGAGTAACATGCGTAACTCCACTGTGCTGCATGTCAGACACCATAGAGGAACACGTGTGCCTCCGGTCTGCAGATTTGTTGCCACCATAGAGGAACATGCAGATCGGCTGCAGTTCTGCTGAATGCACTCTGGATGAGTTACTATTACCTGCTACTGCAGCTTTAACCTATGATCATGAAGCCACTTCCTGTTAACACACTACCTGAAGTGTAACTGCGCTAATTTTAGTACTTTAATGAGTTCTTAGGGTAAGGTGGTGCAAAGCTTTATATATGATGTGTTACTGTGGTAACTGCAGAACTGCGAGGATAGATAAACCTCTTTCGCTGACATGTTTTCATTTAGATGTTCTCAAATGATTTCTTATAATTCTGGATCCCCATTTATAAGGATGTTGTGCGCTTAGGACATGAGGACTGTGTGCAGACACTTAGGACCCGAGGACTGTGTGGTGACCTCATATCACAGTGTCTGCTATATTCATTTCTCACCCAGATTATTTAGCTCATGTTTAATAGATACAAGCACCACGGAGGCCCCTAGTTTCAAAAAATAAAGTTTTGTCAGAGCTGGATATTGATCTGCGCATTCATCATCACTGAAAATATAAATTAAATATCATCTGAAAACAATTTTTCTTTGATAATAGCCTGTCTAGTCACTTAATTTGTCATGGCAAACTTTCTATTCAAATCTTGTAATTCAGGCTTTGTAAATGTGTAACTGCATATATTTGTAGAAAACAAACAAAAAAAAAAAAAAAAAAAAACAATTCCTTCCCAACACTTTAGCTACTCTGCCCAGTGTCTGCAGGAGAGAACCTCCCCAGGCTATAACCCAGCCAGGTGTAATGTTAATTTAGACCCCAGACTATAACCCAGCCAGGTCTAATATTAATTTAGACCCCAGACTATAACCCAGCCTAGTTCGTTCATACATACTTTCTCTATTAATATTGATATCACTTATGTCCCAAAGAAAAAAGGGAACTTCAAATTCACAGACTGTTTCCAAACTATAAAACCTCCATCATTTTTATAACGGAAATCAATTCTGGAGGTTTTGTTCTTTTGTGTGGATGAAATATCTTATTTCAGAGTTAGTTTTTCAGAGATCTAGCTGGAGGGAAGGCTTTGTATGTGAAATGAGTTTCAGATTGAAGTTGGGGGATTGGGGGTGCGGGGGGGTTTGACGAACTGAGCTGAGGCCAGTGCACACGCTCTGCTCTCAGAGGGGGTGTGTCCTGCACACCAGGAAAAAATTCCCATAATCCCTTGCGCACGGACGTGGAGCAGCCACAGGCAGCAGCAGCCTGCTCTTCCTCTGATCTGCAGCCTCTCCTCTCTGCGCTTTTTGGTTTTCTGTTTTGATGAGGCTGATTAAGGTGTAATCCCCCCCCCCCCCCCCCAGCCTGCAGGGTGAGCGCCAAGTTGTTCAGGCCGCGAGGAATAATGAGCTCTGTCTGCGTCCGGCCGGGGCGGGGGAGGAGTGGGCGGGGGGGGGGGGGGGGTCGGGCCTCGAACCTCAGGGTGGGGATGAGGGGCGGGGGGGGGGGGGGGGGGGGGAGGAGGGGGGGGGGGGGGGGGGGGGGGCCTCGGGGGTCGGGCCTCGGGGTGAGGGATGAGGGGGAGGAGGGGGAGGAGGGGGAGGGGGGCGGGGGGGGGGGGGGCGGGCCTCGGGCCTCGAGGGGGGGATGAGGGGGGGGGGGGGGGGGGGGCCTCTGGGGATGAGGGGGGGCGGGGGGGGGGGGCCTTGGCCTGGGGTGGGGATGAGGGCTGTGTTGAGCAGGATGCAGAAGAGTGCTGCAGCGCCTCAGTCTCGCCCGTGGGGGGCGCTAACGAGGCGACCGTTACGAGAACCACTCCCGCCTTCCGACACGCTCGGCCCCTGTTTTTACCCACGATGCACTGCGGGAGCGCGGAAGGCCAAATGAAGTAGCACTGTGATTTGAGGTGTTGGGCTTCCTCTGATTTAATGTTCTTTGAGTGCGAAGAATATCACAAACGGCGATAAAGAAGAATCAGCGCGCTGGCGGGAGCGGGAGCTGATCTCGCGGCGTGCCTGTTCCCCGCGAGCGCGTTAGACAAGCGCGTGACACACAGACAGCAATTATTCCCCACGCAGAGGGGACTCATAACTCAATAAGAGCAGTGCGTCAGATGATTTATGGCCCCGCTCTCCAGACTGCGCACATAAATCACCGCGCTCACCTCTTGTTTTTACTTATTTATGTGCGGCGTTATTTATACGCCGGCACGCTGGATAATCAATATTCTTAATTTTAATTGCGTTTTACTGCTCGCCGGCCCGTGTTGAACAGCGTGCGTCTGTGTGGAGGATGTTCATTACGGCTGCGCTGCAGCGATCGGCACGTGGGCCTGGTTTGGCTGACGAGCGGGGGGGAGCGAAGGATGCCTGTCTGATCTGAGGAAGAGGTGTCTCAGACATTGATTAAACTGTCTGTCACAGAAGGCTGTGCTGCTGTGTCTGACGTTGATTAAACTGTCTGTCAGAGAGAGCTGTGGTGCTGCGTCTCTGTTAGTACAGTACAGTACAGTCAGAGCCGTTTGGAGCCAGGCGGCTCCCGCGCATGCACATCCTCTTTAATTACATCATTTAATCACACAAACCGGAAAATGATACCGGCTTCTGTTGGGGCTGCATCGCCCTCGGGAGAGAGAGCGCGTGCTTCTGCATCCCCCGTGCATTTAAGGGGAGATTTGTGGGCCACTGCAGGGGTCAGAGGTCACAGGGTGTGGGGCGGTTCTGGGGAGGCTCGTCAGTGGCTGTTGCTGGTGTGAGCACTCCTTCATGGACGAGGTTCAGAAAGGAATCTGAGCTGTGGGTGAGGGGGGCGTGTGGCTGTGTGGATTCCATAGTCCTTCTGCTCTGATGAGGATGATGATGTGGTCTTCCTCAGAACCAGCAGGCCTAGCTGGAGCTCCCCTCCTTTGAAGTGTAGAGACCTGCCAGGTGGGTCGTTCGGGGGATTAAACTGGCTCTGTGTTTGTGGAAGGCTCAGGAGCTGCAGGATTATAGTGGACAGACGAGCTGTTTGTGTGCCTTTGGGATTGGAAAGGAGCGTCTAATCCCTGAGCTGAGAGAATTAGCACGCGAATGAGCGCGGCGTCGCTTCCATCTCAGACGTTACACCTGGGGGGGGGAAGGGACCCAGCAAAAAACCGGCCAATAAGGCCTGTTCCTGCTCTCAGCACTCACCTGTCTGGTCTTCATTTTGTATATTCCCGTTTTGGGTGAGTTTGGAGTGTCCATTTCCCACTGTGCCCTGTGCCCTGCCCCTGTGCCCCGCCCCTGTGCCTCGCCCCCTGCCCTGTGCCCTGCCCCTGTGCCCTGCCCCTGTGCCCCGCCCCTGTGCCCCGCCCCTGTGCCCTGCCCCTGTGCCCCTGCCCTGTGCCCCAGCCCTGTGCCCTGCCCCTGTGCCTTGCCCCTGTGCCTCGCCCCTGTGCCCTGGCCCTGTGCCCTGCCCCCTGTGTCCTGCCCCTGTGCCCCGGCCCTGTGCCCCGCCCCTGTGCCTGCCCCTGTGCCCCGCCCCTGTGCCCCGCCCCTGTGCCTCGCCCCTGTGCCCCGCCCTGTGCCCCGCCCCTGTGCCCTGCCCCTGTGCCCTGCCCCTGTGCCCCGCCCCTGTGCCTCGCCCCCTGTGCCCTGGCCCTGTGCCCCGGCCCTGTGCCTCGCCCCTGTGCCTCGCCCCTGTGCCCTGCCCCTGTGCCTCGCCCCCTGTGCCTCGTCCCTGTGCCCTGCCCCTGTGCCTCGCCCCCTGTGCCTCGCCCCCTGTGCCTCGCCCCCTGCCCCTGTGCCCTGCCCTGTGCCTCGCCCATGTGCCCCGGCCCTGTGCCTTGCCCCTGTGCCTCGCCCCCTGTGCCCTGCCCTGTGCCTCGCCCATGAGCCCCGGCCCTGTGCCCTGCCCTGTGCCTCGCCCATGAGCCCCGGCGGGGCTCCATCTGGGAGCTGATCTAGCGGCTCTCCCACTGCGCGGTGAAGCCTGACCACGATCCCGTCTCAGATTTAATATCTCACAGAACGGCAGAATTACTGCGGGACGTCCCGGAGAATATTACTGCCCCCCCCCAGGGACGGGATTTACGGCCCTGTCCCCGCTCCGCTCAGCCCACGGCTAAAACCAAATTAAATAAAAATAATTTAAAGGCGTTAATTCCCTGATCTGCGTGCGGAGGCGTTCTGTGGGTGTGGGATGTGATTTATGGATATCTCTGCGTTTAAGGGTGTTTTTAAGCTGTAGATGAGTGTTTCTGTGTGTGTGGGGGCGGGGCTAGTGGATGAGTGTTTCTGTGCGTGTGGGGGCGTGGCTAGTGGATGAGTGTTTCTGTGCGTGTGGGGGCGGGGCTAGTGGATGAGTGTTTCTGTGCATGTGGGGGCGGGGCTAGTGGATGAGTGTTTCTGTGCGTGTGGGGGCGGGGCTAGTGGATGAGTGTTTCTGTGCGTGTGGGGGCGGGGCTAGTGGATGAGTGTTTCTGTGCGTGTGGGGGCGGGGCTAGTGGATGAGTGTTTCTGTGCGTGTGGGGGCGGGGCTAGTAGATGAGTGTTTCTGTGCGTGTGGGGGCGGGGCTACGGACAGCTTGATTGCGACATTACTCTGTGGGCCAACCGATGCGCACAGCTTCATTTACGCAGTATGGATTTTTGGGGGCATGCGCATATCTGCGGTGTGCAGATGCCAGCAAACCCCCCCCCTGTGAGCTCAGCCAAACGCACGGGTCCCCTGCCCATCATCCTGATACAGCTGGGCCCCCCCCACCTCCTCCTACATCACCCGTATTCACATCGACCGCACACACCCAGTCCAGCCACTGAGACCCGCAGCTTTCTCTGACTGCACCTGCCTGCGCTCCTCTCTCTCACCTCCATCTCTCTCTGACCTTCTCCTCCCTTCTTCCCCTCCTCTCTCTCACCTCCATCTCTCTCTGACCTTCTCCTCTATGACCTTTTCCTCCCTTCTTCCCCTGCTCCTCTCTCTGACCTCCTTCTCTCACCTCCTCCTCTGTCTGACCTCCGCTACTCCTCTCTGATCTCTTCCTCTGCTCCTCCTTTTTCTCACCTCTTCCTCTCTCTGATCTCTCCTCTGCTCCTCCTCTCTCACCTCCTCTCCAAACCCCTCTTCTTTAGGAGAGAGCTCTTCCTTCTCTCCAGCAGCTGATGCATGCTCGTAATTTCACCCCTCTCACAGAATCTCTGAAAGTGCACTTTGACGCACACCCCCATCTGCCTCCCTGTCCGCAGTCTTACACTGCACCTGCTTTTTATTTTACTGTTTTGATATCTGCCTGTTTGCCTCAATAATTTATCAAGCTTATATAGCTTTATGTTATAACCCCACTGTACCCTGGTTATAACCCCACTGTACCCTGGTTATAACCCCACTGTACCCTGGTTATAACCACACTGTACCCTGGTTATAACCACACTGTACCCTGGTTATAACCACACTGTACCCTGGTTATAACCACTCTGTACCCTGGTTATAACCACACTGTACCCTGGTTATAACCACACTGTACCCTGGTTATAACCCCACTGTACCCTGGTTATAACCACACTGTACCCTGGTTATAACCACACTGTACCCTGGTTATAACCACTCTGTACCCTGGTTATAACCACACTGTACCCTGGTTATAACCACACTGTACCCTGGTTATAACCCCGCTGTACCCTGGTTATAACCCCACTGAACCACACTGAAGCCCTGCTCGATGTTTTATTCAGGATATCATTCTGAAGTAACTGAGAACCTAAATGGCATGCATTTTTTAAAGTAAAAAATGGTTCAGAGTGTGTGTGGGCTCGCTAGGATTAATGCTTTTCTTTTCCCTTTCAGCTCCAGAGCTTAACATGACCGCTCATTTTCTCTCTCTTCATCTGGAACTTTATCTGCGTTTATCTGTATGTTATATCACACTCAGGTGCCTCAGCTCTGAGAGGACAGGCTGTACCCCAAAGCTCTGGACCTCACGGTTTCAAACAGAACTACCCTGAAGTGAAGTTTAATAATAAACCCAATTTAATGCTAATATTATTTGTGCTCCTGGTTTCCATTTAACAGAGAAGATTTATTTTGTGACTTACTCTTAATCTGATTTCAGTTATAATCTGCCACAATGTGACCATCCCTGCTAAGTTAATTCACTGAAGTACCCAAAAACAAAATGGAGGAAGGAGATGTAGGAGCAGTTTTTCTGATTTCAGACTAAACACTTCTGTGCAAACCCGTTTGGTGGTGTGAGCTTAAATCTTTTGATGACATATCTGCTGTATGCTTAACTAATCCAGGACTTGGACTCGATTAGTTTAATAATGCTCTCAGTGTATTCAGGAGGAAGTTATGCAAACCCAGGGGTTGGTGTGGGGTCAGATGAGTGATGACTTCATCAGCATTCCGGTGTGGCCGGTGTCAGAAAGCCATGCCTCGGCCCAGGAATTCAATTCTGCCCTCCATCAGATGATGAATCAAAGTTTAAATCCCAGAGACTGTGTTATTTTATTATTGTTAGTATAAGCAAAATGGTAGTGGGCACCACAGTTGTTTTAATCATAGAGGTTGTTTTTTATTGTCAGAGAATCCTGGCAAGTTGAATTATCTATGTTTTTCATTATTCATTTTTCTTTTCTCTGTTTGAATAAATATACCTAGATCTTTAAAAAAAATGTGTTACATATTGAAGTCTCACTGAAGAGCAACGTGAGACATTTTTCTAGCATGTGGTTGTGTGCCCTGAATTTAGATGCACGAGCACACACACATGCACACATACATACATACATGCACACGCACACACACACACGTACGCACACATGTACATTGTTGGAGAATTTATGGGGTATATATATGTATGTAGATAGGTTGTATATTTTAACTGGATTTTCCAGGATTTTTACTCCTCTGTGTTGCTCTTTTACCTTGTTTGGATCTTGTTGGATAAATGGCGGCAGTTTTTGCATAATGAGGGTTGTAGCTGTTCATGGGTCTCTGCGCTGATATTTGCCCCATATGGTCAGAACTCACTCTTGTTCTCTGTCTCATTTCCCATTCTGGGCATGTGCATTCATTCACTGCTGTTGCTATGATATATGCAGCTATGTGTCACTGCTGTAACTATGGCTACATAACAATGCATGGTCATTCCCTTCTTCATTCCAACACACAGAGGCTGAATGTTAGTAGTGGATGCTGTTCTTTTATCACAACTGTTGTGTTAGTCAAACTGTGGTAATATTGTGGAATAACTTGTGTAAGACGGGTCTTGGTGTTCTTCTGGAGAATTGGGGTGGTGGGTTTGCAGCTTTTGAAGGGAAGGCATTAGCCACTCTCTAACTCAGTAATCGCTCCCTCAGAGCAGTGGGAGTAGCTTTTTCTCACCACTAGATGGCGACAAGGTCTTGAAGGGGATCCAAACAGTGATTAACACATTTGAAAGTGGGAGAGTGGGAAAAGAACAAAACATAACTATTGCATAGCCCAATTTACAAATTATGATTCCGTTTATATTTGACCTTTGCATGCTCAGTTGGTACAAAAGAAAACAATTACACATCATAACTACTGCATCAATAATTATTTCTCACACTCAGTCAATCCTGATGTTTCTAATCACACTCCTTATTTTCCTGAGAGAGACTGAGAGGCTGAAAGACTGTCGGAGCACAAAGGCTCTCTGTGTTCCAGAGTCTCAGTCTCTCTGTGATGGTGTCATTCTCACACTGAGAACTGCTCCAGAGTCTCAGTCTCTCTGTGATGGAGTCATTCTCACACTGAGAACTGCTCCAGAGTCTCAGTCTCTCTGTGATGGTGTCATTCTCACACTGAGAACTGTTCCAGAGTCTCAGTCTCTCTGTGATGGAGTCATTCTCACACTGAGAACTGCTCTAGAGTCTCTCTGTTTCAGTCTCTCTGGGTTTCAGAATCTCAGTCCCTCTGTGATGGAGTCATGGTGGAGAGGTAGACGGCAGAGGTGCTATTCTTCACCAGGACTGTGTCACACTGCCTTTATTGCCAGTCTCTCTCTCTCTCTCTCTCCCCCTCTCCCTCTCGTCCGAAAGGCTCCCCTTCTCTTCATAAGCATAGTGAGGCAGTATGGCTCAGGACCGGGTGCTGCTGAGTGGTTTCTGTAAAGGACTGAAAGGTGATCTGAGGCTTAGAGCTCAGCCCAGGAGCTGCACACAGGGAGCTCTGTCTTTGTCCCTCTCCTAACCTCTGCACTTCCACTCATCGTTTAAGGCGCTTGGAAACTCTTGTGTAAAGAGAGCACAGTTCAGCGCAGGATGAAAACCACACCGCTCTTTAAAAGCAGGCTTTTCCACAGCTTTCATATCAATTTACGGGAGAAACCGGACAATCTGATTAAGATTACTGACAATACAATGACACACTGCTCTCCACATTCACTTTGTGAAACTCATTTTTATCTTAAAAAAAGACGCTAAATTGTAGAGTGAGGTTTTCAAGATAATTCTGTGGAATTTAAATTCTTATAAATTGAATGTAAATTCTCTATGAAAGGTGGAGTTTTGTCATCATCTCTGTGCTGTTTGGAGACCGGAGAGATTGTCCTTTGTGCTGGAGGCTGCCTGCAGTTCCCCTCGCGGCCAGCGGTGGCAGTGTTGAACCAGAGATGCTGCAGGCTTGCAGGCTTTGGCCGTCTCACCTGTTTGTGAATATCCGCGGCACCACAAACGCCGGCGTCGCGAGCCAGGACGCGGCGTGTACAGCCAGGGGTGCACTGCATGCTGGGACACGGATCTGTGCAGCGGGGCTGGCCTGCGCCCCGCCGTGCTTCTGGGGAGGGGGGGGGGGGGGGGGGGGGCAGGGGAGCCGCGGGATGAGCTTTCCGCCCCGGCGGCATCTGCTGCCCCCCCAGCACCATGTGACTTCTCATTGAATAATTTATCTCCATATGGTCCCGACTGTAACCAGCGCAGCCCCGTCCCGCGGTCCAAACCCGGCACCGGAGGGACCGGTGCATCTGCGGTTCTGCTGGCACACTGTCGATGCGCCGAACATCGCCTGTTAATCTGCACCAGTCTTTCATTACGCAGCGCTGGGGCGCTCGGCGCAAAGATCAGCCAGCTTTTATTAAGCGGCTATCGACTGTTAGCTTGGCACTGTGCGTTCTTTCCTCTGCTTTGTTATCAATACTTATCGATTTTGTTCTAGGAAGCTTAAATTTAGCTTCAGACTCTGAGTAGATGCACATTCTAAAGGAATTTTGTTGGGCAAATTTGCGTTTTTTTATATATAAAGTTGGGAAAGTTAGGAGGGCCCTTTGAAAAGGTCTTGT
>CM045885.1:4888615-4906115 GCA_025169545.1 Anguilla japonica | reverse complement strand
CTCTCTGATGTCAGAGCCTGTATGCGACGGATCTTTCCCAGGTTCCTGCCAGAAATAGCCGACTGTGCGTCTCTTTCATACTCATACAAACTGCACGCGTGTTAATATCGCCCAGCGGCGTGTGTGTCCCTCAGGCCGAGCGGTTTGTGTTGAGGGCTGAACGTTAGCGTTCTGCTCCCCGCGGCACAGCGGCGTGTCTCTGATGTGTTCATAAACGCGCCGGCTGCATGCGCCGCGCTGTCCAGCTTCTGGAGCAGCGGCCATTTTAAACCCTTATAGAATCCTGAGAAGGGTGGCGGTATGTGGGAGTGACTCAGCGGCGGGAAGCTTCCGTCACTGAGCCGACCACAGGAGGGTTTCCCCCGTGAGCCGGGATCCTTCCAGGTTTCTTCCCATCTGCCCCAGGGAGATTTCCTTGCCACTGTTGCCTGAGGCTTGCTCCTGTGGGGTTCTAGGCCAGGGTTGTCTGTGAAGCGTATTGTGGCAATTGCTGTGAAATACGCTATATAAATAAAATTTGAGTGATTGATTGATTGATTGACGGCCATGCCGCTGACTGAGTGTGAGGAGCCGTTTACGGTCGGGGGGGGGGGGTGGGGTGGGGGGGGGGGAGGGGGGCGGGGGGGGGGGAGGAGCAGGGGGGGGGGCGCGCTGGACTTCAGGAGAACGGCGGGGGTTAGCCGTCTGTGGGAATAGCACATCTGCTCGCCTCCTGAGGGATTTATTCTGCTGATTCACGGTCGCGATGTCCACAGCGGCCGGAGAAATTCAATTCTGCTCAAATATTTGCTTCAGTTTATCCATGAAGGGTGAGAGTGTTTGTGGTGATACCATAGAGTGTTCTCCTTTCTAAAGATCATGGGATATGACTCAGGAGGAGGGAGGCTAAATGTGTTTTCTTTGCTAGATGCTCTATCAAACATTCTATTTATAAACACCAAATTAATTATTTCTACCTGTGTATATACGGTACAGTAGCCACCAGATAAGCATGTTAAAAAGGTTCAGAAAGTGGTAAGTAATCCACTGTAGTTTTTAACACAAATGTTGTTTTGAAGAGCATTTGCATGGTGATGATGAGTAGGGATTTTTCCACTAGATGAAATGAAATAAGAAAACATTTATCTCTGGCACTTTTAATCTGCAGCTTTAGAGAGCATTAGTCACCGGATATAATTGTGTAACTGATTTCACAATATATTAAAAAAGCGAGGAAGAAAGCACGCAGGCTGGGTGTGTTCTCCTCTGCTCTCTGTAAGCTCTCTGCTTATTATACCAGTTTATGATCTGAGACTCGGCTGATTTCATCTGACTTGAAGTTCATTAAAAATGACATTGAGCAATGATAGAGCGGGAGAGGTCCTTCCAGAACCCGTGCTCCTCCTCCTGACCCTGCAGACCTCCTCCTGACTCTGCAGACCTCCTCCTGTCCCTGCAAACCACCTCCTGTCCCTGCAGACCTCCTCCTGACCCTGCACACCTCCTCCTGACCCTGCACACCTCCTCCTGACCCTGCACACCTCCTCCGTGCAAACCACCTCCTGTCCCTGCAGACCTCCTCCTGACCCTGCAAACCTCCTCCTGACCCTGCAAACCACCTCCTGACCCTGCAAACCACCTCCTGACCTTGCAGACGACCTCCTGACCCTGCAGACCTCCTCCTGACTCTGCAAACCTCCTCCGTGCAAACCTCCTCCTGTCCCTGCAAACCTCCTCCTGACTCTGCAGACCTCCTCCTGACTCTGCAGACCTCCTCCTGACCCTGCAAACCACCTCCTGTCCCTGCAAACCACCTCCTGACCCTGCAGACCTCCTCCTGACTCTGCAGACCTCCTCCTGACCCTGCAAACCTCCTCCTGACCCTGCAGACCTCTTCCTGACTCTGCAAACTTCCTCCTGACCCTGCAAACCTCCTCCTGACCCTGCAGACCTCTTCCTGACTCTGCAAACTTCCTCCTGACTCTGCAAACCTCCTCCTGACTCTGCAAACCACCTCCTGACTCTGCAAACCACCTCCTGTCCCTGCAAACCTCCTCCTGTCCCTGCAAACCTCCTCCTGACCCTGGAAACCACTATCTGAGCCTGCAAATCTTTAATTGATGTCTCCCTCATTATCTCGCATTTGATCCCTGAGGAGGGAAGGAGAGCCCCTCACACCGTGTACAGGAGAGAAACCAGCCCCCCCCCCCCCCCCCCCCCCCCCCCCCCCCCCCCCCCCCCCCCCCCCCCCGGCCCCCCCTTTTACAGCTCCCACGCTCATCCCTTACAGCCCTCATTGGGGTTTGCTCTGAACTCTTCTGTGTTAATCAGCCCGGCGCAGATACTGCGTGTGTCGAGAGCCGCTAACAGGTTGCAGAATGGACAGAGGCGTTTATGCTAACTCCTCATATCGCTGGGTAGGTTCGCTCACGGTTCGGTTTATTTCATTTTGTGAGCGCTCTCCTCAGTCCTGTGAGAATGTGTGTGTGGTCCAGAGACTCTGCTGGTCCTCTGCTTCTGCAGAGCTTGGTGACCTGGACTGTTGTGCTACATTAAATTACATTTAAAACAAACATTTTTTAATGTTTAAACGTAACTAATTCCACCGCTAGCAGACCTACCTCATTGTGTGGTCTGGCTGTAGGGGGCGCTGTTTCACAGTGGGGGAGGGCTGATGTTTCTCTGCACTGAACATATCTCTTTAGCTGCCCGAGATTTAAACTGTGATCTACACCAGTCTCAATACCATAAAGACTGACTTTCATGCAAATGGAGATCGATACAGGTGTGTCTAATTCAGAAAGCAGTGGAAAGACTGACCTGAACCCTGGAGGTGAGCAGCGCTGTCTGTGTGTAAAACACAGACCAGGGCAGCTGCCTGACTTACGGGAGGAAGACGGCACTGACGTGGTGCTGAATGAGAGGGATAGTCTTACATATAAGAGTAGTCTGGTTCAGTAATTGAATGAATTGCTTGTTGACAATGATGGCACTGAGCTTGCCACCTGTCTGTATCTCTTGTAAAATGGCGGGCAAGTTTCCAGTGAATGTTTTTTGAATCTACACCGGCTCTCCTTCAGAAAGAGGTGTGAGTGAAGCCTGCCTTCCACTGCGTTTGCACAGGGAGAGAAAACTTGACACCAGGACCTGTTTTTAAGATTTAAAAAGGGCTCAGACAGCTGAGATCAGACACAGCCTCACGTGTAAACCACCACAGCCGAGAGAGAAAACTTTACGAGACGCAAGAAATATCTTACAAAGGCTGAACTGATGACCCGAACGTCATGTTTTGCAACTAAAATGTTGACGTTTTGTTGTGTCTTATTCTGGTGCTTCTGTGCCATGGCGGACTCTGATGTTCTGAGTGTGCGTGGTGCCTGCCTGGCTATCCCGGCTGTCTGTTCTGCAGTGTGAGCAGAGTGCTGGTCCAGCAGGATGCAGGTCTGTTTGCCTCCTCAGCCCACACACTACAAATGGCCAGATTTGCCCAATTAAGGACCTAATTAATTCAGTAAGGTAATTAAGGGCTTAAGTGATAGGGCCTGGGACTGAAACTGGAACATTGGCTTAGCTGTGTGTGTGTCTGTGCGTGTGTTTGTGTGTGTGTGTGTGTGTGTGTGTGTGTGTGTGTGTGTGTGTGTGTGTGTGTGTGTGTGTGTGTGTGTGTGTGTGTGTGTGTGTGTGTGTGTGTGTGTGTGTCTGTGTGTGTGTGTGTGTGTGTGTGTGTGTGTGTGTGTGTGTGTGTGTGTGTGTGTGTGTGTGTGCGCATGCGTGTGTGTGTGTGTGTGTGTGTGTGTGCGCATGCAGGTCTGTAGGCTGCTCCACAGTAATTCTGAGGTGTGGTTTTCAGGATGCTTTTCTCTAAGCAGCTCCAAAGCCAGACTTTCTCCTGCAGCGTTTAAAGCCTTTTATGGCCTCACAAATTTCCCCAAATGTAAACTCTGTACATTATTTATGTTTCATCTACTTTGCCTTGCTGGAATTTCATTTTCCAGCTCTCTGGAGTGAGAACTGTCTGTATAATTTAAAACACACAGACGCACGCGCATGTTTCTGTGTATCTTAGAAATGCAGCAGTGGGTTTTATTCTGCCTTGACCTTGAGAGGAGGTCAGTGTGTGTCTCACACTCGTTTCTGCCGATCCGCCTTTGTGTTTTACTCTCCGAGCGGAACCGCAAACTGCAGATCTGAGCTTTGTGATTTCCCACCCGGAAAAAATCTCCCAGAGACCTGAACCATCGATGTGTCCTTGGGTGGATCTTTTGTGCTAAATTAGACTTTCTCATTTAGCTGTTAGAGGATTGTTTTGTATGGATGTGTGACTGCAGTGAAACATTAAACTGGCGTTTGTAGAGTACATCCAGTGTCCCTTCTGCACACGCAGGGCTTGTATTTCTGGGTGTTCATTATGCAGTGATCCAGCCCTGCTGCTTTATCCCTCTGAGTCACGGGGGGCTGGGAGCTGCGTGGCCGGGGCGCAGACACGCGCTTCTTGCTCACTGTTCATTTCCCCTCTGTTTCGGAATGAGCAGCTGAGCCGTGCTTTTGCGCCGGAGCGGGTTCCCCCGCACCAGAAGCCCTGGTTTGAACTCCCCCTTTAAGGGTGGCACAGCACAATGGCTAGAGAACTGAACTCATACAAACCACAGGGGTTGCAGGTTCGATTCTCCCATTTCGTCCTTGCAGAAGCGTTCCCTGTGCTCTTGTAAGTAGAGGTCGCCGGTTGTATCCATGCGTGAGGCTTGTAACCTGAGCTGTGTGGGGAGGCATCCGGCTGTGTAAGAGGATTGTGTGCAGAGAATGTAAGCGGTGTAAGTCGCTCTGGGTAAGCGCTGCTTCTAAAGGCCTTAAATGTAAAATGTGAAATGTAAATGTGATAAGAGGAGCTGGAGAGTGACTCCCGTCTGCTGAATGAAATATAAATTTTCCGGCTTGGTTCAGTTTAAGAAGGACGTGATTCCCCGTTCCTTCAGCAGCGCGTCGGAAGCCTTTTCTCTGTAACAACAGATTAAATTTACGGCCTGACACGCTGCGGTAGAGTAGAGTTTATATCAAAGCGCGCGCTCTGTTCCTCTCCCTGTTCCTCTCCCTGTTCTCCTCTGAAGAGCAGGATAACGACTTCATCCGCCCGTATCTGCAGCGGAGCAGCGATCTGCGCCAGGCTGACGGCCGGCCGGTTTATCCAGCCTGACGGAGATGGATTTCACCGCGCGGAGGTTTCGCTGTTCTGGCAGGGCGCGCTGACAGCGGCGGTGACGTTGAATTATTTCGGGAGGTAATTAGTCTTGTGTTTGGGGGAGATGGCAGGCGGAGATTGGGGTGTGAGCGGGCGCTGGGGAGGGGGGAAATAAAGGAGAAGTACCTGCACACCTGGCTGATAAGCGCTGCGGCTCTGACCCGTGGCTCGGGGCTTCCATTTCCACCCGTCCCTCCGTCCGCTCTGACACCTGGCAGCTGTGTGAAGCTCCGCCCTCTAATTCAGAGGACGCTGATCCAGCGGCTGATTGGTTCTCTGCCGCCGCTGAGCCTCGTGTCAGTTTTTCACCTGCAGAGTGTGGAACAGAGAGATTATGTGGAATTGCTGTTTTACTCTCTCGCCTGAGCTGACTTCTGCTGCCCGTCTGTCTCTACAGCCCTCAGTGTAGCACTGGAGATGCTGTGCGTCCATCAAACCTGCAGGGCCGCAGTGTAGCGCTGGAGATGCTGTGTGTCCATCAAACCTGCAGGGCCTCAGTGTAGCGCTGGAGATGCTGTGTGTCCATCAAACCTGCAGGGCCTCAGTGTAGCGCTGGAGATGCTGTGTGTCCATCACGGGGGACAGCAGTGCCTCAAACCTGCAGGGCCTCTGTGTAGCGCTGGAGATGCTGTGTGTCCATCACGGGGGACAGCAGTGCCTCAAACCTGCAGGGCCTCAGTGTGTCAAAAACACGTTCTGATTCATATGCTGAATTTTATTTAAAATATTTATCATCTTTGTACAATTTCTGTGGGAAAGCGGTCATTTGCTGTGAGTCCCCATAAATATTAGATTATCTCTGAAAGATTAGCTACTGTTTCAGGTTTTATTTTTTTAAAGTTACAGCAGTTTGCGTAGTTGTGGATTGGTATAATGTTTAGTGATTTTTGACCGGTTGGTGTTTGTAGGTCAGGCTTTACTCGTGTGTAATGGCAGCTCTACGGGAGTGTGTGTAGCCTTGTGCTTCAGGAACTGGACATAGAAGATGGCTGGTTTGATTCTAGCTAAGTTTTCTGTTTTCCCTGAATGCAGTTTTGATTAGACCTGCCTTGGGCATGTTCATATTTTAGTCTTAAAGTGCATTGACTCAGTAATCAGTGGTGATGAAGTTTTAAGATTCTTCCAGTGCTGTTTGTTGGTGTCCAGCGGGGCTTGTGTTAGCGGACGCTCTGTGTTAATCTTGTTTCATTTAATTGAGCTTTTTCACTGTTTTGCTTTGGGATGGGAGACGGGCCAGCGCTGTAAAATCTCTGGCTTGGTGCTGTCGCTCGTGTGGTTTAATGTGTTTAACGTGTTTAACACGTCAGAGGCGTGTCTGGGAAAGAGTGAAGCTTTATGGGGGGGGGGGGGGGGGGGGGGGGGGGGATATGCTCAGAGAGCTGTGGACCCAGCGGGAAGTGTGTGTGCTTCTGCAGGGGAAGAACATGGTTAAATCTTTATCAGAACTGCAGGTGTGATTCCATTATGAGAACACAAGGGGGACTGAGAATGGGGCTTAGAACTGAAAGGCCCAGGTGATCTCCAGAATACGCATGTCTGAGCAGGGCTGTGGGTCCAGACATCCTAAACTGGGCCAGCTAGATTCCCTTTTCTGAAGAGATCACTCTAAATGCAGGATCTGCCTGTGTAGGTTTCTAATCCCCCTGTTTTCAGCTGCATAATAAACACACTTCCTGCTTTCTGTAGTCTGGCCTCGTGTCCCCACCTGATTATATGAGCAGTTAAAGGGAAGAACTTCCTGGTTTGGGGTTAAAAGGGTGAAAATCTTTCCAATAATTTACCTGTGTCTGGCGGATCAATGGAACTTCCATTGAGATTAAATGTCTGTCTTCATAGGTCAGCGTAGCCTGGAAGGCTAAGGCTAAACAGCTCAGACTAATGAAGTCCCACACTGCTTTACTACTGGGACACAAACACACAAGTCAGCAGCACGGAACCTTCTTCAGTTACAGAAGGATTCTGTCTGTTATTCCTTTCAAAATAGCATCATAGTGCTGAGAGGGAGATGCTGCTCGGGTCAGATAGAGGGGTGCTGTGGGTCAGAAACGGGGCTCACCGCTGCACAGGTATGGGGTCGATTCCCAGGTGGGGCACGTGTAGTTATGGGGTCGATTCCCAGGTGGGACACCTGTAGGTATGGGGTCGATTCCCAGGTGGGACACCTGTAGGTATGGGGTCGATTCCCAGGTGGGGCACATGTAGTTATGGGGTCGATTCCCAGGTGGGACACCTGTAGGTGGGATTCCCAGGTGGGACACCTGTAGGTATGGGGTCGATTCCCAGGTGGGACACCTGTAGGTATGGGGTCGATTCCCAGGTGGGACACCTGTAGGTATGGGGTCGATTCCCAGGTGGGACACCTGTAGGTATGGGGTCGATTCTCAGGTGGGGCACATGTAGTTATGGGGTCGATTCCCAGGTGGGACACCTGTAGGTATGGGGTCGATTCCCAGGTGGGGACACCTGTAGGTATGGGGTCGATTCCTAGGTGGGACACTGGTTGTTGCTCCCATGAGCGAAGTGTTTAAGCTGAATGGCTGCAGTCAGACATGCAGCTGTGTGATCCTGCACCCCGGCTGACACTTAGAGCAGGACAGGGAGTCTACACGGAAAGCCAGGGTTCACTTGTGATCAGACTGCGCGGCTGTAGCAGGTACAGCCCCAGAAAGGACTCTCTGCTAATGGGCGAGTCTCCCTGTCCTTCCAACACTGAATGGGCCCTGATTTCACTCCAGTTTCACCCCCCCCCCCCCCCCCCCCCCCCCCCGCATCTCACTCACTTTGCCAGGGGCAAGATTTCCCTCCCCAAAGTGCAATAAATAGCCCAGCTCTCCAGGGCTGTGTGCTGCTATCCTCTCCCCAGCTCAGATGTTTATCTCCCTTCTCCAGAAGTGCGCTGCGCTTAAATAGAGCAGCTGGGTAAGCCATTCACCTCCAGTGGAGAGAGATCTCATTTTATTTTTCACCCTGGGCCCCAAACCACAGCACTCTTAGAATAAAGGTTACAGCGCGGCGGTGCTTTTGGGTTTCTGAGCCCGAACACGAGCCTTCTGCTGCCCTCCCGGAGAGTGGGGTGCTGTAGGGGATTAGAGAGGGGTGCGTGTGCATGTGCGTGTGTGTGAGTGTGCGTGCGTGTGCGTGTGCGTGTACGTGTGTGTGCGTATGTGTGTGTTTGTGTGCGTGTGCGTGTGCGTGTACGTGTGTGTGCGTATGTGTGTGTTTGTGTGCGTGTGTGTGTGCGTGTACGTGCGTGTGTGTTTGTGTGCGTGTGTGCGTGTCTGTGTTTGTTTCTGTGAGTGTGTAAGTGCTGTTAGGTCTAAAATCTGATCTAAACTTTAGCATGCATACACTATGTTTCTTCTTCTATCAGAAGATCAATAATAAATAATTACTGCAGATCTGATGATGGAACATTAGCAATGAGGGTGTCTGACACACTGCTGATGTAACTGCTCATCATGTGACCGGAAGTCTCAGAGAGGTGTGTCTTTGTGCTGATGTCTGAGAGGAATCAGACTGCGTCCCCTCAGACTGCGTCCCCTCAGACTGCGCCCCCTCAGGCTGCGTCCCCTCAGACTGCGCCCCCTCAGACTGCGCCCCCTCAGACTGCGTCCCCTCAGACTGCGTCCCCTCAGACTGCGCCCCCTCAGGCTGCGTCCCCTCAGACTGCGCCCCCTCAGACTGCGCCCCCTCAGACTGCGCCCCCTCAGACTGCGCCCCCTCAGACTGCGCCCCCTCAGACTGCGCCCCCTCAGACTGCTGCGCCCCCTCAGACTGCTGCGCCCCCTCAGACTGCTGCGCCCCCTCAGACTGCTGCGTCCCCCTCAGACTGCGCCCCCTCAGACTGCGTCCCCTCACTGCGCCCCCCTCCCCCCCCCCCCCCCCCCCCCCCCCTCAGACTGCGCGCCCCCTCAGACTGCGCCCCCTCCCCCTCAGACTGCGTCCCCTCAGACTGCTGCGTCCCCTCAGACTGCGTTCCCTCAGACTGCGCCCCCTCAGACTGCGTTCCCTCAGACTGCGCCCCCTCAGACTGCGTCCCCTCAGACTGCGCCCCCTCAGACTGCGTCCCCTCAGACTGCGCCCCCTCAGACTGCGTCCCCTCAGACTGCGTCCCCTCAGACTGCGTCCCCTCAGACTGCGCCCCCTCAGACTGCGTCCCCTCAGACTGCTGCGTCCCCTCAGACTGCGTCCCCTCAGACTGCGTCCCCTCAGACTACGTCCCCTCAGACTGCGCCCCCTCAGACTGCTGCGTCCCCTCAGACTGCTGCGTCCCCTCAGACTGCGCCCCCTCAGACTGTGTCCCCTCAGACTGCGTCCCCTCAGACTGCGTTCCCTCAGACTGCGTCCCCTCAGACTGCGTCCCCTCAGACTGCGCCCCCTCAGACTGCTGCGTCCCCTCAGACTGCGTCCCCTCAGACTGCATCCCCTCAGACTGCGCCCCCTCAGACTGCATCCCCCGCCATGCTGTCCCTCCCAGGCGCGCCACCACATTCCATTTATAATATTTAATGAATATTCCACAGCTGGAGGAGGGGCTGGGTAAGAGCACATTTTATTCCTCTTTTTATTTTTTATATTTAATGGCTGCTGAATGGCAGATTTATAATTTTCTGCTGAAGGGAGAATTTATTTGAAATCTTGTAAATGAAGGATCAGAGCCTTGGTCCCAGAAACCCCTGCTCTCTGGAGGTGTCGGTCATTCCTCCAGAAACATCGTCCGATCATTTCTGTGGAAACAACATCCAGTCGGCTGCCCCTGGCCGGTCACTCACACACACACACACACACACACACACACACAGACACACACAGACACACACACACACACATACACACCTCTATCACACACACACACACGCACAGGCACACGCACACGCACACACAGACACAGACACACACACACACAAATGCACGTGCACACACACATACACACCTCTATCACACACACACACACACGCACACACGCATGTGCACACACACACCTCTATCATGAAAGAAGCAGAACCCTGGCCTTCCTTGTAGTCTCTCTGTCCTGCTCTAAATGTCAGCCGTGGGTGCAGGATGCCAGGAGAATGACTCTTCTGTCCTTGTGATGTAATTTTGGGGAATTTCACCCCTGTCCCGTCTCATCCTCTCACGTTGGGTTACTGTGTATAATTTATAAAGCCTTTTATCCTCTTGCCCAGTGTTTGCACAGCGATGGAGCCAACCTCCCCCCTCTTCCCCCCCCCACACCCCTCACTCTTTCCTCTCTGCTCCCCCTCTCCACCCCTCCACTCCTCCCTCGCTCCTGCTCCCTGTTCTGCATCTCCTTAGCTGTTGCCGGGCAATAAGCCACTCCTGCCTCATCTTAGACCGACAGCTGTCAGTCAGTGTGGAATTTGTGATGAGGTTATAACTGTGGGACTCATTTCTAATCTCTACTGTTATTTTAGTGTAAAAGTACGAGGCCTTGTTGTTTATTCTCAGGCCTTCGTTCAGCTGTGCCCTGAGCAGATTATTATGGGATGTGCAGTGTGCCCTGTTCATTACCCTCCCACTTCTCCGCTTATGGCTGCTGATTTAAAGGATTCCTCCGACGGGAATCTGCTTTTCTTTCTGTCTTTCCTGCCCGTGGTTCTTCTTCTGCTTGGCAAACACACTCAAAGATTGACAAGAACATATTGAGCTCATTTTACACAACATTAGACCAGCAGTTTGGCAGAAATATAAAAATGAAAGCACTTCTATATTCATACTGTGGACTCCTTTTTATTCACACCTTTGATAATGATCAGCAAAACACTTAAACAGAGTAAATGAGTTCTAAGCTATATTTTGTGCTCAAAATGCAGAAAATGATCGTTAATAATACATTGGAAGAAACCACAATTGAACGGTTCACTGTTTTTTTTTTCTAGTAAAGGACCCAGATATTCTCATCCCCGCTGTGAGTGCTTTGGGGTTCCTCCCTTGCCCCCCCCCCCCCCCCCCCCCCATCTTGAGCAGGGTCATTAGAGGTTATATGACTTCTTGGGAAGGGGGGGGGGGGCTAAATCATTCCTCTGTGCAGGATTGCTCCAATTCCTTCAGATTCTTGGGCTGATGTCTGTGGCTTTACTGCCTTTTCAAGTTCAAACCACTAATGTTCAGCTGTGGTCTGGAGGCTGAGGTGGCCTCTTAAGGACGCCGATCATGTTTGTACTCTGTCAGCCATTCTTTAGTTTCTTTGGACAAACTGTATGTTTGGGATCGTTGTCCTGCTGGAATGTCCATCTGCAGCCACGGTGTAGCTTCTTGACAGGGGGAACACTTTTTTTGGATAAAATGTCTTGGTTACATGCTGAAGCTCAGCGGTCCCTGGTTTGAGGGAGAGAGAGAGAGAGAGAGAGAGAGAGAGAGAGATCCCCGGGTGCGAGGGCTGGATCACCTCCTGTATCTCTTTCACGCTCTGGGGATTTTGGTTGCTCCTGTAACGAGCTGATATGGTAGCTTTGGGTTGGGTGACCCGAGACACTGCATTACCCCCCCATCCCTGGCACCCGCACCTTGCCCCCATCCATCCCCCCCACCCCCGTTCTCACAGTAAGAACCAATTGAATTTTAAAGATGCTGTTTACATTACAAAGGTGTAAGAGTAGCTTGGTGTGCTGACCTTGAAGGAGAAAGAGAGGAGGTGGAACGTGCTCTGCTTCTTCCACAGAGCACACAGCCCCTTATTTAGCTGGGAAATATTCACAGTCTGTCTTTACCAGCCTTTAAAGGGCCTGAAACAAAGCAGCAGAAGTCTGAAGATTATTTATTTTCCCCTTTTTATTATTCTGGTTAAAAAGAGGAATATATAATTCTGAAGGCTTCTGTTACATTTTTTGCTGAGAAATGCACTATGCGTTCTTTTCAACCTTGGAGCTCGTGCATTTAGATGAACTGAATTCCTGGCCTGGCTGTTCCTTTAGATGAACTGGTGAATCCCTGTGTTGGCTGGTCCTTTAGATGAACTGGTGAATCCCTGTGTTGGCTGGTCCTTTAGATGGACTGGTGAATCCCTGTGTTGGCTGGTCCTTTAGATGGACTGATGAATTCCTGGCCTGGCTGTTCCTTTAGATGAACTGGTGAATCCCTGTGTTGGCTGGTCCTTTAGATGAACTGATGAATTCCTGGCCTGGCTGTTCCTTTAGATGAACTGGTGAATCCCTGTGTTGGCTGGTCCTTTAGATGGACTGGTGAATCCCTGTGTTGGCTGGTCCTTTAGATGGACTGGTGAATCCCTGTGTTGGCTGGTCCTTTAGAGTTTGGGAGGATCAAAGCCATGACACAGGTGGCACCCTATAGGGAGAGAGCGGTAGTTTTTACCCATAGTGCCTCTGTAGCATGCAGTTTTAATCTGGCATAATGCCTAACAACACTGGCACACAAACACACACCCCCACCCCCTCCCTGGGTATGCTGGTTTTATTCCTAACTGCAATCCCAGTAATATAACAAGCTGGGATTTTTAGTAAATAGGTGATTTTCATGTTTTGAGGGATTGCTTACTCTCTTAAAATGAATTATGTATGCCATGAAGAATAAAAGTCGCATATTGACATTCTGCTATATTGCAAACAATTAAATAAAAAGAAGGAAAAAAGTACTGACCTAATTCAAGGCTGTGGTGAATCAACAGGTTCCTAAGTGGTGCAAGTGTGGACATCTGGTCACTAAGACTAACCATTTGGAAGATAATGAAGAATTCAAAGACAAAACAATCTTTAATGAACCAAACTTGTGTTGTGTTAATGAGTTAAAGGAAAAAAAAAACATGTATTTAACAGCCTTTGGCTGAGAGGAATACCAGCATACACGGGGCGCTCCAGGACTTTAACTTCATGTTTATGTGCACATTTTAACCTCTCAGTATTCAGACATGTTTTTAATGACTATGCATGCATGGCCTTCAGCAGAAATGACGTATTTGTTTAATCAGTTCAATGCAACAATGAAAAAGTGCATTGAGGACCCATATTTCAGTGTAAAGTAATTATGTGAAGTCACCTGCTCACCTTGCTTATGCCCTGTGCACGATGCAGCCTTTGAGAATATGCGCAACATAAAGCATTTCTCCAGTAATTGAGTTCCCTCTTATTGTCTGCCGCTGCGATGTGACCTTGGATTGCACAGGTTCAACTTCAATGGAAAAATAATTCAAATTCAAAAAATGGTTCAGCTGTATGATGTTTTTACTTCGGTTGACCAACATCCTTTCAAAAAAAAAGGATGTTGAACTGAAATGTTTTATCTTTATTTCTGGAGTTCTGTTTGATTTCAATCTAATGCTCTTAGTTTAAGCGTATGCACAATTCACTCAAATAAAAACAAAACTGTGCAATTACCTTGGCGTCATCATATCTCAGTTAAATCTACTTTTCTAACTGCTGCAGTGTGGTGGCCGCAGGCAGAGTCTGACCTGTCGGAGTGCGAGTTCAGTGAGGATGATTAAAGTAGACCTACCTGCTGATCCAAAGTGATCTTAGACCTGTCTGCTGATCCAAAGTAATCTTAGACCTGTCTGCTGATCCAAAATGATCTTAGACCTGCCTGCTGATCCAAAGTAATCTTAGACCTACCTGCTGATCCAAAGTGATCTTAGACCTGTCTGCTGATCCAAAGTGATCTTAGACCTACCTGCTGATCCAAAGTGATCTTAGACCTGTCTGCTGATCCAAAGTAATCTTAGACCTGCCTGCTGATCCAAAGTGGTCTTAGACCTACCTGCTGATCCAAAGTGATCTTAGACCTGTCTGCTGATCTAAAGTAATCTTAGACCTGCCTGCTGATCCAAAGTAATTTTAGACCTGCCTGCTGATCCAAAGTGGTCTTAGACCTACCTGCTGATCCAAAGTAATCTTAGACCTGCCTGCTGATCCAAAGTGGTCTTAGACCTACCTGCTGATCCAAAGTGATCTTAGACCTGTCTGCTGATCCAAAGTAATTTTAGACCTGCCTGCTGATCCAAAGTGGTCTTAGACCTACCTTCTGATCCAAAGTGATCTTAGACCTGCCTGCTGATCCAAAGTGATCTTAGACCTGCCTGCTGATCCAAAGTGATAAAAGTCTGTGTTTGGGTCTCAGCTTTTTTGCATGCTAATTCTGCTCAGTTTTTAAAATGTGATCCCCCACTATTAGTACTGTACATCAGGAGGTTAATATCACTCTGGGGATCTGGATCATTATCTCACAATGACTCTTCACCATTCTGAGAATGTAATAAGGACAAATTAGCTTAATTAAGGAAGTACTGGTTACGATAAAATAATGAAAAGCAATTTTGAAAAATAACATTTATATAAAAGTATAAAAAGAAAGTTGAATGCCTGTAGTCTCTTTAAGAAAAAGGTTATGTTATGATATGTCAGGGAGGGGTGTGTCACTCTACATTACCTCAAATTTAACAGTGGGGGGAGGCGGTGGTGGGGGGATGTCTCACCAGACGATGTGCTGGAAACCCCAGATTGTATCCATGTTTCTGAAAAAAGTGTGCATTTAAACAGTGCACACTCTCGTTTAAATAGTGTATGATCATATTTAAACAGTGCATGATCACATTTAAACAGTGCATGATCACATTTAAACAGTGCATGATCACATTTAAACAGTGCATGATCACATTTAAACAGTGCATGATCACATTTAAACAGTGCGTGCCCTCGTTTAAGATGGTGCCTGTTCACTTTTAAAGAGGACATGCGCGCTCAGATGTGATAATTAAAATGTGGGTGAGATGAATCGGAGGCTCTGTGGATTTAATGGGCTTACAGCAGAAACACATGGTGCGGAGGACAGAGCAGAGAACAGAGGCTCTGAGTGAGAGCTGGGGGCGCGCGGGCTAAAGGCTAATTGGAGCAAATGAAAGATTTACATTCAGGGAAGGCAAAGGTGGTCCTCTCCCCGCTCTCCGCCTCGCAGCTGAACAATAAGCTCGCCGCCTCCCTGTCATGTTAAGAAACTAATTGTGAGTCCCGGGTGTCGCGAGGGCGTTGACCCTGCGTCGCTCGCAAGCTCCCGCTCCATCACGCGTCTGTCTGATGCTCCGCCGTGTCGCTGAGTCCGTCAGCAGGGACACGCTGCGCTTGGAGTGTGTGTCCCTAACCCTGACCCTCCCGAACGAGCGTTTAAACCTGGCGCAGAGGAGGGCCGCTCCTTCGCACGCAGTGCAGGTTCGCCCGGGAAGATGGTCCGGTTCACACATTAAGTGCAAAATCACATTTATTGTTCATCAAATCAAGACTCTTTGTCCATTGAAGCGATGGACAGACTTGCAGGGAACAGGATGACAGAAAGACACGTTGGCCGTTGGACCAGACAGTCCCCCCCCCCCCCCCCCCCCGCAGACACCACACCAATGTGGAGTTGTGTCACCCTGGCAACAGATATTGTTGTCGAGGGAACAGGCAGCAGGGAGTTGCCCTGCTCACCTGAGGCTCTGGGCAGGAGAGGGAGAGGTGTCATGGGCACACCTTACAGGTGTGCATTAGCATCCGCTCAGTAAAGGCTCTGGGGCATGGCTGAGGGGTGTTGCCTCTGTGAAGCCTGGTTTGGGCTGCAGTTCAGAAAGCGGCTGTTCTGTCCCTGATCTCACTGAAGCTGGAGGTAGGGGTGTGGTGGGTCTAGCCTCACCCCCATCAGCAACCAGGATTTTATTTATTTATTTTATTTTTAAAAATATTGAAACCCGAGTAATTCAGGCTGTAGTATTTCACTCCAAAATAGACATGGTAATATAAACTGAAACGTGGTTACCCAGTTTTTTTTATTTTATTTTGGTAAAGTGATTGGAGCATGCTGAGTTTCTTTTATTTATTGTATTTTATTTCACCTTTATTTCACCAGGCAAGTCATTAAGAACACATTCTTATTTACAATGGCGGCCTGGCAAGCCTGGCCTGGCCTGGTTTCTAACAACTTTCTGCTGAAGGCAAAAACATGCTCTTTCTTTCCATTATGGGCCAAAGTGATTAAATGCATCAGCATATTAATGTATTTTACTCACATTTGTTACTAGTGGCAACTGCCTGCTGAATTCATTTTAAACTTCAAGCAGTTGTTACTGTTGCCACAGTTGCGCATGTTATTACAATAATTTCCCACTGCAGTGCATGAGATCTATCGGTTAATTTATTAAATGACAGTTAAATTTTTTTTTTTTTTTTTTTTAAACACTGCATGATTTCTGCTGAATATTTTTTAGTTTTCTGTGATTTTCGACAGCCTTGCCGCGACTGCTCGGTGACGAACTCCCCGCCTTACTCATAAGTGCTGTAGTTTTATAACACACTGCTCGGTGACGAACTCCCTGCCTTACTCATAAGTGCTGTAGTTTTATAACACACTGCTCGGTGACGAACTCCCTGCCTTACTCATAAGTGCTGTAGTTTTATAACCACACTGCTCGGTGACGAACTCCCTGCCTTACTCATAAGTGCTGTAGTTTTATAACACACTGCTCGGTGACGAACTCCCTGCCTTACTCATAAGTGCTGTAGTTTTATAACACACTGCTCGGTGACGAACTCCCTGCCTTACTCATAAGTGCTGTAGTTTTATAACACACTGCTCGGTGACGAACTCCCTGCCTTACTCATAAGTGCTGTAGTTTTATAACACACTGCTCAGTGACGAACTCCCTGCCTTACTCATAAGTGCTGTAGTTTTATAACACACTGCTCAGTGACGAACTCCCTGCCTTACTCATAAGTGCTGTAGTTTGTACTGTAGTGCTGCCTGAGCCTGTGATTAAAAACAACATGTTTCCTTTCTTCTCTTTCGCCCCCTCTTATGTCACTTTCTTTTCAGAAGTCATTATAATTCACTTATTTCAAAGCCGTTCTGTAAAAAATTTCTCAGAATATTAACTGCCCCCCCCCCCCACCCTGGTTGCCTGCACACCCCCTGGCTGTTTGCAGTTTCTGAGTGCCAGTTTGTCTTTGTTGTTCAAGGCACAGAAAAGCCATTTAAGAGTCTGTGAAACGACTGCACACTTCTCCCCTGCACGTGCGAATATACAGTTGGCTCCATAGGTCAAGTATTCTCAGAACAGATGTAATTTAAGTGCCGCAGGTAGCATCGCTTTATTGGGCTAATATTAGCATCTCGGTGTGCTGTGTTAAGCAGTTATTTCAGTCTGTATTTAGATTGAATATAAAGTGCTTTACTCATCTTCCATCGTTGTGCCAGTATTGCCAAGGTTTACTTACATTCTAATTTTATTGTTGCGTGCAAACAATGTAAACATGGTGATATTGTTTCATAAAAAGTCAATATTTGAAT
>CM045885.1:4843615-4883615 GCA_025169545.1 Anguilla japonica | reverse complement strand
GCACATGCGTCAGTGTGTAGCTGTTTTAAGTGCACTTGCGTCAGTGTGTACCTGTTAAGTGCACATGCGTCAGTGTGTACCTGTTAAGTGCACATGCGTCAGTGTGTACCTGTTAAGTGCACATGCGTCAGTGTGTACCTGTTAAGTGCACTTGCGTCAGTGTGTACCTGTTAAGTGCACATGCGTCAGTGTGCACCTGTTAAGTGCACATGCGTCAGTGTGTACCTGTTTTAAGTGCACATGCGTCAGTGTGTAGCTGTTCTAAATCCACGCTGGATTATTTTGTTTTCTCCTCCTCTGTATCTCGGCGTCCCGTCAGAACGCGAATCTCGCCGAAAGGTTATCTGCACCCCTCGCCCGTCGGGATGGGCTCAGAGACCAATATTGGGTCAGTCTGACTTTTTAAAAGCTTTGCGTCCAAGCTGAGCGCCCCCCCCTGACGGAAGGCCAAATCTGTCTCCGTTTGGGCAGAGATAGAGACACGAGATGGGGGGGTGGGGGGGCTTACCTTTTTCTCTTACCCTTCTCATCAGCGCGATAAGGCCCTAAAAGTGCAGAGCCCCTCGTATCACCTCCGGAATCAACCCCAAAACCTTTCCCCAGCACCCCTTATCAGCGCGGGACTCCTCCTGTCCGCCCCCACGCGCATAAATGCCAGGCGGAGATGGACCCGCTGCCCCCCCCTGCCCCCCCGCACACGCCCGCACACGCCTGCGTTTGATGAGTGCGCCGACAGCAGGAAGTGGATTGTGGAGTTTTTCTGATGGAAGGAAAGGATTGCGGTGTGAGGGAGATGAGTGTGGAGATGCGGGCGAAGGCTTTCTCTGATTGCGGTGTGAGGGAGATGAGTGTGCAGATGCGGGCGAAGGCCTTCTCTGATTGCGGTGTGAGGGAGATGAGTGTGGAGATGCGGGCGAAGGCCTTCTCTGATTGCGGTGTGAGGGAGATGAGTGTGGAGATGAGGGCGAAGGCTTTCTCTGATTGCGGTGTGAGGGAGATGAGTGTGGAGATGAGGGCGAAGGCTTTCTCTGATTGCGGTGTGAGGGAGATGAGTGTGGAGATGCGGGCGAAGGCTTTCTCTGATTGCGGTGTGAGGGAGATGAGTGTGGGGATGCGGGCGAAGGCCTTCTCTGATTGCGGTGTGAGGGAGATGAGTGTGGGGATGCGGGCGAAGGCCTTCTCTGATTGCGGTGTGAGGGAGATGAGTGTGGGGATGCGGGCGAAGGCTTTCTCTGATTGCGGTGTGAGGGAGATGAGTGTGGAGATGCGGGCGAAGGCCTTCTCTGATTGCGGTGTGAGGGAGATGAGTGTGGAGATGCGGGCGAAGGCCTTCTCTGATTGCGGTGTGAGGGAGATGAGTGTGGAGATGCGGGCGAAGGCTTTCTCTGATTGCGGTGTGAGGGAGATGAGTGTGGAGATGAGGGCGAAGGCTTTCTCTGATTGCGGTGTGAGGGAGATGAGTGGGGAGATGAGGGCGAAGGCTTTCTCTGATTGCGGTGTGAGGGAGATGAGTGTGGAGATGCGGGCGAAGGCTTTCTCTGATTGCGGTGTGAGGGAGATGAGTGTGGAGATGCGGGCGAAGGCTTTCTCTGATTGCGGTGTGAGGGAGATGAGTGTGGAGATGCGGGCGAAGGCCTTCTCTGATTGCGGTGTGAGGGAGATGAGTGTGCAGATGCGGGCGAAGGCTTTCTCTGATCAGCAGGATCGCTCCGCATGCAGAGCGGAGAGAGAGCGAGCGTAGGGTGGCGCTGGCATTTCGGTGGAGCTTATCATGCTGCTTATGCTTTCCTATAAATAAGTATCTCCAAACTCCATGAACTGGATAAAACACAGAAACATGCTCTATCTAAATATCTGCTGATCATTTCTTTAGAAGTACACATATATTATATACTATATTGATTGATGAAACATAAACCTGTCTTCATAACAATGATCCCTAACATAAAAATTAAAAACTGACCGCAGAATTTAACAATGGCCATTTCAGTCTCTGGACATGAAAATCTGTGGTTTGGAACTGAAGAGGGAAATCCCCAGGCTCAGGCCAGTGGATTTGAAAGGTCTTCAGAAATTCTGCGGTGGGGAATGATCAAGGATCCCCCAGATATTTCCCCCGTATCACAAAGCACAGTATAAGATGGCTTCTGTAGACATTGTCACCTGCTTTATGATATCATCTCTGAGGGAGAGCGCACTAAAAACGGGTGAAAATCAGCAGTTTAGTCAGTAATCGTATGATGATATAATTTCCCCATTTCTGAGCAGACAGTATGGCTCGCTACCTGTGTTGTTTATTTCTACGCAGCCGTTTTGGGCTGGTCTTTATTGTCAGCGCTGTGTACATTGTGCTAATGTGACCTGCGCAGTGTCAGGAGCTGTTTCACCGGCGGTCTTAATGGGCTCATGAATTATAAAACAGTCCTCAGGACAACACCGTCTTAGAGCTCGTTCTGCAGGGCCTAATTATTTGGAATGCGTGTTGTAAACGTTAATGTTTTTACCTTATTTATGCTGCCCTGCTAGTACAGGTTTCTCCAACCTTTAATTAAAATCTGTGACTCTGGGACTGTGGGTGAGATGGGGTGGGGTGGGATGGGGAGGGCGGGCAGGGAGGGAAGGGGGGGGGGGGTTATTTCTGTTCCAGGTCTTGTTCTTTTCCATCCTCAGACTTTATCTGAAATGGTTACACCGCCTCTCATTTGCATATGAACAAGTTCTCCAACGAGGAGATCAGTGTTGCGCAAGAAGACCAGGGGTGGTTGGGTGGGGGGGTGCGGGGGGGTGGGGGGGTGCAGAGTGGTAATTGAATCGGATTAACGGCATCCCGTCAAACGGCTCTGAACACAGAGGGCTGAACACAGAGCAGCTGAACACAGAGGGCTGAACACAGAGAGCTGAACACAGAGGGCTGAACAGAGGGCTGAACACAGAGGGCTGAACAGAGGGCTGAACAGAGGGCTGAACACAGAGGGCTAAACACAGTGGAGCTGAACACAGAGGGCTGAACACAGAGCGGCTGAACAGAGGGCTGAACACAGAGGAGCTGAACACAGAGAGGCTGAACAGAGGCTGAACACAGAGGAGCTGAAACAGAGGGCTGAACACAGAGAGGCTGAACACAGAGGGCTGAACAGAGGGCTGAACACAGAGGAGCTGAACACAGAGGGCTGAACAGAGGGCTGAACACAGAGGGCTGAACAGAGGGCTGAACAGAGGGCTGAACACAGAGGAGCTGAACACAGAGGGCTGAACAGAGGGCTGAACACAGAGGAGCTGAACACAGAGGGCTGAACACAGAGGGCTGAACAGAGGGCTGAACACAGAGGAGCTGAACACAGAGGGCTGAACACAGAACACAGAGGGCTGAACACAGAGGGCTGAACAGAGGGCTGAACACAGAGGACTGCAGAGAGAACACAGAGGGCTGAACAGAGGGCTGAACACAGAGGAGCTGAACACAGAGGGCTGAACAGAGGGCTGAACACAGAGGAGCTGAACACAGAGGGCTGAACAGAGGGGCTGGATGAGGGAGGGGCTGGATGAGGGTGGTCTGTGGGGGTAAAGGGGGTCTGCAGATCAGGCCGCATGTTTAATGTGAGGAACGGGGCAGGACAGGTCACCACAGCGCTGATCCTGGGTCAGTCTGCACGCGTGCGTGAGGTCAGAGATGAGTCACACATCACAGCAGGTTATTTAACATTTTCAAGTCCAGTGCCTCCAGCCGCGTTGCTAAGGGACGCACTGCTACAGAGAGTGCAGCCTCACCTTCTCAGTTCATACAGCATACCTGCTGCTCACTCTTAAAGATAAACACAGTGTTAAATCAACACTAGGTAGAGTTCATTTTGCTCAGAGCATATTTGATCCCTCTTACATCGCTTACGTTAAATGAACGCTGAGCGTTTTTCCGTGTAGGTACATATTTTGGGATGGTGTAGATGAATGACATATTTGTATAGTCCATAGCTGACTCCCAGGTGAAGTGTTGTGCAGTTCAGACTGAATCTGTTTCAAATCCTCTCCCTCTTTCTCCTGTCTGCTCGCTTCCTGGCTCCTCAGATGCAGAGATGTGTGGAATAAATGACAGGAGTAGAGTATCAGCTCTTATAGTTCTTTGTTTACCTGGGCGTGTGTTTCCGCGGTGCGGTGGGAATCGGGGGCGGGTCTGGGCGCGTGTTTCCGCGGTGCTGTGGGAATCGGGGGCGGGTCTGGGCGTGTGTTTCCGCGGTGCTGTGGGAATCGGGGGCGGGTCTGGGCGTGTGTTTCCGCGGTGTTGTGGGAATCGGGGGCGGGTCTGGGCGTGTGTTTCCGCGGTGTTGTGGGAATCGGGGCGGGTCTGGGCGTGTGTTTCCGCGGTGTTGTGGGAATCGGGGGCGGGTCTGAGCGTGTGTTTCCGCGGTGCGGTGGAATCGGGGGCGGGTCTGGGCGCGTGTTTCCGCGGTGCTGTGGGAATCGGGGCGGGTCTGGGCGTGTGTTTCCGCGGTGCGGTGGGAATCGGGGGCGGGTCTGGGCGTGTGTTTCCGCGGTGTTGTGGGAATCGGGGGCGGGTCTGGGCGTGTGTTTCCGCGCGGTGCTGTGGGAATCGGGGCGGGTCTGGGCGTGTGTTTCCCCCGCGGTGCTGTGGGAATCGGGGGCGGGTCTGGGCGTGTGTTTCCGCGGTGCTGTGGGAATCGGGGGCGGGTCTGGGCGTGTGTTTTCCGCGGTGCTGTGGGAATCGGGGGCGGGTCTGGGCGTGTGTTTCCGCGGTGCTGTGGGAATCGGGGGCGGGTCTGGGCGTGTGTTTTCCGCGGTGGCTGTGGGAATCGGGGGCGGGTCTGGGCGTGTGTTTCCGCGGTGCTGTGGGAATCGGGGGCGGGTCTGGGCGTGTGTTTCCGCGGTGCTGTGGGAATCGGGGGCGGGTCTGGGCGTGTGTTTCCGCGGTGCTGTGGGAATCGGGGGGGGCGGGTCTGGGCGTGTGTTTCCGCGGTGCTGTGGAATCGGGGGCGGGTCTGAGCGTGTGTTTCCGCGGTGCTGTGGGAATCGGGGCGGGTCTGGGCGTGTGTTTCCGCGGTGCGGTGGGAATCGGGGGCGGGTCTGGGCGTGTGTTTCCGCGGTGCTGTGGGAATCGGGGGCGGGTCTGGGCGTGTGTTTTCCGCGGTGCTGTGGGAATCGGGGGCGGGTCTGGGGCGTGTGTTTTCCGCGGTGCGGTGGGAATCGGGGGCGGGTCTGGCGTGTGTTTCCGCGGTGCTCGTGGGAATCGGGGGCGGTCTGGGCGTGTGTTTCCGCGGTGCTGTGGGAATCGGGGGCGGGTCCTGGGCGTTGTGTTTCCTACCGCGGTGCTGTGGGAATCGGGGGCGGGTCTGGGCGTGTGTTTCCGCGGTGCTGTGGGAATCGGGGGCGGGTCTGGGGCGTGTGTTTCCGCGGTGCTGTGGGAATCGGGGGCGGGTCTGGGCGTGTGTTTTCCGCGGTGCTGTGGGAATCGGGGGCGGGTCTGGGCGTGTGTTTCCGCGGTGCTGTGGGAATCGGGGGCGGGTCTGGGCGTGTGTTTCCGCGGTGCTGTGGGAATCGGGGGCGGGTCTGGGCGTGTGTTTCCGCGGTGCGGTGGGAATCGGGGGCGGGTCTGGGCGTGGTGTTTTCCGCGGTGCTGTGGGAATCGGGGGCGGGTCTGGGCGTGTGTTTCCGCGGTGCTGTGGGAATCGGGGGCGGGGTCTGGGGCGTGTGTTTCCGCGGTGCTGTGGGAATCGGGGCGGGTCTGGGCGTGTGTTTTCCGCGGTGCGGTGTGGGAATCGGGGGCGGGTCTGGGCGTGTGTTTCCGCGGTGCTGTGGAATCGGGGCGGGTCTGGGGCGTGTGTTTCCGCGGTGCTGTGGGAATCGGGGGCGGGTCTGGGCGTGTGTTTCCGCGGTGCTGTGGAATCGGGGGCGGGTCTGGGCGTGTGTTTCCGCGGTGCTGTGGGAATCGGGGGCGGTGTCTGGGGGCGCGTGTTTCCGCGGTGCTGTGGGAATCGGGGCGGGTCTGGGGCGCGTGTTTTTCCGCTGTGCTGTGGGAATCGGGGCGGGTCTGGGCGCGTGTTTTCCGCGGTGCTGTGGGAATCGGGGGCGGGTCTGGGCGTGTTTTTTCCGCGGTGCTGTGGGAATCTGGGGGGGCGGGTCTGGGCGTGTGTTTCCGCGGTGCTGTGGGAATCGGGGGCGGGTCTGGGCGCGTGTGTTTCCGCGGTGCTGTGGGAATCGGGGGCGGGTCTGGGCGTGTGTTTCCGCGGTGCTGTGGGAATCGGGGGCGGGTCTGGGCGTGTGTTTCCGCGGTGCTGTGGGAATCGGGGGCGGGTCTGGGCGTGTGTTTCCGCGGTGCGGTGGGAATCGGGGGCGGGTCTGGGCGTGTGTTTCCGCGGTGCTGTGGGAATCGGGGGCGGGTGCTTGGGCTGTCGTGTGGAGGGGATTAAGCTGTGGCATCACCCCCCCCCCCCCCCCCCCCCCCCCCCCCCCCCATGCCCCCTGCCCCCGCCTGTCCCTCAATCCATCTTGGCGGCCTGTTTGATGTTGGCGATAAGCCTGGGTACGAGGAGCAGGCGCCAATCATCCCCCCCCCCCCCCCATGCCCACCACAACTTAATCAGGTCACACACTCCCACTGGGGGGGGGGGGGGGGTTAGTCATTGAGGTGTTACTGATCTGATGGCTGACCTGACCGAGCTGCTTCCCTGCCCCCCCCCCCGCCCTCCCCCGCTATCCAAGCCGCCCCCCCCCCCCCCGCCTCAGAGTCATGGCCAGTCCTGTGAGCACATTTATGGTGAGAGGGTGAGTGTGTGTGTTATAAGTGTGTGTGTGTGTGTGTTATGTGTGTGTGTGTGTGTTATTGCGTGTTATAAGCATGGTTTGTGTGTGAGCGTGTGTGTGTGTGTGTGTGTTAAGCGTGTGTGTGTGTGTCTGTGTGTTATAAGCGTGTTATAAGCGTGTCTGTGTGTGTTATAAGCTTGTGTGTGTGTGTGTTAAGCATGTGTGTTTTGTTATAACTGTGTGTGTGTGTGTTATAAGCGTGTCCATCAATCATATTTTTTTGTTTGAGTTGTGAAGCGAGACACAAAAAGAGAGAAAGCGATGGGAGGAGGGGGGTTTGGGTCGGGGGGGGGGGTTTGGGTGGGGGGGGGGGGGTTTGTGGCGGTGAGGGGGGGGGGCAAGGCGTCGGGCTGCTGCGCTGTGATGCCGCCACCTTTCCGATCGCCCTCCCCAGGAGCGCGCTGCTCAACGGCTGCAGACTCTCCAGCGTTTATCGACCTGGAAGTTCACCGAACGCTGGACTCCGCTCTGCTCAGACGAGGCTGACTGGCTCACACACAGCATTGATCGGGTTTGACCTCAGGCGTGACTCTCAGCAATGCGTTAAGATTCTGCATCGCCCCTGTGCCCACAGTCACACTCCTGCTCAAAAGATCACTGCCCCAGCCCACAGGCTTGTGCAGCAACAACATAACATCAAGGGAGATTTACGGATCATAACTGACTGCGTGACAGTAAATATAGACACATTTTAGGGACCTGCTTATCTGAAAAAACTTACTAAATATGTTTGTATTTACATTTGAAACCATTACCAGTTAAAAGTGGGTAGTAAATGATGCAATTTTTTTTGTCATTGCTGGGAAAGTACTTCTCTTCTGACTGGAAATGACAACATGTATTTATTGATAGGAAATATATAAATCGGTGAACCTGAAACTGCTTTTTGTATGGCACATTTGTGAAATAATTATTATACTAAATACTTCCACACCAGACTTGGAAGCTTATTACCAAAGCTTGTTACGTGTCCATTCATTTCTACTGTAATTACAAAATTAATTTATATGTGGTGGTGTATCAGTGTTTAGACCTGTATAAATGGGCCTTGAACATTGAATTAAACCATGAAAGGAGTAATCCTGCTCAGTCTGTGAAAATGAACAGGGCTGTGTTTTTAATCCATTGGATGTGCGCTCGATGTTTTAATCCATTGGATGTGTGCTCGATGTTTTAATCCATTGGATGTGTGCTCGATGTTTTAATTCATTGGATGTGTGCTCGATGTTTTAATCCATTGGATGTGTGCTCGATGTTTTAATCCATTGGATGTGTGCTCGATGTTTTAATCCATTGGATGTGTGCTCGATTTTTAATCCATTGGATGTGTGCTCGATGTTTTAATCCATTGGATGTGTGCTCGATGTTTTAATCCATTGGATGTGTGCTCGATGTTTTAATCCATGTTGTGAAGTGAGTGCTGGTGCTCAGGCAGGGTGCAGCTCTGTTAAAAGCCTGAGCGCTCATTCCTTTATCTAAACTGCGCTGTGAACCTTCGTCCTTCACTTGACCCCTAATCCATGTTTTAGATGTATCTGTAGGGGCGGGGGGCGGAGAGGGGTTTTTTTTTTTTTTTTTTTTTTTCCATCGGCCCCAGGAGCAGCACAGTAAAATTGCAGGTCATTCTGATAGGGGGGGGGGGCGGGGCAGGGGGGCAGACTGCAATGCCGGCCCCCATCACTTACGCTGCCCCCCCCCCATCACTTACACTGCCCCCCCCCCCATCAGCTTCTCGCATGCTCACGCATTTCACCGCAGATTTTTATTGTTTTTTTTTGGTGGCAACAATCGAGCGTTCAGAACCTCCTAATCTCCAAAGCAATTTAAAGGGCAGTGTCCCCTGAGGTGGATTTATCATGGATGGCCTTGGTGGACCCTCCATGGGGGGGGGGGGGACCTTAAGAAGGATCTGCGGTCCTTTCTCTGTGTCTGACAGTCCTCGGGGATCCAGGAGAGATGCATTACACTCAGACCTGCCCCTCAGTAGCACTGCCTTCTGGGGAAAAATTCTGACGATCACAATGGCAACTATATATACCATCCCATCACCCCCCTGCCAGCAGAAATGAATGTTAATGAGCATAATGACGCTGAGGCAAAGCAGAGACTGAATTATTTTTGTGACATTGTTGCCATCGTTTTTAGGGAAGTCGTGTGCTTTCATAGAGGCATCATCTCTCTGTAGTTTTATGGTAATCCTGGGCAGGTGTTGGGTTCACTCTGTCGGGCATTTTTATATTAATTACTCAGGGTTATGTCCTTCTCCACATGGTTTAAATTGGGGTGAATGGGATGGAAATGGGCTGGACATGACCAGAAAACCATTTCAGTTCCAGAACAATCCATATCTACTCCAGAACAATCCATCTCTACTCCAGAACAAACCATCTCTACTCCAAAACAAACCATCTCTACTCCAGAACAATCCATCTCTACTCCAGAACAATCCATCTCTACTCCAGAACAAACCATCTCTACTCCAGAACAATCCATCTCTACTCCAGAACAAACCATCTCTACTCCAGAACAATCCATCTCTACTCCAGAACAATCCATCTCTACTCCAGAACAAACCATCTCTACTCCAGAACAATCCATCTCTACTCCAGAACAAACCCTCTAAAATCCCATATAAACCCTCTCAAATCCTGATTAGAGCAAAGAACAAAGCATTCAACTCTTATTTGGAAGTTTTTCATCAAAATCGACAATTATGTACTGCAGGCTCGTCAGAGAGGATCTTTCTGGTTCATGGACTTTTTCCTGTAGAACTCTTTCAGTTCTTTAAAAGTTGTTGTTGTTGTTTTTTCCTAACTACTTTAATCCGTTAACCAGCGGTTGGGTGTTGAGGCTCTAAACAGCATCCAGGTGGTGTAATACACCTGTGATTGACCTGGCCATGTTAAAAGGGCAGTCACTGACTTTGAGCTTTTTAAAAGCCTTCCCCCAATCTGTGCCTTTCTGCTTCTTTATCGCTCAGTTGTTTTGACTCTCCTCAGTCCCTGAGCTGCTTGATCATCACAACGGAGCTTTTGCTTGAAATTCCCCCCATCCTGCGGTACTTCAGAGACGGGTTAATTCCATTTCATTTATATTTCTGAAATTCTTCACCAGCCCTTCTTGCATTCGCACTGATTGTGTGGCTTTGATCATATTGTTGCCTTAAACCAGAGCCAAGAGGCGGAATGCAAATCTAATCAGTTTGTTTTGACCGTGCAAGCAAACTGCTTTATAGTATAATCCATAGATAATCTATAGGTGTTAACACATTTCACATAAGGTTGATATTTAAAGAAATTAAGAAAAAACTACTTTATTTAAAAAAAAAAAAAAAAAATTCTTCAAATTTGGCACAGAAATGTATTAATCATGTGAAAATTAATGAGAATTTGTAATGAACTTAACATAAATTAGCACATTGATATATTTAGATGGCCTGACAGTGAAAAGAAGCAAATATGCTGTCAGTACTGTTTCAGTGTTTGAGCAAGTACATGACATTTTTCATTAGTATAAATTTACATTCTTCGTTTGCAGTTTGTTTGGAAGTCACACTCTCTGTCTATATTAGAAGTAAGTAAGGGAAAAACAAAGACATTGTGCCCCAAAGACATTCTGTACCGACTTCATGCTGGGTGTGATGGCAGCCTCTATGTGCCAACTGAAAAACAGGAAGTGGATTTGGTAATAACTCTGGAAAACAACTGCATATACAGACACACAGCTGCTTCACAAGCACAATATAATACACAAAAACTCAGCTCATGCCATGACGATCTTACAGTATAAAAACAGCTCAGTAACACCACCCAGTTTGGCCCTCCTGGAGAGTTGTCCTGTGAAAGTGGCTCCAGTGGCTGATCCTGTTAAAGTGCAGGTTCTCAATGCAGTGGCACTTCAGTGTTCAAACAATGCATTTACCAGGCACTTTCAGCCATGGTGATAAAAGGCACATTTAACCCTGGTAAATCAGCACAAACACAAAGAATAGTTTAAATAAATAAACAAAAACTAATTTCAGGTGTAGTTGCTTACAGAAAGGTGGGTTTTACTTGCAGAAAGTGGTGGTTCTGTCTTCCTGAGTGAGTGGGGAAGGTTGCTCCGCTGTCGGGGGTAAGGGCCGGGGGAGGGCGGGGGGGGGTTTGGCCTCGTTTAAGGCTCTGACACACCGGGGGCTCAGGCGGTCCATGTGAACGTGCTGCTAGGGTCAGCTGCAGCTGAAGTTCAGTCTATTCATATTCAGATTTCAGCTCAGCTGGAGAACAGGAAGAGCACAACCAACCCTGCAGAGAAGGAAACATTTAAAACATGTTGTTTGGTTCCTCTTTCAGAAAAAAAGCTCAGTTTTGTGCTATGGTGCAGGATGAGGAGTTTGTGGGGTGAATAGTCTGTGCTATGGTGCAGGATGAGGGGTTTGTGGGGTGAATAGTCTGTGCTATGGTGCAGGATGAGGGGTTTGTGGGGTGAATAGTCTGTGGTATGGTGCAGGATAAGGAGTTTGTGGGGTGAATAGTCTGTGGTATGGTGCAGGATGACGGGGTTTGTGGGGTGAATAGTCTGTGCTATGGTGCAGGATGAGGGGTTTTGTGGGGGAATAGTCTGTGCTATTGTTTGTGGGGTGAAAGTCTGTGCTATGGTGCAGGATGACGGGGTTTGTGGGGTGAATAGTCTGTGCTATGGTGCAGGATGAGGGGTTTGTGGGTGAATGTCTGTGGTATGGTGCAGGATAAGGAGTTTTGTGGGGTGAATAGTCTGTGGTATGGGGCAGGATAAGGAGTTTGTGGGGTGAATAGTCTGTGCTATGGTGCAGGATGAGGGGTTTGTGGGGTGAATAGTCTGTGCTATGGGGCAGGATAAGGAGTTTGTGGGGTGAATAGTCTGTGGTATGGTGCAGGATAAGGAGTTTGTGGGGTGAATAGTCTGTGGTATGGTGCAGGATGACGGGGTTTGTGGGGTGAATAGTCTGTGCTATGGTGCAGGATGAGGGGTTTGTGGGGTGAATAGTCTGTGGTATGGTGCAGGATAAGGAGTTTGTGGGGTGAATAGTCTGTGCTATGGGGCAGGATAAGGGGTTTGTGGGGTGAATAGTCTGTGCTATGGTGCAGGATAAGGAGTTTGTGGGGTGAATCGTCTGTGCTATGGTGCAGGATAAGGAGTTTGTGGGGTGAATCTGTGCTATGGTGCTAAGGGTTTGTGGGGTGAAATATCTGTGCTATGGGATAGGATAATGGGTTTGTGGGGTGAATCGTCTGTGCTATGGTGCAGGATAAGGGTTTGTGGGGTGAATAGTCTGTGCTATGGTGCAGGATAAGGGGTTTGTGGGGTGAATCGTCTGTGCTATGGTGCAGGATAATGGGTTTGTGGGGTGAATCGTCTGTGCTATGGTGCAGGATAAGGGGTTTGTGGGGTGAATAGTCTGTGCTATGGTGCAGGATAAGGGGTTTGTGGGGTGAATAGTCTGTGCTATGGTGCAGGATAAGGGGTTTGTGGGCCTGAGCTACTGCCCAAGCACATCGCTAGTTTGCAGTTTTACTGTGTCTCTGTGATTTATGCTCTGCTTCAATCCCAGTTATTGCCTCGTACAGCTATATTTTTACTTGTCCTTGATTTTATTGCCAAACAGAAAATAATGTGGAAACTTAAAAATTGATCCTTGATAAAGTCTGATTAAATATGTATATTTTGAATGAAAACAGGAAGATAAAGTATCAATTATTCAGAGTACGACCCCAGATGCCCTTGGCTAGTCTTCTGCCCTGAAGGAAAAAATGGTCAAAAGTGAATGACTATCCATTTTTAATGTTCTTCTGTCAGTTGACAATTTAACTGCTCAGAATGAGGAAATGAAATTTTTAAAAAGAAAGTAGGCTGTTTCAGCCTGTTTACCAAAAAGTGTAGACAAGGGAGTGACTCGGCTAGCTTCAGTCTCGATTCCTGGAGTTTCGTGACCATCGAGTTCAGAGTGCAGAGTGGTTTTCAGCACTGACCACTCTAGAGGAATGCAGTTGTTTATGGTGAATGTAAGTCTTCTGTCTGGAACACTGCAGTGTGTTCAGTTTTCTGCTGTGGCTCAGCCGGGCTCTCTAGCCCTGGTACCACAGGCCCCAGCCTGGGCTATGGAAATAGCTGGCTATGGCTGCAAGCCTGCAGCGATGGGTGATAAGGGGTTTTACCCCACCTGGGGCAGGGAGGGGTTAAATCAGCCAGGGTTCCTGAGGCCACTGCTATCTCCCTGTCAGGGATGCGTATCAGTTCCCCTCAGACAAGCAGTGACCATCATCAGAGATATAGCCCTACCCAGGCTAACGTTAGCGGTCCTGTGGTAGATATAGCCCTACCCAGGCTAACGTTAGCGCTCCTGTGGTAGATATGGCTCTTCCCAGGCTAATGTTAGCGCTCCTGTGGTAGATATAGCCCTACCCAGGCTAATGTTGGTGTTCCTGTGGTAGATATGGCTCTTCCCAGGCTAACGTTAGCGGTCCTGTGGTAGATATAGCCCTACCCAGGCTAACGTTAGCGCTCCTGTGGTAGATATGGCTCTTCCCAGGCTAATGTTAGCGCTCCTGTGGTAGATATAGCCCTACCCAGGCTAATGTTGGTGTTCCTGTGGTAGATATGGCTCTTCCCAGGCTAACGTTAGCGGTCCTGTGGTAGATATAGCTCTACCCAGGCTAATGTTAGCGCTCCTGTGGTAGATATGGCTCTTCCCAGGCTAACGTTAGCAGTCCTGTGGTAGATATAGCCCTACCCAGGCTAACGTTAGCGCTCCTGTGGTAGATATGGCTCTTCCCAGGCTAATGTTAGCACTCCTGTGGTAGATATGGCTCTTCCCAGGCTAACGTTAGCGCTCCTGTGGTAGATATGGCTCTTCCCAGGCTAACGTTAGCGCTCCTGTAGTAGTGTTTGCGTGACACATCTGTGACGTGCACAGAGACAGCTGGCGCACACATCTGGCTTTGATGTGGATGTCATGCCCGTGATTCACCGCTCTTGATTGGAGAGGGAATTCTAAAGATTTTTTATTTAACCTTGATTTAACCAGGTCTATTAACTGAGAAAATCAATATTCTTTTGTAGTGAAAACCTGTGGATTCAATTGGGTTGGGGAGTCAAGGGATTGTGTAGGCAGTCATATGTAGGGGGTGGTTATATGGCTGGCTTTAGAGAGCCGTGGGGGTTTGGGGGGGGGGGGGGGGGGGGGGGTGAGCGTGTTAGATTCACTGGAGACCGCTCTGTGCAGGGATGGGGTGAGAACCTTGGAGCTTTGTCAATAGCCCCCGATCGCCCTGCCTCCCATCTGTACTATCTCTCTGTGCACTGGAGATTCCTCAGAGGATCGGTCATTCTGGAGGGCAGAGCGGTGTTCTCTCTCTCTCTCTCTCTCTCTCTCTCTTTCTGCTGTTCTGGCTGTGTTCTCTCTCTCTCTCTCTCTCTCTCTCTCTCTCTCTCTCCGCTGTTCTGGCTGTGTTCTCTCTCTCACTCTCTCTTCGCTGTTCTGGCTGTGTTCTCTCTCTCTCTCTCTCTCTCTCTCTCTCGCTGTTCTGGCTGTGTTCTCTCTCTCACTCTCTCTTCGCTGTTCTGGCTGTGTTCTCTCTCTCTCTCTCTCTCTCTCCGCTGTTCTGGCTGTGTTCTCTCTCTCTCTCTCTCTCTCTCTCTCTCTCTCTCACTCTCTCTCTCGTTCTGGCTGTGTTCTCTCTCTCTCTCTCTCTCTCTCTCTCCCAGCTGTTATGGCTGGGCTAAGGGAGCTAGCAGGAGAAAGCTAGCAGGATCAGTGCTGTCAGTAGAGAAAGCGGCTAATGCATTAGCTCTCAAACCGTTGCTCAGGGCTGTGGCAGCCACCAGCGGCAGGGAGCTCGTGAGCACTGGTGAAACGGGTAATGATGAACCATCCTGTAACATTTAAATAGAAAAGAGAGAAATAAATCAGCTGAGTATGATGAAATCATAAATGTCTTTCCCATCAAAGTTGGGTCCATTTGTAGGTCAGCCTTACCTACATTTGTCCAGAGAAGGGATGCTATTTTGAGTGTGTGAACGTGCGAGAGGAGAAGAGTTATTGCATTTATTTTTGGCAGTGCTGTTTTAAGATCTAGGGAGGACAGTTATAGTTTTATTTCTAGTGCAGTTTTTCAAAAACTCGTGACTCAGAATTCATAATTTTAAAGGTTACCTAGACAATGGACTCCAGTGATGTCATCACATGCCATGTCCTTGGCTTGTGGGTAGGATCACCGATATGAAGCCTTCCAGCTCTGGGCAGTGAAAGAGGCCAGAGCTCGCCGAGAGCACCATCAGTGACACCACACCGGTCCCACACAGGGAGGCTGGGACCGTCTGCACCCGCTGGACTGCTGTTTGGTGTGTTTTCAGAACAGGAGCACGAGTCTTCATGATTATTCTCTTTATTCCTGTGAATGTTTTACTGCCAGCAAGCGCCTGTCTTTGTATCTCTGAGAGAACCTGTATGATTCCTTTCCCTGATGAGAAACAACCTTTTCTGCTGCTATGAAAAACCCAGTGTTAGACAAAACAAACACACACCCTGTAGTGTACATGACTGTTAATGAGTGATAGGAACTCTGCATGTTCACTACATGCTGTAGCACACTTGCCAGCTCTCTGTGCAGAAGACATGTTTTTTGTCACCAGTGTGCTTTTAAGATGAGGTAAAACCATGAGCTCAGCATCCATGGTGCTCAACCCTCTGTTTGTCTCCTGGTAACTATGGTTGCGTTGATTACCGTGGTGACCCCGGCTACCTGAGGCCATCTTATACAGACGGCTATGTTCAGGTCCCCTGTAGTGATGTTTGGTTCATGTTGCCACACACTGCTGCTGTTATTACCCACAGACTGTACAACAGAGCTCTGCTCATTATGGACCTACTCTTGGTCTGGTTTGCAGAAGGAAATGCCTTTATCAGCAATGAGGAGAGGGGCTGTTTCCAAAATAAATAGGAATAGAAGGTTTGCGCAAGAAAGACTAGTAATAACCAAGATTAGTGTGAAGTTAAAAAATTAAACATAGACTTCAAATAGACTTTCAAAGTGAAGCTATTTTGCATTACCCCCCCCCCCCCCCCATGTAGTCTAAGCACAGACACCCTCCCCCCGTAGTCTAAGCACAGACACAACCCCCCCACATCCCCCCATGCTCCGTAGTCTACGCACAGACACCCCCCCCCCCCGTGTAGTCTAAGCACAAACACACACCTGCACACTCACAGACTCGCACACACACACACACACACACACACACACACACCTTTCCTCTCTGCTCTCCTATACAGTATTGAACTGTTTGCCATTTGCTGGTGCAGAGAGCACCCATTCTGCCCAGTTCACTGCTGCATTTCTAGTAATGACAGACTATTAATACTGTACCTTGCTATTTTTGTACAGATTTTTTTATTCATTTATGCATGTCTTGTATTTCTCCCAAGGGTACAAGTAATATTCCTTTAGAATAAATCATTCTTTTTCACCAGCTTAGAAATAATTAAATACTCCCCCTTATTACACCTACTGAAGATGTTCATGGCTATATATATTTATGAACTTAATTTACAATATTAAATATACAGTTTAGTTCAGATAAGACAGGTAGCTTAAATCATACAGATATAAATCAATTCAGATTCTTTAGGAGGATTTGTGTCTCTCTCTCTCTCTAACATTCCCCCAGGAATGAATCATATTTCATTTTAATTCTGGAGCTGAGTGGGATCTGACTCGGGAATATTAATCTGGATCACGTGTGACTGTGAATCTGGTGCTGGATCGTGTGGTGTGTGATGAATCTGGCGCTGGATCGTGTGGTGTGTGTGCCTGTGAATCTGGGGCTGGATCGTGTGGTGTGTGTGATGAATCTGGCGCTGGATTGTGTGGTGTGTGTGATGAATCTGGCGCTGGATCGTGTGGTGTGTGTGACTGAATCTGGGGCTGGATCGTGTGGTGTGTGATGAATCTGGGGCTGGATCGTGTGCTGTGTTTTGAATCTGGCGCTGGATCGTGTGGTGTGTGTGAATGTGAATCTGGGGCTGGATCATGTGGTGTGTGACTGAATCTGGCGCTGGATCGTGTGGTGTGTGATGAATCTGGCGCTGGATCGTGTGGTGTGTGTGACTGAATCTGGCGCTGGATCGTGTGGTGTGTGATGAATCTGGCGCTGGATCGTGTGGTGTGTGTGACTGAATCTGGCGCTGGATCGTGTGGTGTGTGATGAATCTGGCGCTGGATCGTGTGGTGTGTGTGACTGAATCTGGCGCTGGATCGTGTGGTGTGTGATGAATCTGGCGCTGGATCGTGTGGTGTGTGTGATGAATCTGGCGCTGGATCGTGTGGTGTGTGTGACTGAATCTGGCGCTGGATCGTGTGCTGTGTGATGAATCTGGCGCTGGATCGTGTGGTGTGTGTGACTGAATCTGCGGCTGGATCGTGTGGTGTGTGATGAATCTGGCGTTCTCACAGACTGAAAGCAGCTGGCCCATCGTATCGAGGCGCAGTTATGTCGCCTCCCTTTCCCAGCCTCTCTCAGAGACGGTGTGCTGCCAAAAGGATGTTTGTGCTCTGGAATGTGAGGTAATGTGGCCTCTGTGAAGGAACGGCACTGTTCACAGAATCAGGCATCCAGGAATTTTAATGACCCGAGTCTGTCCAGGGACTTTAAATACCGTAAAGTTTTTTTTTGCTTTGCATTTCAAATAAAATTCTGCCACTTAGAAGCATAAAGTTTTGATGATTTAATGGGAGAAATGTGAGCGAATGTAGAACATGTCTGATCTGTTCAGCGTCTGCTGCAGGGGTAATTCAGGTGATTTTTTGTGACATCTTTTAAAGTTAACGATCAGTAAGCATTTTAAAAATAAACCATTTCATTTTACTTCCATTAAAATGTCATTTTTGAGGCAATTTTTGCATTTTCCAGTGTGTGCATCGTGTTCACAGGCAGGTGGAACGGGCTTTTAGGACACGTCTCTGCCGTCCTCATTTCTGATTCAGCCCCAGAGCTCTGCTAGCTCAGCCGCACATGAAATGATCATTACTGCGTCCTCAGCTCATCTGCGCCTCTCAGTTTGCTGCTGAGTGATTTAAATCAGTGAAGACATTGTTTATGTGAAATTCTGAACTTTTTCTGTGAGACTGCATCCTTGCCCCCCCATCCCCCCCCACCCCGACCTTGGGTACTCCGCCTGCCAATCACCTCCCCAGACATTCAGATGGCAGACGCGCAGCTCAAATGCGCATTGCTTCCTTTAGAAAACTCAGCTGCAGGAAATGCACTGGTGTGCATGCTGTGCTGCAGACTGTGCTGACTGCGCATAGCTGCAGCTGCTGTTTGTGCACTGTGCTACCCCTCCTGCACATGCAGCTCAGTGTGTTTCAGACGCAGCACGGTGGAGTGTGTGTGTGTGTGTGTGTGTGTTAGCTCTGTTTACACGCTGTGCTGTGTCTCTGGCAGCACTGCAGTGCTATCGAGCGGTTTGGGTGGTGGTGCGAGTGTAAGTGCACTGGGCCTGGTGTTATGTAGTTATTTTATGCGAGGTGGTGTGTGTGTGTGTGTTTCAGATGCAGGGCGGTGGAGTGTGTTGTGTGTGTGTGTGTTTCAGATGCAGGGCGGTGGAGTGTGTGTTTGTTTGTGTGTGTGTGTGTGTGTGTGTGTGTGTGTTTCAGACGCAGCTCGGTGGAGTGTGTGTGTGTGTGTGTGTGTGTGTGTTTCAGACGCAGCTTGGTGGAGTGTGTGTGTGTGTGTTTCAGATGTTGTGCGGTGCAGTGTGTGTGTGTGTGTGTGTGTGTGTGTCTGAAGGCCTTTATGGCTGGGCCCCTGGTCTCTGAGGAAGCCTCTACATCCTTTTAAAGGTGCTAGCTGCCAAACCTCAAGGAATGATGGGATTGAATGCCTATGATCTGCTGATTTCCCATGAGTCTCTCTGTCCATACAGAGCAGCTATGTCAGGGTCACAGCCTGCAGATGGCTGAGGTTCAGAGAAGAGGACTTGTGTTTTTATTTTTTATTCATGAATTTTTTCCAGTATTCTCTTTAACCTCTGTGTCTGTATCTCAGATGGCCGTTTTGTACTGTGCTGCACACTCAGACTCCTTTTCTATCAGCACCAGTAACTTCCTCCTTTCCGGATGCGTTGAATGTGCACGAGTTCAGAGTTGGACAGCAGGTGTGTTGTGCTTCTCCAGACCTTGGCAAAGCTTTTACTGGTTCAGCTGCTGGCTGAGTACCTGTGCGTGGAACTTTCCCTCTACTGCCTGGAGGAAGAGAGGCCCTTCCCTCCCGGTACCACTGCTGAAGGGACAGTAAATGGTAAATGGACTGCATTTATATAGCGCTTTTATCCAAAGCGCTTTACAATTGATGCCTCTCATTCGCCAGAGCAGTTAGAGGTTAGGGGTTAGGTGTCTTGCTCAAGGACACTTCGACATGCCCAGGGCGGGGTTTGAACCGGCAACCCTCCGACTGCCAGACAATCGGTCTTACCGCCTGAGCTATATCGCCCCATGCCCTATATCGCCCAGTCTAGCGGTAAACGCGCGGGACTGAACAGGAGGCAGAGCTGTGGGGGGGGGGGGGGGGGGGGTCATTAGCCTGTCCCTGCTTTGGGGGTGCGGGGGAAAGAACGGGGGTCGCAGGTCGCTCAGAAACCCCGCTTCTGTCTTTCTAATTTGCTGTAATCTAATCTCTCTTTCTTGTTCTCTGATTCGAGGCCTTTCATAAAGCAGTCATGTGACTTCCACCGAGCGCAAGATGTGAAATATGGCCTGAGATCGCTGCGGGGACCTCTGATCCATTTAATATCTCGCTAAGTACAAAGAGACAGGAGAGAAAGACGGGAATAAGAAAAATATGTGGGAAGGGTTTAAAAAAAAAAAGAAGTCCTCTCCCTTGACCCCAGGACTTCCATTATACATTGAAATCATTAATTTCAACAAAAAAAATCTCACTCACTCACTTCACTCACACGCAGATGGAGCTTCAGAGAACAGATCTCTCTCTCTCTCTGTCTCTCTCTCTCTCTCTCTCTGTCTCGTTCTCTCTCTCTCTCTCTCTGGCGTGCGTGTGAAGTTTGCTGCCTTAGGTGACACCATGCCCATATTTCAGTGGTGGGAACAGTGGAGCTAAGTGCTGTGGACACATTATATGTAAATTTGTCTCTTTTAAAACACACACAGCTGCCAAGAGTATGTCACTTACTAATACAAGCGTTTAAATAAGTGAAACATCTTTCATTCTATATCATCTATCGTCCTTCTGCTCTCTTTTTTCCATCTCTCTCTCTTTCTCTCTCTCTTCCTCAGCCTTGTTCTTACACTTCTTCCCTTTTTTCCTCCTGCTGCTGCTGCTCAGGCTGGAACATTCTTTAGTACTGCCATGTGTTCTGCTAGGCCCCTCCCACCATCTCCTAGGCCCCTCCCATCACGGGAATGGAGGTCAGGCATCTCCAGCTGAGGGCGGGGTCTTTACACAATGCCCCGCCCACCACCCGCTAGGGGGGGCATGCTGTTTCTGCCAGGCCACTCCCACATCCAGCGCAACAGCTGTTTACATGAAATATACCGCTCTACTCTAGCTGAGGTGCTCAGTCTATAGATGTGCAAGCCCCCTCCCACCACCAGTTGGAAGGCGGGGTTTATCTGCGAGACTCCTCCCCCGGTAGCAGTCCGCCACACCGCGCTCGTTTGGACTGTATAATTAGCAATTAGCGGTGCCCTTTTTATTTTCCGCTGGGCTTCTCCCTGAGGCAGAAGTTTTCCCTGCCGATTCCCACCCTGATGGACTTTGATGGCAGAGGAGTCTTTGAAGAGTTGATCAAAGTGGGGGGAGTCTTTGATGATCTTCATGTTTGGATTCACTCAGGAGGCAAGAAGGAATGAGAGAGACCCCCCCCCCCCCACACCCCCCCTTATCCCCCACCACACCCAAAACATCCAGATCTGTTCTGTCAGTCTGCTGAGCTACACTGTGCATACGTGTGTGTGTGTGTGTGTGTGTGTGTGTGTGTGTGTGTCATAGAGAGAGAGAGTATGTATGCATGCATGAAATCAGCTATTGGATGGGATAAAACTGCACTGAAGCCCTGTGTTCCTGGTGTGATAACCCTGCCTTGTTTGAGGAGTAAATCCTAATGTAGACACAAGGTCTGAAGGTAGAAATCCTGAGAAGGAAATTGTGTCCCATACTCGCATATTTCTCCTGACAGGTGTTAGAACAGCACTCATGGTTACCATTCCGAGGCCATGCAGGCCAGGATATCATGTCACCTGGACTCTGACACAGGTGTGTAAGGCAGCAGGGATATCCCATATCTGAATTCTGATGGGACAGGTGCGTAATTCCTCTGGGCCCCTGTCCTGGTCCTGTGGTCATTTTCGCTTGTTGTGATTGGCCCTGCCCATTCTGGGCGCTGAAGGAGAACATTACAGCAGGGTCAGTAACGGCTCTCCAGAGTGGTGTTAATGTGCCCCCCTCTCTGAGCTCATAACGTTTCCTGGGGCAAAACAAGCACCAATGCGGGTTTCAGCTGATTTGACCTGTCCCTTCGGGCCAATTTGTCTTTCACCTGTCCCTCTGCTCCCCTTTAAATCTCACCTGTCTCTCCGTCCCACTTTAACTAGTGCCTGTGAACGTCTGTGCCGAAAGGTGTTTATTTCTCTCTTCTCAGGTAGAAGCTTGCGGGTGTCATTAGCTCTGTCTAGTGGTTCAGTTTTATTTCTTTTGGTCTTTCGAGCTTAATATTCATTCAGTGTTAATTCTGGAGCATGAAGCTTTGATCCAGTTTTTAAAAATATGCAGCAGTCTGCATGTGTTTCCTTTCGCTTCTTTTATAATTAATCATTCAGGTAGGTTGGGTTGAGTTATAGAACAGCACATCCACATTTTCAGACAATACATATTTATCACTGAATAGCATTGGTATTCGGGTTCAGACAAGCTCGGCTTCGGGTTTAGATGACGCCAGAATCGGGTGTGACTTGGGGCCATACAGGAGAGAACAGGTGCTCTCTGTCAGGACGGGGGGGTATTACCATTTATACACTAAAACAGCTAAAAGTCCACATCAGCGGAAAAGATTTGTGCATCTATTAAAAATACCTGCTGAAATGCCACAGCTGCTGATCATAATGAGCTCTTCTTCTTTACACAAGAGAAACAGACAAATGGGCGCATTGTGTGGAAGTAAAGGGGACAGACAGATGGACAGATGGACTGACAGATGGACAGCTTAAGTCACACAGATGAAATAGAGATAGAAAGAGAGACAGATATAGATACCGTAGACGAAGAAGAGAGAGACAACTTAACCTCTGCTTTCCCGTCACCAGAATGACATGGCAAGTCCTGAATCCTGTTTTTAGACTGAAAACTCTCTCCAGTCAGATCAGAGGGACCTGGGCCTGGCAGAGAGCGTGTTTGTTGTTTATCGAGCTGAGTGAGAGGTTTCTGTCGATGCTGGTGCACAGGCTGATTGCAGCGGGCCTGGTCCTGCTGAGCATTAGAAGGCGAGCCGTCCAAAGCCAGTGTGGGTCCTGCGCTGCCGAAACAGGAGCTCCGCCGGTCTCCGCTTCAGCGGCTGCTCCGGGAGCGAGCTTCATCTTCCAGCCGCGCGAGGCCCTGAACGGCTTCAGACAAACGCCGCAGCGCTGGAGACAGTGAGGAGATTCCTGCTGGTCTCTGGGCTTGGAAGCTCAATAAAACCTGAAAATGTACGACTCGCGTTGCTTTGACTCAAACCGCTCGTGAGCCTTGGTGCGATCATGTCTCCCACATCATTTTGCGATTTTGACAGACTTAATTTTTTCGGCTGACTCTGGGTTTGCCTGAGGTAAAAGGAAAGAGAAAGAGAGAGAGGGATGAAATGAAAGAGGAGGCGGAGGAAGGGACTTAGCTATCTGCTGGTTGGGTGTGCAGGTGCGGTAACAGAATCACTGAAAGCTGACGGCAAGGGTCAGAGGTCAGAGGTCATCACAGGAAGGCAGCAGCTGTTTGTCTTGCTCTGTGGTTCTCCGCAGCCCTGCGGTTCTGTGCCTGCGTTATTGAATAAGAGATGAGCAGTGTAGTGTGTGTGTGTGTGTGTGTGTGTGTCTATGTGTCTGTGTGTGTGAGCTCTCTCTCCTCACACAGGGGTCAGTGTCTCAGATCTCTGTTGTGTTTCAGCTCATTGTGTTTCTGTGTTGAGGGCTGGCTGTCAGGCAGGGTGGTTGCAGTTGTGTTTCTGTGTTGAGGGCTGGCTGTCAGGCAGGGTGCTTGCTCACTGTGTTTCTGTGTTGAGGGCTGGCTGTCAGGCAGGCTGGTTGCAGTTGTGTTTCTGTGTTGAGGGCTGGCTGTCAGGCAGGCTGGTTGCAGTTGTGTTTCTGTGTTGAGGGCTGGCTGTCAGGCAGGGTGCTTGCAGTTGTGTTTCTGTGTTGAGGGCTGGCTGTCAGGCAGGGTGCTTGCTCATTGTGGTTCTGTGTTGAGGGCTGGCTGTCAGGCAGGGTGCTTGCTCATTGTGTTTCTGTGTTGAGGGCTGGCTGTCAGGCAGGGTGCTTGCAGGTGTGTTTCTGTGTTGAGGGCTGGCTGTCAGGCAGGGTGCTTGCTCATTGTGTTTCTGTGTTGAGGGCTGGCTGTCAGGCAGGGTGCTTGCTCATTGTGTTTCTGTGTTGAGGGCTGGCTGTCAGGCAGGGTGCTTGCTCATTGTGGTTCTGTGTTGAGGGCTGGCTGTCAGGCAGGGTGCTTGCTCATTGCGTTTCTGTGTTGAGGGCTGGCTGTCAGGCAGGGTGGTTGCAGTTGTGTTTCTGTGTTGAGGGCTGGCTGTCAGGCAGGGTGGTTGCAGTGCGACGCCTGTTTTATAAAACTGAAGACCTGAGGCGCTTTTCCTCGAGCGCAGCAGCAGGATCCCTCGCTGGGGTCTGAGCTGGAACCCGGGTTCTGCTCTGTTTGATGCATTTCCTGTATTACTGGCTTTTTCTTTGTTTCTACACCTGCTTCAGATTTATTTTTATTATTGTGCTGCCCGTGTTGTCCTCACGCCAGGAGTGCGGGCAGCCTTAGCTCTTCCTGTACGGTGGCGCACAGGGGGGCGGGTCCAGGAGAGCGGGCAGCCTTAGCTCTTCCTGTACGGTGGCGCACAGTGCTGACGGGGTGCGGCGTTTCTCACCTGTGGGCAGGACTACGCTGTGAGCTGGCTGTCACAAGACGTCTTGTTTTTAAAAAGGCCACATTCTTTACTCTTGTCTTTAATAAATGGTTGTTGCAGTGTGTGAGTTTGTGTGTGTGTGTGTGTGTGTGTGTGTGTGATTCTGAACAAAGTAGATAAATAGAAAAGATAACTGGTTCGGTTCTGAATTGTGGAGGAAACCGTGTGGAATTGTCTTAATTCATTTTGCCCCATTATAATGCATTTGCGCTCGGTTCAGCGCATTACAAAAATCTCCTTTCCCTGAAATAGACACTAATGGCTCAGTGCCACTGGTTTTGCATTGTGAGTTGGTCAGCTGGCGTCAAAGCAGTAAGCTCTGTGTCACCAGGTACTGTCTGCCTGTCTGTCTGTCTGTCTGAATGTCTGCCTGTCTGTCTTTCTGTCTGTCTGACTGCATGCCTGTCTGTCTGACTGTGCTTGTCTGTTTATCTGCCTGTGTGTCTGTCTGCATGCCTGTCTGTCTGACAGTGTGCTTGTCTGTTTATCTGCCTGTCTGTCTGTTTGCATGCCTGTCTGTCTGACTGTGCTTGTCTGTTTATCTGCCTGTCTGTCTGCATGCCTGTCTGTCTGACTGTGCTTGTCTGTTTATCTGCCTGTCTGTCTGCATGCCTGTCTGTCTGACTGTGCTTGTCTGTTTATCTGCCTGTCTGTCTGCATGCCTGTCTGTCTGACTGTGCTTGTCTGTTTATCTGCCTGTCTGTCTGCATGCCTGTCTGTCTGACTGTGCTTGTCTGTTTATCTGTCTGACTGTGCTTGTCTGTTTATCTGTCTGTCTGTCTGTTTGCCTGTCCTGTACCTGTTCTAATAGTGCGGAGGTCCTGATGCAGTGTGTCCCAAAGCTGAAGCCCTGATCTCTCATTCCTGATCTGCTGCGTTTAAGTCCCTCTCTGCCGCTACGTCCTGACAGCTCATTTCTGCCGTGTTGTGCTGCCGGTGTTTATTTTTCCACAGTGTCATTCCAGGGGTTATATAGTTAAATGCAAAAGTGCATGACGCAGTTTTAGCTATTTTGGATTCTGTACTCCAGCAAATTAGATTTGAAAATTAAACAATGAATATGAGGTTAAAGTGCAGCATAAGTTCAAAAATGTGTCACTGTCCTGATTTTGCATTTAACCGTATATTTTTAATTTGTTTGTCTTTAAGGACAAATAATGGCTCCTCTCTGAATGTCTCACAGTGTGTTTGAACCTTATGAAGGATATTCATAGCCTCTGATCATGTGACCACAGCTCATTAACATACCATGAACTTCGAAGAGTTCATATTACAATCCCTTTCTGCTCAAGTGAAATTATATTATTCAGGAACGTGTGTGTGTGTGTGTTATGGTTAGGTCTGCCTCTGTGTGTGTTTGTTATGGTTAAGTCTGCGTCTGTGTGTGTGTGTGTGTGTTATGGTTAGGTCTGCGTCTGTGTGTGCGTGTGTGTATGTGTGTAAGGTGGGTTAGGTGCGTGCGTGTGTGTGTGTATGTGTGTAAGGTGGGTTAGGTGCGTGCGTGTGTGTGTGTATGCGTGTGTGTAAGGTGGGTTAGGGGTAGGCACTGTAACTCAGGGGTGAAGACAGTGAGCTGCTCTCCCTGCCCTCTGGTCTGCTTTGCTTAATTATTCTCATTATTTGGATTAGAAGCAGGATCTGCCCCTCAGGCGCAGTTAATTACACACTAACAGCAGATCAGCTCTCACCCCTGCAGGGTGGGGGGATGTGGTGGTGGGGCTGGGAGGTGGTGGTGCGGCGGGGGGGAGGTGAGGGGGGGTGGAGGTACAGGTGGTGTGTGTTTCAGGTGGGTAGCCTGAGGATCGCTCTCCTCTGTCAATCATTCTGAGGTAGCAGGCGTGTTTCTGGAGTCACCCCCCATCTGAGCCTGAGCCCCGCCCCCAGCTGAGCCCGAGCCCCGCCCCCAGCTGAGCCTTAGCCCCGCCCCCAGCTGAGCCTGAGCCCTGCCCCCAGCTGAGCCTGAGCCCCGCCCTCATCTGAGCCTGAGCCCCACCCCCAGCTGAGCCTGAGCCCCGCCCCCATCTGAGCCTGAGCCCCGCCGCCAGCGGAGCCTGAGCCCCGCCCCCAGCTGAGCCCGAGCCCCGCCCCCAGCTGAGCCCGAGCCCCGCCCCCAGCTCAGCTCAAGCCCCGCCCCACTCTACCCACCTGAGCACCAGTTTAATCATGTACAGCACTAGTGCTGAACAGGCTGCCCCCCCCCCTCCCCGCTATCACACGACCCCTGCCCCCCCTGCCGCTGCCCCACCCCCTACTGCGGACCCCCGCATAGGCACCAGCTGTGCGAAAATGCCAAAGACAGGGAAGAGCTGCTCCCCCAGCAGAGAGGGCCGTTAATAAGGGGAAGGACAGCATCGATTTGTACTTCCTGTCATTTCTACATAGGAGCTCATTAAAAAAACATGGGCGCGGGTCCCCCCCCGTGGAGCAGAAATGGGTTAATCCTCCTGGAATTTTTCCTTCATTTTTTTTTTTTTGGAGGGGATGGAGGTTATTTATTTAATATGTTTTATTCCCACTTGCGGATTTTGATTGATTTATTCACACTGTAACCCAGATGGGAATTATTTCACATTCAGGATTATGTTTCAGGAATTATACGGGAAGCACACATTCTCCCAGCACTGCTTAGCTAATGTCCCATGGTGTTTGATTGACACTTCCTGGAATCCTGTCGAATTTAAGCATCCTGGCTGATCAACACAAGATGGGCATTTTGTTTTTAAAAGCAAAGCGTTTGTCTGGATAAAACAGAACAAACCCATCTTGTCTGCTTGATAGTTTATATTCACCTAAAACATTCTTTAATTTGATGGAAGCAACAAACATGTTTAGATCCTGAAAAATAACAATTTGAACCAATATTTACAAAGGCAAAGTAAATAATCAGTACTGTGTGTTCTGCCTTCCTGGAAATGTTTATACTTCTTTTTTTATAGCTGACAGACGCATTTTTGGGCCAAGGTTTGCATAAAAGGTGTATGTAATGCTGAACCCAGGGACATTCCTAATGCCTTAGTGCTGCATGTATAACACCTTCAGCACTATGCTGTTACATTTCTGCAAATCATTTATTGAGCGTGTCTTAGCTGTAACTCTCTGCCTATTGTATTCGTTGACATTTGGGATGTAACAGTTGTGCTGTCCTGTTCTCTTGTGATTTATTGCGACGCTTGTGCTGTTGTATTAGTGGTGTTTGTCCTAACTCCTAGTGCTGTTGTTTTTGTGTTGTTTGTAGTAATTTGCTTGGCTGCTTTTGTTGGAACTTTTCACGCTGTTGTGTTTGTTGTAACTTGTTGCACAGTTGTGCTGTTGTGCTTGTAACGTGTTGCACTGCTGTGTTTGTTGTGCTGTTGTGTCCCTGCTCAGGGATTGGCCAGGTCAACCGTTCGACTTCCTGATTGGCCACATAAACAGATCCTCTCTACCGAGTGGGATAATTAGTTTTGCTTCATGTCAATCTAAACCGGAAATGTTTTTTGAACAGAGCGAGCTTTGAAGTGAAGCCCTGTATGAAATCACTTGATCTGGGTGTCTCTTAAGTTCAGAGCTTTATTTTTTTAAGTAGCGCATGTTATGAATTTTTAACCAACCCTTTGAGTTTCCTTCAGCGATGCAGGGCCATATTAACATCAAAGCACAAAGCCCACTCTCCCTCTCTGGTTCCCTCTCTCTCTGTGGTTCCACGCACATAGCTCTGGGAAATGGATTCCTCTTCCAGGGAAATCAGATGGAAAAGCACACCCTTGTGTCCTATATTTGTTTTATCCCCCTTCCTGCTGCTCTCAGGTGTAAACATGCCGTCAAACTCTCGGCTTTGACAAACATTTACTTCTCTGCTGGAAAAAAAACATGATAAGAAGACATCCGAATGCACCTGGAAGTAAAGACTGAAAGGGGAGATGGCAGCAGGTGATCCATGCTGGCTTTTCTCTCAGACTGAAAGGGGAGATGGCAGCAGGTGATCCATGCTGGCTTTTCTCTCAGACTGAAAGGGGAGATGGCAGCAGGTGATCCATGCTGGCTTTTCTCTCAGACTGAAAGGGGAGATGGCAGCAGGTGATCCATGCTGGCTTTTCTCTCAGACTGAAAGGGGAGATGGCAGCAGGTGATCCATGCTGGCTTTTCTCTCAGACTGAAAGGGGAGATGGCAGCAGGTGATCCATGCTGGCTTTTCTCTCAGACTGAAAGGGGAGATGGCAGCAGGTGATCCATGCTGGCTTTTCTCTCAGACTGAAAGGGGAGATGGCAGCAGGTGATCCATGCTGGCTTTTCTCTCAGACTGAAAGGGGAGATGGCAGCAGGTGATCCATGCTGGCTTTTCTCTCAGACTGAAAGGGGAGATGGCAGCAGGTGATCCATGCTGGCTTTTCTCTCAGACTGAAAGGGGAGATGGCAGCAGGTGATCCATGCTGGCTTTTCTCTCAGACTGAAAGGGGAGATGGCAGCAGGTGATCCATGCTGGCTTTTCTCTCAGACTGAAAGGGGAGATGGCAGCAGGTGATCCATGCTGGCTTTTTTCTCTCAGACTGAAAGGGGAGATGGCAGCAGGTGATCCATGCTGGCTTTTCTCTCAGACTGAAAGGGGAGATGGCAGCAGGTGATCCATGCTGGCTTTTCTCTCAGACTGAAAGGGGAGATGGCAGCAGGTGATCCATGCTGGCTTTTCTCTCAGACTGAAAGAAAGGGGAGATGGCAGCAGGTGATCCATGCTGGCTTTTCTCTCAGACTGAAAGGGGAGATGGCAGCAGGTGATCCATGCTGGCTTTTCTCTCAGACTGAAAGGGGAGATGGCAGCAGGTGATCCATGCTGGCTTTTCTCTCAGACTGAAAGGGGAGATGGCAGCAGGTGATCCATGCTGGCTTTTCTCTCAGACTGAAAGGGGAGATGGCAGCAGGTGATCCATGCTGGCTTTTCTCTCAGACTGAAAGGGGAGATGGCAGCAGGTGATCCATGCTGGCTTTTCTCTCAGACTGAAAGGAGTAGAGTATGAATGGCTGGTGTTCTCCAGTGGGTCAGTAGGTGAGGGGTTTTGTTTGAGTATTCATGGTTTAACGATGACTAATGGAATCAGTCGAAGCGAGCGATCTGTGACCCCTGTTTGCGTGTGTCATGCTGGTACCTGCTCTGAGGAAAGGGCTGTCATGTAGACAGGTCTCTCCAGGTGACCTGGTTATGTAGGACAGCTGTCAGTCAATACATTTACCATCAAACTGTCCTCTGTTTTTTTCTCCCTAGATTCTTAAGTTAAAGATCCACTGTGACTGTGCATATGGGGTGCATGGATTTTTGTGTGCATGTATGTGTGTGTGTGTGCGCGCGTGTATGTGTGTGTGTATGGATCTCAGTGTGAGTGCAATTGAGAGAGCTGTGGATCAAACACCAGTCCTGGAGGACTGCAGTGTCTGTAGGTTTAACTCCAGTCCTGGAGGACTGCGGTGTCTGTAGGTATTTGTGGTTCATTTTAAATCAGCAGCTTATTAAAGCTGTGAGACCAAGGTGTGTGGAATATTTAGCCAATAAATGATTTAAATTAATTACTAGTGCTGAAATGCTAAAAAAAACCTGCAGACATGTGGCCCTCCAGGACTGGAGTTAAACCTGCAGGCACAGCGCCCCCTCCAGGACTGGAGTTAAACCTGCAGACACTGCAGCCCTCCAGGACTGGAGTTAAACCTGCAGATACTGTGGCCCTCCAGGACTGGAGTTAAACCTGCAGACACAGCGCCCCCTCCAGGACTGGAGTTAAACCTGCAGACACTGCAGCCCTCCAGGACTGGAGTTAAACCTGCAGACACTGTGGCCCTCCAGGACTGGAGTTAAACCTGCAGACACTGCGGCCCTCCAGGACTGGAGTTAAACCTGCAGACACTGCAGCCCTCTAGGACTGGATGCTGACACCTGTGATTTAGGAGGTGGTGAGGTTTAAATCTGGAGATGGATAAAGTGCGGAGGACGGGTCTAGAGGTCAGTGCTAATGTTGGCTCAGAGAGAAGAGAGTGAGGGAGAGCTTGCATCGGTGAAAGAGTGTTATGAGGGATGGTCGGGAGAACGATCCCTGCCTGAGATAGCAGCCTTCAGCAGCGCAGCCACAGCAACTGTTGCTATAGAGACTGTGGAGTTCAGGAGTTCAGGACAGGAAGTTCATTATTGTTACTTAAACCATCTGTGCATGCTTGTAGGGAAGATGCTTGTTTCCAGTTAATAAAGGAAAGACTTGTGCAGGTTCCTGGGCTGCATGTGCGCTAGTGATTGACAGGTCTGATTAAGCCTCAGGCCACGCCTTCATTTGCGCAGGTCCATCTGAGAGGGGTTCGTGTGGAAAGTTCAGGTGGTATAAAAATGTCTCTGTCCTCGAGCGCTTCGACAGAGACGTCCTGGTCAGTACATAGCCCAGTACTGATTTACTTCAGAAAATGGGTTAAAAAATAATCCATTTGCTCTTCTCATTTATTCTTTAATTTTAGTATTAACATTGATGTGCAGCTGACAGATGGTCCCTAGACAGTTTGTTCTGAATAAGTGAAGGGGGGGTGTGGGTGGTGATCGCTAAATCATTAACAGAGTGCAATTAACAGTCTTCTCATTAATTAAGAGCCCATTCTTAGATGTATTGATTTTGTCAAGGAATGATTAAACGAGAAATATCTGGGAAAACTGACACAGCAAAAATGTGTTTTTTCGTCATTAAAGCTGAGATTAATGGTGATTGACAGATTGATTTAGGATAAACAGACTCATGGTTTGAGCATGGCTTTCTTGGTTAATATTACAAGTAATACGTTTTACTACCTTCGAGTGGAGAGCAGTGGTAAAATCAAAGCTCTCTCCCTCTCTCTCCCTCCCTCTTTCTCCTCATCTCTCTCTTGCTCTCTCTCTCCTTCTCTCTCCCTCCTTCTTTCTCCCCCTCGCTCTCCCTCTCTCAGGCAGTGGGTTAATAGAACATCTGTGTGAACCTGATTCAGTAACTAATCCTACTACATTTGAAACCATATCTGAATCGCGAACACAGCAATTTAGCCCTCGCTTTCTGATAAGGAATATGAAGTACATGAAGCTGAATGTGTCTGATGGTCTGTGTGAAAGCTCCTTATCAAACGGCGGCTAGCTTTGCTCTCTGGATATCTACAGAGATCAGCAAACCCGGGGCAGCTGGGTAATCGGTGACTGGTCAAACAGACCAGCTCCCCGCGGAGCCTGGGCTCGGGATGCGACCCCAAATCGCTCGTGTTTACCGTCCGGTCCGCGTTCGGGGCGGCGCCAAGGCCAGGGAGAACCAGACGCAGCGCAGACGGGAGAACCGCTGGGTGAGGTGTGTCCCGTGTGGAAGGGAGGGGCCCCGGGTTCTCAGGTCTTAGACGGGCGGGAGGGAGGGGCCCCGGGTTCTCAGGTCGGAGACGGTCGGGAGGGAGGGGCCCCGGGTTCTCAGGTCGGAGATGGGCGGAAGGGAGGGGCCCCGGGTTCTCAGGTCAGAGACGGGCTGTAATTCTCTCACAGTCTCTGTTTCTGAAGCCCTTTGGGGGCCTCTGTCTCCCTGCTGCTGATTAAACTCTGCTCCACTCATCAGATCTGTACTCAGGTCCTGCTGTGTTTTACACCATGTGGACATACAGTTTCTGCATTTCCATGACTTTTGAGTGGATGTGTGTGTATATGTGTGCGCATGTGTTTGTGCATGTATGTTTTTGTATGTGTGTGTGTGTGTGTGTGTGTGTGTGCGCCCAGTCCCCTAACCCTAATACTTCAGTACTGCCCAGTCCTCTACCCACTGTACTGTTTGAGGATATTCACACACAGGAGGGGGACCTGCTCCATTTTGGGAGAGGGATACATTCCACCCCCCCTGGCAAGGTGGTTGCCGTTTCCATGAATAATTTGAGAGTGCCTCCGTGGGGTTCCGTCTAGGAGAGATTTGGGCTCAGCACGCCAACCCTATAGCAGAAACTGATCGCGTTTATCTCCTACTGAACCCTGTTATCTCCTACTGAACCCTGTTATCGCCTACTGAACTTCGTTATCTCCTGCTCTCCATGCCATCAGAGCCAGGAGCTACAGCCTATCAGAAACATGGTCATCCAAGTCCAGCCTATCAGAATCATCGCCATCCGAGTCCAGCCTGTACGGAGCCACTGGCCGCTTGTCCTCAGTGCCTCCCTGGCAGACTGTGACCTCACGTTACCTCTGTCTCTGTCCCATATGTGTCCTGCTTTAATGCTTTTTAATGACAGTTGGAGTTACTTCCCAATACCCCCCTAATATATCACTACAACAGTCTGACATCAAGATTACCATTAAACTGCCTGCAAGGGAAGAGCTCCCAGCTTGATTTGTGGCCACACGATGAAGAGACAAGTGTAGTGTTTTCTTATTCATTTCTGACATGCTAAAACTTATTTTTCATCACTTGGGAAACAAACGCAAAGAAACTTCAGCATGATGCGTGTTAAAAATGGAAACAAAAAGTAAAATACAATTAACAGCTTGTTTATAACTCCTTGGGCAATTTTCTCTAGATTAAGCGATATGTGAAGTGTGTGGGTGTGAATTTTACACTTACAACAAAAAAGTTTTTTTTTTTCTACATGGGCCGCTCTTTGCTGAACCAATAAGCAAACTTCAGAAGTGGTACAACACTCTGTCTCACACCCCCCGAGTCACATGACTCTATTTGTTCAGAGTTTTGCTAGAAATCGCAGTAACGCACCACAAAATCTGATTTATGAATCACTAAATCTAAGTGCTCCCTGCAGCTGAGTTGGGAAGGTATTTTAGCACCTCAGCCTGGGCTCTGTAGCCTAAATATCACAGGGTCAATCCTACTCTCTGTTATTACCCAATTATGACCAGGATAGGACAGTACTGGCCAATGAGAGAGCATCATTAGGGCAGTACTAGAGAGAGAGATAAAGAGTGCATTACATTACATTGCTGGCAGTTAGCAGACATGCTAACACCCAGAGCAACTTACAAAGTGTCCATTTTTATATTTTTACTGAAGCAATTCAGATTAAGAACCTTGCTCAAGGGCGCAACAACAGTATCCTACCCAGGAATCAAAACTGCAATCTTTGGGTTACAAAACCCATTATACTGCACTCCCACCCCAGTGTGTTAGAAGTAGTGCAAGAAAATGAAAGAGAGATTGAGATACATGAAACAGGTGCTTTTATTTAAAAAGGGTGAGCTCCCTGTTTCTGCATTGAGTCAGCACCACGGACAGCAGCAGCATGCTCCTGATCAGCACCACGGACAGCAGCAGCATGCTCCTGATCAGCACCACGGACAGCAGCAGCATGCTCCTGATCAGCACCACGGACAGCAGCAGCATGCTCCTGATCAGCACCACGGACAGCAGCAGCATGCTCCTGATCAGCACCACGGACAGCATATTGAAGGGTGGTACAGGGGATCTAGCTTTATAAGACAGACATACAGAATTAATTTGTCTGTGGTGGAGAAGGTGTCCTTCAGCTGATTATGGGCAAAGCTGTGTCATACTTCCATAGTTTTCAGCTGCCTGTCATTCTGCAGAACAGAAATTGAAACCTGATTTCAGGGTGAACCCCAGCGCTCCTGTGATGCCTGTCTTCCATATGGGCCAGGCTTTCGCCCCTGTGCTTTAAGAGTTCATCTGAATCCAACAGATGAGCTCTAGGGGAGTTTGTGTTTTACCTGAAACTAGAAGCTTTTGTTTCTGACTCCTTTCTGTGAGTGTTTCAGGTCTGTGGATGAATTACGCCCAGAACTTAAAAGACTGGCCAAGCGTATAAAAACACTGCCAGAGCCGCACTGAGCTGTTCAGTGTATGAGACGCCTCAGAAGGCCTCGTTTATCCAGGCTGAACTGTTTAATCACAGAACAGAAGGATGAGCTCGTAAACTTTAAATGCTGCTGCACTCCATCCTGAATCCAGGCACACTGATGCGCCCAGACCCAGGGAATGGGGTCCCAGACCCAGGGAGCAGGGTCCCAGACCCAGGGAGCGTGGTCCCAGACCTACAGAGTGGGGTCCCAGACCCAGGGAGCGGGGTCCCAGACCCAGGGAGCAGGGTCCCAGACCCAGGGAGCAGGGTCCCAGACCTACGGAACGGGGTCCCTCACCCCCGTCAGGCCGCCTGGTTCACTTGCTGATGTTTCACGTTTGAGCTGCTGTCATGATGCATCAGAGGGCGGGGCTCAGCAGTGAGTGACAGCTGACAGCTCCTCGCAGACACCCCCCCCCCCCCCCCCCACCATCGCTGGGTCCTTATCTCCTGCTCCCCAGATAGCCCGCCCTGTCCTCTCCTCCCGTCCAAATGCGGCTCTGATTGACAGCTGGACTGCAGGATTCTACTCACGCAGCCGGCCTGACAGGGCCAGAGACACTCACTCTAAAAATACACACTGCACACGCTCAGTCTAATACCACACTGCACACGCTCAGTCTAATACCCACACTGCACACGCTCAGTCTAATACCACACTGCACACGCTCAGTCTAATACCCACACTGCACACGCTCAGTCTAATACCACACTGCACACGCTCAATGCACACGCTCAGTCTAATACCACACTGCACACGCTCAGTCTAATACCACACTGCACACGCTCAGTCTAATACCACACTGCACACGCTCAGTCTAATACCACACTGCACACAGTGCTCAGTCTAATACCCACACTGCACACGCTCAGTCTAATACCACACTGCACACGCTCAGTCTAATACCACACTGCACACGCTCAGTCTAATACCCACACTGCACACGCTCAGTCTAATACCCACACTGCACACGCTCAGTCTAATACCACACTGCACACGCTCAGTCTAATACCACACTGCACACGCTCAGTCTAATACCACACTGCACATGCTCAGTCTAATACCCACACTGCACACGCTCAGTCTAATACCCACACTGCACACACTCAGTCTAATACCACACTGCACACGCTCAGTCTAATACCACACTGCACACGCTCAGTGCACACGCTCAGTCTAATACCACACTGCACACGCTCAGTCTAATACCCACACTGCACACGCTCAGTCTAATACCCACACTGCACACGCTCAGTCTAATACCACACTGCACACGCTCAGTCTAATACCCACACTGCACACGCTCAGTCTAATACCCACACTGCACACGCTCAGTCTAATACCACACTGCACACGCTCAATGCACACGCTCAGTCTAATACCCACACTGCACACGCTCAGTCTAATACCACACTGCACACGCTCAGTCTAATACCACACTGCACACGCTCAGTGCACACGCTCAGTCTAATACCACACTGCACAGAGAGAGAGAGAGAGCACGAAAGAAACTTTTGACATCCTTTAATAAACTGTCACCTAAAAGAAAATCTGCACAAAAAATCACACAAATTACAACCTTTCTGAGAAACTTTAGGACGACCCACAGGTTGCGTGGGCGCGTACCCCTGGAGGCCTAGCAGCTGTACACAGTACATAATGTACCCTGAACAGTATCAGCACTGTGAACAATCAGTGTATAACAGCTCCCCCAACCACATCAGGCTGCTCCAATCACATGCACAGACCTGCTCCAATCACATGCACAGGCTGCTCCAATCACATGCAGCATGACAGTTTCCCATCCATGAGCAGGCAGACAGCCCCATCTTTACACCAGACTCTGAAATACATCAAGGCCATTCAGAAAAACATAGTTCTCATACTAAGTCCTAAATTGCGGAGAATGCTCCAAATGACAAAAGAACTTTGCAAAAAAGAAGCACTGGCGAATATCCCTGAACACTGTTGTCAGTTTACTCAACACAGACTTCATGCTCTTCATTTTATGTCACTCCACACCGCTCGGGGGTGCAGAACGCTTGTGAGGCACATATTACCAGAGCCAGCTAGAATGTGTGAAGCCTACCCTGCACCAAAACAAGAAGAACATGTTCCTGTCTGGATGGGATACAGGATAAAATGATTCATCCTAAATTTGGTAAAACAAAGGAGGTCAAACATTCCTCCTGGAAGGAGGATAAACATTCTTCCATCGTGGTGAACCCATTGGATAGATCTTCACTTCCTGGAACCTCTTTTATCCCATAGCAACCGTGACGCAGCCAACCATGTGATATCTGGCCCAGTGGCAGACGGGGGCGGGTCTGCGATCTGCTGGGCTGTTTGCAAACTGCTCACACTGGAGGCTAACACACTCTACCCTGTATGAACTCAAAACCCTGTCTTTCTGCTCGTCTCCGTTTGAAATGTGTCATTTTGCTTGAAAAGGTCTCTTTTGTTTTGAGTATGCTGGTACCCTGAGGCCTGTAGAAACCAGACCCTTAAACATGAACACTGAGTCTACGGAGCTGCGCTTTGATCTCTGTAGAGAGAGGGGGGAAGGAGAGAGAGAGCGCAGAGAGTGTGTGTGAGAGAGTGAGAGACAGCAAGAAGGAGAGAGAGAGGGGGGGGAGTGAGAGGGAGAGAGACGTTCACGTACACACACATACACACACACACACGTACACACACACATACAGACACACAAACACACACACACACACACACACACATACACACACATACACACACACACACACGTACACACACACACACACACACACACACACAGGTAAAAGGATAATTAGACCGATCTATCTTCGCAGGGCTGACGGGGAGGCCGTGCGCAGTGGGGGGGTGGGGGGGTGGGGGGGGGGGGGGGGGGGTGTCTGTGCTTGTTAGCGGCAGGTGTTGATATTTATGATAATAACAGACAGTGCACCTCTCCCCCACACTCGGGCTCAGTACATATTAATGTGTCAGGCAGCAATCAAGCAGCTCCAGGCTGTTAGCTCCCACCTGTCATCATCGCTCAGGGTTACGCTCATCAGCCCAGCTCACCCCCAAATCAGGGGCCGCAGGCACACCAGGAGCCAAATGCCTGCTCCATGCGCACCCCCAAAATCAGGGGCCAAATGCCTGCTCCAAGCGCACCCCCAAAATCAGGGGCCAAATGCCTGCTCCAAGCGCACCCCCAAAATCAGGGGCCAAATGCCTGCTCCAAGCACACCCCCAAAATCAGGGGCCAAATGCCTGCTTTTACCCTTTTTACAGGACAGGAAGTGACTAAATACATCAGGCACAGGGGCAGGAAGTGGCTAAATACACCAAGCACAGGGGCAGGAAGTTAGCAGTGAAACTCAGGGCCATTGTGAGATGCTGGGTTACTGATGCAGTGTGAGTGTGTTTGTAGCAGGGGACTGGAACACTGGTAACGTGATGGATTTCAGGAGAATGCTGCTAGCCACCAGTTATCTATTCCAGTAGAGCAGGGCTGAATCATAATAATAATACTATGCTACACATTAAAAAGTAATTTATTACAGTTTTTCCTTGTTATGCATTTAGTTGTGCAATGTTTCTGTACACATTGTGTGTGTTATATGGTGTAGTGTGTGATGTTACTGTTAATGGTCTGTGTTATATGGTTTAGTTTGTAATCTTAGCTCAGTTCCTCATTCATTCTCATTCTCTGTCTTCTCTGTAGTCTGAGCAGCTGGGAATTCTGGGACTTCAAGGTTTCATAATACATTCAGGAAAGTATATTTTGTACAGCTGAAAGAACAAACTCTACTTTTCGCTTTAAACCGTGACTCTTAGGAAGCCCAGACTGCAGAGCGATACACTCGTAGTAAGTGATACTACATCAGGATTGGTCGCTCTAATTGATCTGAGAACCATCTGTGGAAAAAGCAGCTTGTTCTTGATCAGGTTTTGCATTTCTCCAATGACTCTATTAAAAAGCTTTTGCTGGTAGTGCAGCTGGCTTTGCATTATTGAGTGGAGGGATGAGAGTTACATACAAGCAATCTTCCTCTCAGATCACTCGAACGCTCCATCGACCGCACAAGTATTTTACGCATTTTGTTAATAAAAGATCAAATGTAAATTTATGACCAGAGGACTCTTTTAAGTGTTAGGCAGCTTATAGTGACATCATGAAAGAGTTTTCCTCCTTTCACAGGCAGTGTGATGTATTTAGTTTCCCTGCCAGGAGGGTGGACAGCTGCCCTGTCTCTCTTCCTGTAACTCAGGGCTGTAATCAAACCCTTTCCTCTGCCAGCTACGACAGAAGAAGATCCAGGAAAGACAAAAAATGTCTAAACAAAAGCACTGTGGGAAGCAGTGTCACCTTGGTGACCGTGGGTGTTTCTGGTCCTGTACTTTTGTTCCAGGTCATCACCGTGGAAATGCTGATAGAGCGGGAAGAGAGCAGAGGGTGAGAATATTTCCTGCACCACACCTCTGACTCCGCCCCTGGGACCAGCATCACTGCTCTGATTGGTCAGACCAGAGGGTCACTGGAAGCAGGGCGACAGAACAGGTTGGTTGATTGGATCTTCCACTCCCCTGTGAATTGACCAATCAGAGATCTTGTGCCTGTTAGGTCTACATCACTAATACAGGAACTCTCTTTGACTGGCTCTCCTATATTAATGTTTTACAGTCTGAACTGAGCTTATCAGGGGGAGTATTGTTTAAACAGAAATCCAATTATGGAACCAAGGTTACCTCCAGTTGGGGCTGGATGTGGGGGTAGAAATTAAAATATATCAATGCAAAGAGTCAATTAAAAAAAGAACAGGAACATTTCTATTGCATTTCAATGGCTTATATTACACTGAAAGGGTATTTGGTAAATTTCAATGTGAATATAATTGCAGATATTGTTTGTATTTCTGGTTAATGTTGTTATTGTTGATATCTGCTGAAAAAGATACATTCTGGAGGAAAAGCACAACAATATGTTTTTCATTGTCATTTTTCATAATCTGCATAGTATCTAGTACACAGTTAAATTTGTTTTATAATCAAATTGCATTGATCAATTAGGAACAAACTCCTGGGGTGTGTATAAGCATATTCATATGGTTATTTTTATATGTTACTGTTCTCTATAACACCAGTATAATCACCCTTAGTCTTCAGATCGTGTGCTTTATAACAGTAGTATAACCACTTTTAGCCTAGCGAGCATGTGCTTTATAACACCCGTATAACCACTTTTAGCCTAGCAAGCATATGCTGTATAGCACCCGTGTAACTACTTTTAGCTGAGCGACTGTGTGCTTTATAACAGCAGTATAATCACTCTTAGCCTAGCGTGTGTGTGCTTTATAACAGCAGTATAATCACTCTTAGCCTAGCGTGTGTGTGCTTTATAACAGCAGTATAATCACTCTTAGCCTAGCGTGTGTGTGCTTTATAACAGCAGTATAATCACTCTTAGCCTAGCGTGTGTGTGCTTTATAACAGCAGTATAATCTCTCTTAGCCTAGTGACCGTCTGCTTTATAACATTGGTCTGAATGTTGCACAAGGTTTATGGTTCTTCAGGGGACATCTGGCTGCCCTGTGGAGCCAGTGTGTCAGAGCCAATGGGTCAGAGCCACACGTACATGCACACACACACGTACAGACACACACACACACGCACGTACACATATACACGCACACGTGCACACGCACACGCACACACGCACACACACACACGTACACACACACGTACACACACACACACACACACGTGCACACACACACACACACACACGCACACACACACACACACACACGCACACACACACACACACACACACGTACACACACACACACACACACACATACTCACACACAGTCCCCTTGGACTAGGGCACATATTTCATGTCAGTGTCAGATAAAATTCTCTCTCTAGATTTGGGCAGACAGCAGGGAGAGGGGGCAGTGTGAGGGGTGGGGGGGCAGGACAGAGAACACTGGAAAGGAAACCGAGTCATCAGCTGAGACCCAGGGAGACGGGGAGGGGGCCTGGTGGGGTGGGGGGTGTCAGCTGAGATCTAGGGGGATGGGGGGTGCTGGGGATGGGGGTGGGAGTGGTGGGCTATGTTGGGAGATGTGTGGACAGCGAGGTCAATCCTGTTATTGGGCGATGTTGGGAGATGTGTGGACAGCAAGGTCACTCCTGTTATTGGGCGATGTTGGGGA
>CM045885.1:4826115-4838615 GCA_025169545.1 Anguilla japonica | reverse complement strand
ATGCGTGCGGTTGTGTGTGTGTATGTGTGTGCATATGTGTGTGTGTGTGTGTGTGCGTGTGTACGTGTGTGTGCATGCATGCAAGCATCTATGTAATGATATTTATAGGAACTTAAATCCGTGGGTAAGTTGGCTGCTGTTGATGATTTCGCCATAATGGCATTTTTCAACATTCTTCTCATTCTCTCTTTTTGGTTCATATGTTCATCTATCACTCTATCAGTGATGGGACCAAATTAGCATCTGAATGTGTGTTAGAACACCTCTAATGGACTGGGTGACAGAGCCTCATTCCTGCGACAGCGATGACTCTCAGGTCACCCCCCTCGCTCTCTCTCTCTCTCTCTTTCTCCCTCACCCTCTCTCTCTCTTTCTTGCTCATTCACTCTCACCCTCCCTTCCTCCCTCCCTCTCTACATCAGCCATGGAAACCTCCCTGTGATGCTTTATCAGACATAAATGCACATGCATTCATGTGCAGGAGACTGAAACCAAGGCCTACCTCAGGTCTGTGTACACAGGTGCATGTATGTAATGATTACTCTCAGATCCTGCGTGTGTGTGTGTGTGGCGTGTGCTGTGTGTGTGTGTGTGTGTGTGTGTCTGTGTGTGCGTGTGTGTGTCGTGTGGCGTGTGCTGTGTGTCTGAGAGGGCAGATCCTGTGTGTGTGGTGTGTGCTGTGTGTGTGTGTGTGTGTGTGTGTGTGTGAGGGGGCAGATCCTGTGTGTGTGTGTGTGTGTGTGTGGCGTGTGCTGTATATGTGTGTGTGTGTGTGGCGTGTGCTGTGTGTGTGTGGTGTGTGTGTGTGTGTGTCATGTGGTGTGTGCTGTGTGTGTGTGTGTGGTGTGTGCTGTGTGTCTGTGGGGGCAGTAAGGTCAGCACTCAGGCTGGTACACCAGAATCAGCCCCAGGAACATCTTGGGAAAAACAAAAAGAAGAGCTGCACTGTCCAGAACTCACCTGCAGACTCTACTCCCAAACACTGCTGTTCCAGAGGGGCCTGGTCTACTTCCTTCAAAACAGAAAAAGAAAGTTACGCTTACATACACACATGCTCACATGCACACACATGCACAGGCCCCTCCTCATTTTGGGCATTAGTTAGCAGGTCTGCCAGGGTCCAGGTGGGCCATGTCTGAAGGGATTGTGATAATACCCTGAAATCACCTGCCTCATCCGTCTCTGTCCAGTTCCAGCAGAGAGCAGCTGCTCCTCCTGACTGCAATTTCAATTTACCAAATTTCGGCCTGTGAGTGCTGTGAGCCAGCTCAGACAGAGGAGGGAGGGAAAACAGGCACATCTCTCACCCCTTTGCCCGAAACGCTGTTCCCCTGACCCCACTACTCTATTAAGAGTCTACGTACACACACACTGCTCACCTCTCCACCTCCCTGCTCCTCACCTCTCCATCTCTCTGCTCCTCACCTCCTCACCTCCCTTCTCTTCACCTCCCCACCTCCCTGTTCCTCACCTCTCCATCTCTCTGCTCCTCACCTCCCCACCTCCCTGCTCCTCACCTCTCCACCTCCCTTCTCTTCACCTCCCCACCTCCCTGTTCCTCACCTCTCCATCTCTCTGCTCCTCACCTCCCCACCTCCCTTCTCTTCACCTCTCCATCTCTCTGCTCCTCACCTCCCCTTCTCTTCACCTCCCCACCTCCCTGCTCCTCACCTCTCCACCTCCCTTCTCTTCACCTCTCCATCTCTCTGCTCCTCACCTCCCCACCTCCCTTCTCTTCACCTCCCCACCTCCCTGCTCCCCACCTCCCTGCTCCTCACCTCTCCACCTCCCTTCTCCTCACCTCTCCACCTCCCTGCTCCTCACCTCCCCACCTCCCTGCTCCTCACTGCCCTGCTGTATCAAAAGTCTGCGCAGACACTCTCCTTACCCTTCTACCATATTAAAAGTCTGCGCAGACACTCTCCTTACCCTTCTACCATATTAAAAGTCTGCGCAGACACTCTCCTTACCCTTCTACCATATTAAAAGTCTGCGCAGACACTCTCCTTACCCTTCTACCATATTAAAAGTCTGCGCAGACACTCTCCTTACCCTTCTACCATATTAAAAGTCTGCGCAGACACTCTCCTCACCCTTCCGCCAAATTAAAAGTCTGCACAGGCAAATCCTTACCATTCTGCTAAATTAAGTCTAATTAAACCCTCAGTCTCCAGTAGAAGTTTAAAAAAGAAGAGCCCAGGTGATCTATTGGTGCAGAATGAGGCTTTATGGGAAATGTATGCCTCATTTCCCCTGGGAGTGGCTCTGCGTTTCGTGTATCGGCCTCTTCGCTGGTCTCCACTTCCCTGTGCTGGAGAACGAGTGCTGCTCACAGTTCTGCTTTAGCTGTACCGACAGACTTGTGATTGTTCTCCTTCCTTCTCCACTCTTCTGTTCTTCTTCATTCCTCCTCCCCTTCCCTCTCTTCCCTTCTTTCCGATCCTACGCTCTCCATTTTTTTCACCTGCGTTTCTCTATCCCCTTCTTCCTCCTGTCCTCCGGTGCCCCCCCCCCCCCCATGTTATTCTCGGTGTTTTAGCTTCAGTGATATTCATGGTATAAATTATGAATGTCGGAGCCTGAGTGTCAGTCCAGGATCGGCTGTTTGCTCACACAGCATCGCTGAACACGGACACGCGTGACGCCTGGCTCACGCATGTGCTCCTGTACTGCTGGAGTGTGTTGGAGTACACAGGCGTGAGGTCCTCCCTTGCGGCTGAGAACGCAGACACACGCGTGTGCAGTATCTATGACGGGTCCGCCATTGCGGCTGAGAACGCAGACACACGCGTGTGCAGTATCTATGACGGGTGCTATCACACCTTGAGAGGTTTTTTTTTCTATTTACAAAAAAATAAATAAAAAATGCTCTGATGACTAAGGAAAACACCCACATGAAAATGTTTTTATTTATATGGTGTATTCATATCGAGGCCATAATATTTCCAACAAATGAATAGCAGTTTTTTAAACACTGTCCATTGGCAGCTGTACTCATATCTCAGGTATAATACCTGAGCAGTCTCACCTGAGATTCATGACTGAGCTTCATAGCATTTGAGAAGATGCTGTTTGTTCCAGTACCTAGCAGTCAGCAGGGCAGGTGTTGCACAGGTAGTGATTTCCCCATTCCAAGCATTACTGGGTTACTGGGGGGGGGGTTAGGGGTTACTGGGACTTTGTCAGCATCTGTCCATTTCTGAAGGCTTCTGGCTTTAGATCCACACTGTTTTACACTTGAGATTTTTACTACAAATATTCAGTCATAAGAAAGGCCCAGTGTGATGTTTTGCTTGGTTTTTTTTTCCTTCTAGATTTTCTAGTCTTAAACCAGCGGTAATTTTGCATTAATTGTGATTTTTGGATATTTGCATTCCACATTCATTTATGAGCTTTCTGTGTGGAGGCACTTCCCTGCCGTATCGTACTGCCTGTTAATGTGATAAAAGCTGAGATCGTGCTCCTGGACCCATAAAACCGCATGTGAGCAGTTAACTAGTACTCTCTGGGTCCCTGTCTCTGTCCTGGTACTGGGGGCGCGGCTGTCTGTCCTATAACCATAGTCCTGTTGTGAATGAAGCAGGAACTATTCCTATTCATGACGCCAAGCATAGCTTTTAGCATTTTAATTAGCTTATCTATAAGCATCTTTAAAAAACACTTATGCTGAGAGACTCATTTGGCCTCCATTTAAGGCACAGAAATGCAACCCTATGGAGCCAGTTTTGGGAGACTTACACTCAGTCTCATCATCATTAAAACCAATTTAACGCCCGCAAATGAATTCTGTGAGGAATTGAAAACAAGCTGTAGGTCATTCACAGAGGATAATGTCGCCATAAGGGTGCAATAAACAATTATTCACAAAGGAGCCAAAAGCATTCACATAATGATGTAACGCATAGGGCCTAAAGTAGAGCCTTGTGGGACACCTTTCATCATAACCAGGTGTTCATGCCATCTGCAGCTGAGCATTGCAATCAGACAGGTACTTTTAAAATCAATCGCAGGTGGCTCAATCTACACCAATGGAGGACAAGCTCTCCAGCAGCAAAGCATGATCCCCAGGACGTTAGGCTTTAGAAAGGTCGATATCGAGAGCAGCACAATGCTCTCTCTTATCTGCAATGTTCACTTTATCATTCACAACAAGACATGCCACAGAGGTGCTGCTTTGTCCGGCTCTAAATCCTGACTGATGACCGTTGAAAATACCGATCTTTGATAAGGAGGCTTAAGGCTGCGAATTGACCAAGGAAAAGTTTTAAAATAAGCTGACGGTTATTTATATCTCAGGCATCACCTCCCTTGTGTAGAGAGTGTGTGTGCACTGCTTGCCTAACCTTGGGAATAATACTTAATAGAATCATAAATTAAATATATGAGCCCCATGTTGAGCTGGTTCCTGCCAGTCAGCCCCAGTGGACTTTTTAACATCAGTAACAAGCAAAGCATCCCTGACAGAGGCTGCCTCCGACAAAATATTACATAACACGCTTTGTTGAGCCCCCCAACCCCCCCCCCCCCCCCCCATCTGGGATTTTTACCCTCAATCTCACTCCAGTTCTCTCACCATTATGCTACATGGCCATGCAAGACCATCTTTAATTCAGCCAAACCTCAGTACTATAAATGAAGAGTTGGTAGCAGTGAGCTCTTTATGGGCTGAGAAACAGTGTGTAGCGCGTCTGCTAAGGGTCTCCCAGCCATTTTGCAGCAGGGCGGTTCAAATCACACAAACAATTTCATTCAGAAAAAAAAACCTCTTAGAGAAAAACCTCATATTTCCTGCCCACAGAAAGCATTGAGATTCATGGAATGGGTGTGTTTAGGCGCAATGCGCTCCCCTTCTCTCACTCCGACTTTCTTGCTCAACTTTTTTTTCCCTCCTCCTTTTTTCCCTCCCCTTTTCTCTCTCTCTCTGTTTTTCTCTCTGCTCTGCATTCACACCGACAGACTGTGGGAGAAAAGCTCACCTCCGTTGCTGATTGAGAGCAGCTGCTTATTCAAAGCAATTCATATTTATTTATATAACTTCCACTCGTTCGAGCTCCCCTTTCATCTGACACCCAGGAAAAGAGCGAGGGATGACCCCATCTCCCTCCCTTTGTGTGAAGTGATGTATGGGTGGCAGGCACACAAAGAGAGGGGTGATCAGCGCCATCATGGCTGACAGCACACCTGCTCCCCGCGTCTCCCCCTTTCTGCCTGGCCGTGTTGATTGGGATTTTTTTGTTGTTGTTCTTTTTTGTGCTTTGATAATAAATTTCTCGATGAAATTGGGTGACTCGACTTTCAACAATGTCGTAAATTCACCGTCTCCCTCCATATCCAGCTAATCGGACCCACATGACCACCATGAATACTACTGACTGAGACAACTGATGAGACTGAGATAACTGATGAGACTGAGACAACTGATGAGACTGAGATAACTGATGAGACTGAGATAACTGATGAGACTGAGACAACTGATGAGACTGAGATCACTGATGAGACTGAGATCACTGATGAGACTGAGACAACTGATGAGACTGAGACAACTGATGAGACTGAGACAACTGATGAGACTGAGACAACTGATGAGACTGAGAAAACGGATGAGACTGAGAAAACTGATGAGACTGAGATCACTGATGAGACTGAGACAACTGATGAGACTGAGATCACTGATGAGACTGAGATCACTGATGAGACTGAGATAATTGAGGAATCCATTTTTAAAAATCAAACACCTTTTGGCGGAAGCATTATTTTATAGTGCATTTTTTTACAATTGCACTGATTAACAACAATGGACTGAGCAAATCCTGAAAATAACACTATGATACTGAAGATACCATACTGAAATAACATAATGATATTTTGCTGTTAATATGTTTCTGTTATAGTAGCTCCGTAAAGTTTTGCAAGTTTCAATCAGGGCTCATAATAAACATGAAAATAACTCTATTTCCAAATATAAAAAGGAGTCTGTGACCAATATGGAAGAGTTGGGGTGAATTACAATGAAGCTGTGATCTAAACCACTGGTTTTCCCCAGTAAATATAAATGTTTTCCATTAGGAAAGTATTAGTTTTCTTTCATTAAACCACGGGAGATTGCCACATTGACCCATGGGATCAATAACATGACAAGCTTTTCAGAAAAATGTGAAAATGTTAATATGCACAAATTGACCTATGTTATCACAACATTTCATGTGTAAAACATTTTGTGAAATGAAATGCTTGAATATGAAAGGCGTATTGACGTGTTGTCAAGAATGAATGCACATAAAATATGTATTTTGGCTTGTTAGCTACTGTGGATCACTACGGTACAAGCAAAATGAATGTAAAATGGCTTTGAGGCTAAAGGGTGTGGTTCAGTCAGTAAAGGTGTGATGCAGGTAAAGGTGTGAGCAGACCAGTCAGTAAAGGTGTGGTGCAGGTAAAGGTGTGAGCAGACCAGTCAGTAAAGGTGTGGTGCAGGTAAAGGTGTGAGCAGACAAGACAGTAAAGGTGTGGTGCAGGTAAAGATGTGATGCAGACCAGTCAGTAAAGGTGTGGTGCAGGTAAAGATGTGATGCAGACCAGTCAGTAAAGGTGTGGTGCAGGTAAAGATGTGATGCAGACCAGTCAGTAAAGGTGTGGTGCAGGTAAAGGTGTGGTGCAGGCCAGACCCTGTGGCTGAGATATTGCTGGTGCAGCTATTGTTGGGGTCATTAGCCATGTGTAGTGTGGGTGTGAGCCAGCCACCTTCCTTTGGTTCCATAAATTGTAACTGCTCATTATACTTTAATGGTTTTCATTTTTCATGAAGTAATTATACAGCACTGCCAAAAAAACAGCTTTTGCTTGGTGTTTTTTATGATCTGTTTGCTTCTCTCCTTACCTGTGTGAAACAGTATTCAGGTGCACACCAAAATATTCCTAAATTGTGGAGCCTTCTGGTAGATTCATTGATATATTATTGGCTGACAGAACATAAAACAGGAAGTCAGTCTTTTCCCCACGTATTTTCCAGGGCTGTGTCTGAAACAGCTTGCTTGCCTACTGTTGACTGTAAAAGTTCCATACGTTTTTTCTGTTTTTGTTTTCTTCAAACTTGACAAGATGCAAAAATAATTATGATGTGGGCCTTGTCGTATCTGAAAATCTACAAGTAGAATCATATAATTCCAAACTGCTGCTGTGTCCAACATTGCTGTAGTTCATATGTGTGTATCAGATATATCTGAACAGTGTCACAGGTAATTTACCTGTATTGCTGCGCACAAAATGGCTCCCTCAGCCCAGTCGGATGTGCGATTTAAGCAGAACCTCCGGGTCTAAAGACTCACTTCCAGTTTCAGCATAAACACCGTGTTTCACGTTGATTTGGCAAAATGGCTGAAGGTGGGGAGGATTCTGAAGATGTTTATCTTCGGCCTGAATGTGCAGAAATGCGTGTTTTTGTTGACGTGAGGAGTGTAATTACAGGGGACTGGAGTGCAGCTTTGACTGAGGCGAACCCGGTTAGGGGAGGAAGATACCGGCAGCCGGAAATAATATCAGAGTAACTTTTTCCGGGCAAAAGCAAGTACGCTTTTGACAGACATTCAAAAAGCAACAGCAGTCACAGCTGAGACCCCATTCAGGGGCATGTGTTCGCCTTGGACTGACAGCAGTGAACGATTTCATCAACGTTTCAGTGAATCTAAAAACTAGCCTGCAAAAGCTATTACACTCAAAATTCAGTTGAATAATTCATAGTAATAAATCGCAAATGGATTTAATTGAGATGTAAGGTCATAAAGTCCATTTCTATGAAAGGGGCCCATGAAATGTTGAAATAGGCTGTCTTCGATCAGCCCCACCACACACACACACACACACAGACACACATGGACACGCACAAGCATACGCGCACACACACACACACACACACACACACATACACCACCACCACCACTTTAGAATGAGTAAGGCCAATCAGAAAGGGCAACACTAAGTCCTGAAAACTGAAAATTTTATTTTCTAGCACAAGATGATTCATCACCTGTGTGATCACCTAGCCTGAGTTGAGAAAGCAGCGCATTGGGTGTTATATTGATAGGCACCTCCTCATTGGGTGTTATATTGATAGGCATCTCCTCATTGTGTGTTAGGCACCTCCTCATTAGGCACCTCCTCATTGGGTGTGATATTGATTTATATTTAGGCACCTCCTATTGGGGCACCTCCCTAGGCATCCTCATTGGGTGTTATATTGATTAGGCACCTCCTCATTGGGTGTTATATTGAGTAGGGCTCATTGGGTGTTACATTGATTACCTCCTCATTGATTAGGCACCTCCTCATTGGGTGTTATATTGAGTAGGCACCTCCTCATTGGGTGTTACATTGATTAGTCACCTCCTCATTGGGTGTTATATTGATTAGGCACGTCCTCATTGGGTGTTATATTGATTAGGCACCTCCTCATTGGGTGTTATATTGATTAGGCACCTCCTCATTGGGTATTATATTGATTAGTCACCTCCTCATTGGGTGTTACATTGATTAGTCACCTCCTCATTGGGTGTTATATTGATTAGGCACCTCCTCATTGGGTGTTATATTGATTAGGCACCTCCTCATGATGCAGTCTGGTATCCTCCTGGGTCCAACGAACAGGGTCTCAGGGTGTGAGGTTGATGCCCCCAATGGTGAGAAATACCCCCAGCATTAGCTAGCATGGTGGAGGCTAACTAGCCCACTGCCCTTTCTTTCCACAGCTTTCTGTGCTAGCCTGCTGTGCTATCTTTCCACAGCTTTCTGTGCTAGCCCACTGCACATGCTCGCTAAGCAGCTGAGCCTGGTTACTGCACCTGGCAGCAGTGTAATCTGCATAATTTTGCGAGGTCAGAGCTAATAGGAAACACATGCACAGGTTAGACACATTACTGCCCACTGGGGCATTAGCAGCAGTCATCATGTTGATTCATGCTGCAATGCAGATGTGCATCCATTTACGAAGCAGCTACATTCTAGAGAAGCCATTTCCAAAGCAAAATTTTGTAAACGGAACAGAAATTATTATTGGTTTAATAAGGATACGTTCCAGACTATAAATTGTTGGCAGCGATAATTGTGGTTTGGTTTTTTTCTTTTTTCTTTTTTTTCATGGGAAAACATTGGTGACAGCATGTTTACCAAATGAAATGATTAGTTTGATTGAAAATACAGTTAGGATTCGATAAAACATCAGTTTTATTAAACTTCTGAAAGTGAAATAATGTTGTCCTGGTGACCGAGCCTGTGCTTCTCCTGTTTTCTGGGCAGTCTGTAAAACTGCGCTCACAGCGGATGTGTCTCTCCTGCCCCTGGGTTACAGGTCATCCATTTTGAGCTGGGAGGAAATGGCCCTGCGTTTGCCTGCAGCGAGGCCTGCGGTGGATTTCCTTTTAGCTCATTACAGCCGTGGAATGAGAAATCAAAGGCACGCTGCTCACATTAATCAGCTCTGCCCCGTACAGGGGCACACACTGCAGAACGAGGCTAGAGAGAGTCACTGTGCTTATGATAGCTGCTATACATAACAGTGCATTGCATTACAGTACATTACATTATGTGCACTTAGCACAAACGCGCATCTTATAGACTAATGCGCAGCAGTGGAGAACATCAGTGCTACTCTCAGGAATATAAGAAGTGCTGTATCGCCAAGCAGGCACGGTAGACCCATTTATAATCAATAAGTGTAATGTTAACTGAACAAAGCAACAATTTGTGTTGCAGCAAAAAGGAAATATTTCTATTATGGAAAACGGAGAAAAACAAAGTGCAGTGAATGAGGATCTTGGGAGTCTGGGTGCAGTCTGAGGAGTTGGGGTGCAGTCTGGGGAGTCTGTGTGCAGTCTGGGGAGTTGAGGTGCAGTCTGGGGAGTCTGTGTGCAGTCTGGGGAGTTGAGGTGCAGTCTGGGGAGTCTGTGTGCAGTCTGGGGAGTTGAGGTGCAGTCTGGGGAGTTGAGGTGCAGTCTGGGGAGTCGGGGTGCAGTCTGGGGAGTCGGGCTGCAGTCTGGGGAGTTGAGGTGCAGTCTGGGGAGTCTGTGTGCAGTCTGGGGAGTTGGGGTGCAGTCTGGGGAGTCTGTGTGCAGTCTGGGGAGTTGGGGTGCAGTCTGGGGAGTCGGGGTGCAGTCTGGGGAGTCGGGCTGCAGTCTGGGGAGTTGAGGTGCAGTCTGGGGAGTCTGTGTGCAGTCTGGGGAGTTGGGGTGCAGTCTGGGGAGTCTGTGTGCAGTCTGGGGAGTTGGGGTGCAGTCTGGGGAGTTGGGGTGCGGTCTGCGGTGTAATGCACAAAATGCAGTGTTGTTATTGTCCAAACTGCATTGAATAGCACATCCCTTGTATCATTAACTGTTTAATATTATAAAGGAATTTAATTTTTCTTAATCTTCTTGAAGTGACAGCTCTAGCACTAGACCTAAAAGTTGTTTCAAAGACTGATGGTAAAATATGGTAAAATATTGTTTTGTGAATTTCAGAAAAATGTCACAGAAATTGCCCCAGAAAATGAGTGATCAGGGGCACAATTTGGCCCCTGAAATGTTTTATTTCCTTCGCTGTGTGGAATGGCGTGCGAGTTTAATCAGAAACGGGGTTGAGTTGGGGGGGTGCGTTCATTAGGACCGCAGCCTGCTGTGGACGTCGCGCGCGCTCATGCCTCCGAATGCAGCGTCACGCGGGCGAACGCCCCGCGCGGGGGAGGGGGGCGCTGATGAGGAGCGGGGGTAAAATTAGGACCCTTCTCTCGGCCCCCTGCCGCGATGGCGCAGCGGCGGCCCGTGCCCGCGCGGTGGCTGAGGGCGGCGGCGGCGGCGGCGGCGGCGGCAGAGCTCTCCGCGGGGTTTCCTCCGCGCGGTAAAGGCCATTAAACAGCCAATTAAAACTGACTAATTAAGGACTGAGCGCGGCGAGCGGCTGCTCGGCCCCGCCCACAGGCGCCAGCGGGGCCCTGACTGAGAGCGGAACGGCGGTACAGACGGAAAGTTCTGAGCCCTGTGAGAGAGCAGAGTTAGCGGATAATGAGTTAGCGGAGTTAGCGGATGATGAGTGTGAGCAGTTTAACGCCGCCTCAGGCAGGGCCGGAGTTTATTAGTCTCCTGCTTCGCTCTTCCGCCATCTTATGATGTGTGATCCGCTCGCTGATTGGCTGAACAGTGATGGTTTTTGGAGGGGGGGGCGGTGATGGGGACACCGTGCTGAATGTAGCGGGATGGAAACACAAAGGAGAGGCTGGCTCATTTCCATGAGTCTCAACTTCTCCTTTTCAATACTGCAGGAAAGAGCTGAGCTCTGAAGTGCTTTTCAGTTCTTTAAAATGTAGGTGGATAGACATAATGGTGTTATTCCAGCCTATTTAATTCTGTCTGTTAGTCTGTAATAAAGTACAGAGGTGTAACAGCATCTGGGTTTGAGTGTGATGTGTCATTATGGAGCTTGGCTGAGGTTAGCAGAGATCAGCATGAAGCCTGAGCTCTCTCACAGAGCGAGACGTTCGCTGATCTCACTGCTCTGCCTGATTGTACTGTCCCTTCCCATCACTGCTGGGGCCTCTGCAGTTGGTCCAGAATTCAGCACTGCCTGGTTCAGCCCAGAGCACCTCAGCACTGCCTGGTTCAGCCTGGAGAACCTCAGCACTGCCTGGTTCAGCCCAGAGAACCTCAGCACTGCCTGGTTCAGCCCAGAGAACCTCAGCACTGCCTGGTTCAGCCCAGAGAACCTCAGCACTGCCTGGTTCAGCCCAGAGCACTTCAGCACTGCCTGGTTCAGCCCAGAGTAGTTCAGCACTGCCTGGTTCAGCCCAGAGCACTTCAGCACTGCCTGGTTCAGCCCAGAGCACTTCAGCACTGCCTGGTTCAGCCCAGAGAACTTCAGCACTGCCTGGTTCAGCCCAGAGCACTTCAGTACTGCCCTGGTTCAGCCCAGAGAACTTCAGCACTGCCTGATTCAGCCCAGAGAACTTCAGTACTGCCCTGATTCAGCCCAGAGAACTTCAGCACTGCCTGGTTCAGCCTGGCGAACTCCCCCCCATGTACATATCCAAGTTCAGTCTCACCAAGAGAGACCCGGGGTGATAAAAGCGTGTGAATTAATTTGAAATAATTCAGTTTATAACTTCTTTCCACTGCAATCCAACAAGGCAATCCCCTGTGGTCTGCTTGACTGTGATTAAGCAAAGGGCTCTTTATCAGCTAAAAGCCTTCCCTACAGGTGTGGCTCATGAGCTCTTATTTCAGTCCTGGTTCTGTTTTTACTTTTATGTGAATATTAAAGATTATAAGCACTCTTGTGCTGTTTTATTTTTGTGTGAATCTTAAAGGTTATAAGCACTTTTGTGCTGTGCTGTGTGTGTATGTGTGTGCGTGGTCAGGTTTGTGTGTGTGTGTGTGTGTGTGTTGATCAGGTGTGTGTGAGTGTATCAGGTGTGTGTGTGTGTGTGTGTGGATCAGGTGTGTGTGTGTGTGTGTGGATCAGGTGTGTGAGTGTGTGTGTGT
>CM045885.1:4813615-4823615 GCA_025169545.1 Anguilla japonica | reverse complement strand
ATCGCATCACCATCGCCCCACCATCACCCCACCATCGCCCCACCATCACCCCACCATCGCCCCACCATCGCCTCACCATCGCCCCACAATCACCCCACCATCACCCCACCATCGCCCCACCATTGCCTCGCAATGGACAGATCTGCCTGATTTTGGGGGTGTGGATGTGAGTCCCATTAGTTTTGGGGTTTGGATGCGAGCGGTGTTAGTTTTGGGGGGATTGGATGTCAGCAGTGTAATTAATAATTCATATCTGGTTATGTTTACTAGTTTGCATTATGATGCATATCAGGTTATTTGTGAGGTTGGGTTATTTGTTGAGAGGTTGGGTTAAAATGCATGCCAGGTGATTTGCTTTGTGAGGTTGGGTTATTTGTTACTGGTGGCTCCCGGTGGAATGTGTGTGAGACAGAGTCCACTGCAAGGGCACCACCCAGAGTGACCCAGAACCTTCCGTTCATTATCTCCCCTCTGCAGGCTTTTCAATTAGAGTGATTTATTGCAGTTGGATAATGGATTTACAATAACCAAAGCTCTGATGGCATGCATGTGTCGGGTGAGTAGAGCTGTGTGTGTGTGTGTAATGGTCATTAATGTGTGTGTGTGTGTGTGTGTGTGTGTGAAGGTCATTAATGTGTGTGAGTGTGCGTGTGTGAAGGTCATTCATGTGTGTGTGTGTGTGTGTGTGTGTGTGACAGAGAGAGTATTTGCGCAATGGCCTTTAGTGTGAGTGTATGTGTTTGTGTGAGGGTGTTTGTGTCTCTCTCTACTATACCATTTTTCTTCTAATCTCACTTTCTTTCTCTCTCTCTCTCTCCCTCCCTCCCTCCCCTCTCTCTCTCTCTCTCTCTCTCTCCCTCCCTCCCCACTCTCTCCTCTCTCTCTCTCTCTGTCCCTTGCTCCTGGTCCTTATGGATTCTTCCTCATGTGGCAGCTCAGTGGGGTCACTCAGAGACATTGTTGTTTGCTCTCGTGCTGAAGACACTTCCTCCTAATTAAAAAAGAGTTCCTGCTGCCCCCGACAGAGAGCAGACACCAGGAGACACTGCCAGCTTGGTGCCTTCAGAATTTTTCTGTGGAAAACAAAAGCAAAGAAGAGGAATTTATGCTGAGATTTGGGATGTGACCCCCTTCAGGGCAGTCCCGTGAGCTCTAGAGTCATTAGGGGTGACTGCACCCTGACGAAAGATGACAATGACCAAACCGTGAGAAAATATTATTTTAAAAAATGACTGATTATTCCACATTTTGCTGATTATAACGAATGTTTACTGATTACAGCCCTATTAAGGAAATTAATCGGGTGGTTGCTGGTTTGATTCCTAGGTTAGCTGTTGCACCTTTTAGTTTGTAACCCACATTTTTTCAGTAAATATATCCAGAAGCCTGACATACAAATTATTCCGTGGACTATCCAAGTCAGAAATAATAATGGCAGCAATGACACTGCCACTGTTTTCTTCAAAGACAGGATTGCAAACGTTCTTCAGTGTGCGCTCGCTGTCGGAATGGGCTCCTGCGCGCGGGGGTGCGCGGCGCACAAATAAAAACGTGCGACTTCTCGCCGCTCGCAGATCTCCCGGGGGAACTGATTCACAGACAGAACAGTCTTGCTGTTTTGATTGGATTCTTCAGAGACAGTGTGTTTTGTTGAGAGGCTGGGTAAAGAGCGTGTTTTTCCTGCGCGTAGCCGCGGCGGCTGTGTTGCTATGTTTAGCGGCTGGGGTGCGCGGTGTAGCGCTGCCTTCCACAGGCCCAGGCAGGGTGCTAAGCTGCTAATTGCGCTGGCGCGTCAGGCTTCACCTTTTAGTGCGTTTTAATAAGCAGCGTCTGGCTTAGCGCCGCTGCACGTTTAATTAGCACTGTGCTCCTTAGCGGCTTTTCCTGTTCCGCGCGCGCCCTCTCAAAGATCCTCCGCCGCGCGCTGCAAGCCTTTTTACTTTTTTTTTTTTTTTTTTTTTTTTTTTTTTTTTTTAAAGCAGAAAAAATATCCAGCAGGTGAAATGAATATGTGAATAATAAGTGACTTAGGAAATAAATAAAGTGGTGGGCATTAACTGTAAAATACCCATTAAGCCAAACAAATGCACATATTTGATAAGCAAACAAGCAATTATGGTAAAGAGCTGGGGAAGGAGCTGGGTTCTGTAAATAAGCTGCAAGCTGATTGGATGCCGCCTCAGTGTTAGAGATTTACATCAGAGCCACTCGTCTAGACTGCATGACACCTTTCCCTCTGTGCACTGTTTGTGTATGTGTGTGTGTGTGTGTGCGTGCGTGCGTGCGTGTGTGTGGCTGTGTGTGTGTGTGCATGCATAGGTGTGTGTGTGTGTGCATGCGGGCGTGCATGTGTGTGTGTTTGTGTGCGTGTGTGTGTGTGTGTGTGTGTGTGTGCGTGTGTGTCTGTGCGTGTGTGTGTGTGTGTTTGTGTGCATCTGTGTAAGTAGGTGTGTGTGTGCATATGTGTGTTTGTGTATGTGTGTGTGCGGGCGTGTATGTGTGTGTGTGTTTGCGCGTTTGCGTTAGGGTTAAGGTTAGGGTTAGGGGCTTAGGGTTAGGGTTAGAGTTAGGGTTTGGGTTAGGGTTAGGTTTAGGGTCATCTCACAGCTAGAACGTCCTGAGTTAGAATCCCAGCATGTCTGCGTGGGTTTCCCCTGGGAACTCTGGTTTCCATAGTCCAAACACATGTAGGTTAGGCTCATTGGAGAGTCAAAATCTAAATAGTCTAAATTGGTTTGTAATTGGTGAAAGTGCGGACACATGGCCACTTAAACTAACCATTTGTAAGATAATGATGCATTCAAAGACAAAGCAAATGATAATGAGCTAAACCTGGATTATGTTAATAGGTTTAATGAAAAAATTATTGTGTTCAACAACCTTAAGATCCTATTGATTCATCTCAGTGTTTAATTAGGTCAGTTAAAAAATAGTGTGCCTCTTTTTATGTAATTGTTATTGCATAATAGCACAATAAGCACACTGTGAACATGGGGTTTTTATTCTTAATGGTAAGCCCTTGCTATTTCTGACATAATGTGGCTTAAGAGGCTAAATAATCCCTCTAAACATGAAAAGCACCTAATTAAAAAAAAAATGAAGAGCTTGTTAAATTTCTGGGATTGCAGCTGTGGCTGGAGCAGGAAGCAGCACACTGTCTGCAGGACTGAGGTCTGAATGTGAGACTGAATGGCAGCCATGTGATTGGTCATCTGTCCTGCGTGTGTTCCTGCCTCCACCCAATGCATGCTGGGATATGCTCCAGCCCCCCCAACTACCCCCCCGGGCAGGAATACATGGATGGCTGCCCACATGTGTTTCTGTGTCTCAGTATGCAGAGTTAGGAATAGCTGCAGGAGGATGATATGCTCTGTGTTGGAGTGATGGTTTTGTATTTCTCAGAATGAGAGGACTCATATCGCAGCGTCTGTGAGATCCCTGTGACAGGGCAACACCAGGCTGGGGGGTAAAAGCCATTCAATATGATTTACACCTTTTCATACAGACTCCCTTTATAATCCAGGCCATTTATCCTAAACCTGTACACTACCAGTTTATGAATTAGGAGGGAGAAATATGCATTCATTGACATGAGTATTCTGCAAGCTAAAAGCTATTGCTCTTAAACGGAAAAGTCTAAATTTCACAACTATACAGGCAGGTGAATGAAAGAAATGGCATCATGTATGAGCATTAGAGAAGATAACTCATAACTTAAGAGACAAACAGAATGTGATTAGGGAGTTTGGAACCATTTTTTATTTATCATTGTTCTGCCTGTTTATAGGTCAGAATCAGTCAGCAGGACAGCAGTGGGAGGGTCGGAATGGTCATGTGATCAGAGATTGAGTGCTGATGGCTGGGTGGCCCAGCTGTCAGGGAGAATTCTGCCCCATCGTTTCACCTCCATTCATCCAGAGATCATCATTTCTCCTCCACACAATCCCCCCCTAGGCCCAGGCTTCGACTCGCCCCCCCCCCCCCCCTGGCCTGACTCGCCCCCACCCCCCTCCCGCTGGGGGCCCTGGCTCTGACTCGCCCCCACCCCCCTCCCCACTGGGGGCCCTGGCTCTGACCCCCCCCCCCCCCCGCTGGGGGCCCTAGCTCTGACTGCCCCCCACCCCCCCGCTGGGGGCCCTCGCTCCCCCCCTCCCGCTGGGGGCCCTAGCTCCGACCCCCCCCCCCCACACTAGTTTTCTTTAACCATTGTCCCATTCATTGCCACCGCCGCTGCTGCCGCGGCAACCCAAATCAAATCAAAGGGAATTGTGGGACAGCGCCGGTCTGAGCCCACTCGGGCCGGGAGGACAGACGGGGGAGGGGGGCTGGGGGGGTGCCCACAAGGTGAAGATTCAATTTGTCACTTCAGAGGGACGCATCTGATCCAGAGTCTAATCCTGTCTGTGCCTTTCACACCTCGAAATCCGTCTGTCCGCCTGCGCCTGTCTGTCTGTCTGGGATGGGCTCTGAAGGGCACACAGATAAATCTGGGACAGATGAGCACTGGTGACCCCTGCAAAACGCTCAGGTTGAACCCTGACCAAAAAAATCTCTTACCTGCGTTTACATTCAGGCAGTGAGCGTAAATGAGAGCTGTTGTATTGATGTGACATGTCATATATTTGTGTTTTGTTTTGCGTATTGTGATTGTTTGGAATGGAAGTGGCCACCAACTGAATTTCCCTAAAATGGAATAATTCAGCAGCTCTTGACTGGAGCAGATTCTCATATCAGAGCGATGTTGGAAAGCTTCATTAGCACACACAGGTTTGGGTGCTAAAGGAAGAGAGTGAGCCCTCAGTATGACGGTACAGAACAGTGCTCTGATCCACCAGCTACGCTGTTCTCACTGAGCAGTGCTCTGATCCACCAGTTACGCTGTTCTCACTGAGCAGTGCTCTGATCCACCAGCTATGCTGTTCTCACTGAGCAGTGCTCTGATCCACCAGCTACGCTGTTCTCACTGAGCAGTGCTCTGATCCACCAGCTACGCTGTTCTCACTGAGCAGTGCTCTGATCCACCAGCTACGCTGTTCTCACTGAGCAGACACTCTTATCCACCAGCTATGCTGTTCTCACTGAGCAGTGCTCTGATCCACCAGCTACGCTGTTCTCACTGAGCAGTGCTCTGATCCACCAGCTACGCTGTTCTCACTGAGCAGTGCTCTGATCCACCAGCTACGCTGTTCTCACTGAGCAGTGCTCTTATCCACCAGCTACGCTGTTCTCACTGAGCAGTGCTCTGATCCACCAGCTACGCTGTTCTCACTGAGCAGTGCTCTGATCCACCAGCTACGCTGTTCTCACTGAGCAGACACTCTTATCCACCAGCTATGCTGTTCTCACTGAGCAGTGCTCTGATCCACCAGCTACGCTGTTCTCACTGAGCAGTGCTCTGATCCACCAGCTACGCTGTTCTCACTGAGCAGTGCTCTGATCCACCAGCTACGCTGTTCTCACTGAGCAGTGCTCTGATCCACCAGCTACGCTGTTCTCACTGAGCAGTGCTCTGATCCACCAGCTACGCTGTTCTCACTGAGCAGTGCTCTGATCCACCAGCTACGCTGTTCTCACTGAGCAGTGCTCTGATCCACCAGCTACGCTGTTCTCACTGAGCAGTGCTCTGATCCACCAGCTACGCTGTTCTCACTGAGCAGTGCTCTGATCCACCAGCTACGCTGTTCTCACTGAGCAGTGCTCTGATCCACCAGCTACGCTGTTCTCACTGAGCAGTGCTCTGATCCACCAGCTACGCTGTTCTCACTGAGCAGTGCTCTGATCCACCAGCTACGCTGTTCTCACTGAGCAGTGCTCTGATCCACCAGCTACGCTGTTCTCACTGAGCAGTGCTCTGATCCACCAGCTACGCTGTTCTCAATGAGCAGTGCTCTGATCCACCAGCTACGCTGTTCTCACTGAGCAGTGCTCTGATCCACCAGCTACGCTGTTCTCACTGAGCAGTGCTCTGATCCACCAGCTACGCTGTTCTCACTGAGCAGACGCTCTTATCCAGAGCGACTTATGCTTACAATGGGCGGGAGCAGCCACCTCCCCCCCACCCCAGCTCCGTCTTCAGGTGCAAGGAAGTAGAGGTCTGTCTGCACAGAGCGGTCAGTGTTTGCACAGAGCGGTCAGTGTTTGGCAGAGCGGTCAGTGTCTGCACAGAGCGGTCAGTGTTTGAGCAGAGCGGTCAGTGTTTGAGCAGAGCGGTCAGTGTTTGGCAGAGCGGTCAGTGTTTGGCAGAGCGGTCAGTGTTTGCACAGAGCGGTCAGTGTCTGCACAGAGCGGTCAGTGTCTGCACAGAGCGGTCAGTGTTTGGCAGAGCAGTCAGTGTTTGGCAGAGCGGTCAGTGTTTGGCAGAGCGGTCAGTGTTTGGCAGAGTGGTCAGTGTTTGCACAGAGCGGTCAGTGTTTGGCAGAGCAGTCAGTGTTTGGCAGAGCGGTCAGTGTTTGGCAGAGCGGTCAGTGTCTGGCAGAGCGGTCAGTGTTTGCACAGAGCGGTCAGTGTCTGGCAGAGCGGTCAGTGTTTGGCAGAGCGGTCAGTGTTTGGCAGAGCGGTCAGTGTTTGGCAGAGCGGTCAGTGTTTGAGCAGAGCGGTCAGTGTTTGGCAGAGCAGTCAGTGTTTGCACAGAGCGGTCAGTGTTTGACAGAGCGGTCAGTGTTTGAGTAGAGAGGTCAGTGTCTGCACAGAGCGGTCAGTGTTTGGCAGAGCGGTCAGTGTCTGGCAGAGCGGTCAGTGTTTGGCAGAGCGGTCAGTGTTTGGCAGAGCGGTCAGTGTTTGGCAGAGCGGTCAGTGTCTGCACAGAGCGGTCAGTGTTTGGCAGAGTGGTCAGTGTTTGCACAGAGCGGTCAGTGTTTGGCAGAGCGGTCAGTGTTTGCACAGAGCGGTCAGTGTTTGGCAGAGCAGTCAGTGTTTGCACAGAGCGGTCAGTGTCTGGCAGAGCGGTCAGTGTTTGGCAGAGCGGTCAGTGTTTGGCAGAGCGGTCAGTGTTTGGCAGAGCGGTCAGTGTTTGGCAGAGCGGTCAGTGTTTGGCAGAGCGGTCAGTGTTTGCACAGAGCGGTCAGTGTTTGGCAGAGCGGTCAGTGTTTGGCAGAGCGGTCAGTGTTTGGCAGAGCGGTCAGTGTTTGGCAGAGCGGTCAGTGTCTGCACAGAGCGGTCAGTGTTTGGCAGAGTGGTCAGTGTTTGCATGTTTGCGTTGATGAGTTATCTTATCCTCTCATCTCTGATGATGAGAGCAGGCCCTGCGACCCCCCCCCCCCCCCCCCCCGATCCCGTGATGGATGCAGCAGACAGAAAGCTCGGCTAAACAGAGCCGGCGTCTCGGTGCCAGTGCTGCCGCGCGCTCGGGGAACGCGGAGCTGGGACACAGCTCTGCCGACAGAAGCATAAATTACCCAAATCTGCTCCCCACTTTAATGTGCCTGAGATTGGATACATACATCATAGATCTAATAATTCCCCCCAAACCAATCTGCTGAGCAAAAACACATGCAGTGTAAACTCTGGACAAGATTTACTGGAGCATTGTGGCTCTGGAGGCCTCCCCCAGGCTGCAGACAGAAGAGGAGATTTGGAATTTAAGCAGCTTTGAAATGAAAAATTAACAGCAGCATCTTCTGTTTAAAAAAGTAAATAATCAATGAGAAAGTATTTTGGATATTTTTTCCCTCCTGGAAAGGATTTAAATATGAATATGGTTTATGTGATGGATGTGGAACAGTAACACTGTTTCGAGATTTTAAGAGGAAAAAGGCATCCAAACAAGAAAATAAAGAAATGTATTGGCTGGGAACTGCCTACAAAAGGGAGCTGTTTTGATATCGCAGATGATCCAGAATGTTCTGTAGAGGCTGTTGTGACATTATGGAGCTGGTGACAGCATTTAATGCCCAAGGTGCTTTTGATTCTCTGACACCGTGCCACAAACATGGCAGACAGCAGCAGGGGGTGAAAATGACTGCCTGGCAACACGCAGGGGACGGCTTTTCCAAGACTTGAAAAGTCTGAGAAGTGACAAGCTTGTAAATGTTTTTCTTTGCGTCTTCATACAGATTTTCCTTTAAATCTGTGCACATTGATGCTAATAAACTGAAATAGTAGCCGCTAGCTCTTAAAGTAACATAATCGTCTGAAGTTATATGGTTTGCGATGCATGTGTTGTTTGGGTATGGTGTTATTTAATATTAGATACTCAGATGTTTAAGTGAAAATATCCTTCATAGCTTGGAGAGCAGTTAGCTAAGTGATGCTAATAATGCGAGATATGCCAGTATTTAAAATGCACTACCGTGCTGTAGCCATCATTGATGTGAATACACTGTACACAGATGTGCTTTTGCACATCCTAGAGAAATTATTTTATTCCAGAAACACACTGTGAGTGTGGGGATATGCTAAACATGTAGAAATGTAGGAATGGACAAGAACAATATTTTCTTTCCATGTTTGTTTGATTTTGAGCGACGCTAAGCGCAGCATCTTCTCCTGCTTTCATGATGTGGTGTGGGTGACTGAAATGAATGGCTTTCTGGGGGAAGGTTTATCTGTCGCAGAAACGTCGCAGGGACAGCTCCCAGACGCTCACGGGCCCTGATGTGCAACGCACTGCTCTGCACTGGTCCCCATTGTGCAGTAAGTCAACAGATATTCTGTCTGAGGACTAACACTCTGCACTGAGGGAGCAGGGGATTCTGGGATAGCGTGCCTCATAGCTCATTCTGTCCTGTCTGCTGACGGTTAAGGTTATGAGAAGGGTGAGGCGTTGGGGTTTGCACACACAGTCACACACATCAGTGCTGCAGTTTCATCATCACATTATATGGGCCTGCATTCAGCCAACATTTATCACTGGCTGTGTGTGTGTGCATGTGTGCGTGTGTGTGTCTGTGTGTGTGTGTGTGTGTGTGTGCTTGTGTGTGTGTATGCTTGTGTGTGTGTGTGTGTGTGTGTATATATATGTGTGCGTGTGTGTGTGTGTGTTTGTGTGCGTATGTATGTGTGTGGGTGTGTGTGTGTGTGTGTGCTTGTATGTTTATATGTGTATGTGTGTGTGTGTGTGTGTGTGTGTGTATGTGTGTATATGTGTATATGCTTGTGTGTGTGTGTGTGTGTGTGTGTGTGCGCGTTTGTATGTGAGTGTGTGTCTGTGCCTATGTATGTGAGTGAATGAGTGTATGTGTGTATATGCTTGTGTGTGTGTGTGTGTGCGCGTTTGTATGTGAGTGTGTGTCTGTGCCTATGTATGTGAGTGAATGAGTGTATGTGTGTGCGTAAGTATGTGTGTGTGTATGTGTATATGCTTGTGTGTGTGTGTGCGTATGTATGTGTGTGTGTGTGTGCATGTATGTGTATATGTGTATGTGCGTGTGTGTGTGCATGTGTGCCTATGTATGTGAGTGAGTGAGTTTATGTGTGTGTATGTGTGTATATGTGTATATGCTTGTGTGTGTGTATGTGTGCGCGTTTGTATGTGAGTGTGTGTCTGTGCGTATGTATGTGAGTGTGTGTGTGTGTGTGTGTGTGCGTATGTATGTGAGTGCATATGTATTTGAGTGTGTGTGTGTGTGCGTATGTGTGTGTATGTGCTTCAATTACTCCATTCTGTTTTCCTTCTTAAAATAGAAAAACAGGCATCGCTGGCTGTAATTCTCATATCCTACGCTTCACACCACAATGCCCATTACACTAATATTGTTTCAGATGGTTTCCATGGAGATGCATCTCATTGGATGTATCAAAGTCTGGGGGCCGGGGTTAAATGGAAACTTTGACCCGCCCACTAATCACAAATTAAACAGCTGCCACCCCAGGGCCTGGGGGACGGAGAGAGAACAGAGGCTGCCCTCTGGAAAAGGTCTGAAGTTTGTGATTAGCACGCAGGTGAAAGCTGAGATTGATTTGATCTCTGCCTTAATTGAATTTTTACAGAAATGAAAGGATAAACGGCCGGCTCTGAGTTTCAGCCCAGTTCTCCTCCGCAGGAACGTTTACAGCAGAAATG
>CM045885.1:4766115-4808615 GCA_025169545.1 Anguilla japonica | reverse complement strand
TACAATCGTCCATATTACAAATACACACACTAATAAAAGCACTCTTTATTTATTATTATTTCTCTGTGGAACTGTTTTTGTGGTAGGGGTAGGGGGGGTGGCTGTGGCTTTGCACCCCCCCCCCCCCCCCCCCCCCACTGCCACCCTGAGGGGAAGCATCTGAGTGGTCCTGGGGAGAATATTAACTACCATCAGCAAGGAGAAAATGATTAACCACGGCAACAATTAGTTCACAGCTCCTGCTGGGAGGTTAATTGAACCTTAATCACGTCTCGAAGAATCATTAGGAATGCTTTCACAGAGGGTGCAGTGGAGAGGAAACAGACAGATACACGGACAAACAGACAGACTGAAGAACACAAGAAAAGAAAAGAGAAGTTTTCCTGCACTTTTTGTCCAACCAGAGAGTGACAGATGTTGGAATCTTGAACGCCTATTTATAAACTATCATTTTTTTTATTGTCTGTATACGAAAAAGAGAAACTTAATAGACACTGACAAATATTAAGAGAGCATTTTTATTGCATTTTTTTTGTTTGGTTTTTTTGCTAGCAGACTCAGTTTCCACGGTGATTTTCACAGCCTATGTTATATTTGCATGATCCATGTGTGCCAGCAGATCACATGGTACATGTGTGCCGGCAGATCACATGATCCATGTGTGCCGGCAGATCACATGATTCATGTGTGCCAGCAGATCGGCAGATCACATGATCCATGTGTGCCAGCAGATCACATGATCCATGTGTGCTGGCAGATCACATGATCCATGTGTGCCAGCAGATCAGGTGATCCATGTGTGCTGGCAGATCACATGATCCATGTGTGCGGCAGATCACATGATCCATGTGTGCCGGCAGATCACATGATCCATGTGTGCTGGCAGATCAGGTGATTCTGTTGTTCTGACTAGCTGGGATGCTGGTTCTAGAGCCAGGTGGCCTGTACAGGCATGGGGGGGGGGGGCGACTTTAGGCGACCTTGCCCAGGCTGAGATCCTGCTCCCCTGCAGCATTTTGGGAATATTCTGGGGTCCTCAGTGCAAATGGGAATAGAGCTCTCAGCTGATCTACCTGCTTAGATCAGGCCAAACATGCTGATGATTCCTGTGCTGTGAGGACATGCATGCTGGAGAAACAGCTTTGACTGCAGTCTGACTCCAGCACTGAGCCTCTCTCTATACCAGCACTTCCTCCCGCTACGCTAAGCTACAGTAATGTGCTCTGAAATGCAGAGAATGGCTAATTGATTTTCATTATCTGCGTTCATATGATATGCATGCATAATTCACAGGTTGTTGTGTGTAGGCACCGGTCTCTTGTTTTCCTCAGTGTATATCAGTGTTTACGGCAGCTGAGTAAAGTTCCTTTCAAACAGCTTGTTCTGTCACTCGCTAACAATCAGACAGAAGAAGAGACCCTTTGCACTCCTGTATCACACTGCTGTAATGGATTTTATGACTGGCTGCACGCAGAAGGGAACCGTGCAGAGGAATCTCTTCTGAGCGCGTGCCGCCGATCGATGCGCTAACATGGCTTTTCTGCGCTAATGTGGCTTTCTGTGATAACGTGCTTTTCTGCGCTAATGTGCTTTTCTGCGCTAATGTGGCTTTCTGCACTAACATGCTTTTCTGCGCTAATGTGCTTTTCTGCGCTAACGTGGCTTTCTGCGCTAACGTGGCTCTCTGCGCTAATGTGCTTTTCTGCGCTAATGTGCTTTTCTGCGCTAACATGCTTTTCTGTGCTAATGGCTTTTCTGCGCTAATATGATTTTCTGCGCTAATGTGGCTTTCTGCGCTAATGTGGTTTTCTGCGCTAACGAGGCTCTCTGCGCTAACGTGCTTTTCTGCGCTAATGTGGTTTTCTGCGCTAACGTGGCTTTCTGTGCTAACGTGGGTTTCGGCACTAACGTGGCTCTCTGCGCTAACGTGCTTTTCTGCGCTAATGTGGTTTTCTGCGCTAACGTGGCTTTCTGTGCTAACGTGGGTTTCTGCGCTAACGTGGCTCTCTGTGCTAACGTGCTTTTCTGCGCTAATGTGGCTTTCGGTGCTAACGTGGCTCTCTGTGCTAACGTGGCTCTCTGCGCTAACGTGCTTTTCTGCGCCCGGCGTTGATGCGTCGCTCTTCTGACGGATATACAGAGAACACAAACACAGGCCGGAGAACTTCATTAATTACACACAGAGGTGTTCTTTAAGCATTGACTCAGAAGAGTCTAAAACACACACTGTACGCTAGACGCAGAAGTCCACCAGTGTGCAGGAGCGGAAGGTCTGTCTGTTTTAACTGAGCTCTAAACGTTCCTTACTGTGAAGGTTTATGTGAGTACATCCTAACTCTTTAGTGTCCTTTGGTCATAGATTTAGTATTTATGCCAGATAATTTGACAAGATTTCCCCCCTGTGAATGTTTCATTAAGGAGATATACAGGTGGAGCTCTTATACAGGTGGAGCACTTATACGGGTGGAGCTCTTATACAGGTGGAGCTCTTATATGGGTGGAGCTCTTATACGGGTGGAGCTCTTATACAGGTGGAGCTCTTATATGGGTGGAGCTCTTATACAGGTGGAGCACGTATACGGGTGGAGCACTTATACAGGTGGAGCACTTATACAGGTGGAGCTCTTATACGGGTGGAGTTCTTATACGGGTGGAGCTCTTATACGGGTGGAGCACTTATACGGGTGGAGCTCTTATACGGGTGGAGCACTTATACGGGTGGAGCACTTATACAGGTGGAGCACTTATACAGGTGGAGTTCTTATACGGGTGGAGCTCTTATACGGGTGGAGCACTTATACAGGTGGAGCACTTATACAGGTGGAGCTCTTATAGAGGTGGAGCACTTATACAGGTGGAGTTCTTATACAGGTGGAGCTCTTATACGGGTGGAGTTCTTATACGGGTGGAGCACTTATACGGGTGGAGCACTTATACAGGTGGAGCCACCTGAATGAGGAGATTAGTATATGATAAGCTGGTAACAGAATGCATCGTAATATATATAAAATATATTCTAGAAAAATAAGTTTGAGTTGGAAAACCTTTGAAACCTCAAAATAAAGGATAATGAAAAACATAAATATTGCAGGATTCTTGTACATAAATTTTTTCTCTGCCGCTGCCAATAGCAGAACTTAAAGCACTTAATAAAGAATATATATATTTAGGAATATCATACAGAGGAAGCCCAGCGTCTCCGTGCCCTCCACACGGTCCTGCAGATTTATTCCCCCCTGCCAGGCTGATAGATTAATCCGCTTTGTGTAATAAAGTGGTGATGATGACATTATCTGACATTTATAAAGAAGCGCTGATAACGGTTTTTAGTGTCTGTATTATCGGAGTCCGGACAGCCTCTCCGGCATTAATCCCGGTGTGTGGAGGGAGGGCGGTGGTCCGGAGAAAACAGAGCAGCTAATCCGTGTGAATGGGAGCGTGTGGGGCTATGTTCTCCCAGATCCCTGCCCTCCCTGCCCCCCCCCCCCCCCCCCCCACAGGTCTGGAGATAACCCCCCCCCCCCCCCCCCCAGACCAGTGCAGGAGAGCAAACGCTGGCCTTGAGACAGGCAGCAGTATTCTGTGCTCAGGAATGTGTGGAGGACCGGCCGTTGGTTTTGTGAATCGTTCCTTACAAAGTCACCAGGCTGATTTAGCAGAATACACAGGTCGCATTGGTCCATATTACAGTTATGTAATATTACATATTACATAAATCACATCCATATCACTCTGATCTCTGCATTATCTGACCATTTTAAATTCACTTTTGCCCTGAAACTTTTTGTTCTGAAACATCATTTTCTGGACTGTGTAGTACCATGCCCTTCGGCTTTTCAGCGAGACAGAATTAAATGAATTTATCAGATTGTGGAAAATGGGCCCAGTGGGGTTAAGGCTTGTCACGCCAGATTGATCTGAGTTCTCAGCAAACGGTGCTTCACTTATATAGGGAACAAATTATTGCATAGAAAAATAGTTTCTTGGTATTTAGAGAGCTGTGCGGTTTGTTATTTGGAGAGCTGTGCGGTTTGCTATTTGGAGAGCTGTGCGGTTTGTTATTTGGAGGCTGTGTGGTTTGTTATTTGGAGAGCTGTGCGGTTTGTTATTTGGAGAGCTGTGCGGTTTGTTATTTGGAGAGCTGTGCGGTTTGTTATTTGGAGAGCTGTGCGGTTTGTTATTTGGAGAGCTGTGCGGTTTGTTATTTGGAGAGCTGTGCGGTTTGTTATTTGGAGGCTGTGTGGTTTGTTATTTGGAGAGCTGTGCGGTTTGTTATTTGGAGAGCTGTGCGGTTTGTTATTTGGAGAGCTGTGCGGTTTGTTATTTGGAGAGCTGTGCGGTTTGTTATTTGGAGAGCTGTGCGATTTGTTATTTGGAGGCTGTGCTTGTTCCTGTTAGTCAGGGAACAGCTGTCCATTTGGGTATTTTAAGAATGCTGCTTTGTGCCTTAGAGTGTGTGCTGCCACTGGGACCAACATTCACAAAGAACTGAGAGAAAAGAAAAGAATCCCTTCCTTAAATCTACAGACGGCCAAACAGGAGACGCTGGATCAATACAGTCGAAGCTGCGTCTTAGAAAGGCCAAGATCACCCCCTCCCCCCCCCCCACTCCACGTAAAGAATAATCTCAGAAGTTTCTGTTTCAGTGGACTTCTGCCATGCAGTCATCCCTTAGCGCTGTGCTGCTGGAGCCTGTCCCGTTATGTACAGGAGACACACTGTAACCACAAGGCTCCTGTCTGACACTGACCACTCGTTTGTGAACCCAGGGCAGTCACGTGTGTTTTCACCCAGTGGTGCTAGATGAGTGGAAACTAAATATTCAGACATTAATTCGCACGTAAATAAACGCACCTTTGTCTCTCTCTTGCTGTGGTTTCATTTTGCTCGGGGTTGTTAGGCTGTGCCTGTATACGCTGTGTACGGTGCACACTGCTGCGTGTGCGTTTATCGCCCATCAGAGGGGTCACTCTGGTTGTCATGGATATGGCGGTCCAGCCTGTGGACAGACGCGGTTCATGAGTCAGTGATGAACATCGCCGTCCCGCTCCTGAGACCAGGCGACAGCCCCGGGCCACCCCTGCCCCAAATCTCTGTTTATACCGCAAGCTTTCTTACTTTCCATCCATGTTTCTATTTATTTATGTATTTATTTATTTATTTACTTACTTATTTATTTACTTACCGACTTCACCCGCAAGGGCAAAACAAGAGCACACCGCGCGCTTATTGAATTAACGGCGATCTCAAAACATTAACGGAGTGCCCGGTCGATTTCCCGCTCGATCCGACTGCATTAAGGAGGACAGCGAGTGACCCCCCCCCCCCCCTCCCCCCGCCCCCCCCCCCCCCCCCCAGCTCCGCAGGGTTATTGAGATCCCTGCGATATTGTTGGGAGGGGAGGGGGTGGAGTCATATGAGGAAAATGGGGTGGGGCAGTGGGGGGGGGGGGGGGTGGGGTGAGATGCAGTGCTGTTTGCCTTCCTAATGTCAAGAGCTTATGTTGGAGTAAAGATGCTCTCAGGGAGGTGGGGGCTGAGGTACTAGAGGCAGTGAAGGGAGGAGCTCTGGGTTTCACATGCAGGGATGAAGAGGATGATGAGGGAGGAGAGGATGGGTGGATGAGAGGGAGGGAGGAGAGGATGGGTGGATGAGAGGGAGGGAGGAGAGGATGGGTGGATGAGAGGGAGGGAGGAAGAGGATAATGAGGGATGAGAGGATGGGTGGATGATAGGGGTGACTGTTTGCATCGCTTTACTCCTCTAAATCCCTGGTTTCACACGACTGGCCTCCTGCAGGGGGGTGTCGTCATGGCAATGCCCCCCTAATGATGACGGGACCCTCTGAGTTTGGACCTGTCCTCTCCGGGCGGGGTCTCCATCTCACTCACTCTCTACTGATGGGACAAAATCCCTCCAGCCGACGTTTTCCCAATAATTACTGCAGACAGGAGTTTGCTGAGCACATCTTCCTTTCTTGGCTTCTCTCTCTCTCTCTCTCCCTCTCTTTCCTTCTCTCCCTCTCTTCCTCTCTCTCTCTCTCTGTCTCTTTCTCCCTCCCTTTCTCTCTCCCCCCCCTCCCTGTTATTTCCCCTCCTGCAGGTTCCCTGTCTTTCATAAGCACACCCTTTAAAGTGATTGGTTTCTCAGCAGGTGTCAGGGTTGGGAGGGGCTCATTCTCCTTTTCACTCTGATACCATTCCCCAGGTGAGCTCTCACCTGGACATATGACCAGTGCCAGAGCCTACCTGGGTCTTGCCCCACCCAACCCTCAGAGTCCTGGGATTGAAGCACAACACCTTGCGGTGTTGGGTTAGGGTTAACATTAAATTACACTGTACTGTATGTAAAGAGGAACTCCATCACAGTGCACAGATTACGTTCACTTCCCATTTATCTATTTACTTTTCCAGTGGAGAAGGACAGCAGACCACATTCAGGGAGTGGAAAGTGTATCCTCGAAAATTTAATAAGAAAAGAGATCTTGATGGATTACAGGCCTTATCCACATCCCAGACATTTTCAGAATGATGGATCACGAGGGAGGCCTTGTCTCTGTGCCCAGAGAGAGCGAAGGGAGATTAGGACACGCAGCAGGGCTTACTCTGCTGGAGAGGCTTTTATTAATATTTATATAGATATGAAATGAGCAGGTCTGAGCAGGGAGACCAGTCACTGTGCCACGTTTCAGGGGGCTGCCTCTAATGAACCCCAGGGACTTCCTTTAATGAACCCCAGGGACTTCCTCTAATGAACCCCAGGGACTTCCTTTAATGAACCCCAGGGACTTCCTCTAATGAACCCCAGGGACTTCCTCTAATGAACCCCAGGGACTTCCTTTGAACCCCAAAGACTTCCTTTAATGAACCCCAGGGACTTCCTCTAATGAACCCCAGAGACTGCCTCTAATGAACCCCAGGGACTTCCTTTAATGAACCCCAGGGACTTCCTCTAATGAACCCCAGGGACTTCCTTTAATGAACCCCAGGGACTTCCTCTAATGAACCCCAGGGACTTCCTTTAATGAACCCCAAAGACTTCCTTTAATGAACCCCAGGGACTTCCTCTAATGAACCCCAGAGACTGCCTCTAATGAACCCCAGGGACTTCCTCTAATGAACCCCAGGGACTTCCTCTAATGAACCCCAGAGACTTCCTTTAATGAACCCCAGGGACTTCCTCTAATGAACCCCAGAGACTGCCTCTAATGAACCCCAGGGACTTCCTTTAATGAACCCCAGGGACTTCCTCTAATGAACCCCAGAGACTTCCTTTAATGAACCCCAGGGACTTCCTCTAATGAACCCCAGGGACTGTGATACCAGTGAAACTCGCTGAATTGTTGTGGCTTTCATTTGATCCTTATTGCCCCTTGTGCTTTAGTACCTCAGTAGCTCACAGCCTCAGTACCTCAGTACTTTAGGACCTTATCTGGATGGCTGAGGAAACATGGAACCAAACCGATCAGTGTTGCTCCCTCATGTGCTCTGGCTGGTCATTAAGCTCAAAATCGCGAAACCAATCTAATATAAAAAAGCAAAACCAGATTCTCTGAAACTCATGATGGCACAGAATCCCTCTGTACAGCACACTGAGCAGATTGCAGCCAGACAGAATTCATCCTCACTGCTGGAGCCCAGGAGGTGTGTGAATATGGGGCTTGAGCCCAGGAGGTGTGGAATGTGGGTCTCTCTAAAGATAATCTTGTGAAAGCTTGGGTAGGCCTTGCAGAACTTGGTGTCTGATATTTGGGGGTCCCTCTGTGGGTTCCTCAAGGCTGGGTCTACATTTACCTCCTCCCCTCTGGGCCCTCTCACGATAAAAACAGTCCCTTGTGCACCTCCACCGTTAGACTGTGGTACCCCCCCCCCCCTCCCCCAGGGTGAACAGCACTGCAGATGCAGCTTCTTATGCTTTTCCACAGATTTGGTGTTGTTGGGACTTGCTCTCCTGCTGCCCCCCCCCCTCCTCCCCCAGGATTGAGGATCTGTGGGCTGTTAATGAGCAGAGCCCCCCCCCCCCCCGACACACCCTGTAATGGGATCTACTGTTTAATCGGTCAGCATAACTCTCCATGCGAACACTGCAGCATATTAAATCCCAATATCTGCCACAAAAGGATGTGCATGCATGTGGACAGGCCGAACACCCCCCCCCCCCCCCCCCCCCCCCCCCCCCCCAACCAGCACGCAGCTCAGAACAGCCCCAGCCTGCTGAGAGGCGGGACGCTGGTATAAGGGGAAGAAGCAGACGATTAAAAGCACAACTGCATCCCTGTTTAATTTGACGCTGTTTTGAAATTCATCAAGGTATTACAATATATTTTCTTTCGTCCACTTTGCTGTTAAACTAATTGTGTGTCTAATTATTTTTTAGCCCGACAATGATAGTAAACTGTCCCTGGAAACCCTGGATAAACCACTTTGATTTTCTTCATAATAGTTGTCAATTTTCTCATTAAGGATTTAAAGGATTAAGAGGAAGAAGGGAGACAGAAAGGCTGCCATCATGCCCTTGATTCAGCTCTGCTGAGCAGAGACACAAACACAAAGGTTTATATTTAGCTTCTTTTTTTAATCACACAAACAATGAAATCCTGCCTTTTGTCGTCTGGGATGTGTTGCATCTTTATTGTTTATTACTGTGAGGAGTGGCTGTAGGGTTAGGGTTAGAGGAGGTGTCAGTGGTAGTTAGGGTTAGGGTTAGAGAGGAGGTGTCAGTGGTAGTTAGGGTTAGGGTTAGAGAGGAGGTGTCAGTGGTAGTTAGGGTTAGGGTTAGAGAGGAGGTATCAGTGGTGGTGTGCAGTTAAAATGGCAGCCGTGGTTTCCGCTTGTGTCTGTAGAATGACAGACCGCTGGCTGTTTGTGTCTGTCCGCCTGTGTGTCTGTAGAATATGACAGACTGCAAGGCTGAAAGGAAGGTCATGGTGTGGCTTTGTGTTCTGTAATATGTAGCCCTTCAAGTGGCTCCCCAAAACACCAACCACAGCCGCCATTTTCCCTGAATCCCCAGTCCAGCTCGGTCTAGTAGCTCTCTCCTGATTGGCTGTTCTGGTGGGAGGAGCTTTGGCTGCAAAAACACTTTCTCTACTGACATGGCTATATAGTGGAGTTATAATTGCTTTATAAAGTATTAATACTATATTATACATCATTAAAAATACATAGTCATAAATGTGTTAATAAAAACTAGGCCTGGCTTGCCAGATTTCTAAATTGTCAAAGGGTTCTATGCAGTGTTGCAGTATATACTATTGAGATCGGCTAGTGTGTGTGTGTGTGTGTGTGTGTGTGTGTGTGTGTGTGTGTATGCGTGTGCGTGATGATGATGGCCAGTTCAGTGTAACACACTGGAAAACGAGCACACAGGAGAATGGGTGTGTTAACAATGCTAACAGGATGATGGATGTGTTAACTAAGCACACAGGAACATGGATGTGTTACCTAAGCACATTGGAGAATGAGCATGGACAGTTGAAAAGGGGATTATGGGGATTATGATTTGCATTTCAATGCTCATATTGTAAGGAAGCATTGAAGGAGTGTTTACCGATGAACATGTAAGCGAGTCTAAAAGAGAAACAACCTTTTAATTACAACATAAATCTGCTGCTTAGACTTACAGTTTCATCAAAGATGAGTTTGTATCAAATGATTTTTTTGGTGAACATGACATTGCTCTCAGGAGTGTACCATGAATCTTTATGGCTGCTTTTAATGGAAATATATGGATGCTGAGGACAATTCATAGTGAATACTTTTTGTTGAACTTTTAAGAAGTTCCTAGCCTTGCAACATTTAAAGTTGCACAGATTCATCAAAAATCTTATTTATAATTTGACTAAATTATCAATCATTTTGAAGTTTTAATTCAGAACTCTAAAACATAATAAACTAAAATATAAATCTCTTTGAACATTTTGGGCATTTGCCTCATTTATCCAGAACTAGTCCACACACACACACAAGCACCCACACACACACACGCACGAACGGACACACACACACACACACACACACGCACGCACTCACACACATACACACACACACACGCACACGCACACATGCACACATGGTACGCACACACACCGGCATGCACACAATACAAAAACACATGCACAGACACACGTAAACACACCTGCACGCACACATACTCACACACACATCTGCACACACACACACTCTCACACACACCTGCACGCCCACACATACATACAAAATACTGCAATTAATATTTTAATATTAATTTAAGATTTCAGGGGAGGAACAATAACTGTCATTTGCGACTGTGCGACATGCTCCAAGTAAAATTCAACTCATAAAAACATCCCAGCTCAGCCAGTGGTGTTTGTGATGATGTCGCCCCCCCCCCCCCCCCCCCCCCCCCCCCCAGGCGGAGCTTTCTGCTGTGAATGAGAGAGGCAGCTGTAATCACAGCTTCTCCACAGTGTCTTTCTGTAAATACAATAATAATGCTAGCTAATTGCTCTGAGAAGAATAGATGTTTTTCTCTGCTTGAAGTCCACTGTTTCCCAGGTGGGGGTCAGCTCGTGTAATCCCCACAGGGAAATGAAGATTGTTCTGGTGTTTCCGGAACACAGGGCTTCCCCCCTCTCCCGAGATTGGCCCATTTCCCCCCTCTCCTGAGATCGGCCCATTTCCCCACTTTAATTCCACGTGTCAGAGGAGACCAGAGAAAAGACTCACAAATAGCTTTTCCGTGGAGACCGCAGTCCTGTGATGTTTTGATGAAAAATGTTTCTTTAAAGACACGCATGAATCGGCTGGTTGTTTCAGATTGGGCAGCCCCCCCAGCCCCCCCCCCCCCCCCTGCTTAGGACACTGCTGCTGCTTCTCCATTTTATTTCTTTGGTCCCCTGGGGGAAAAATCCTGAGGACTGCAGGCTGAGGTTAATTTATCTGCATTCAGCAAAAACCCAAACAGCATATGGCTGCATGATGCTGTTAGCCTGTTCAGTGATTTCATAGACTGTCAAACTGTAATGCAGTAACCAGCCTATCAGATAGTCAATTTAAAGCACCTGATACCAGCTGCCAAGTCGCATCTGCACTGGGGGGCAGTTGAGAGACAGGGTGCAGTGTCCATGGGCAGTTGAGAGACAGGGTGCAGTGTCCATGGGCAGTTGAGAGAGGGGGCGCAGTGTCCAGGGGCAGTTGAGAGAGGGGGTGCAGTGTCCAGGGGCAGTTGAAAGACAGGATGCAGTGTCCAGGGGCAGTTGAGAGATAGGGTGCAGTGTCCAGCGGCAGTTGAGAGACAGGGTGCAGTGTCCAGTGGCAGTTGAGAGAAGGGGCAGTGTCCAGTGGCAGTTGAGAGGGGGGGTGCCACCCCAGCAGTGCTCCGGGGTTGTGGGGGCCGTGCCTGTGGGGGACGTCCCAGCACAGCTCAAGCTGGGGACCCCAAGAGTGCCAGAATGGGGATAGGGTGACTTTTTTGCACCACCTCACTCCCCCCCCCCGTTTCAGCTCTCTGTTGTAACGCAGGCCTCTCATGCAATCTGCTGATTTCACAGTTTAATTCTAACACATCCAGGTCATCTCAGGTCAGCCAGCGCTTGTGTCACCTTCTGGTGGCATCCAACTGTCTGGAAGGTCTGGTCTCTTTAGCAACTGTTGCTAGGGATAGTGGGGTGTGATGGAGGGACAGGTGCTGATGCTGAGGGTTGGGTGCCCTGTAATGCACCGCAGTGCCCAGAGAGGTCATGGCAGCACTGCGGCGGTCCTGTGGCCTCATTTACTCTTTAATTATGAATGACTGCAGGGCATTGTGGGTAGTGACCGAGGCAGGAGGTTTGGCCCGGTTGGGGCCAGGTGCCAGACACCCCTGCGGTCAGTCTGATTGGGTTTTTCGGGAGCATTCCTCCGGGGCCCGGGGCCTTGGCCTGTTTTCAGGGCTTTGATTGCTTTGTTAATGCAGGGCTCCCCTGAACGCAGCGCTCTGCTAAACACACACACCTGATTCAGGCCGGCGTTTTGGCTCCGGCCCGCGCAGCCGCCGCGGGTCTTCCCTCCCGCTGACTGAGTGAGATGGAGATTCACAGGTGCTCATTTCAGCTAATGAGGAGACGAATATTCATGAAAAGAGGCAATCAGGAATTTGTGAAGTGCTAAAGTGGGCTAATAAATAGACAGAAACAGACATATGTTTGGAAAGTAGCTCAGATCTTTTATTCCGGGTTAGTAAGAATTTCAGCAGCCAGGGTTAGTTGGCATATGGTTTTGTACAGATTTAGATAAAGTCCAGGATGCAGTTTAATTCCGATGCACGTTGTCCATTCAGTAATCTGTCATTTATTTCTGTGTACATCAGGAGGAAGAGGCCAAGAAAAGGCTCTGTCTCGCAATCACTGTCTAACTCTCTGATTCACTCTCTGACTCACTCTCCAACTCTCTGATTCACACTCTGACTCACTCTCCAACTCTCTGATTCACTCTCTGACTCACTCTCCAACTCTCTGATTCACTCTCTGACTCACTCTCCAACTCTCTGATTCACTCTCTGACTCACTCTCCAACTCTCTGATTCACACTCTGACTCACTCTCCAACTCTCTGATTCACTCTCTGACTCACTCTCCAACTCTGATTCACTCTCTGACTCACTCTCCAACTCTCTGATGCTCTGATGTTTGTTAAATTTTAAATAGGAATAGGAATTTTGTGATAGGAACTTCTTGAGTAAAGTTTTTGAGCAAAAGTGTGAGTCACCACGTTTGGAATATGAAGATGAGGACGGAGCACGCCTGCAATAAATAATGAATGTTAATAATGCACATTAGTGCAGGATATTGCTGTAATGGTCTGTGCTGGACACCCCTCCATCTCTCCTGTTAACACATTTTCCGTGCTGAACTGAAGGAAACTCTGTGAAAACTCCTAACAGCCTGGACTGAACTCCACCAATCTGACATTTTAAAAGCCAGGCTCACTTTTCAGATTTGGAAAGTGCACATTGCCTTTATTTTACTCAAATAAAATGTGAACCAGTTATCATATTTATTCTTTTTCATCAGAACTGATTTAGTATCAATACTATCAATAATAATAATAATAATAATAATAATAATAATAATAATAATAGTAAACATTTCAAAGGATAAGAGGAAAAATAATTATGAATGATGAATGGGGGGGGGGGGGGGGGGGGGTCAGAAAGCTTGTAAGCAGCCTGTTTGCCCCTCAATGGTGTAGTGTTCTCATGAGATGGGAGGCGTAGTGATACACATCCTCACACACGTGTGTGCGGTCTGATGCGATGGGAGGCGTAGTGACACACATCCTCACACACGCGTGTGCGGTCTGATGCGATGGGAGGCGTAGTGACACACGTCCTCACACACGCGTGTGCGGTCTGATGCGATGGGAGGCGTAGTGACACACGTCCTCACACACGCGTGTGCGGCCTGATGCGATGGGAGGCGTAGTGACACACGTCCTCACACACGCGTGTGCGGTCTGGTGCGATGGGAGGCGTAGTGACACACGTCCTCACACACGCGTGTGCGGTCTGATGCGATGGGAGGCGTGGTGACACACATCCTCACGCACGCGCGTGCGGTCTGATGCGATGGGAGGCCAGGTGAGAGGTGGAGCGAGGCCGCAGTTTCCCTGGGCGATGTGCTTTCAGCAGCATTGTTTTTGAGTTAGTCATGGTCTGGATCTGCTTTCATTTCGTCATATTTTCCTCATTTAAAATGCAAAACAAATTTGTCATTGTCATCATTCCATCTGCATTTTTGTTATGTTGCTCTCTTAATCATCCTCATCAAAAAACTGGGCGTTGGTAAAAAAAAGATTTGTCATAAGATTGACAAAAACAACACTGGGTTTGACTGGCACACTTCTCGCTCCCAAGTGCGGTGTTTTTGTTGGTGCTGCTGCTATTTGTAGCGCTACATTAACAAAAAGAAATTAGGCTTTGGATCTGAATCTGGATCTGGAGCCGGAGAGGGAGCCGTATCTGAACCTGAACCCAGAGTCCGAGCTGAACCTGAACCCAGTGTCCGAACTAGAGTCAGAGCTGAACCTGAACCCAGAGTCCGAGCTGGAGTCAGAGCTGAACCTGAACCCAGAGACCGAGCTAGAGTCAGAGCTGAACCTGAACCCAGAGTCCGAGCTGGAGCAGGAGTCAGAGCTGAAGCTGAACCCAGAGTCCGAGCTAGAGTCAGAGCTGAACCTGAACCCAGAGTCCGAGCTGGAGCAGGAGTCAGAGCTGAAGCTGAACCCAGAGTCCGAGCTGGAGCAGGAGTCAGAGCTGAACCTGAAGTCAGAGCTGGAGCAGGAGCCAGAGCTGAACCTGAAGTCAGAGCTGGAGCAGGAGTCAGAGCTGAACCTGAAGTCAGAGCTGGAGCAGGAGTCAGAGCTGAACCTGAAGTCAGAGCTGGAGCAGGAGTCAGAGCTGAACCTGAAGTCAGAGCTGGAGCAGGAGTCAGAGCTGAACCTGAAGTCAGAGCTGGAGCAGCAGGAGCCAGAGCTGAACCTGAAGTCAGAGCTGGAGCAGGAGTCAGAGCTGAACCTGAAGTCAGAGCTGGAGCAGGAGTCAGAGCTGAACCTGAAGTCAGAGCTGGAGCAGGAGTCAGAGCTGAACCTGAAGTCAGAGCTGGAGCAGGAGTCAGAGCTGAACCTGAAGTCAGAGCTGGAGCAGGAGCCAGAGCTGAACCTGAAGTCAGAGCTGGAGCAGGAGTCAGAGCTGAACCTGAAGTCAGAGCTGGAGCAGGAGTCAGAGCTGAACCTGAAGTCAGAGCTGGAGCAGGAGCCAGAGCTGAACCTGAAGTCAGAGCTGGAGCAGGAGTCAGAGCTGAACCTGAAGTCAGAGCTGGAGCAGGAGTCAGAGCTGAACCTGAACCCAGAGTCCGAGCTGGAGCAGGAGTCAGAGCTGAAGCTGAACCCAGAGTCTGAGCTAGAGTCAGAGCTGAACCTGAAGTCAGAGCTGGAGCAGGAGCCAGAGCTGAACCTGAAGTCAGAGCTGGAGCAGGAGCCAGAGCTGAACCTGAAGTCAGAGCTGGAGCAGGAGTCAGAGCTGAACCTGAAGTCAGAGCTGGAGCAGGAGTCAGAGCTGAACCTGAAGTCAGAGCTGGAGCAGGAGCCAGAGCTGAACCTGAAGTCAGAGCTGGAGCAGGAGTCAGAGCTGAACCTGAAGTCAGAGCTGGAGCAGGAGTCAGAGCTGAACCTGAAGTCAGAGCTGGAGCAGGAGTCAGAGCTGAACCTGAAGTCAGAGCTGGAGCAGGAGTCAGAGCTGAACCTGAAGTCAGAGCTGGAGCAGGAGCCAGAGCTGAACCTGAAGTCAGAGCTGGAGCAGGAGTCAGAGCTGAACCTGAAGTCAGAGCTGGAGCAGGAGTCAGAGCTGAACCTGAAGTCAGAGCTGGAGCAGGAGTCAGAGCTGAACCTGAAGTCAGAGCTGGAGCAGGAGTCAGAGCTGAACCTGAAGTCAGAGCTGGAGCAGGAGCCAGAGCTGAACCTGAAGTCAGAGCTGGAGCAGGAGTCAGAGCTGAACCTGAAGTCAGAGCTGGAGCAGGAGTCAGAGCTGAACCTGAAGTCAGAGCTGGAGCAGGAGCCAGAGCTGAACCTGAAGTCAGAGCTGGAGCAGGAGTCAGAGCTGAACCTGAAGTCAGAGCTGGAGCAGGAGTCAGAGCTGAACCTGAAGTCAGAGCTGGAGCAGGAGCCAGAGCTGAACCTGAAGTCAGAGCTGGAGCAGGAGTCAGAGCTGAACCTGAAGTCAGAGCTGGAGCAGGAGTCAGAGCTGAACCTGAAGTCAGAGCTGGAGCAGGAGCCAGAGCTGAACCTGAAGTCAGAGCCAGAGTGTACAGGTCATTGGCGGGTTGGGCCAGTGGCTGATAGCGGCTCTGTAAGTGTGTAAAATGGCGGGATTGGTGCAGTCTTCCCCATGCCAAGCACACACAGAGCCATTAAACCCCATCTTACATCACTCTATCGACTTTTCTTCTTTCCATCCTTCCATTCATCACACCCCTCTCCCCCTAAATCAGATGGGAAGAGCAGGAGGAGGAGAAAAGGAAGGAGAGGGGAGGGGGGAGAAGAAAGGAAGGTGTCAGCAGAAAGCGGATTGGTCCGCCAGACCACACGCTGTCAGGACTGTGGCCACGATGCTGGACCGGCTGCTGGCATCCTCAGATCAGGCAGAAGTGTTCAACCCTGACCCTGTTCCTTCAGTAAATATCTATCTGTTGGATTATATTAATATGTGGCCCTTTATAAATATAACAGCTACGCAGGCACTGCGCATAATATGTTATCTAAATTCATGAATGCATTTTAATACCACTTTTGAATACTGCACAGTTAAAATTTGTTGCGTACATCATGATCTGTTATGACATTTGTCACAAGCTATAATACTTACAGTAATACTCTTTCTGTCCTTACAATAATTGAAGTTGGACTAAAATTACTCAGAGTGTTTGAAACTTTGAGGGTGTATTAATTTGTAATCACTGTACTGTATTCCACAGCGATGCCTGTGTTTCTGTGTATTTGGTATGCTGCTGGGATGGGTGGAAATCGATGCCAGGTGATGGACGGGGGTGGAGGGGTGGGGGGGGTCCAGAGGAGCGATGCATGGGCGGGAGAGCGGTGAGGTGTAAACCGCCGCCCTTACGATGGCGGTACGGGCGCTGCAGGCGTACAGGAAGTCATCAGCGTTAATCTCTCTCTCTCTCAACCGCTCCCCTGTGGCGGGTTTGCGTCGGCCGCCAGCCGTACGGCACACCACCCGCTAAACGGTCCGGCGTGTCCCAGGGGCTGTGTGTCTGTGTGTCTAACCCTAACCCCACTCTGAGTCTGTACATCTGTGTGTGTCTGTAACCCCACTCTGAGTCTGTACATCTGTCTGTGTCTGTGTGTCTAACCCTAACCCCACTCTGAGTCTGTACATCTGTCTGTGTCTGTGTGTCTAACCCTAACCCCACTCTGAGTCTGTACATCTGTGTGTCTGTGTGTCTAACCCTAACCCCACTCTGAGTCTGTACATCTGTCTGTGTCTGTAACCCTACTCTGAGTCTGTACATCTGTCTGTGTCTGTGTGTCTAACCCTAACCCCACTCTGAGTCTGTACATCTGTCTGTGTCTGTAACCCCACTCTGAGTCTGTACATCTGTCTGTGTCTGTGTGTCTAACCCTAACCCCACTCTGAGTCTGTACATCTGTCTGTGTCTGTGTGTCTAACCCTAACCCCACTCTGAGTCTGTACATCTGTGTCTGTGTCTGTAACCCCACTCTGAGTCTGTACATCTGTCTGTGTCTGTGTGTCTAACCCTAACCCCACTCTGAGTCTGTAACCCCACTCTGTCTGTCTGTGTCTGTGTGTCTAACCCTAACCCCACTCTGAGTCTGTACATCTGTCTGTGTCTGTGTGTCTAACCCTAACCCCACTCTGAGTCTGTACATCTGTCTGTGTCTGTGTGTCTAACCCTAACCCCACTCTGAGTCTGTACATCTGTCTGTGTCTGTGTGTCTAACCCTAACCCCACTCTGAGTCTGTACATCTGTCTGTGTCTGTAACCCCACTCTGAGTCTGTACATCTGTCTGTGTCTGTGTGTCTAACCCTAACCCCACTCTGAGTCTGTACATCTGTGTGTCTGTGTGTCTAACCCTAACCCCACTCTGAGTCTGTACATCTGTCTGTGTCTGTGTGTCTAACCCTAACCCCACTCTGAGTCTGTACATCTGTCTGTGTCTGTGTGTCTAACCCTAACCCCACTCTGAGTCTGTACATCTGTGTGTCTGTGTGTCTAACCCTAACCCCACTCTGAGTCTGTACATCTGTGTGTCTGTGTGCCTAACCCTAACCCCACTCTGAGTCTGTACATCTGTCTGTGTCTGTAACCCGAGTCTGAGTCTGTACATCTGTGTGTCTGTGTGTCTAACCCTAACCCCACTCTGAGTCTGTACATCTGTCTGTGTCTGTAACCCCACTCTGAGTCTGTACATCTGTCTGTGTCAGTAACCCCACTCTGAGTCTGTACATCTGACTTCTTGTGCCCCCATTTTCCCTGCAGCTGGATTCATGACCTCCGTGTGCCCAGCCATAAGATGTCTGGTCTGCTGGACTGTATCTCCACTCACCTCCTCCACCCTTCTCCTGCACCTTTCTCCTCCACCCTTCTCCTGCACCTTTCTCCTCCACCCTTCTCCTGCACCCTTCTCCTCCACCCTTCTCCTGCACCCTTCTCCTGCACCCTTCTCCTCCACCCTTCTCCTGCACCCTTCTCCTCCACCCTTCTCCTCCACCCTTCTCCTGCACCCTTCTCCTTCTTTAATTTGTCACTGTCCCAGAGTCCCTTTAGTGGTTCATCTGGAAACGTCTCAGGGGTACCAGTCTCTGGGGTACCAGTCTCAGGGGTATCAGTCTCTGGGGTATCAGTCTCTGGGGTATCAGTCTCTGGGGTATCAGTCTCTGGGGTACCAGTCTCTGGGGTATCAGTCTCTGGGGTATCAGTCTCAGGGGTATCAGTCTCTGGGGTATCAGTCTCTGGGGTACCAGTCTCTGGGGTATCAGTCTCTGGTGTATCAGTCTCTGGGGTATCAGTCTCTGGGGTCTCTGTCTCATTTGCAGCATGTTTCTGAGGCTCAGTGGGGCTGAGGGGGAGCCTCCCTGCAGGATCATGCGGCACGTGGCTAATGTGCTCAGAAGCACAGGCCTTATAGCGCCTGCACTCCATCTAAACATCAGGCCTGAGGGTGTGAAGCACAGGATGCTGCTTCATATCCTCCATCAGTCAGTCCATCCCAGTGCAGAGTAGCCACAGTAATAAGGAGCATTACTTCCCGATGTGCTTCAGCACAAGGAAAATTCCCCGAAAGATGAGAGTTTTTCTGGGAAATGGAGTCCGGGCCATTGGCTGAGGTAAATGTGTTTTCTTGAGCGGGGTTGGCTGCATATTCAGAGAAGGAGCAGAAGCAGGCGTCTGTCTGAGAGGCTGTGATTTCCCTGTGAATTACAGATAAGTGTGGTCTGAGCGGGGGGTGCGTTCAGATCTGCCAAGGGGGTCTTTCAAATCGCTCTCCTCTGCCTTCAGGAAAGGCTGCCGAGGCCATTTTCTGAAATGCCAGCGTCTTCAACTTTAAAATATTCTCAGAGCGGAACCTTGGATCCCACTGCTCCAAAAGATGTTCGACACACACAACTGATTTACCTACCGGGCTCTCAAAGTGCTCAGTCAAACGATGCGGTTTTGAAGGTTGAAAGAAATTGAAGGATGCAATGAGTTTCTGGGCGATACAAAGGAAGCCTTTAATCCATCCTTGTTATTAAGCGAATGCAGCAGAAGGGCGATAATCCATCACTGCAGTTTTCACAGATAAGAAACAGAAGCAGCAAGCCTAACATGGGTGCTGGGGCCCTTTAATATTCTGCAATGAGGAACCCGTTTATTCACTTAAAGTGCCTTTCCTGCTATCCCATCATCCTTAGGGGTCCAGCACAGGTGAGCGCTAGTGCTGTACCAGAGGTGAATGACCAGCCCATTCGGGGGGGGGCCTTGCTTACCCCCCCTTCTCTCTCTCTGTCTATCTTTCCACCTTTTTCATTCCATCCTATTTTCTTTATCTTCCTTTTTTACTTTAAAAATCTCTCTTGCTCTTTCTATTTTTGTTGACATGATGTATCTCCCCTCAAACACTTGCTTGGACACACACACACTTACCATAAACCAGGAAACCATATCTCAGGTTACACAATCATTGACAAAACATGTACAATACCAATGACTGACAGGCCAGCTGTACAGAGAAAAGATCAGAGGACCGTGGACGCGGCCTTGGGGTACACCTATAACAGGACCGTTGGAGTTCCTCTAGGTGCTGAACATCAGGAGTGGGCCTGTGCTGTCTCTGTGTTACTGTAACAGGAAGGGGGCCTGTGCTGTCTCTGTGTTACTGTAACAGGAAGGGGGTCTGTGCTGTCTCTGTGTTACCATAACAGGAAGGGGGTCAGGAAGGGGTCTGTGCTGTCTCTGTGTTACTGTCTCCAGCTGCTGTCTCTGTGTTACCATAACAGGAACAGGAAGTGGACCTGTGCTGTCTCCAGCTCTGATGCCATGGGCTTAGACTGGAGGGTTTCCAGCATATGATTTAATAAAGCGATTGCTTTTTTCATTAGATATTTCTGAACAGCACCATTAGGTTGTTATGAATGTATTTTTGGAGGTTGTGTACAGCAGGAAATGCAGCAATGATGTGGCAATAGGAGTGCAGCCAGTCCTCCCCCTTGCTTTTAATCCCCATTCTGTGCTGAGGGTTTTGGGGACTTTCGCTTGATGAACAGGAGCACGTAGCAAAGGGAGGCATTCAGCGGCAAATGGACAGAATAGCAGCGGTAAATAGAAAGGCCTGACACGCGGGTGAAGGGCAGGGATTGAGAAAAACAGATTAAATTGAACTGTTTGAGTGTGTGTGCAACAAAAACAACCTCGTCTGTCCCATCCATCGTTCTTACCCATTTATTCAGCTCAGTTTGTTTTCTGATCTCCTTTCTTTTTCCTCCCTTCTTTAGGAGAGGCTCCTTCATCTGGCTGACATCCTTTCATTTTTCCTTCCTTCTTTCTCTCTTTTTGTTTTTCCTCTCAGTAAAGGATGGGGTGAGGGGGTGACAGCTAGTTCTTATGGCTCCACAGTCCCTAGATAGCTATCTCCATCCCTCTGTCCAGCGGAGTCCATCTGTCTGTCTCTTTCTGCCAGCTCGTCTACCCCCCCCCCCCCCCCCCCCGGTGGGACCCAGACATCCATCATCCCTCGTTCCCCCGTTCCCACGTGCAGGCTACCCTCCTCCTCTCCCTGGCACTCAATTACTCTGTCTTCCCCGAGCAAGCGCCCGTGTCAAGCTACTGTAATGACTTTCTGATTATCCGTCTTTGCGTGATGAATGAGATGGATGAGATGGAGATGTACTGCTGCGGCCAATCAGGGTGCTGGCAGCCTGCCGGGTGGGCAGGGCTCAGTGGCCAATCAGGGAGGAGAAAGGAAGGTATAATGTCAAAAATATTAAAGGCCCTGTGTGATCACTTTTTTTTTGGACATCATTTCTTAACATGAGAACTTGAGGTCTGGCACAGCGTGCCTATTCTGTAATTGATATGCACTTCAGGCTGACTTCTGATTGGCAGTCCACTAAATGCACACACTGCTGATTGGTTAGAATGTAAATACCCTGTCATTTATCCAAGTAACATGGTTTCCTAATAATCAATACTAATACTTATGGACATATACCCATATAGGTTATGTGTGTGACATACCTACAGTATATGAACATATAACACAGTTTCACAAATACAATGTTAGGCCTTCCACCTGTGTGTGACAGTGTGTGTGTGTGTGTGTGTCCAAGTGTGAACGGGTGTGCGTGTGCGTGTGTGTGCGTGTGCGCAAGCCTGTGGTGTGTATGTGTGTGTGTGTGTGTGTGTGTATGTGTGTGTGTGTGTGTGTGTGTGTGCGTGTGCGCAAGCCTGTGTGTGTGTATATGTGTGTGTGTGTGTGTGTGTGTGTGTGTGTGTGTGTGTGTGTGTGTGTGTGTGTGTGTGTGTGTGTGTGTGTGTATGTGTGTGTGTGTGTGTGTGTGTATATGTGTGTGTGTGTGTGTGTGTATGTGTGTGCGTGTGCGCAAGCCTGTGTGTGTGTATATGTGTGTGTGTGTGTGTGTGTGTGTGTGTGTGTGTGATGTGTGTGTGTGTGTGTGTGTATGTGTGTGTGTGTGTGTGTGTGTATATGTGTGTGTGTGTGTGTATATGTGTGTGTGTGTGTGTGTGTGTGTGTGTGTGTGTGTAAAAATACGTCAGTCATGATCTTCACGCTGTGCTGGAGCTTTGAAATTAGCCAGTCCCTCAATCTGCTCAAGCTTGTGAGTGAATGAGTCATTCAAAAAACTAATTTTACATCACAACAACTGTTAACTGCTACTTATGAAATACTATAAACATAACATAATTAGTATACTTTACTAAAGCAGATGTGATCCACCAATGCATGCTGGGAAATCAGAAGATAGCGTGTTAACAGCTGTCACTTACTCTGGTGAAAATATGAAAATAGACGTTCATTCACTGGAAACATTTTGGCTTGTAATTTCACACCGTCAAAAAACTTCATGTTTTCATATGCAGGAACATATTTTTGTGCAGAACCTGATTTCAACCAAAGAACTTTGAATCTTTCACCCGAACCAAGAATGTGCAGAACTTTAACACTGAGCCAAAACAACGCAGGATTATGATCATCAGTCATGTGACTATGTGGTATTCTAACCCCCCCCCATAACTTAATGAAAATAAGTTAATAAACTGCCAGACTATTTTTAATTTCCCCCTCATTAGATACCCTTCTTTGTAATCAAAAATAAATGATTTCTCGTAAATAAACACAAAAAAAGACATCAGAACTGGCTGTGAACATGAGCGCTCTGGTCATTTATGGCCACAATCATCTACGGGCCACACAATTCAGCTTTTACTTTTTTTTTTTTGAAAGACATTTTAATTGTCGACACCCCCACCCTGGTCCACGATTGTGTCCACCCTTCACCCCCCCCCATCCCCCCCATCCCCTTCCCCTGTCTGTGATTGGCTCTGCCACCCCTGCGATTGCTTCTGCGATGGCTTTCACGTTCGTTCTTGTTTAGGGCCACTGAAGTCGTGGAGCTGGCTCTGCAGGACGTCTCATCCTGAGAGCGCGCTGGAACGGACTCAGACGGGCCGTCTGCATAATTACACTGAGTTCTGAGCTACATTACATCACTCATCAGCTTTTTAATTGGCAAAAGTGAGTCCACAGAATCAATCCCAGCAAAAAGACTAATGCACAATTCATTACACAACTGAGCAGGAGAGCAGCGGCTGGAGGGCAGTGCGTGTGTTCGCATCGCAAGCCCAGCTCCTCCTCCATGCTTCATTGGCCCATGTTCTCAAAAGCCACTAATTGAATGGTCTGTTTTATTATACAAGCAAAATAGATCCAAATAGGCTTGTTGCATTATTACCTAATCAAACCAAGCATAGCAATCTTATTGGCTAATGACATTATAGACTCATTAAATAAAAATTTTGGGAGATGCTAGGCTACGCTTGTGTGCCTCTTCTGTTTACTGACATATAATCTGCAGATTTGAAAATACTTGGTCCGGCCCAAACCAAACTGTTTATGTAAAAGAAATCAGCTGGGCATGAACCTGTGGGGCCCCATTGGCTTCACATCCAAGCCCATACAGATAAAACCAGCAGTTTAACCATCCACAGTAAGAGGTTAGTCCAGGACCCAAAATTTTAACATCACCCAACACCCCCCCCCCCCCACCCTTGTGCCAGGGAAGCTGAAGAGTCGTGGTGTCCTGGAGGAGAGGTTAGTGATCCTGACAGGGCTGGGGGGCTGGGGGGGGCTGCTGGAGGAGAGGTTAGTGATCCTGACAGGGCTGGGGGGGCTGGGGGGGCTGCTGGAGGAGAGGTTAGTGGTCCTGACAGGGTTTGGGGGGCCTGCTGGTCTCCAGAAACCTGAGAGATGAGGAGCACTGCCAGCCTGCCAGTCACAGTCCCCCCCAACCCCCCCAACCCCCCCCCCCCGCATTATTCAGCCAACTTAAAATGCCTTTTCTGTTCCTCAATTACCCCCCCGCCCGCCCAGCCTGGACACAGTAATGACATTCTGATTATCTGTCTGTAAATGAGAAATGAAACGAGTGTGCACCTCTGCCAGAAAGAAAAAAGGAGAAGAAAAAAAGATCGGCAAGAAGCCATTTAGAGTAAATTGAGGAGTGCTCAGCCCCGAATGTGTGAGAAGCCAAGAGGACATTCTACCAGAGCACACGCATGAAATTACACTTCAGCATTTAATTGACCCCATTGCAGCGGCCTATTAAAGACAAGCCTGCTTAAAAAGGCCTTTGTCACCTCAGACGATCTGCATGTGATAAGGAAGCCCTGTTGTTATTAAAAATAGATTTTATTTCTTCAAAGCCATTATAAATTACAAAGATCTTCCTTCTATGTTCTCTCCTCAATTAGTTTTTGCCAAATGCTGGAGCTCCTTGTAGACCCCGCCCACCTTCCCTTTTCAGTCCTTTCTTTCATTTCAGGCCTTTTTCAGCCTCTTTTCAGCACTGAACGCTCCCAACAGCGGCCACAACATGAAGACGAGTGCAAGTGATGAGTGACTGTGGCCTTGAGATGAAGGAGATCTTCACCAGAGCAGTGTAGTATGGAGACGACATAACATTAGCTCTGGTGCTGTACGTATGAAGCAGATGTGCGTGTGCATTAACTTTATCAGAGCACTGCTTCTCGTATGAAGCAGATGCGTGTGCATTAACTTTATCAGAGCACTGCTTCTCGTATGAAGCAGATGTGTGTGAATTAACTTTATCAGAGCACTGCTTCTCGTATGAAGCAGATGTGTGTGAATTAACTTTATCAGATGTGTGTGAATTAACTTTATCAGAGCACTGCTTCTCGTATGAAGCAGATGTGTGTGAATTAACTTTATCAGAACACTGCTTCTCGTATGAAGCAGATGTGTGTGAATTAACTTTGTCAGAGCACTGCTTCACGTATGAAGCAGATGTGTGTGAATTAACTCGCACTCCCAACATTTTCTGAGAACCTCTCGGAAAATAAACATTCGAAACTGAAAACAGAGAAAAGGCTGTTCCTTTCTTCCTGGCAAATGCTTGACCCTGATTTTACAAATTCAGTCGATGCTTAAATGGCTTTTTATGGGCATTCATGTTTGTAGTTTTGAGACCCAGAAAAAATCATTAATGGACTGATTTCATTGCTCCCGGCTTGAAGGCAGATCGCTTTGCGCCTGAGTAACATACTTCCCTCCCCACTATTGAATATTCCTGCAGAGATGATCAATGGTTCCTTGTTTTATGACAACTAGTACAAAATGAGGAGTTTCACCTAATTATTGTTCTTCACTGAGTGACTTAATTATTTCAGAACTGCTCTACTTTTGCTGAGTTAACTGCAACATTGGAGAAGTAAAGATTAATCTCAGTGGCGGCGCAGTGTGATGTTTAAGGAGGTTGCAGGTTCGACTCTTGGGTGAGGCACTGCTATTGCTTAACCTGAATTACGCAGTAGAATATGCAGCTGTGTTACAGAACCTGTGTCAGCCACCCTGAATAAGATGGTCTGCGAAATGCCAGCAATGTCAGGAAACGTGGGTCACTGAGCAAACCAAGGAAAGTTTAAGGTAAAATGAAATATTAGGAATTGTTCCTTTACTGCTGTTTGGGTGTAAAAATGTAGTAAAATTAAGAACTGCAAACTCCTGTAATCTGTTACTAATAGGCTCAGCTGGTTAATAGCACTCAGCTCATGTTCAATCGAATTTTAACATTCAGATCAATCACTTTAATTAATATTTTTTAAGCATTACTGCTTTCTAAATGTAACAGATGTAATTGTCAGGCGGGGACCCCCGAAGGCCCTGATTGGTTGGTTATTAATGCAGGCTGCTGAGCGAATGACAGCACACACTGAGCGCATCGCTCACCTCACATCAGGAGTACAGTGAAATACAACAGGGTGGTGTAATGATTTAAAGCCAGGATATCCAGGCATCTCTGTGTCAATGCAATTTGTACAAAGTGATGTGTGCATTTCACACATAAAAACCAGCATATTGTGAAATTGACAGTTTTCTGTTTGGACCAAAAAAGTCTGTGCCACCCTAAGGCATCATACTGGGAAGATTCCTACAGTTCTGAAAAACTGTGATTCTTCCACAGAATCCAAGAAATTGTCATATTTGTTCTTGATATTTGTACAAGAGCGTGACAACCAGGGGTGGAAGAGACGGAATGTGTTATAGCTGTAACCCAGCAAAGCTGTAACCCAGCAGAGCAGAGCTATAACCCTTCAGACCCGTAATCCAACAGAGCTGTAACTCAGCAGAGCTTTAACCCAGCAGAGCTGTAACCCAGCAGAGCTGTAACCCTTCAGAGCCGTAATCCAGCAGAGCTGTAACTCAGCAGAGCTGTAACCAGCAGAGCTGTAACCCAGCAGAGCAGAGCTGTAACCCAGCAGAGCCGTAACCCAGCAGAGCAGAGCTGTAACCCAGCAGAGCCGTAACCCAGCAGAACAGAGCACATGTTTTATTAGCTTTTATCCTCTTTGTCTTTGGCTTTCCAGGTTCTGTTTTACTGGAGAAACAGAGGTGAGCAGACAGTCAAGTCAAGTCATTCAGATTTATGTAGCACTTTTCTGACCGAGTCAGCACAAAGTGCTTAACAGACATTGACATGTACACACAGGGAGAGAAATACCCATGTGTTTGGACAGCGTTTGGATGCTCTGATACCCCCACGCTGTGATACCCCCTGCTCTGATACCCCACGCTGTGATACCCCCTGCTCTGATACCCCATGTTGTGATACCCCCTGCTCTGATACCCCCACGCTGTGATACCCCCTGCTCTGATACCCCCACGCTGTGATACCCCCTGCTCTGATACCCCCACGCTGTGATACCCCCTGCTCTGATACCCCCTGCTCTGATACCCCATGCTGTGATACCCCCTGCTCTGATACCCCACGCTGTGATACCCCCTGCTCTGATACCCCATGTTGTGATACCCCCTGCTCTGATACCCCATGTTGTGATACCCCCTGCTCTGATACCCCCACGCTGTGATACCCCCTGCTCTGATACCCCCTGCTCTGATACCCCATGCTGTGATACCCCATGCTGTGATACCCCCTGCTCTGATACCCCCACGCTGTGATACCCCCTGCTCTGATACCCCATGCTGTGATACCCCCTGCTCTGATACCCCACGCTGTGATACCCCTGCTCTGATACCCCATGTTGTGATACCCCCTGCTCTGATACCCCCACGCTGTGATACCCCCTGCTCTGATACCCCCACGCTGTGATACCCCCTGCTCTGATACCCCCACGCTGTGATACCCCCTGCTCTGATACCCCCACGCTGTGATACCCCCTGCTCTGATACCCCCCACGCTGTGATACCCCCTGCTCTGATACCCCCACGCTGTGATACCCCCTGCTCTGATACCCCCTGCTCTGATACCCCATGCTGTGATACCCCCACAGTATGAATTTCAACACTGCTGTGCTTAATTTTTTACTATTATTGTGACTATTGCAACAGTTAGCGTTTTAACTATTATTAGACTTCCATGTATTTTTCTTAATTAAATCATGGCAACCTAAAGATGTGTATGTTCTGTATGTGCTAATTGAGATTTATTACCATATGGTGTCATCATTATTTGCTTGGAAGGATGCATATTTTTATTTTCATGAAGGCTGCTTGCTAAGTTTACATCTCGTAAAAGTGTTGTAAGAAAAACTAGGCTTTGCAAGATGTGTTTTTAAAATCTGATCAAAAGTCAAGACAGCATAGCTTAGTAAAAGATTTTGTATTTAGCGTAAATGGCTCTGCAGTTATCATCTTGTGTGTGTGTGTGTTTGTTGATGTATATGTGTGTGTATCCTTTTGAATGTGCTCCTCCACTTGATGTAGTTGAGTTCCTCTTGTTAACATGGCAGTGGCTTACCATGTGAAACTGTTTGTGCCGCACTTAGAGAACCTGCTGCAGTTCTGCAGGGCTGCACTTAGAGAACCCGCTGCAGTTCTGCAGGGCTGCATTTAGAGAACCTGCTGCAGGGCTGCACTTAGAGAACCTGCTGCAGTTCTGCAGGGCTGCACTTAGAGAACCTGCTGCAGTTCTGCAGGGCTGCACTTAGAGAACCTGCTGCAGTTCTGCAGGGCTGCATTTAGAGAACCTGCTGCAGTTCTGCAGGGCTGCATTTAGAGAACCTGCTGCAGTTCTGCAGGGCTGCACTTAGAGAACCCGCTGCAGTTCTGCAGGGCTGCATTTAGAGAACCTGCTGCAGTTCTGCAGGGCTGCACTTAGAGAACCTGCTGCAGTTCTGCAGGGCTGCACTTAGAGAACCTGCTGCAGTTCTGCAGGGCTGCATTTAGAGAACCTGCTGCAGTTCTGCAGGGCTGCATTTAGAGAACCTGCTGCAGTTCTGCAGGGCTGCATTTAGAGAACCTGCTGCAGTTCTGCAGGGCCGCACTTAGAGAACCTGCTGCAGTTCTGCAGGGCTGCATTTAGAGAACTTGCTGCAGTTCTGCAGGGCTGCATTTAGAGAACCTGCTGCAGTTCTGCAGGGCCGCACTTAGAGAACCTGCTGCAGTTCTGCAGGGCTGCATTTAGAGAACCTGCTGCAGTTCTGCAGGGCTGCATTTAGAGAACCGGCTGCAGTTCTGCAGGGCTGCACTTAGAGAACCTGCTGCAGTTCTGCAGGGCTGCACTTAGAGAACCTGCTGCAGTTCTGCAGGGCTGCACTTAGAGAACCTGCTGCAGTTCTGCAGGGCTGCATTTAGAGAACCTGCTGCAGTTCTGCAGGGCTGCATTTAGAGAACCTGCTGCAGTTCTGCAGGGCTGCACTTAGAGAACCTGCTGCAGTTCTGCAGGGCTGCACTTAGAGAACCTGCTGCAGTTCTGCAGGGCTGCATTTAGAGAACCTGCTGCAGTTCTGCAGGGCTGCATTTAGAGAACCCGCTGCAGTTCTGCAGGGCTGCATTTAGAGAACCTGCTGCAGTTCTGCAGGGCTGCATTTAGAGAACCTGCTGCAGTTCTGCAGGGCTGCATTTAGAGAACCTGCTGCAGTTCTGTGGAGCTGCACTTAGAGAACTTGCTGCAGTTCTGCAGGGCTGCACTTAGAGAACCTGCTGCAGTTCTGCAGGGCTGCACTTAGAGAACCCGCTGCAGTTCTGCAGGGCTGCACTTAGAGAACCTGCTGCAGTTCTGCAGGGCTGCACTTAGAGAACCTGCTGCAGTTCTGCAGGGCTGCACTTAGAGAACCCGCTGCAGTTCTGCAGGGCTGCACTTAGAGAACCCGCTGCAGTTCTGCAGGGCTGCACTTAGAGAACCCGCTGCAGTTCTGCAGGGCTGCATTTAGAGAACCTGCTGCAGTTCTGTGGAGCTGCACTTTGGAATGGAGCCCATGGTAATTGCAGGGTCATGAGCTCATTGATCAAATGCAACGATGAGATTCAGCTCTCAGGGTAATAATGTCCTAAAGACATAATAATGGCTCTGGGCTGGAGGGGGATTTCTGAGTAAGCTTTAAATATACAGAGAAACTGCCTGGATCAACGCTGGCATATGGCAAGAAAGAAGGATTTTTCTTCTTTTTTTGCTGATGTTCAATAATGACAGACCCTTCAGGGGACCACTTCCTTAAAGATAGTCATATGCATGTCAACATCACAGCATTCCCAGTGAGATTCCCAGTGAGGTATGAAACAGAGCCCCATTCCCAGTGAGATTCCAGTGAGGTATGAAACAGAGCCCCATTCCCAGTGAGATTCCCAGTGAGGTATGAAACAGAGCCCCATTCCCAGCGAGATTCCCAGTGAGGTATGAAACAGAGCCCCATTCCCAGTGAGATTCCCAGTGAGGTATGAAACAGAGCCCCATTCCCAGCGAGATTCCCAGTGAGGTATGAAACAGAGCCCCATTCCCAGCGAGATTCCCAGTGAGATATGAAACAGAGCCCCATTCCCAGTGAGATTCCCAGTGAGGTATGAAACAGAGCCCCATTCCCAGTGAGATTCCCAGTGACGTATGAAACAGAGCCCCATTCCCAGTGAGATTCCCAGTGAGGTATGAAACAGAGCCCCATTCCCAGTGAGATTACCAGTGAGGTATGAAACAGAGCCCCATTCCCAGTGAGATTCCCAGTGAGGTATGAAACAGAGCCCCATTCCCAGTGAGATTCCCAGTGAGGTATGAAACAGAGCCCCATTCCCAGCGAGATTCCCAGTGAGGTATGAAACAGAGCCCCATTCCCAGTGAGATGTGAAAGGCCCAGAGGAGCTTGTTCTTATGGGTAAGTGACGCGTCTCACTGCTGTTCTGGTGTAAGTGCAGACCCAGCTGCAGAGTACCTGACAGGAGTGAAGCAGCAGGGGCAGAATCTGCCATGGCTAACGAGGCTATGTGATTCAGCTCATAGCCATATCCATGGCTAACGAGGCTATGTGATTCAGCTCATAGCCATATCCATGGCAAACGAGGCTATGTGATTCAGCTCATAGCCATATCCATGGCTAACGAGGCTATGTGATTCAGCTCATAGCCATATCCATGGCTAACGAGGCTATGTGATTCAGCTCATAGCCATATCCATGGCTAACAAGGCTATGTGATTCAGCTCATAGCCATATCCATGGCTAACGAGGCTATGTGATTCAGCTCATAGCCATATCCATGGCGACGCACGGTTTTTGTTTCTTACATCTGCGGCTGTTCGGCCCATTCTGTCGACCACTCGCACCAGGAATTTTACGCAGCAACCCCTGGGTTCTGAGGTCGAAATATCAAAAAGCATTACATTACATTACATTACATTACATTTATTTCGCAGACGCTTTTATCCAAAGCGACGTACAAAAAAGTGCATATCGTCAGGCAACTGCTGAAACAAGTTTTTTTCGTTTTGTACAGCATCTAGCCAAGAACACTGTTCGGAACCCATTCTGTAACCGACTTTGCAAAGCCAACAGGCTCGCTACAGTATTAGGACAATACAAATTACCAAAAGGTGCTGGGATGGGGCAACATGTAACAAGTGACATTTTTTAATGAGAAATAACCCCTGGGTTCTGAGGTCGAAATATCAAAAAGCATACAGTGGTACTGAATGAGAAGAGACAGCAGATGTGCTTCTGTGATTGTAAGACCATCCTGTTGTACTAAGCATTTATGGATCAAAATGTAATTCTCTGTGTACTCAGCAAAAGCACTTTACTTTCCAAAAACATATTGCATTTTTATTTCTCCTAAAATCTTCCGAGTTGAGTTTATGATAAATGAACAGTAAACTGGGAATGCTTTCCCCAAGGTGAGCCTTGCGGAGAGCCCTTGTGTTCCACAGCATAAGGCCCCCCCCCCCCCCCCCCCCAGCCCCCCGTCACACCTGTCAGAAGCCGGATAATCAAAGACAAACTGCAGAAACTCATCTGCGCAGAGATGCTTCCCGTCCTGATGCAGGCTGATGGGGCAGTTTCTGCAGTGCGTACAGCATCCTAGCATCAGCAGTTCATCTTAATAACAGTCAGACAGACCTGGTGCTTACAGGCCAACCTTTCCTCCCCTATTCCACGCACCCGGCTGCGTGCTTCTCACACCTTATTAATATTCTGTGCTGATAAAAGAATTTGATATAGCACTGTATCTCAGCTTATTCTAGGATGGCGGTCATCTCTCCCGTTAACAGAAGCATGGGTTCTGTCTGTAAGGGGAAAACTCGAGGTCAGAGATGGATAAGTGAGCGGAATTATACAACACTGTTTTACCACTGGATAAAGAATATTGGCTTAAAGATAATTTACACCCATCATAAGAGACGAGCTTCTTTCCTCCAGTCTGGGCTTGGTTAGCGCTGAAGCTAAGCAGGGCTGGGCTTGGTTAGCGCTGAAGCTAAGCAGGGCTGGACTTGGTTAGTACTGAAGCTAAGCTGGGCTGGGCTTAGTTAGTGCTGAAGCTAAGCAGGGCTGGCCTTGGTTAGTACTGAAGCTAAGCAGGGCTGGGCTTGCTTAGCACTGAAGCTAAGCAGGGTTGGGCTTGGTTAGTACTGAAGCTAAGCAGGGCTGGGCTTGGTTAGTACTGAAGCTAAGCAGGGCTGGGCTTGGTTAGTACTGAAGCTTGGTTAGCACTGAAGCTTGGTTAGTGCTGAAGCTTGGTTAGCGCTGAAGCTTGGTTAGCGCTGAAGATTGGTTAGCGCTGAAGATTGGTTAGTGCTGAAGCTTGGTTAGCGCTGTAGCTTGGTTAGCGCTGTAGCTTGGTTAGCGCTGAAGATTGGTTAGTGCTGAAGATTGGTTAGTGCTGAAGCTTGGTTAGTGCTGTAGCTTGGTTAGCGCTGAAGATTGGTTAGTGCTGAAGCTTGGTTAGCGCTGAAGCTTGGTTAGTGCAGGCCCTCTAGTTGAGGGATGATTCAACTGCAGCTGAAATACAGGAGGGTCCCTAAGTTCAAGGAACCTGTCTAAGTGGCCCTGTTTACCTGAAATGGATCCATAGCCACCAGGTAATTGGTGCAAGCATTTGGTCGAGTGTTTTGTTTTTTTTGTATTTGAAATGGATGCAGCCTTTTTTGTTGAGATGCACTCTCCCATTGCAGCCTCTCCATTTGGAAAGAGCCTAATAATTTAGAGGAAATGATGGTGCAGGAACAGTGTGCTTATGTTCTGAGCAGAACTGCAGATTAAATAGAAAATTGCAGCATGAAGGTTCATTGCAAATGTATGTTCTCATTCCTTATTGTTTTTCTGATTATTTTTTAAATTATTGTGAGATCAGGCGTAATGGGAACACATTCATCAGCTGAAAGACTCGCTGGCATTTCCGGGTTGAGCAGCTGAGACGGTGCGGATGGAGTTGCCCAGCACAGTAAAGGGGCGGCGTTTGGGGCAGAATGAGCTAATGGGGGGGGGGGTGGGGGTGGGGGTGGGGGGGGGGGGGGATAAAGCTGGGGGTTGAAGCTGAATTTACATTCAGATCTGGCAGTTGGCTCAGCGTGGGGGTCAGAGAGGCCTGGTCCTCCACACCAGTCCCAGGTGCTCTAGAAGCAGAGTGAAGGTGTAAATGTCTGACGCCTGATCACCTCTCAGAGGGTATATTCTGACTAACACTGCGTGGCCGAAGGAAACATCTTACCAGTGAAAACCTTGGTGCCAGCATTCCAACAACGTAAAGCAGGGAATGATGGGAACCTGGTGCTTTACAGTGCTGAACACAGTGGCTATCTTACTTGGCAGAGTTTGGTTGGGAAAAACCAGTCATTTCTGGGGCTAACCTGGTAGAATTTGCGAGCGTTTGTTAAAGATAGCGGACATGCTCATGGAATCTAATTTAATAAAAGCACATTCTGCGCTCAGCCAGACAACTAGAAATGAACAAAGTACAAGTTCTGCGGTGTTGCTGGTGAAAAGAGACTAATGCTAATGTTATAAATCAGCCTAAGAGATATTTGGGTATTCAATACAAATAAATACTCAGTTAAGTTCTCCCCAATGTGTTTCAAACAATTCAGTCACAATTTACATTTAAAAGATCTGCTTAGACCCTGATTAACTATTTAATTAACAAAACTCTTACATTATGCATTGAATAATGATATGTGGTAACGTTTTTCATGGTTAGGAATTGGAGGTGGGGAGATTTTTGTCACCTGTTAAATAGTTAATAAGCCTACTGATTAATTTAACTGTTTGGTCAGATGGCTGATTGTGGAGTCCTTTTTATAAGTAATGTTAACATAAACAGATCCTTTAATTTTTCTGTTGTAAGAATCCCCTCAGACAAACCAAACAGTGGAAGTATCTGAGTGGCAAAGGAATATGTATCTTACCTGGTTCTACCAAAACAGGATTAAATGTTACCTTGGTTATCTGTCTCCAAGATAGTGTTTTAACCTTTCCTCTGTGCTAACAGTTATACATGAAGGAGACTGAAAATGAGGGACTGTAGCCTCTTTCTGCCAGTACTGTGGCTCTATACGGATCACTATCTATCATGGTAGATGCGGATGTGCTTCTGGCTTGTGTAACCTGCATAGATACGATTGTGTATCTTGTGACAGCACTAGCATATAGCAAACCATTCCAATTTTTCCCTTATATACCCCAAGGATTAAAGAAAAATTCCAAAGCATCAAAGTAGGACACAATCACAACAAAACAGCAGTAACGTCTATGACTCTGTTTGGGTTATCTCTGTAAGCCAGTCAAACCATGTCGACCATTTGGCGCACAGTTGGCTGCTGACTCATAGGTAACTTGCATTATCTGCTGTTCACTTTTGAATGGTGTTCCAAGATCTTTATTCGGCATCCACTGCACCACACAGAGTGGTACACCAGTGTGTTCCCCATGACATCAGCTTTCCAGCAGCACCACCATGATTACTCTGTAAATGGAGAACCTAAGGTAGCATCATGCTATGCCAGCTCAGCAGCCCTGGGAGCATCCCGCTGTGGAGAGCAGAATGACTGTAAGGTCACAGTTCATACCTCACAAACAGTTCATTCATTTTCATTGAGTCATTTATGTGAGGTAATATTTAAAAAACTGGGTATCGGCCGAAATAAAGCATTTATGAATGCCTTGTGAAACTGCTTATTAAACTGTTACATACTCAGCTCGTAGTTTTAGCTCCAAAGTCATACAATATTGTTGCCGTGATTCAGTGCCTAACATACCATGGCATTTGTAATATTGTGTACTTGTGTGCAGATTAATGAGTGCTTTCGGTGCCACTCAAGCCCTGCTAATGAACCCTGTGCATAATAATTCTCAAATATTTTCCTTGTACAGCCATATAGGTACAATAAAAAATAGGCAATATTGGTGTTGTTTCAGAAACTAGGAGATTAGAGATTTATTGAAAATTATTTAATTTTCAGACGATCCATTGGAGCTCGCATTATTTCTTCCTGCTGGAGATACATAATGGTATAATGCCAGTTGAGGATTTCTTGCTGAACATTTCTTCCCACTGGGGAGCACTAACCAACATCAGTTGCTTGCTTTGTTGGGGGCTCAGGGCTGGTTTTTTGCCCAATTTCCTTCTGCATTTCCGCTGCAAAGCGGCTTTGTGACAGTGTCTCTACAAAGTGCCTCACAAATACAACTGAGATGAACTGAAGATATAAAACACTTATATGTTTTATATGGATTTCAGTACTCTTGATATTTAACATATTTTTTTATATTTTGTCTGTACTGGATACAGTATACATATAGATGGGTGTGTGTGTGTGTGTGTGTATACCTAGTGTAGTCTATACATATTTAGACAATGACACGATTTTTGTAGCTTTGGCTCAGTACTCCAGCACATTGGATTTGAAATGAAAGTGAACATGAGGTTAAAGTGCAGACTGTCACCTTTAATTAGCAGCTATTTGCACCCATATTGGGGGAGCCATGTGGGAATTGCAGCCCCTTTAATACATAACCCCCCCCCCGCCACCCCTCACCCACATTTCGGGGGACCAAAAGTAATTGGACAACTGGCTGCTAATTTCAGGGGAATTGCTGTCCGTCATGGTCTGAAATGGCCACTGACTGGGGCCTCTTTAAGGGAGCTTTAGAAACGTCTGCTGGTCGCGGTCTCTAAATTGGTCACAGTGACTGCTATCTGCTAGAGCCCCACAATATTTATCTTCCCCCAACAGTTCCGATTTTCTGGCCCTTTCCAGTTCCCTCTTTACCTTACATGTGCTCTCAAGCTTTGTTTTTCTTCTCTATCAGATTTTTATTTGATAAATCAAACATTTTTTTTATTCTTCAGAAACTTTTAGTGTTGCTTTCTCCTGCTAATTTGGGCAGCTGGTTGACCTTTGTTATGAACAGCCAGTGGCCAGTCATACGGAGCGACTTCCTGCCGGCAGAATTGTGCCTGGCAGTGGGAACGTGAATACAGGGAGTTGTTGCCCAATCAGGTGGCTGGATTTCACTGAGCCTTGCTTAAACAGCCCATGAAGCCGATTTCCGTCGTTTAAAGTAGTGTCAGCGGGAGGACGTGCAGCACAATGGCGCCTGATGGAGTCCTGCCAAGCAAATGGGACTTACCGCCGTGTTTGGGGGCGTCCAGGGGAGTGCGCCTGCTGTCAGCCCCCGTTGTGTGACTGGCTGCAAAACTGCCAACCCGCTCACTCTCGGCCAATCAGAGCGCAGGACACACAATCTCTGATCATCGGCCGGTCTCGGGCTTTGGCCCTCGGCCCCCGGCCCGGCCGGGCGTCTGAACTCCGCCCCATTTCCCCCGTAACGGGCTTTCAGCCACCAGAGTGCAGGCCAGCGGTCCCCACAAGGGAACACGAGGTCCTCATTACAGAGGACACACACACACACGCTCACACACACACACACACACACATGCTCACACACACACTCACACACACACACACATGCTCACACACACCTCACACACACACACACACGCTCACACACACACACACCTCACACACACACACATGCTCACACACACACACACACACACACACACGCTCACACACACACACACACACACACACACATGCTCACACACGCTCACACATACATGCTCATACACACACACGCACTCATACTCACACACACGCGCAGGCACACACACACACACACGCTCACACACACGTGCTCACACACACACACACACGCTCACACACACTTGCTCACACATGCTCACACACGCTCACACACGCTCACACATGCTCACACACGCTCACACATACATGCTCATACACACGCACTCATACTCACACACACGCGCAGGCACACACACACACACACGCTCACACACACATGCTCACACATGCTCACACACACACACACACGCTCACACACAGCTCTGATTCAGTTCACATCAAGTACCTGTCCCAGGACCCTCACTGTGCACTGCAGGAAAGGGTGTCACCACAGTGTGTGTGTGTGTGTGCTTGCGTGCGGTGTGTGTGTGTATGAGTGTGTGCGTGCGTGTGTGTGTGTATGAGTGTGTGTGTACGTGTGTGGGTATGCGTGTCTGTGTGTAGTCTTCAGAAGGTAATTGAAGGTCATATTTTTTAAGGAAGGCAAAATGAATTCAGCAACTGGCTAATCTGAGTCTGTGCTGGGGAGCACGTGGAACATCGACAGTAAAGGTCAGCAGTAAACAGACATTTTAAATACATTAAATAGGGCATTAAAACATTTGAAACTAAAAACAACAAAACATTTGTAGTTTATATGATTTCATTGTATCCTATCATACGCAGTTGAATGCAAGAGTATTAGGTGCAAACGGATGCAAACACCCTCCAATTAAAGCTGACAGTGCACTTTAACCTCATATTCCAGAAATGTTTTAAATTCCAAATGATGTTAGCCAGAACTACAAAAACTTTGCAACTGTCCCAATATGTTTGCATTAAACAACACTATGTTACATATTCTATATTAAGGTTTCAATTCAGATTTTTTTTCGGACCAGACTATGTAATTCAATTCATTTAATATATTTTTCCTTTTGCACTGTTATATTTATACAGGGATGCAATTTTCTGTTTACTGTTTAACAAATGGTACTCTTTCAATGTGTTAAATGTTAAAATATGTCATACACCAAGAAAGGACTGAACTGAGGGAGAGAGAGAAGGAGAGTTCCAGTAAATATGATGGAATAAAAAGGAGATGGAGGAGAGGGAGATGCTAGCAGGTGGGAAAGAGGGAGGAGAGAGAGGGAGAGGGAAGAAAGAGAGGGAGAAATGTCACACCAGCAGCTACTGTACACAAACATAATTGAGGGTCAGTGAAGTACATGAGATGTTTGGATGTTGGGAGTGTTGGTAGATTTACACCAGTTCATTGCTTCTGTGTCTGACTGCAGGTTTGGTTCTAAATTAGCGAGCATTTTAGATCAATTTCCGTTGTAATTAGCTGCTATTGATTAGGGCAGATCAGCCGTGAGTCGGAGAGCCCAGCTAATCACTTCCTCAGGAGCTCTGTGCCTGGAGCCTTCCCTTCCCGTGATCTGCTGCCGACGAAGAACACAACTCTCTCCCTGCGATTCTCCCTGCGATTCTCCCTGCGATTCTCCCTGCCATTCTCCCTGCCATTCTCCCTGCGATTCTCCCTGCGATTCTCCTTGTGATTCTCCCTCTGTGATTCTCCCTGTGATTCTCCCTGCTATTCTCCCTGTGATTCTCCCTGTGATTCTCCCTGCCATTCTCCCTGCGATTCTCCCTGCCATTCTCCCTGAGATTCTCCCTGTGATTCTCCCTGCCATTCTCCCTGTGATTCTCCCTGCCATTCTCCCTGCCATTCTCCCTGCTATTTTCCCTGCGATTCTCCCTGTGATTCTCCCTGCCATTCTCCCTGCCATTCTCCCTGCCATTCTCCCTGCCATTCTCCCTGCGATTCTCCCTGTGATTCTCCCTGCCATTCTCCCTGCCATTCTCCCTGCGATTCTCCCTGCGATTCTCCCTGTGATTCTCCCTGCCATTCTCCCTGCGATTCTCCCTGCCATTCTCCCTGTGATTCTCCCTGAGATTCTCCCTGCCATTCTCCCTCTGTGATTCTCCCTGAGATTCTCCCTGCGATTCTCCCTGCGATTCTCCTTGTGATTCTCCCTGCCATTCTCCCTGCCATTCTCCCTGCGATTCTCCCTGCCATTCTCCCTGCTATTCTCCCTGTGATTCTCCCTGCCATTCTCCCTGCCATTCTCCCTGATTCTCCCTGTGATTCTCCCTGCGATTCTCCCTGTGATTCTCCCTGCGATTCTCCCTGCGATTATCCTTGTGATTCTCCCTGCCATTCTCCCTGTGATTCTCCCTGCCATTCTCCCTGTGATTCTCCCTGTGATTCTCCCTGCTATTCTCCCTGTGATTCTCCCTGTGATTCTCCCTGCTATTCTCCCTGTGATTCTCCCTGTGATTCTCCCTGCCATTCTCCCTGTGATTCTCCCTGCCATTCTCCCTGCTATTCTCCCTGTGATTCTCCCTGCTATTCTCCCTGTGATTCTCCCTGCCATTCTCCCTGCCATTCTCCCTGTGATTCTCCCTGCCATTCTCCCTGCCATTCTCCCTGTGATTCTCCCTGCCATTCTCCCTGTGATTCTCCCTGCTATTCTCCCTGTGATTCTCCCTGCGATTCTCCCTGCAATTATCCCTGTGATTCTCCGGTGATTGTCCTGTGAATCTCCTTGATATTCTCTCTGTGATTCCACCTGTGAATCTCCTGTGAATCTCCTGTGAATCTCCTGTGATTCTCCCTGTGCTCTCACAGGACTGCAGAGAAACAGATATGTTAAGGTCTTGTACAAAGATGCACAGAGAGGGAGCAGAAGACTTGATAAAATCATCTAAAATTTTGAGCGGTGGATGACCAACTTTTTTTTCTTCTTTTTTTTTGGAATCTCGGCATGAAATATGACTAAAGGATTTGATATTCTGTGTGATTGTGCTGGTGTTCTCGGTGCTTTTGCCTCATTAGATGCAGTGATACGCATTCTAAATTCCCATCATCCTGCGCTGCATAAATAGTCTGCTGCCGCTGTGATTGGCGGAGCAGCGTCGGACTGTGATGAGAAAATGCGGGAAATCTTTCTTTCTGCCAGCGTATCGCTGCAGAGATAGAGGGAATGTGGATTTTTTTTCCCTCAATTTGCAATCATAATAAAGTATGCAGACCATAATTATAATAGGCCTGCTTGTCAAAGATATGGAACAGATTTCAAAGCTTAAATTATGCACAAGTCAATTGAACAAATGCAATTTAAACAGAGAAGCTTGGCTCTGGTGTATGGTGAATATTACATATTGTACACTCTCGTTCTCGTTAAAATGTCCAGTCTTCAGGATTTCATGGCTATTAAAATGGTGTTATTTTGTGCTTGGGCTGTGGATGATGCTGGTGGACTCGCCAGGCACAAAGCTTTTCTGCTGTAAGCCCCTAATTGAACATCAGAGATCTGAGTCAAGTGGTCATTCTGCAGCCAGCCCAATTAAATGGCATCTTTTATACAGCAGAGTTCCCTGGTCTAGAGAAATCAAACCGCAGATTCTTTTTATCGGCGAGTGGGAGAGGCTTGAAACAAATCAAATAAAACGGGTGACTTGTTGCCACTCAGAAGCGGTGAAAACAAGAAGCCTGTGATGACCAAAATATTTGATTTTGTGTGTTTTTATGATTTCTCTTTGTGGATAAGGGATGACTGTGAAATGGGATGCCAGGAAGCATTAAGCTGGGGAGGCTGAAAATACTTATGAATGTTTTTTTATTTTTATTAATCACATCACAGTGTAGACATCGGACTGCAGGTAGAGACTATACCCATTTCTGGATTTAACAGGAATTCATTTTCAAGTCTAACAGAAAAGCCTCTGGCTCATGTGTGGAATGAGAAGCATGTTTAGTTAATATAGTTTAGAGATGTGCATTCAGTGGACTCATTTTCAGATACGCTTTGGTCAAGGTCGTTTAGAGGTGCATTGCAGTTGGCTACAATAACTGTAATATGATTGCAGTAGTGTTCAAACTGAACAGTAGTGTTTTCATATTGAACATTGATAAATGTACATTTGTGTCTTCACCAGATAATGGCTGCTCGTTGTGGCAGATGTTATATGGTGAGTGTTGACTTACTGAGAGTAGGTTTGGGGTGTACCTGACTGAGAGTAGGTTTGGGGTGTCCCTCACTTGCAGGGATAGGGCTGCATGGTGACAAAGGAGGGGCCACCGTGGGGTGGGTTAGGACACCCAAAGTTGGAGATTCGGGAAGACGGATACTAAACCGTTAGTTGGTGAGTGGCCTTATCTGCAGCCGTTGACTGCGAGCGGATTGATTTCACCTGGAAGTCGCCTCTAAAGCTCCCATTAATTGAATAGTTTCCACTGAGTAACATAGCAGTCACTGCGACTGTAATTATTTCTACCATTTTGCCAAAAGCAAAGCATCGAATCTCTAGCCTTTGGGGTCTGTGCTTCAAGCTAAAGCCAGAGTGTTGTTTTAAGCCTAATGCATATCGGAACATTTTGTTAGAAAATCATTTTTATAAACAAAGATCTTATTATTCTTTACAGTGTTAACGATGCCTCTCATCTCTTGCCCATGGTACCACAGCACACAGATATGGCTGCGCTTTGACTGTTTAAAAGCAGAAGGGGAAGAATAATTATGTAACAGTTATTACAGGCTATAAGTGTTTATAGTTTGCTTTATTGGAGACTGTGGATATGAAGGCCCTTTAATGTGAGGCATGCACAGGCTGTAGTTGTGCCTGTACTATACTGGAAAAGCCTTTCTCTGCAGCTTAAATTTGCTTCCTGCTTCCTGTTTGTGCTTTTTATGAGAAAGCTTTTATTGAGAGACACCTTTTTTAACTTCTGTTTGTTTGTTAGCCTTGGGTCAAAGCAAAAACTAATTTCCTCAGATAACAGTGATTTGGATAAAATGACAGAATGTATTATTAATGGACAGTATGAGCATTCACTGGGATATTAAACAGGTAAGAGTGAAAACCAATGTTATGCACCCACACTCCCCTCACTATAACTGAGCTGGGATTTTGAGCTGCTGTTTTCATACAAACCTCCAAGCAAAATGTTTTTTACCCCCGGCTATTATTTGGTAACAAGACCAGCATTAAAATATTATGCTGCAGTTATTTAAAAGCACAATTAATACTGTGATTAAGCGGCATGTTAAGATTAAAAGTAGCCTAATGTTCCTTTCTCTGTTCTCATCGCAGTTCAGTGGCTTGGTGCTTTTCCATGATAAGTTCATTCAGCTGACGATTACCAGCTCATTTAAGAGATGACTCTCCTCCTTCTTAATTAAGATCAGTTTAGTGAGTGTTATCTGTTAGTAAGGACAGAGGCGTCTTTGACACTTAATACTGAATATGAAGTAAAAATGACAAACTGATTTCTTCTGTATTTACATAACATTGCCTTACAATCAGGTTTTTGGAACGATGCACAGAAGTGGAGAACATCAACGTTGATTTCAGAATACATATAAAAAAAATTAATATCAATATTTAAAATAGACAAATATTATTCTCAGGAACACTGGTACGAACATGTATAATACACACATTTAGTTCAAACAAGGACACAAACACATACATACATACATAAAAATATGAACATATACATTTACATTTAACTACAACAAATGAAGGAGTTCACTGTTCGCTCACACGTTTAAACAAGCACCTGCGCCTCCATTATTTTAACGGAGGTAAGAAGGCGGAGGTCATCCCAAAGAACTCTGGGATACCCTATCAGATGAAGGATACATCGATGCTGCCTTCAAATTTAACCAAAATAAGGCACCTTATAAGGAATATTTCAGCTTCAGATATGCCAGTAAAGCTGCCAATGCTCCCATTCAGCCAATAGAGAGAGATGATGCTCCCATTCAGCCAATAGAGAGAGATGATGTTTCTAGCCAGCCAATAGAGAGAGAGCTCAAGTTTCCAGTCAACAAATAGAGAGAGAGATGATGTTTCCAGTCAGCCGAGAGAGAGAGAGATGATGTTTCCAGTCAGCCAATAGAGAGAGATGATGTTTCCAATCAGCCAATAGAGAGCGATGATATTTCCATTTAGCCAATAGAGAGAGAGAATTATGTTCCCAGTCAGCCAAAGAGAACAGAGTGCACACACATGCCTGTAAGATTTACCCTGGGGTGAGTGACAGCCGTAGCCTGCTGAGAGCTGCCATCATACCTGAAGAGGAGAATGGAGTTAAAATGTCTCAGTCGCGTCCTTTTGTTCGGAGCTATAAAGGAGGAGGGGTCATCTGTTGACATGTGACTGAGGGCCCGGCAGACACAGGTAGTCTGAGCAGACCCTGACCCGTGGGCTCCTGTGTGAGGTACAGGCAGATTCAGCCAGTCTGGCTCCTGTGTGAGATACAGGCAGATTCAGCCAGTCTGGCTCCTGTGTGAGATACAG
>CM045885.1:4748615-4761115 GCA_025169545.1 Anguilla japonica | reverse complement strand
TTATCTAGAATTGTTGAAAACTGATATATTTATTCTTTTCATCCCATGCATTTAATTTCATTTGATCTACTCCCAGTTGCCATCCTGCTCCTTGGGTTTAATTATTCTGGTGCTGTCGCTGTCAGACTTCGTTCCCATCCCAGGGTGCTGTGGAGCTGTGGTGTGGGAGAAATTACGTGGCCTTCCAGATATTTCACATTTCACACAGTCCAAGATCTGTTCTCCACAACCCTAATGAGAGCTATGTGGGCTTATATTAAAATGGTGTGGGAGTCAAATACAGAACTCAAGATTTAATTGCAGCATGTGTTTATGTTTTCTCTAGCAGTTATGGTCTTTGCAAAGTGCACTCAAAGTTTTTTTATTTTGTTTACATTTGCACCATTTAGTGCCTCAATGAATCACTGCTACAGGTATTGCGATGTCATAACACTGTGATGTCATAAGGTCACACAATTTACTGACAGGGCTCATATTGTCATACCTGTGTGTATTTACTAATAGAGTTCACATTCATTGGTCAGAGGGTCAGTCAGTGACAAGCCATTGGTCAGAGGGTCAGTCAGTGACAGGTCATTGGACAGAGGGTCAATCAGTGACAGGCCATTGGTCAGAGGGTCAGTCAGTGACAGGCCATTGGTCAGAGGGTCAGTCAGTGACAGGCCATTGGTCAGAGGGTCAGTCAGTGGGTCATTGGTCAGAGGTCAGTCAGTGAAAGTTCATTGGTCATAGGGTCAGTCAGTGAAAGGTCATTGGTCAGAGGGTCAGTCAGTGACAGGCCATTGGTCAGAGGGTCAGTCAGTGACAGGCCATTGGTCAGAGGGTCAGTCAGTGACAGGTCATTGGTCAGAGGGTCAGTCAGTGAAAGTTCATTGGTCATAGGGTCAGTCAGTGAAAGTTCATTGGTCAGAGGGTCAGTCAGTGACAGGCCATTGGTCAGAGGGTCAGTCAGTGACAGGTCATTGGTCAGAGGGTCAGTCAGTGGCAGGTCATTGCTGCAGAATCACAAGCTAATAGGTAGGAGTCAGACCCACACCAGCTGTTTGGGGATGGGGGGGGGGGCAGCTCCACAGTTGGCTCAGTTTCCTTGTCATGTTTTATTATTCAATTTTCATTCCTTAAAGACAAAAAGCATAACAGTAAAACAAGCTGCTTTGCCTCGGCTGTAATTCAGGCTGCTGCCAGTTTTTATCTTTTTTACCTGAGTCCCTGGGGCTCTGTGCACCAGCCCAGGCCAAGCAGACGAAGACGGAGAAGGAGTGATTACTCTGTGTTCAACACGCTGCCCTGGCCTTCCTGCTGAGGTCAGCATTACCAGTAATACCTTTCAGAGTCAGACAGAGATCAGTGTGATGTGTGCTCTGTGTAATAACAGACCAAACCAGGCTTTGTTTTCAGGTTTATTCTAAATCAAAAAATGGATATCCATAGCATTATATCTTTTATTCTCAGACTATATTCATTTAATATCAGGAAGTTTGTGGTTTGTGATTGAGGCAGGTGTGGGTAGCATCAGGCCTGTAGGCCCTGCCCCACCCCTCTCTGGCCCTGCCCATGTGCGATGGCCCCGCCCCCGTGCGCTGTACCCACTGCAGCGCTGTGCTTGTAGCCCCGCCCCTCTCTAGCCCCGCCCTTGTGTTGTGCTTGTGTCCCTGCCCCTCTCTTGCCCTGCCCCCATGTGCTGGCCCCGCCCCTCTCTTGCCCTGCCCCCATGTGCTGGCCCCGCCCCTCTCTGGCCCTGCCCCCGCTGCCCCCGTCTGGCTCCCTGCGCTGGCCCTGCCCCTCTCTTGCCCTGCCCCCATGTGCTGGCCCTGCCCCTCTCTTGCCCTGCCCCCATGTGCTGGCCCCGCCCCTCTCTGCCCTGCCCCCATGTGCTGGCCCCGCCCCTCTCTGGCCCTGCTCCTCTGCGCTGGCCCCGCCCCTCTCTTGCCCTGCCTGCATGCCCCACCCCTGTGTTCTGGCTCCGCCCCTGTGGTGTGCTGACCCCACCCCTTTGCTGTGCTGACCCCGCCCCTGTGTGCTGGCCTCGCCCCCGTGCTGTGCTGGGGGCTCCTGATGGAAACTCTGTCTGGCTGCTCTCATCACTCAGTGCCTCCCTGCCTCCCCGCACACATCCCTCACTGCCCCCCACCCCCCCCCCCCCCCCCACCCCGCTCTCCCTGCCTCCCCGCACACATCCCTCACTGCCCCCCACCCCCCCCACCCCGCTCCCCCTGCCTCCCCGCACACATCCCTCACTGCCCCCCCCACCCCCCCCCCCCCGCTCTCCCTGCCTCCCCGCACACATCCCTCACTGCCCCCCCCCCCCCCCCCCCACCCCGCTCACTGCTGCTCAATCACAGGCTGGACACAGCAGCACAGCCTCGCTGATAAACTGCAGCTCTACTGCTATTCATCTCTCTCTCTCTCACACACACACACACACACACACACTATCTCTCTCTTAAAAACACACACACACACACACTATCTCTCTCTTAAAAACACACACACACACACACACACACACTATCTCACTCTTAAAACACACACACACACACACACACACACACTGTCTCTCTCTTAAAAACACACACACACACACACACTATCTCTCGTTCTGTCTCTCTCACACACACACACACACACACAATCTCTCTTAAAAACACACACACACACACTATCTCTCTCTTAAAAACACACTCACACTCTCTCTCACACACACACACTATCTCTCATTCTGTCTCTCTCACACACACACTATCTCTCTCTCACAAACACACACAATATATCGCTCTCTCACACACACACTATCTCTCTTTCTCTCTCTCTCTCTCACACACACACACACTATCTCTCTTAAAAACATACACACACACACTATCTCTCTCTTAAAAAACACACACACACACTCTCTCTCACACACACACTATCTCTCTGTCTCTCTCTCTCTTTCTCACACACACACTATCTCTCATTCTGTCTCACACACACACTATCTCTCTCTCTCACACAAACACACACACACTATCTCTCACTCTCACACACACACCCACACACACACACACACACATCTTTCTCACTTGCTTACTATCTCTCACTTTGTCTTCTCACAATCTCTTTCACTCTCTCTCTCCCCTCCCTCTATCTCTCACACAATCTCTTTCACTCTTTCACTCTCTCTCTCCCCTCCCTCTTTCTCTCACACAATCTATTTAACTCTGTCTCTCTCCCTCTCTCTCTTCATTCTCTCAGATGGGATGTGTCTTCCCCTCAGTGGGGAGTCGTTACATTGCAGTCCCTTGGCAGACACTCCTACCCAGAGTGCCGTGCAGTAGTGGAGCGCGTCAGTGTTACTCTGAAGGGGAAAAGGCCATATCCCCCAGAGGGCACACAGGCTCATTGGGAATCAGCAGGGCCAGTGACAGTCCAGCAGATAATTTGTATCTTTACAGAAGAAAGAAACACTGGATGGATAACTTTTCACTTATATAACTATAATATTCCCCAAAAGAAATCCAAAAAAAGAAATAGAGAAAGAAAGGTTGGCTGCAGGGGGTCAGGGTGCAATCTGAGAAGGTGAGTGTTCAGCCTGCGTCAGAATTCAGTGAGAAGCTCACTCCACCACCGGGGGGTGTGTGTATGTGTGTGTGTGGGGGGGGGCAGAACAGACAGGAGACGTGACCTGGAAGCGTCGACACACGGGGGGGGGGGGGGGGGTGCCAGACGCACAGAGGTAGCAGGACAGAGAGGTCTGGAGGGTCTGATGATCTTTTGAGGATATAATGGAGCCTCTGTCTGCCTCCTAGGCTAGCACCAGGGTTTTCAGTTTGTCTGTGCGCTGAGATGAGTATCCAGTGGAGGGAGGTGAGATTTTAATTCAATTCAGTTTAAGATACTATAGGCTTATTTAGTAAAACTTTTTTCCAGATAATTTCTTTCTTAATGGAATCACTCTCTCTCTTCCCTCTTCTTTCAGTCTCCCTTGCTTCCCACTCTTTCTCCTCGACAGCTCTCCCTCTCTCTCTGCCATCCTCTCCCTCTCTCTCCTCTCCAGTTCAGCAGCGCAGGTGTCAACCTGCCCTTGCGCAATGTTCCAGTTCTGATTGCATTCAGATAATGGGAAATCGGGAAATCATACAAACGGACCTTCCCTGAAATCCAAGTCTTCTGTGGAGTCGACTTGTTATGTGACAACTGCATGGGAGAGTGTGTGGGATGAAATTGTTTTTTGTTTTTTTTTGGGGTGGGGGGGAGTTTGCAGTAAAACATGGTGAAGGGAAACCCACCGCTTCACATGCTGACCGACCTGTGTGTGATTAGTCTGGCCTATCTGTGTGTGATTAGCCTGGCCTACCTGTGTGTGATTAACCTAGCCTGCCTGTGTGTGATTAACCTGGCCTGCCTGTGTGTGATTAGCCTGGCCTACCTGTGTGTGATTAGCCTGGACTATCTGTGTGTGATTATCCTGGCCTACCTGTGTGTGATTAACCTGGCCTGCCTGTGTGTGACTAGCCTGGCCTATCTGTGTGTGATTATCCTGGCCTACCTGTGTGTGATTAACCTGGCCTGCCTGTGTGTGACTAGCCTGGCCTATCTGTGTGTGATTAGTCTGGCCTACCTGTGTGTGATTAACCTGGCTTACCTGTGTGTGATTAACCTGGCCTGCCTGTGTGTGATTATCCTGGCCTGCCTGTGTGTGATTAGCCTGGCCTATCTGTGTGTGATTAGTCTGGCCTACCTGTGTGTGATTAACCTGGCCTGCCTGTGTGTGATTATCCTGGCCTGCCTGTGTGTGATTATCCTGGCCTATCTGTGTGTGATTAGTCTGGCCTACCTGTGTGTGATTAACCTGGCCTGCCTGTGTGTGATTATCCTGGCCTGCCTGTGTGTGATTATCCTTGCCTGCCTGTGTGTGATTAGCCTGGCCTATCTGTGTGTGATTAGTCTGGCCTGCCTGTGTGTGATTAACCTGGCCTGCCTGTGTGTGATTAGTCTGGCCTGCCTGTGTGTGATTAGTCTGGCCTGCCTGTGTGTGAATAGTCTGGCCTACCTGTGCATGGGGGCTTCATAGGAAACTCTAGCTGGGGCGGAGCTGCTTTTCTTTTCCAATAAATTGTCATTTCTGTCCTCATGATGTTTTCAGAGGCGGTGATTCCTCTCTTTCTCTCTCTCTCCTTCTCTCTCTCTCTGGGATTTTGTTTTGGGGCTGCAAAGTGATTAAGACTGTGTGATTAACAAAAAAACGGGGTTTTAAAAGTCAAAGTCTCTCTCTCTCTCTCTCTCCGTCTCTCTCTCAGATTAAGGCACTTGTGAGAATGTTGTATTTCTCCTTTTTCCTGCTCAGTTATTTTCCAGGAGATGTATGAAAGTTGACATTTATAGGCCCTGTAGTCAACTCCCCCTCCCCCTCCACTCCCCCCCCCCCCCCCCATCCTGTCACCCACCCTCCCCCTGAGGGTTCCACTCCAATACACAGGCCCTAACAACACTGCTGGAGAGAGAGAGAAGAAGAGAGAGAGAGTGTGTGTGTGGGAAAATGTGTGTGAGACAATGTGTGAGTGTGTGTGTTAGAGACAATGTGTGTGTGTGTGTGTGTGTGTGTTAGATACAATGTGTGTGTGCGCATGTGGGTGTGAATGCGCATGTCCGTACTGAATTCTGGCCTTGGTTTATTTTTGTCGATGTTTGGAGGACCGCAGGGCGATCTCTCTGGTGTTCGGCTGTAATCTGTGAGGACACGGCTAATATAGAGCACTTTTCTGAGTGCTTAAATGACAGAGATGGATGCAGTAGCGTTCAGTATTCCATGGTGGCCCAGGTCCACAGACAGACAGGCAAACATAAAGATGGATGAATGAGCCCATGGCTGGAATTAAGGTTTGCTTTTATATTTTTTTTGTTCCGATTCTGGATTTGAAGGGGCCTGTTTGTGCTTATGTGCATATTTTGTGTATGTCCACATATATGTGAGTTCATGCTTGTGCATGTGTTTGTGTGCATGTGTGCACATGCATGTTTGCGAGTGTGCATGTGTATGCATATGTGTGTGTGTGTATCTGCGTGCTTGTGTGCATGTGTGTGTCTGCATGCATGTGTGTGTTTGTGTGTGTGTGTGTAAGGAACATTGTGTGTTTTGTGTCTGCATTCATTATACTGCTTTAGCAACTATTCATGCAAAAAAAATATTTGAATGCATGTTTGACTTGGTATTTGTATGGGTGGATTTTCAGGGGGTGGGGGAGAAATGGAGGGCTGGGTTGGTTCTGGTCACTCAAACATCAGGGTGTGTGACGGCAGGCCCAGCTAAATACTTTCCGTGTGAAACGTCGGTGTTCAGATGGCCCTTCTCATTACCTCCAGGGAGAAAGATTAATACGTTATTAGATTATTAGATTATCTGATTATCTGGAGTTTTTCCCTTCAAGTGGGACGTATGACTGAGGCCAATTCTGCTGTTTTTCCTCTAAATTTTTCTCCTTCTTACATCATCTGTAGATGACTGGTATGAATATGACACAAGCACTTTCTTCTCATGCATTAATCACTCTGAAAAACATGTCCATGTACCTTCTGGAAAAATGAGGCTTGTGTGAAATGTGTGTCGGTTATGTTTTGTCTGATGTTTCAATTCATTTAGCTTAAGTCATTTTAAGACGTCATCCGTGAAGATTATAAGCAAATAATCTGTTTGAAACTTTTTGGTTTCAACGTTCAGATATGGTTATACCCCAGTTAATTTATGTGCAAATACATTTCATATGTGGGGAATATCAGGCAGAATGATGTGTTCGTGCCAGTCAGTGTGGGAGAGAAGCATTCATAATGCAGATTTACAAGCCCTGATTTAACAAAAACAGGAAGATTTCTGCATCGGAATGATGAACAATAGCCTTCATTAGCCACTATCTTTCCCTTGTTCTGAAAGCTGACGTCAATTAACATGCCGTTATTGTTCTGTTAGAAAGAGAGTGAGACAGAGAGAAACAGAGAGAAGAGAAGGGAAAGAGTGAGACAGATGGGGAAAGGGAGAGAGACAGAAATGGGGAAAGGGAGTGAGACAGAGATGGAGAAAGGGAGAGAGACAGAGATGGGGAAGGGGAGAGAGACAGAAATGGGGAAAGGGAGAGAGACAGAGATGGGGAAAGGGAGAGAGACAGAGAGGTCTAGACGTCTCCGCTGCAGACAGAGCCAGCTGATGGCCGATCGAGACGCTGTTGCTCCAGCTTCTGTAGCTGCAGGTGGAATGGATTTAAATACAGCTGCTACTGCAGTTCTGAGATACAAACACAACTCTGATCTATGCCCTGCCCATTCACCTCTGATCTATGCCCCGCCCATTCACCATGATCTATGCCCCGCCCATTCACCTCTGATCTATGCCCCGCCCATTCACCTCTGATCTATGCCCCGCCCATTTCATGCCCCGCCCATTCACCTCTGATCTATGCCCCGCCCATTCACCTCTGATCTATGCCCCGCCCATTCACCATGCCCCGATCATGCCCCGACCCATTCACCTCTGATCTATGCCCCGACCATTCCCCGCCCATTCACCTCTGATCTATGCCCCGCCCATTCACCTCTGATCTATGCCCCGCCCATTCACCATGATCTATGCCCCGCCCATTCACCTCTGATCTATGCCCTGCCCATTCACCTCTGATCTATGCCCTGCCCATTCACCTCTGATCTATGCCCTGCCCTTTCACCTGACATATGCCCTGTCCATTTACCTCTGACCCCCCCATCCCAACCCACATGCCCATAAGGTACCCTTCCCAAATATGCCGGACTCTTTTAAATATCTGTACAAACAGCCGCTGTGAGGCTTCCCATCTGCTAGTCACACCTGAGGAAGAGTCACTTTACCCACCCCCACCCCCACCCCCACAGACGCAGCTATTTGAGGATCTGATTGTCAATTGAGAGGCTGTTTTCCCTGAGGAAGGTGCTCGATGAATCACAGACTCCTGGAGCTGTCCGTAGTGCTGATAAGAAACAGAACCGTTCTGCAGCAGTCCGTAGTGCTGATAAGAAACAGAACCATTCTGGAGCTGTCCGTAGTGCTGATTACAAACAGAACCGTTCTGGAGCAGCCCATGGTGCTGATAAGAAACAGAACCGTTCTGTAGCTGTCCGTGGTGCTGACAAGAAACAGTACAGCTCTGGAGCTGTCAGTGGTCCTGAAACAGAATCAGAATTTCTGTTTCTCTGGAGGCTTAACGGGAACAGAGTCAGATCTTCCTTCCTTCATTTGGACCCAGGACACGGCCAGTCCATCGCCTCCGTCTGCAGCCATACAGTCAGTCATAATAACACTGAATGTTATTATGACACCAACTTGTGCCAGATGATTATAGGGACAGCCTGCTAAATGTCTGATAAACACTGACAGATTATGGCTGAAATGTTGAGTTTGATAGTTTGTTGTGTGCATCCAGTGCCACTGCTGATTTGGTAAATGGTGTGTGTGAGAGAGAGAGAGAGAGAGAGAGAGAGAGAGAGAGAGAAAGGGAGAGGGAGAGAGAGAGAGTGCAAAATTATAATAGCCTCTATATCTCTTTCTCTCTGAAGGGCCTACCTGCTTGTCTGCTTGTCAGAGGTGCCAAGCAGTTACCCTAGCAGAGCTGGGCTCCGTCATTTTCAGACTGGAGCAGAGCTTGGAAATGAGCAACATACTGATGCTCTGGGGAACTTAGGGGAATGCAGGACAGTGTCCTGAGTCAATGTGTACAAAGATAAGACTGTGTGAGTGCGTGTGTGTGTGCATGTGTATGTTTCTTGTTAAACCTCAGTGGGTAATTTCCAGTGTGAATCTGCAAATAAAGAACAAATGAAGATTGGCAATCATTAGCTCCACAGTAAAAATGCAGCAGAATGAGTCGTGTGAGTCATACTGCAGAGTCTTCAGTTCTTCCTCCGATACGAGCCGACCCCCCCCCCCCCACAGGGGGGCTCACTGGTCCTAATGGAGAGGGATTGGAGTGCAGTGCTGACTCTGGAAGATGTCCAGGAGCATGACCATGAGAATGTGTGTGTGTGCATGTGTGAGGGCACATGTGTGAGTGTGTGTGTGTGTGTGTGTGTGTGTGTGTGTGTGTTAGAGTGTGTGCGCATGTGTGAGTGTGTGTGTGTGAGTGTGCATGTGTGAGTGTGTGTGTGTGAGAGTGTGTGCGCATGTGTGAGTGTGCATGTGTGTGTGTGTGTGTGTTTGACTGCGCATGTGTGTGTGTGCATGTGTATGTGTGTGTGTGTGCGCATGTGTGTTTGACTGCGCATGTGTGAGTGTGTGTGCGTGTGTGCATGTGTATGTGTGTGTTTGACTGTGTGTGTGTGTGTGTGTGAGTGGTAAGCACAGCTTAAGTTGTCTTTGAGAGGTTTTGGTTTGAAGTTTAGTGATGCGTACTCTCTATACACTCAGTCTCATAAAAAGAAGTCTTTCTTCTACTGAACTTAAAAGGAAAGTGTTATTGCAGCGTATGATATCATTCGTTGCCTTTTCTTGCAGAGGAATTAAGTGACAGGAGTTATTTCTTTTCATTTGCTTATTTATGTATTTTATGATGTATTTGTGTTTTAAAGGAAAAGGAAGAGGTGCATTTGTCAAAGGGAATGTTTCTTTGAGTTTTCCTAGGAAGGAAAGAGTTATCACATATTATAGCATGCAGGGCATGCCGGTGTGACTGACTCATTCATATCATAGGGAGAAAACTTGAGCCAGTCCTTCCGTGGTTTCCTTAAATAATCATATTTCACATGAATCTGTTTCATTCTCCCTGAATCTACTGCAGAAAGGAGCACACTGTTTATGAGCCTGTTTGTGTTCGGGCTGAAACCATCTGGCTGTGTGACGATGTGTAGTGCTCTATTTAGCGCTCTGTGTAGTTCTTTATTTAGTGCTTTGTAGTGCTCTATTTAGTGCTCTATTTAGTGCTGTGTAGTGTTCTATTTAGTGCTCTATTTAGTGCTGTGTAGTGTTCTATGTAGTGCTCTGTGTAGTGCCCTATTTAGTGCTGTGTAGTGTTCTGTGCTGTGCTGTGTAGTCCCAGCTGTTGGTGTGCAGATGAACATGGTATCTGAGCTGCAGCAGAGCCTTACCTGCAGTGAGCATGCTCAGTAGCCTGGTCCAGCGCGCCCCCCCCCCCCCCCCCCCCCCCCCCCCCCCCCCGCTGGCTCACCCCCATATTAACATGCACATCATGGCTCAGTGCCACCCCCACCCCCCCCTCCACAGAGGGGGTGAGGAAGAGACACTTTTTGTTGATTTCCTGAGACTGCTGGGTTGTCACTCATTGTCTCCATGCTGTTCATTATCAGCACAGCTGTCCCCCAGGGCGTCATCTGCACCTCATCTCCCAAAAAAGAGTAGTAAATATAAAAATATAAATATAAATGTAAATAAATATAAAGCAGAGCGCCGGGTGTGTGAGACAGGCGAAATGAGCGCTGAAGGTTCCGCCGTGCTCGTCTCAAACCTGCGCCCGTCTCAAACCTGCGCTCGTCTCAAACCTGCGCCCGTCTCAAACCTGCGCTCGTCTCAAACCTGCGCTCATCTCAAACCTGCGCTCGTCTCAAACCTGCGCTCATCTCAAACCTGCGCTCGTCTCAAACCTGCGCCCGTCTCAAACCTGCGCTCGTCTCAAACCTGCGCCCGTCTCAAACCTGCGCTCGTCTCAAACCTGCGCCCATCTCAAACCTGCACCCATCTCAAACCTGCGCTCGTCTCAAACCTGCGCCCGTCTCAAACCTGCGCCCGTCTCAAACCTGCGCTCGTCTCAAACCTGCACCCGTCTCAAACCTGCGCTCGTCTCAAACCTGCGCCCGTCTCAAACCTGCACTCGTCTCAAACCTGCGCCCATCTCAAACAAGCGCTCATCTCAAACCTGTGCTCGTCCCAAACCTGCGCCCATCTCAAACCTGCGCTCATCTCAAACCTGCGCTCGTCTCAAACCTGTGCCCTCGTCTCAAATCTGTGCTCGTCCCAAACCTGCGCCCATCTCAAACCTGCGCTCATCTCAAACCTGCGCTCGTCTCAAACCTGCGCTCGTCTCAAACCTGCGCCCATCTCAAACAAGCGCTCATCCCAAACCTGCGCCCATCTCAAACCTGCGCCCTCGTCTCAAACCTGCGCTCGTCTCAAACCTGCGTTCATCTGAAACCTGCACTCGTCTCAAACAAGCGCTCGTCTCAAACCCGCATTTGTCTCAAACCTGCGTTCATCTCAAACCTGTGCTCGTCTCAATGCTGCACTCATCTCAAACCTGCACTCATACACTAGCTGTGTGTCAGGCAGGCTCAATTACTCTCATTCACCAGGAAACATAGATTTTAAATCCCATTAAAGTCCTCCGTATATTTTTATATTAAAATCCCTTTAATTTCTCCATATGCTTAATATGCCCCTACATGACTGACTCAAAGCTTTACTGCTGTGAGTCTGGGGTAACTCTACATTACCCCTCAGAGCTGCTGTGAGTCTGGGGTAACTCTACATTACCCCTCAGAGCTGCTGTGAGTCTGGGGTAACTCTACATTACCCCTCAGAGCTGCTGTGAGTCTGGGGTAACTCTACATTACCCCTCAGAGCTGCTGTGAGTCTGGGGTAACTCTACATTACCCCTCAGAGCTGCTGTGAGTCTGGGGTAACTCTACATTACCCCTCAGAGCTGCTGTGAGTCTGGGGTAACTCTACATTACCCCTCAGAGCTGCTGTGAGTCGGGGGTAACTCTACATTACCCCTCAGAGCTGCTGTGAGTCTGGGGTAACTCTGCATTACCCCTCAGAGCTGCTGTGAGTCTGGGGTAACTCTACATTACCCCTCAGAGCTGCTGTGAGTCTGGGGTAACTCTACATTACCCCTCAGAGCTGCTGTGAGTCTGGGGTAACTCTACATTACCCCTCAGAGCTGCTGTGAGTCGGGGGTAACTCTACATTACCCCTCAGACCTGCTGTGAGTCTGGGGTAACTCTACATTAACCCTCAGAGCTGCTGTGAGTCTGGGGTAACTCTACATTACCCCTCAGAGCTGCTGTGAGTCTGGGGTAATTCTACATTACCCCTCAGAGCTGCTGTGAGTCTGGGGTAACTCTACATTACCCCTCAGAGCTGCTGGAAGTCTGGGGTAACTCTACATTACCCCTCAGAGCTGCTGTGAGTCTGGAGTAACTCTACATTACCCCTCAGAGCTGCTGGAAGTCTGGGCTAACCCTACATGAAGTGGAAACAGTGCCATCATACCGCCTATGAAACATTAAGCCCTCCAGCCCAGCTGGATCACTCCATTCAGCAGCCTTTGGTTGGCTGGCTATCCCCTCCAAGCGTAGTGGCTTCTTCCAATCGTGATGCCTGTTTTTTCTGACCTCATTGTGGTGGAATGAAGTTCCCCTGATGGTCAGGACAGCCGAATCTTCTGATGGACACTGAGGACACACCTCCTCAGACTGCACTGCGGTTCCCTTCCCATAGAGAAGGGTGTGTCCAATAGAGGGGGGTGTGTCCACAGATTCCTGCCATCTTT
>CM045885.1:4638615-4746115 GCA_025169545.1 Anguilla japonica | reverse complement strand
GACCTGGATCTTTGATGGGATGCACCGCTACGTGATCTTCGCTGAGGGCTGGGATGATGTCAGCATTAATCGCTGAGGGGTGTTCCGCCATTTTGAAAATATTTTCCCATCATAGTCTTCCCTTCATTCCGTCTGATGTTATGAATACATTTTGGTTGCACTCAGTGCGGTTTCCTGATGACATCACTTGATTTTATGCAAATGAATTTTTTATTATTAGCAGTAGTAATTATTTGCATAAATTCAGTGATGATATTACTGAACTTATGCTAATTTATTCTCCATTACTCTGTTGCTATGCTTTTATAAATCTGTACCTGAAACGATCATCAATTAAGACAATCAACCATATCCCACCAGAAAAATCCTTGGATACAAACATATAACACTTCCTCTTCTCTCAGTTTTATCAGCATTTTTATCCTCCAAGGATGTGGAGATGGTGGGTTCTTTGTAATGCTTGTTTGGTTGTGATTCAGATACTTTTGTATAAACATAGTTTTATAACAGCTCAGTTTAAGATCCAACATACCAGACTTTTGTTTCCTTATGATTGTTAAATAAATAATTAAATAAAGTGGTCATTACAAGAGCTCATTAAGAGCAAGCAGCTAGCTGTGACAGGAAGGAAGTCCTGTTAGTGATCCTCATCTTGTTTGAAACATAACTGTTTTCCTGAATCCCTTGTGTGTCATTAAGGCACTTGACGTGTGTTTACTGTAAACATGTTCCTCCATGTCCTGTGTGCGTGGCCTCCTGTCTGACACCAGCAGCAGTCAGGGTGCGATGCTGTCTTCTGAATGAATATGACTGCAGTACTTACACTGAGATGGAAAATAAAACCCTCTAAGAGTGGCTTCCATCCCAGACCAGTTTAGCAGTGTGCGACCTTTCTGCTTTATTTAAGGAAAGCGTGCTGGGGGAGGTTGACCCTTTCAGAGTTCTCTGGCTGTTCTTCCCTGCATGGTTTCCTGAAAGGGCCCCTGCTTTATTACTCCTAATGATCTCCACTCTCCAAGCTGGGCCGGGTTATTGCGTTTGTAAACCTGCTAAAAAACTTTTAGTGCAAATGACCTGGGAATGGCAGTGTTTACTCTCCCACGCAACTTTTACAGCTCCTCAGTCCCTGAGTCAGTCACACTGCACTGCAGAATCATTATTCCGCACTGCAGAATCATTACCCCACATTGCAGAATCATTACCCCACACTGCAGAATCCTTACCCCGCACTGCAGAATCATTACCCCACACTGCAGAATCCTTACCCCGCACTGCAGAATCATTACCCCACACTGCAGAATCATTACCATACACTGCAGAATCCTTACCCCGCACTGCAGAATCATTACCATACACTGCAGAATCATTACCATACACTGCAGAATCCTTACCCCGCACTGCAGAATCATTACCCCACACTGCAGAATCATTACCATACACTGCAGAATCCTTACCCCGCACTGCAGAATCATTACCCCACACTGCAGAATCATTACCATACACTGCAGAATCATTACCATACACTGCAGAATCATTACCCCACACTGCAGAATCATTACCCCACACTGCAGAATCATTACCATACACTGCAGAATCATTACCCCACACTGCAGAATCATTACCATACACTGCAGAATCATTACCCCACACTGCAGAATCATTACCCCAGATTGCAGAATCATTACCCCACACTGCAGAATCCTTACCCCGCACTGCAGAATCATTACCCCGCACTGCAGAATCCTTACCCCGCACTGCAGAATCATTACCCCACACTGCAGAATCCTTATCCCACACTGCAGAATCATTACCCCACACTGCAGAATCATTACCCCACACTGCAGAATCATTACCCCAGATTGCAGAATCATTACCCCACACTGCAGAATCATTACCCCGCACTGCAGAATCATTACCCCACACTGCAGAATCCTTATCCCACACTGCAGAATCATTACCCCACACTGCAGAATCCTTATCCCGCACTGCAGAATCATTACCCCACACTGCAGAATCATTACCCCGCACTGCAGAATCATTACCCCACACTGCAGAATCCTTATCCCACACTGCAGAATCCTTATCCCGCACTGCAGAATCATTACCCCACACTGCAGAATCATTACCATACACTGCAGAATCATCACACTGCTGTAAACGCAGTGAGAGTTTGAGAGAGCACAGTGTGTAAACGCAGTGAGAGTTTTACAGAGCGCAGTGTGTAAATGCAGTGAGAGTTTGAGAGAGCACAGTGTGTAAACGCAGTGAGAGTTTTACAGAGCACAGTGTGTAAACGCAGTGAGAGTTTGAGAGAGCACAGTGTAAACGCAGTGAGAGTTTTACAGAGCGCAGTGTGTAAATGCAGTGAGAGTTTGAGAGAGCACAGTGTGTAAACATGGTGAGTTTTACAGAGCGCAGTGTGTAAACATGGTGAGAGTTTTACAGAGTGCAGTGTGTAAATGCAGTGAGAGTTTGAGTGAGCACAGTGTGTAAACATGGTGAGAGTTTTACAGAGCGCAGTGTGTAAATGCAGTGAGAGTTTGAGAGAGCACAGTGTGTAAACATGGTGAGTTTTACAGAGCGCAGTGTGTAAATGCAGTGAGAGTTTGAGAGAGCACAGTGTGTAAACGCAGTGAGAGTTTGAGAGAGCACAGTGTGTAAACGCAGTGAGAGTTTGAGAGAGCACAGTGTGTAAACATGGTGAGAGTTTGAGAGAGCGTGCTGGTGTTCAGGGTGGGGAGATAAGGGCAGAGTGTGATGTCAGAGCTTGTCCTCGGTGTGGCCAGTACCTCAAGGGAAGCTCCTATCGGCTGTGTGTATCTCCCTCTATCTCTCCTAGCTGACGATTCTCCAGCAGACGATTACCCATGATCCCTCTCTCCTTGGAGTCCCCATCCTGTCAGCCAGCAGGGCTCCTCTTCTCTGAGGGGATTGGGCCTGGTCGGGGGGGCAGAGCTGATGTTCTGATAGCTGTGGCTCCTGCGGCTTATCATGGACTCTGGGAAATTCAGATGAGCATTGCGGACGGTCAGAACCCTGAACCCCCCCCCCCCCCCCAACCCTAACCCTAACCCTAACCCCCCCCCCCCCCCATCAGCCCCTCGTCCTCTCTTTCCAGTTCGAGTAAATTAATTGAAAAGAGGGGCAAATAACTGCCCTAGGATCTTTTATTGTTATTATTCTAATTAGAGGCCCAAGCATCAGCACGTTCCAGCACGCTCCCTTCTGCAGCCTGTTAACTGCCACCAAATAAATAAATAATAAATCTAATGAGGTGGCTTCCATTTGTGTGCCCTGTTCTGTGAGAGATCCTCCCAATGAAGCAGAAGCCTCTGTCTGTGGTCAGTGCTGCTTTGTGAAGCCTCTGTCAGTGGTCAGTGCTGCTCTGTGAAGCCCCTGTCTGTGGTCAGTGCTGCTCTGTGAAGCCCCTGTCTGTGGTCAGTGCTGCTCTGTGAAGCCCCTGTCTGTGGTCAGTGCTGCTCTGTGAAGCCCCTGTCAGTGGTCAGTGCTGCTCTGTGAAGCCCCTGTCAGTGGCCACTGTTACACTGTAACACGTTAACTGGATATCCAAATAACATAACTGCAATGCATATAAAATATGCAAAATGCCCTGATTTTTTTATTTTACATTTTTAATGAGTGTTTAAACACAATAGTAATATTTAGTAAAATGTTTTCATAAGATAATTTATTAAATATTTTAGTTTTACTGATATTGCAGCAAAGATATTCATTGGATTATCCAATTAAAAAATTTGTCATTACTTATTCCAGATGCAGTTTATTTGCATATCTACTATGAATAAATGAGCGTTACTCTTAGAGTACATCTGAGGGCAAACTATGGGTCTCAGGTGTATCACCAGGTGCTTTAATCTTAACATAGTTGTCAGTGAGCTGCCCCACCCCACCCTGCCCCACCCTGCCCCGCCCTGCCCCGCCCTCTCTCACCCTGCCCCACCCGCCGGCCCCACCCTGCCCCACCCACCCCACCTCGTGTCCACTATATTTTTCTGCTCTGAAACTGTGAGTGAGAGTGAGAGCTCTTTAAATCCTCCCCAAGATTCCCTGAGCTGAAGGAAATATGAGAACACCACTCTGCTGCACAATCATCAGGCCGCAGATGATTTATCAACTCTTATCTCTCATTTTATACCTCATACACTCCTGCGCACTCAATACCAAGAGCTCAGGAAGAGCAGGGAGTGAGAACACAGGATCATCTACAGGGCTGTGTGGCCATATTCAACTGCAAATTGTTTTTTTTTTAAAAAAGTCAAAACACAACATCATAATAATAATAATAATAATAATAATAATAATTCCTCCCCAGTGTTGTAGTCACACTGGAGCCAGTAAGGAGGGAGATTGGCCCACAGTGCAGCACATGTGCCTGGCCCTGTCCCATATTAATGGCTCCATGTACAAACAGCCACACATGTTGACTGAAATCCTTCTGGCAAAATTTAGTGTCGTGAGTCTCAAAACAGAACCATCCTTGGCTTTCACACATTAAAGTGACAACATGATCTCACAACCAATCACACGTAACTTTTTTTCCCCTTTTTTCTGCAGTCAACAGCTCAGTAGCATAAATGATTGTGTGTTAAGTGCATGTGCCAATAAGCACAGAAGGAAATGCTTTGTCATTCATTAACGCCTGTCCTTGCAAATGCTTCATCTGGCATTACGATGCAACTCGGTTGTTGAAAATGATGATATGAACATTTAATTAGCAGGGAGGGTGCTGTACTGGTTTGTGTGGGTGCTGTACTGGTTTGTGTGGGTGCTGTACTGGTTTGTGTGGGTGCTGTACTGGTTTGTGTGGGTGCTGTACTGGTTTGTGTGGGTGCTGTACTGGTATGTGTGGGTGCTGTACTGGTTTGTGTGGGTGCTGTACTGGTTTGTGTGGGGTGCTGTACTGGTTTGTGTGGGTGCTGTACTGGTATGTGTGGGTGCTGTACTGGGTTTGTGGGTGCTGTACTGGTTTGTGTGGGTGCTGTACTGGTTGTGTGTGGGTGCTGTACTGGTTTATGTGGGTGCTGTACTGGTTTGTGTGGGTGCTGTACTGGTATGTTTTGGGTGCTGTACTGGTATGTGTGGGTGCTGTACTGGTATGTGTGGGTGCTGTACTGGTTTGTGTGGGTGCTGTACTGGTATGTGTGGGTGCTGTACTGGTTTGTGTGGGTGCTGTACTGGTTTGTGTGGGTGCTGTACTGGTTTGTGTGGGTGCTGTACTGGTATGTGTGGGTGCTGTACTGGTTTGTGTGGGTGCTGTACTGGTATGTGTGGGTGATGTACTGGTTTGTGTGGGTGCTGTACTGGTATGTGTGGGTGCTGTACTGGTTTGTGTGGGTGCTGTACTGGTTTGTGTGGGTGCTGTACCAGTTTGGGTTTGGATGTGTTTCTACCGTCGTCATAGAACACTGACATGATTACATGTTTTAGCATTCACCTTCTTTAGGGTCTCTCTCTCTCTCTCTCTCTCCCACTTGTAGATGCTGCACCTGATGAATTGGGGTGTGATCGGAGCCAATAATTCCTTTTACAGGATAATTCAGTTTGTTTAACCCAGAGGACAAGGAGGCCTCTGTTTAGAATCTCATTCTGTTCAGTGAAGGACTTTGTTGGATTACCAGAATCCGTGTGGGAATGTTGTCTCTCAAAATGACACATTCTGCACATTCTGTGAAACCAAACAACACGTGTGTGTGTGTTATTCTTCAAACACATTCCAAATTGTGTTCAATTAATTTCATTAAGTTCCTCATATTCGAGACAGGAAAACAAGCAAGACAACAATGCTGCATGATCTAATAAACTCCTCGGCAGAAGGAAGTAATAGTGCTAAGTTAGCTAATTGGATGTAATTCTATAAATTCAGGCCATTTAATTAGCTAATTAGCATTTTGAGAATTAATCAAAATTGATTAAATAATTAACAATGCAATGCATCTTATTCCCTGTGTTCCCTCTGCACAGATTAGAGGGGGGGAGGGGGTTGTTCGGCATTTGATACAGTCACATTACAGAAATGAGTTAACCCTTGAGGGTGGCAATATCGTTAATGGGAGAAGCAATTTGGTTTTAGGGCTTGTTCCATAGGTAGTGGAGCTGGGGATTAAATCAGACCTAAATCTGACACCCAAACCTCAATCATGACCAAAATGCTGGTGGGGGGGGGGGGGGGGTCACCCTGAGGCTGTGAGCCAAAGAGCAGCACAGCCTTTATCCCTCTCCCTCATCCCTCACTGCAGTAGTGTACCCTTGCACGCAAACTGGAAATACTACAGTGATGTCACTAGGATCCTGGTACAGGTATAATTAATCATGTTACCTCTTGGGTAGCCTCAAATCTCACATCCGGAGAGATCCTGAAAGCCTCCTGGCGTTTTAAGCGGAAGTGTTTGCAGTGATGACACAGCAGAAGCATGGCAGTGACGCCATTAGTCAGATTGTGAGCTGGCGAATAACGGAAGAGCAGTGTATTTAACACACGCCTCCTCTCAGAAACCAGCCAGTTCCCTGTGTCTCACTGTTTACTGCTTGGCTGGCATAGTTTAGCACCAGCTAGCTCAGCTTCAGTGTGTGTTTAGCATACTATGAAATGGAGACCAACAAAAATGGCAGAGATTTATTGAATCTGTTCTTTCGGAGATAAGCAGCGACCATGCTTATGACCCTGTTTACACAAGCATCTTCTGCACTTTCCAAATCCACCTTCTCTGAGGCGTAACAGCAGGTTCTACCCAGAATGTGGCCAGGTTTTCTCTCTGAATTCAGGAGTGGGGAGATATAAGCGGGTTATATGAGGCTATCTCCTCTATCCTGAGCTTTTCCTCCCTGCCACAGAGCTGGATCCATCGTGTGCTTCCAGGGCAGCCCACAGGTGTGCCAATCTCAGCCTGACCGCAGTGCGCTCTCTGTCCCATGGAAATCACTTTTCTAGAAGGTTCTGGTTCCTTAACGAGCTCCAGGTCGGTCTGTGTGTGCTCTGCTGATTCTGTGTTCAACAGTAGACCCAGTGCGTGTCACTAAATGCTTCTGCTAATAACCACCGATAGGCATAAGCCTTATCAGATCACCATTGATGTCTATTTGCGGTTATTGGCATAAGCATTTATAAGTTTCTAATGCAGTGTATCCTGAAATTCTGAATTTTCTCCATTATGAATACACAGGTAAGGTCCTGGGTGTGGCATGCAGGTAAGGTCCTGGGTGTGGCATGCAGGTAAGGTCCTGGGTGTGGCATGCAGGTAAAGTGGTGGCATTAGTCCAGCGATGTGGGGTGCCACAGGGAAGAAGAGTTCCCCGCCTCTGTGCCTCAGTGACCCCTCTGCATGTTTAGGAAGGATTCACATGATAGTGCACACATGGCCCAACCCCCAACTCTTTCACAGGCCTGAGCCTAACCCTGGCCTAACTCCCAACCCTTTCACAGGCCTGAGCCTAACCCTGGCCTAACTCCCAACTCTTTCACAGGCCTGAGCCTAACCCCCAACTCTTTCACAGGCCTGAGGCTAACCCTGGCCTAACTTCCAACCCTTTCACAGGCCTGAGCCTAACCCTGGCCTAACTCCCAACCCTTTCCAAATGAAAGGAGGATAAACAAAGTCAGGCTGCTAAATAATAGAGTATGAAGATGAGCATTTGGATAGTTGTAGACACACTGTAACCGGACCCTGTGGATGGAACCGCACACTTCCTGTGCTTGGCAGAGACGGAGAGGCTTGGTGGCACTGCCTTTGTCACCTGGTAACCCAACCAGGCCAAGCTTATTTGTGCTCGTGCTCATGCCAACATAACGAGTGGCGCAGAACGAGCCTGGGGATCACATGGCACCTCCGAGAATCTGTGCAGAGCGATTTCAGCTGTGACACTGAGACAGTTTAATACTGAATAAACAGCGGCTGGACTTCGCTCAGACTCCTGCCCCATAAAGCCAGCAGTACGGTCGGCTCTCTCTCTGTTTCAGTGGCTGTGTTTGTTTTACTGCTGTGTGTGCATGTTTTAGGCCTCTGTTGTATTAGTTTCTGTGTGCTGCTGATTCTGTAAGTGCAGTGGGCTTTGCCCTGGCTGTGCTTCTAATGCCCCTCTCTCCCCTAGCTGTGCTTCTAATGCCCCCCCTCCCCCGGCAGCACTTCTAATGCCCCTCTCTCCCCCAGCAGTGCTTCTAATGCTCCTCCCGCCCCTGGCAGTGCTTTTAATGTGTCCCCTGTGCAGGTAGGACACCGAAAACTCCTTTACAGGAAGGCACTCTGAAGAGATTCTCTCCCTTTCTCTCCCTCTCTTTCTTTCTCTTTCCCTCTCTCTGTCTCCCTCTCTCTCTCCCTCTTTTTCAATAACATGCAAACCTCTTCTGCAAGTACTCTCACAGTAAGACCTACGGAACAATTCAATACCTATTAGAAAGAGGCAGCTGGTATTTTTCAGTTTTTGAGTGATGATGTTTCATAGGGCAGATGGAGAGCTGTCAGCAGCATGGGTGGGGGTTTGGGGGGTGGGGTGATGGGGGGGGGGGGGGGTTCTGTTGTTCTTTCTGCCTGTGTGTGCAGGCCCCACACCAGCAGTGTAGCAGTTTAGCTCAGTAATGCAGAGGTGGACTGGGGGAGAGGGCTGCAGACGTGTTGGGAGGGGGGCAGAGCTGCAGACATGTTGGGAGGGGGGCAGAGCTGCAGCTGTTAATAGGAATTGATTTCCGGAATCTTCTGTCCTGTAATTGCAGCAGGCTCTGGGATGACGGGAGAGGAGAGGCAACAGCTTTACCTCCACACAGCCAGACTGCCAAATGCCACACTGCCCCCCCCCCCCCTATAACCCGCACACTAACCCCCCCCCCACCCACTCACTGCACACAACCCCCCCCCCACCCGCTCACTGCACACTAACCCCCCCCGCCACCCACACACTGCACACTAACCCCCCCCACCCACTCACGCACACACTAACCCCCCCCACCCACGCACTGCACACTAACCCCCCCCCACCCACTCACTGCACACTAACCCCCCCCCCACCCACACACTGCACACTAACCCCCCCACACACACTGCACACTAATCCCCCCCCACCCACACACTGCACACTAACCCCCCCACCCACTCACTGCACACTAATCCCCCCCCCCCACCCACACACTGCACACTTATCCCCCCCCACCCACACACTGCACACTAACCCCCCCCACCCGCTCACTGCACACTAACCCCCCCACCCACATACTGCACACTAACCCCCCCCACCTCCCACACAGCACACTAACCCCCCCACCCACACACTGCACACTAACCCCCCCACACACTGCACACTAATCCCCTCACACACACACACACACTGCACACTAACCCCCCCACACACTGCACACTAATCCCCCCCACACACACACACACCCCACACGGTGCACACTAATTCCCCCCCCCCCCACACACTGCACACTAATCCCCCCCACCCACACACTGTACACTAACCCCCCACACACTGCACACTAATCCCCCCCACACACACAGACACACTGCACACTAACCCCCCCACACACACACTGCACACTAATCACACACACACACCCTCACACACACACACACTGCACACTAACCCCCCCACACACTGCTAACCCTAGTCCCCACACACTGCACACTAACCCCCCCACACACTGCACACTAACCTCCCCCACACACTGCACACTAACCCCCCCTGCCTCCCACACTGCACACTAACCCCCCCACCCACACACTGCACACTAACCCCCCCATAACCCACACACTGCACACTAACCCCCTGCCTCCCACACACTGCACACTAACCCCCTGCCTCCCACACTGCAGACTAACCCCCCCCCACCCACACACTGCACACTAACCCCCCCACCCACACACTGCACACTAACCCCCCCATAACCCACACACTGCACACTAATCCCCCCCACACACACACTGCACACTAACCCCCCCACACACACACTGCACACTAACCCCCCCCACACACTGCACACTAATCCCCCCCACACACACAAACTGCACACTAACCCCCCCATAACCCACACACTGCACACTAACCCCCCCCACACACACACTGCACACTAATCCCCCCACACACACTGCACACTAACCCTCCCTCCCCATTAATCTGTTACTGACTAACCCCCCCTCATTCATGTGCTACTGACTAACCCCCCTATTTTTTCTCTAAATACCCCACTTTCTGTGTTTCCCTTTCTGTAAAAATCCCAGTCTCTTTTTCTCTTATGCAAAGCTCCGATGCCCAGGGTTCGAGGAGGTGTTCCCAACGTTCCCTCCCACAGTCTGGCGCAGCGCGCATCAAAGGCCAGCACAGTTCCATTGAGTAGTCTGAGCAGTCAGAGAGCTTCTGTCTAACAAGGTGTCATTTTCAATAATCAAGCTTTAATGCTGGTCTGTGGGGAGAAATGCAGTTACTATTCAATTCACATAAACAGCAGTAACACTTACCATAGAGTTGCATTGCAAACAGGCAGTGTTATTTACACTGCGTGTCCTAACTGCACCTATTAGAGTGCAAATACACGTGGTTATGAGGTCATTAATATGTAATATCAGCATGGGATACATGGCATTACCCAAAACGGCTGAGACAAAAAGATCAATGATTTAGTGATAATTGTCAGCGCTTATGCCAGCAGAAATACTGCTGATATTTGGGTTATCCCTTTAATTAAGACATCATAGAGGCACACGGTGAGTGTAAATACAGGTAACATGGATTTGTGCAGTAAAGTATACTGCTACAGTGATTAAGTAATTACTTTAATAATTCATGAATATAATTTGATTCACAATTATCATTGTTTTATTTATAAGGCAATCCTCATTTCCCCATAATTTTAACTATATGCGTTTATTGCCTTCTTTTTATTATTATTATTTTTATTTTTTATTATACCTCAAATGTGCAGTACTCACAATACTGTTTGTTAAGCCAAATATACTTAAAATATATCTGAATTTATATATATTTGGTTGCTTGCGATCACAGCCTGGGGAAGCTATGGTTGTGAGAATAGCCTCTTTTTGCAGTAACTTACATAATTCAGTTATTGTATTTTAAATATATATTTGTAAGTTCTGCTTGTTGATGGACCCCGTGCACCTGTATTTCATTTTTTTTATGGGTAACCATGGCGTCTGCAGAAAGGCTCCCGTAAGCTTCTTTTTTTAGCATCCTTACTTGTTATTGACAAAATATATATTTAATGGGTTCTGTTTCATAAGCATATGTTCCTGCTGAGTTCTTTGATGTAATGTGAGCAGTAATGTTATTTGAAAATGTTTTCCCCCTCGCAATCTGGCTTTACGTACTCCATATTCTATAAACTATTACTCTCATACATATTAATTAGAGGAAACCAAAAGCAGCTCAAGGAGCAGTGTTGGCAAAATCTAACAGTGATTCTTCCTGCATGTTGGGTTAAACAAGATTCTTTGGGTGGTCACAGTTGTGATTGAAGCCGTGCATTGTGGGAAGGATGAGATCATTTTAAGTTCTGCTCTTTGCTCACCTGAACACCTGTTTCAGCCAGCATGGCCTATATGATCATAGATTATCTCCTTTTCTCTGTGCTTTAAATAAGTCCACTATATTCATCCAGTCTCTTCAAGGCTCCCAATGACTGTTAAGCAAAGTATCGATAACTAGAAAAATATCATGATGATATTTTGATATTTTAATATCATGATATGATATTTTGCCCTTACTGCTCAACTCTCAGCAAAGGGCCAAACAAATAAGCAAATGTGGTGTTTTAAACATCCTTGGTATATCTTGCTATTTGGGGGGTTCTAAATTTGATTTTTCTTTCCCTTTTTCTGCTGCTCTGTAAAGTGTCCTTGTGACAGTTCCGTAAAAAGCGCTATACAAACAAAACTGATCTGATTTTATTTGACATCTGCCTGGGGTTCACACTTTATCCCAGTAGCATTAGTGCTGCCCTTTCCCATTCCAGTGCTCCAGTTCCTTCTTGTTTCTTTCTAGTGTTAATTACAGCATCTAGCTAGACTTCTAATTACCCAAGTGGGGTTTGAGGGAATCTCTTTTAGGAGGAATATCAGTGTTGGGGGTCAATTCTGTTAAAATTCTCTGAATTCTAGAAATTAACTAAAACTGAATTCATGAATGGATTCTATGAGGATTTCTCAATTAATTAATTTCATTTCATTCCTGAATTAAAACGGAACTGTTCCTAATTCTCTGAAAATAGCAATAATGGCTTATTTATTTATTTATTTATTTACTTACTTACTTATGTATTTATGTATGTTACCTGACCAGCATACTGTCTCCCACAGCAGAGAGACTTCGCATGAGGAAGCCAACAGAAAAATGTATATCATTGTGTTAAATCGCGCTAAAATGACATTGCGGTTATGTTGTGGAATGGCTCCTGCGCGAGGACATAAACCGGCGTCCCGCAGCTGGTCACTCATTAAATTCAAGGTGACGTGTTTGCATCCACCTGGCTCGCGCCAGCGCCGAGGCGATCGACTCTCCCTTGCCGCAGATGGTAGCTTCCAATCTGACTCGCTCCACAGCGCGCAGGGCTAAACCGAGGATTGGATGTCGCTCTCGGTCAGGCTACTCTTCTGTTTGCCTTTAATCAAAAGAAAGGGTTTCAGAGACGAGTCGTATTAAACGCTGTCTTTCTACATTTGGCCGCGTTCAGCAGTGAGAGAAACACCGTGTGGAACCGCTTTAGCGCTGCATTTTCTCATATTCGAAATTTAAATCATTTTCCCTCCCCTTTCCGTTTTCTTCTCTCTGCATTTTTGTAAAAGCTAGTAGTTGATACAAAGTAGAGGAAATATTTTATCTGTGGGAGAAAGATAAACAACGATATAAAACAAACGAACTTGCGACCAGAGCTAGTGCTTCGTTGAAGTAAAAGTTTCCTTCGAGAGAGGATAATGCTGTAAAAGGACGCTAGTCTGAACAGGTAAGATTTTTTCTTTTTCATGTGAGCCGATACACTTGCGCTTCCCCGACTGGTTCTTACCAGGTTCGATGCAGAACCTCTTATGATGTACAAACAAACAAACAAAACAAGAAATCTATTCTGGCTGTGCCGCTGCATGTGTGTGTGTGTGTGCGCGTGCGGACGTACGTGTGCGTGTCTGTTTTAATTTTCAGGACCACGAGCACCAGAGGCGGAGACAACAGTGCTTTACAATTGGATTTTTATTATTATTAGGGTTTGTCGGTTAGTGTCATCTTCGTTATTATTGCTGTCATAATGGGTTTCAGCGCGTGCACGCAGAACGTGTCAGCGTGTCTCTGTGAATAACTAGATCGCCCTGCAGTGAAAATGCTTGGTCTCGCGGGCTGAATTTATGTTTTATTTGATCTTTGACAAGAATCCAGTTAAATTTCCGGGAAAGTGTCAGAGGCCTATGTTTGACAATCGGCTAGGGAGGGTATGTCGGAATGCACTTGTATGAATCACCCCGCGTTCTGCGCGACTGCGTCCAGCTCCGCTTGCGGGACGTGCATAGCTGATCTGACATACCCGGACCTAGAGTGCAAGTGTAGAGGGCAGCGGATGTTTTTTTAAAAGTCATAATTATCTCGAGTCTTATCCTACTCGTCACGTCGGTGTATTTGTCAGCAGTGCACTACCATATACATTAGCATACAGTGTCTGTCTCCTACATTCGGAGCAATGTGGATTTGTCATGCAGTGGCGATACTCTGAGCGCATTGATCAGGCTAGCGTCTCATACTGCTCACTGTGTACCGACTAAGTTGTAAGCTATTTCCGAGACTCTACCGTGGGTATGCGTTTAATCTCTGTTTGAGAACAGCGGGTATGCAAATGAACAGTGCGCGTCACAGTGAGTGATATATTTTTAAGGAGGCAAGCGGACCATAACATAGCTGTGCTGATGCGCTCTGGACATCCACGGATGTATAAAGTGCCGCAACCCCGCTGCATCCGAGCAGTGTGCTGACCCGCGCGTGATCTACGGGCCTGTTCGCCGCGAGCTCAATGAGTCGTGAAATGCGTATCCCCTCCCTCGTGCCTCCGAGTGTTTGCGATGCGCACTGCCTTATTGAAATCGCCACGCAGACTTGAGGTCGTCCGCTCTTCTCCCCGCCCGCGTGTGTCTACTCTCCCATTAAATATGCTTCAGTGCGCCCGAGCTGCAAGAGAGGGAACGGGCTATCTGTACTTTGAATAAGCACAGGTGGGCGTGTTTAATGTGGTCATTGTCCCCGCTTCTGTGGCTGCCCCGTGTACATAAGGGTCGCCGGGACAGAGGGGAACACGGTTCCGTGTCGCACGGTGTTGTTTTGCCTTGTGGTCCAACAGAAGGGGAAGCTGCGCGTATTACCATAGCGATGCTGTGTTGTGGTTTGAGGTGAGCCCTTGTGTGGAAGTTGTGTGCTGTCCGGGCTGTAATGGACTTCATTACTGGCTGATTGACTCCACCTGTCTGCCCAGTCACTCTGACTCCAGCAGAGAGCTCTGAGCAGAGGAGAGAGGAGGTACCCTGCTGGGGCTCACTCTTTCATCTGCTCCACTCTCTCCCTCCTTCCCTCCCTCCTTTCCTCTCTCTCCTGCTGCTGCCTCTCTCCTGCTGCTGCCTCTTTCTGTCTCTCTTCCTTCGTGTTCCATCTCTCTCTCTCTCTGATCCCTACACCATCCCCTGCCCGGATCTCTACTCTCTAATGTTAAGATACAGAGGAAGGATTTCAAAAGATAAAGAGGGAAAAAAGCTGTCTGACTTCATTCACTAATTACTCATCTCTCTCTCTCTCTCTCTCTCTCGCGCACACACACACACAGACACACATACACACACACATACATACGCACACACATACACACACACACACACACACACACAGACACACATACACATGCAAACTAATACGTACATCAGTAGACATGCGCACATGCACACCCAAACACTAAAACATGACACACAAGGAGATAAGCCCCACTCCTAGTGTCTTTGCGTGTGTGTGTGGTTGGGTGCGTGTGTGTGTGTGGATGGGTGCGTGTGTGTGTGTGTGTGTGTGTGTGTGTGTGGATGGGTGCGTGCGTGTGTGTGTGCGTGTGTGTATGCGTGTGCGTGCGTGTGTGGATGGGTGTGCGTGTGCGCGTGTGCGTGTGTACGGATGGGTGCGTGTGTGTACGTGTGTCTGTGTATGGTAGGATGGGCTCGGTTGCTGCCAGGCTGGGTCTTGGCAGCAGAATTTGCCCAGTAGTTTCCCGCGGGGCGGAATTATCCCATTTATCAGGAGAACTGTGATAAATCGAGAGCATAAACAAGTTAAGGATGGAGGCTGAGGAGAGGGGGCTGTTTCCAGGGCGACAGGCAGTCGCCCACAGACCGTTCCCTGGAGAGGAGCTCGGGCCCTGGCAGCGTGTGGCAGTGTTCAGCGGGTCGTTGGCAGTGTGTGGCGGTGTTCAGGGGGGCCCTGGCAGCGTGTGGCGGTGTTCAGGGGGTGCTGGCAGCGTGTGGCAGTGTTCAGGGGTCGTTGGCAGTGTGTGGCGGTGTTCAGGGGGGCCCTGGCAGCGTGTGGCAGTGTTCAGCGGGTGTTGGCAGCGTGTGGCGGTGTTCAGGGGGGCCCTGGCAGTGTGTGGCGGTGTTCAGGGGGGCCCTGGCAGCGTGTGGCAGTGTTCAGGGGGTGTTGGCAGTGTGTGGCGGTGTTCAGGGGGGTGTTGGCAGTATGTGGCGGTGTTCAGGGGGGCCCTGGCAGTGTGTGGCGGTGTTCAGGGGGGCCCTGGCAGCGTGTGGCAGTGTTCAGGGGGTGTTGGCAGTGTGTGGCGGTGTTCAGGGGGGTGTTGGCAGCATGTGGCGGTGTTCAGGGGTGCGTTGGCAGTGTGTGGCGGTGTTCAGGGGGTCTTGGCAGCATGTGGCGGTCTTCAGGGGGGTGTTGGCAGCATGTGGCGGTGTTCAGGGGTGTGTTGGCAGCGTGTGGTGGTGTTCAGGAGGCGTTGGCAGTGTGTGGTGGTGTTCAGGGGTCGTTGGCAGTGTGTGGCGGTGTTCAGGGGGGTGTTGGCAGCGTGTGGCAGTGTTCAGGGGGGTGTTGGCAGTGTGTGGCGGTATTCAGGGGGGTGTTGGCAGTGTGTGGTGGTGTTCAGGGGGCGTTGGCAGTGTGTGGTGGTGTTCAGGGGGGTGTTGGCAGTGTGTGGTGGTGTTCGTGGTGGAGTCCGGCATCCTGGCAGTGTGGTCTCTCCCCAGTCTGGGGTGTGTATTTATACACACCTCTGTTTCTACCACTTCTGCACACACACACACACACACACACATCCTTTTCTATTACTGTCAAACTATCACTGTTAGCTAAAAATCTGCACTGTCTATGCAAAGCTCTCACCCGCCTCTCTCTCTCTCCCTCTCCCTCTCGTGGGGGGGTGGCCTCCTCCCCTCCTGTCTGATGGATGCCAGCGGTGATTTCCGGGCTTCAGTAGATTAGGGGATTATGGGATAGACGGTCGGTGCAATGACCTTAATGTGGCGCTAAGAGTTCAAAGTGCAGCGTCTCTCCCCTGGAGGGTTTATCAGCTTATTCTCTGCCATACCACCCGCCACACCCGCGCTGCCACCGGAGGGCAGTGTTCTCGATTATTTCTTGAAATGTTTGCCCCTTTATGTTAATAAATCAATCTGCTTCCACACTCTACTGTCACAGTGTACTGCTGATCTCTGAGGAGAATGCCCTGTTAGTGTACTGCTGATCTATGAGGAGAATGCCCTGTTACAGTGTACTGCTGGTCTCTGAGGAGAATGCCCTGTTACAGTGTACTGCTAATCTCTGTGGAGAATGCCCTGTTAGTGTACTGCTGATCTATGAGGAGAATGCCCTGTTACAGTGTACTGCTGATCTTAGAGGAGAATGCCCTGTTGCAGTGTACTGCTGATCTCTGAGGAGAATGCCCTGTTACGGTGTACTGCTGGTCTCTGTGGAGAATGCCCTGTTACGGTGTACTGCTGATCTCTGTGGAGAATGCCCTGTTACAGTGTACTGCTGGTCTCTGAGGAGAATGCCCTGTTACAGTGTACTGCTGGTCTCTGAGGAGAATGCCCTGTTGCAGTGTACTGCTGATCTCTGAGGAGAATGCCCTGTTACAGTGTACTGCTGGTCTCTGAGGAGAATGCCCTGTTACAGTGTACTGCTGGTCTCTGAGGAGAATGCCCTGTTACAGTGTACTGCTGGTCTCTGAGGAGAATGCCCTGTTGCAGTGTACTGCTGATCTCTGAGGAGAATGCCCTGTTTCATTCACAGTTTATAAAGGGTGTTAAACTGGCTCGAACAGAAGCTGAACATTTGTGACGCTAGTTTATTTATTCTGCAAAAACCCTTTTAAAGTGCGCTGTGTTTCCGCTGTACCCTCTTAAAAGATGGAGGTCACTGCCCTCATTTTTCTTTTTAATTGCTTTAATTTATCAAATTAAAATCAACAAAGTAAAAATTAACAAATTAAGTTGATTAAGGAGAAAACCCATACCAGCCCACACCTATAATTAGTTTGCAGTTTAAACTGTAAAATGAGTGGGGAAATTCAGCTGCTGTGGCCCATGGTTGTGTGTGATGTCACTTCTAACGGATCCAGAGAAGCCCTTTCCAGTCTTCTGCAGAACGTGCATTTTGGAAGACACTGTTAACACCAATATTCAGATGTGAATGTGTATATTAAAAGGTAAATGTGTACAGATATTTACTGATTGAATGTACACAGTTATTTACTGATTGAATGTGTATAGATATTTACTGATTGAATGTGTACAGATATTTACTGATTGAATGTGTACAGATATTTACTGATTGAATGTGTACAGATATTTACTGATTGAATGTGTATAGATATTTACTGATTGAATGTGCACAGATATTTACTGATTGAATGTGTACAGATATTTACTGATTGAATGTGTATAGATATTTACTGATTGAATGTGCACAGATATTTACAGATTGAATGTGCACAGATATTTACAGATTGAATGTGTATAGATATTTACAGATTGAATGTGTATATTAAAAGGTGAATGTGCTCGCGTTATTGCTTGTAGCATATTTCAGGGTGGGTCTTGGTTGCATCAGTCAGGTTTGGCTGTTTTAAAAATGGAAGATCATTTTCTCTGCTGCTGAGTGTTGTGTTTTGCTGCGGTGCGGGCCTGCGTGTTTCTGTTCCTGCGTGTTTCTGTTCCTGCTCCTTTCTCACGGGTGTTTGTGTGCGGTGTAGCGTGCATTTAGGGTCTCCCTACATCTTGCATTACTCTGATTTATCTCTCACGTGTGCCGTGTGTGTCTGAGTCCGACAGCTCAGAACAGACCCATTTTATTCAATAAGAGGCTGCCAGCCTGGCAAATTCAGTTAGCACTTAACACCGGGCTCCCTCTTAACACCCTTATATCCTCACACCTTATTACAAACGCTTTATTTATTCCCATTTTCCTGCTGGGGCTGGAGCAGAATGTAGGTAGCATCTCAGGAGAGTTCAGACGGGCAGTAATTAAATAAACTGATATTTCTTTACAGAATTTGACTTGGAAGGAATGAAACATGACATTGAATTTTTAATATTGAGGATTCTTGTTTTCTCGATGTTCAGCTGACCAAAAGTGTTTGCTTATTAGATTTATTGTAAAATATACAGAAGCATATTGATTGCAGGCTGTGCCGAGGTTGTCAGTGCTGCCTCATGTGGGAGCGGTTTCTGTGTAATTGACAGAACAAACAAGGAGGCTCTGAAGGCCTCTGGTTTTGGGGGAAAGGTAAACGTGAGAAGATTTCCTAACGGCTGGATTGTGTGTGGATTCACAGAGTGAGTATTTGGTCTGGATATCAGTGAAGATTCAGATGTGTGGAACTATTTACTTGTGATCTAATTGTGGAAGTTGTGGTATTTCTGTTGAGTTTATCATTCGGGTTTATTTGTGTTTTATTTGTGTTGAGTTTATCCATCAGGGTTTGTGTTGATTTTAAAAGTTGTCGTTTGTGTTGTGAAAGCCATGCGTCTGGTATAATATGTGGGTGTCTGAAAGCGATGTCATGATGTTTTGTGTTGAGTTGTGAGGTGAGGTGGTTTTCTGTTATTGCATTGGTCGCTGAAAAAGAGACGCTTAGCGTGTGTTGTGTTTTACTGTGGTGATTGTGGTGTGTTGTGTTTTACTGTGGTGATTGGGGTGTGTTGTGTTTTACTGTGGTGATTGGGGTGTGTTGTGTTTTACTGTGGTGATTGGGGTGTGTTGTGTTTTACTGTGGTGATTGGGGTGTGTTGTGTTTTACTGTGGTGATTGGGGTGTGTTGTGTTTTACTCTGGTGATTGGGGTGTGTTGTGTTTTACTGTGGTGATTGGGGTGTGTTGTTCTATAGAGTGGGATGTGAATGGACTCAGTGATTTTTGGTGTGTGGAGCTTTGTGATGATGTGTTTTCTGTGATGGATTGATTTGTTGAGATGCAGTGAGAGCTGTGTGTCGCTGAGGAGATGTGGGAGTGATGATCTGGCAATAAGTTGGCTTTTGAAGGTAAAGTGGTGGTTCATGTGGATTTGTGGGATTTGCTCTGTTAATCAGAGGGTTGGTATGTCCTGCTGTTGAGCGTGGTGTGGGGTGGTGTGTGGTGTGGTGTGGGTGGTGTGGTGTGGTGTGGTGCTCTGTGGTCTTGATGGGTGTAGTCTGTACTGGTCTGGAAAACTAAAAGTAAAAAAAAAAGTTTGGCAGAGGCTCCGGTGTGGAGTGTGGATGAGCCCCACGGTCTTGCATCAGATCAGGGCCAGTGATGCTGCGGCTCTTTGCGTTTGACAGGTTAACCTTTCAGTGTGAGGGTTAGGTTATGTTAGGGTTATGGTAAGGGATAGGGTTAGGGTGAGGGGTAGTTTCTGTTTCATATTGCATCACAGACTTTCTATACAGAATATCCAGAAATAGTGTGGGGTCCAACACCAGGTGTCTGACAGTGGTCTGCTCTGGCCTGGTCTGGTCTGCTTTAGTTTGGTGTTGTTTTTTTAGGAACCCAAACCCCCCCCCCCCCTCTCTAAGTGAGACATTGGCATGCTCCACACCTGGGTGTTCCTGCAGCATTTGGCTGAGCCCTGGGGGGGGCTGAGTGATGATTTATCGAGGTGGCCCCGCATGGCAGCATGCCATGATTAATGCCTGCTGGGAACGCTTTCAGGAGCACGAGTTTAACCTCCGCCCCGCGAACGCACCCCGCCCTGGGACAGAAACCAAGGACAGGCCAGGGTGGACATGCAGCACTCACCAGCTGCAGTCGCCATGACAACCACGCTACATGCCTCCTGTCTTACAAAACCCCAGGAAATACCCCCCCATCCACTCCTGACCCCCGCTGATGGTCAGATTCAAATCCACATGAAAGCTGAATAAGGACACTGGGTCTGATGCCTGTGGCCAGCCAAACAGCTGCATTAATTACATGTCCTCACTGTCCCGTATTAATTGGCCACCCTAATAGTGCTGTATATTAATTATGACGGCAGCTAAACGCATCTTTGTCTTCATTAGCATCTGATAAAAGCGCATCCTTTTTAAAAAAACCGTCTGTAGAGGCACAGCTGGGGGCTGCTCACACAGCCACCCTGAAGTGTGTACAGAAAACGATGCGGACCCTGTCTGAAGCAGCTCACTCTGCCTGAAGCAGCTCACTCTGTCTGAAGCAGCTCACCCTGCCTGAAGCAGCTCACCCTGTCTGAAGCAGCTCACCCTGTCTGAAGCTGCGGACCCTGTCTGAAGCAGCTCACCCTGTCTGAAGCAGCTCACCCTGCCTGAAGCAGCTCACCCTGCCTGAAGCAGCTCACCCTGTCTGAAGCAGCTCACCCTGTCTGAAGCAGCTCACTCTGTCTGAAGCAGCTCACTCTGTCTGAAGCAGCTCACCCTGTCTGAAGCAGCTCACCCTGTCTGAAGCAGCTCACTCTGTCTGAAGCACCGGACCCTCTGTGTTTGATGTGGTGATTGGGTAATGTTATTCTGCACTGTGCAGTGATTGGGTAATGTTATTCTGCGCTGTGCATTGATTGGGTAATGTTATTCTGCACTGTGCAGTGATTGAGTAATGTTATTCTGCGCTGTGCATTGATTGGGTAATGTTATTCTGCGCTGTGCAGTGATTGGGTAATGTTATTCTGCGCTTTGCAGTGATTGGGTAATGTTATTCTGCGCTGTGCATTGATTGGGTAATGCTATTCTGTGCTGTGCAGTGATTGGGTAATGTTATTCTGCACTGTGCAGTGATTGGGTAATGTTATTCTAGGGTCTTGTTCTTTGGGAGAAAAGGGCGCCCTGCTTGGGTCAAAGGTCATGGTCTCCTGGCGCTCCTCTCCAGGTGGTGTGTCTCGTTACACAGCCAGTCCGGAACCTTCCCCAGACCCCCTCTGTCCTGACCCAGCCAGCGCCTCCATGTGTGCCACATTTATAAAGCATGGGGGTGGGGCTGGGGGCTGGGGGCTTGGGGGGCGGCTTTGAGGGGCGGTGGGGCTGATGATGTGTAGGCTGTGTTCTGGAGAGTTCTCCCTATGTGTTGCTGTGAGGAGCAGGAGGTGTACAGGATGCCTGGATTCTGACTCCTCATGTTTCAGACTCGCCCAGGACACCAAAGGGAGAAAGAAACCTGCATCTGACCCCCTGTGCTCCCCAAATCTTCCATATTCAATTAATCTGTTTTATATTATTATTTTTTATTCTTTAGTTTTTCCTCCCTTCAGTGTCATGGGGCAATCCTCACTTCAGTTCAGTGCCACTATATTAACGTAGTGCTGTCTACAGAGACCGCATCACTATGACGCATTACATGGAGAATGCTGAAGGAAACTGGGCAGAAATGCAGGCCTGAACCCCCAAAAAATAAAACTCCCCAGTGTGGTGAAAAGCACTCAATCAGTGGGGAGGAAACGCTCCCCAGTGGGAGTGAATCTCGGGGGGGCCCCAGGTACAGAGCCCCCCCTCCACCGGCCGTCCCGGTGGAGTAGTGAAGACGAGCGGCTGTGATGTAATGAGGGATCTGGTAGGGGGGCGGGGCTAATCCTGCTGCTGGGTGTGTCCTTTTGGCTCCTCCCATTTTCCTGCACCTGGAGGCCTCAGCAGGGGCTCATCGGACCTGTTTTTAGGGTCCAGCCCCCCCCCCCCTTTTTCCCAACTCATAGGGTTTCCTGCAGTTCCCCATGCATTACAGAAGGAAGTACTTTAAGGGGGAAATTGGTGTCGTTAAATTCACATTAACCAGGGAGTGAAATATTCCTACGGAATTCAAACAGTGTTTTGATTTTTGTACAGGAAATGGCAAAGAGACCTGCTGAATGTTAATGCTGCCGCTGGTGCTAGCGGCTCGCTGGTGCTAACAGCTCACTGGCGCTAGCAGCTAGCTGCTGCTAACGGCTCACTGGTGCTAACAGAGATCTATGAGATCTGTCCCTATGCTGGTGCTACAGCTCAAAGGAGCCGGTCGGCAGCGCTGCCCCCCCCGGCCCCGCCCCTCTGGCTGCTCATCAGCGAGCGCTCGGCGGATCCCGGGGACATCGCGGAACGCGTGTGACGGCGGGGTTTCACACCCACCGCTGCATTTCGCCGTCTCTGTGAATTTTTGACCTTTTCATCGCCTGATTGGCTCTGTCACATGGATGGCAAGCTTAACACTCACAGAAATAGCGCAGATAAGCCCGGCATTTACGTCACAATGGCAGCATCCATCACAACATGAGAGGATTCCAGAGAGAAAGAGACACTTTTAATCTGACGAACTTGGCATCACCCCCCCCCCCCCCACCCCCAGACACACACACACTCAGTATCTGGTAGCTGCCTGGAACAGAATAGATTAAATGTGTTTGCCAATTATTATGTAATGTCTAAAGTAGCACTTTTCATATTTTGTATTTACAGATATTTGCTGAATGGTAATCTTGAGATGGTTTTGTTTTTCAGAAATAAACCCCTCTGTAATGTAATATTTTAATAACCTCTCTGATATGATGGTACATTGTCACAGTGAATCTCTCTCGATGATGTGACAGTGTATCGCTGTTCACTGCTAATTGTTCGTTCTCCAGGTTTTAATTATGGAAAGCAGGTGCTGGCTTCTCTTAAGGGAGTCGTTTGTCTCTGCATGTCAGGGTGGCTGTGTGTGTGTGTGTGTGTGTGTGTGTACAGATGTGTGTCAGAGCGGTGTGTGTGAGTATCAGGGTAATGAACTACGCGTGTGTGTATTGTGCATGAGCATGTGCGTATTGTGCGTGCGTGCATGCATGTGTGTGTATTGTGCGCGTGCGTGTGTGTGTGTGTGTGTGTGTGCGTGTGTGCATTATGCTTGCGTGTGCATGCGTGTGTGTGCGTGTGTATGTGTGTGTGTGTGCGTGCGTGCGTGTGCATTATGCTTGCATGTGTGTGTGTGTGTGCGTGCGTGTGTGTGCATGTGTGTGATCACAGTAAGGCTCCAGCGTTTGTCCCCGAGTTGCTCATTATCAGGCCCAATGAGGTGTCTGTAATCTCTTCCTGCAGTGTGAGTAGAGAACAGGAAGCAGGACTGTCTGTTTACTGAACACACTCATCATATACCTGACCTTTGACCTGTCAGTGTGACCTGGCCCCCTGCCCTCACACGGCCTCCAATGGAGTTGCTCCCCGACTCCCAGCAGGGTTTGAAACATGTTACTTCCTCTCCGCCTACCGACACCACTTCCCCATCTTACTCTACCCTTTAACTCCACCCTCTTACTCCTCACATCTTACTCCACTCTCTTACTCTGCCTCTCATTTCTGTCATATGGGTCATCTTATTGGCAGCAGTCTTCCCTACTATAAATCAAATTACTCAACAGTATTACAAATCAGACTGCCTGCTAGACTGTAGCCAAGCTGGTCTATGATAGGTGTGACTGCAGCACCCCCACAGTGCACTAGAACAGCTGTGTGTGTGTGTGCGGGGGATGATAAATCCTGGAGAGAGAGGATTAGGGCAGGGACCCTGCTGATTTTAAATCCCCAGGTATATAATTGTCTGAAAATGACAATGCAGGGATGCCGTGATCCATTTATAATATGAGACAGAATCCAAAGCTTGCACTTTATTTTGGGTTGTGCTTGTTGACTTAACTGGACACTTATCTTCTGATGTGCAGATTGGAGGTAATGTTCAACTGGACAGCTACGGTATATGAGTGTATTTACCCCATGAAAAATAAACAAATAATGATATAATGCACTGATTGCCCCACGGCCGTTTGTGTAACTCGAGCCATTCACACAGCTGTGTGCATGCTTCCGAAGTCCAGGAAAAAGGGCTCATACCCCACACCGTACCCGGAGTCTAAAGGGCTGGTACCCCACACCGTACCCGGAGTCTAAAGGGCTGGTACCCCACACCGTACCTGGAGCCTAAAGGGCTGGTACCCCACACCTTACCTGGAGTCTAAAGGGCTGGTACCCCACACCGTACCCGGAGTCTAAAGGGCTGGTACCCCACACCGTACCCGGAGTCTAAAGGGCTGGTACCCCACACCATACCCGGAGTCTAAAGGGCTGGTACCCCACACCGTACCTGGAGTCTAAAGGGCTGGTACCCCACACCGTACCTGGAGTCTAAAGGGATGGTACCCCACACCGTACCTGGAGTCTAAAGGGCTCATACCCCACACCGTACCCGGAGTCTAAAGGGCTGGTACCCCACACCTTACCTGGAGTCTAAAGGGCTCATACCCCACACCGTACCTGGAGTCTAAAGGGCTGGTACCCCACACCGTACCTGGAGTCTAAAGGGCTCATACCCCACACCGTACCTGGAGTCTAAAGGGCTGGTACCCCACACCGTACACGGAGTCTAAAGGGATGGTACCCCACACCGTACACGGAGTCTAAAGGGATGGTACCCCACACCGTACACGGAGTCTAAAGGGCTGGTACCCCACACCGTACCCGGAGTCTAAAGGGCTGGTACCCCACACCGTACACGGAGTCTAAAGGGCTGGTACCCCACACCGTACACGGAGTCTAAAGGGATGGTACCCCACACCGTACCTGGAGTCTAAAGGGCTGGTACCCCACACCGTACCTGGAGTCTAAAGGGCTGGTACCCCACACCGTACCTGGAGTCTAAAGGGCTCATACCCCACACCGTACCTGGAGTCTAAAGGGCTGGTACCCCCACACCGTACCTGGAGTCTAAAGGGCTGGTACCCCACACCGTACCTGGAGTCTAAAGGGCTGGTACCCCACACCGTACAGGGGATGGTACCCCACACCGTACCTGGAGTCTAAAGGGCTGGTACCCCACACCGTACCTAAAGGGCTGGTACCCCACACCGTACCCGGAGTCTAAAGGGCTGGTACCCCACACCGTACCCGGAGTCTAAAGGGCTGGTACCCCCCCACGGAGTCCTGGTACCCCACACCGTACACGGAGTCTAAAGGATGGTACCCCCCACACCGTACCGGAGTCTAAAGGGCTGGTACCCCACACCGTACACGGAGTCTAAAGGGATGGTACCCCACACCGTACCTGGAGTCTAAAGGGCTCATACCCCACACCGTACCTGGAGTCTAAAGGGCTGGTACCCCACACCGTACCTGGAGTCTAAAGGGCTCATACCCCACACCGTACCGGAGTCTAAAGGGCTGGTACCCCACACCGTACCTGGAGTCTAAAGGGCTGGTACCCCACACCGTACCTGGAGTCTAAAGGGCTGGTACCCCACACCGTACACGGAGTCTAAAGGGATGGTACCCCCACACCGTCCCTGGAGTCTACCTGGTACCCCCACACCGTCTAAAGTCTAAAGGGCTGGTACCCCACACCGTACCCGGAGTCTAAAGGGCTGGTACCCCCTCGTACCCGGAGTCTAAAGGGCTGGTACCCCACCCGTACCCGGAGTCTAAAGGGCTGGTACCCCACACCGTACCTGGAGTCTAAAGGGCTGGTACCCCACACCGTACCCGGAGTCTAAAGGGCTGGTACCCCACACCTTACCTGGAGTCTAAAGGGCTGGTACCCCACACCGTACCCGGAGTCTAAAGGGCTGGTACCCCACCTCGTACCCGGAGTCTAAAGGGCTGGTACCCCACACCGTACCTGGAGTCTAAAGGGATGGTCCCCCACACCGTACCTGGAGTCTCGCCCACGCCTCTCTCTCTCTCTATGCTGTGACACTGGGGTCTGACAGCCTTTCTAACGGCTCAGTCTCTGTGGGAGATGGATTGCTCTGTGTTGGAGGTGTGTGTGATTTAAAAAAAAAATTGTACTATTATTTTATTTTGTTTATCCGGGTCAGCGCTCGATTGAAAACATTCATGACTTCCATGTGTTGAATTTGGCTGAAACGCTGCTTTGCATTGGCAGGAAACATTACAGAACTATGTACTTTACAGATAAAACTGAGCTGAGCTCATCAGTTATATTTAGAGAAGAGAAGGTGAATTTGTTACCAGTACAGTATTTACTGACAGACCTGGAGCATGCAGGGTTCACGCTGCTGCTCTTTGGTAGATCAGGCACCGTGGATGTAGGGGACTGTGCACTCTCACTCGCACACGATTGTCCCTCTCTTTCTCTCTCTCTCTCTCTCTCTCTCTGTCTCTCGGGGTTTCTGGTGAGTGTTGCTCTGTCGCTTCTTCTCCTCCTCTCCTGTCCCCAAACCTCTGGCCACCACATCCCGTTGCACAGAAATTAAAAATGAATCCTCACTGTAAAGTCACCCAAGGTTAATGAATTATAAATGACCACTAATCTATACAGGATCAGATTGAGGCTATTGTTAATGCACATTTCATTTAATTGCGTTTTAATGCAGTCCACAGAAATGCACAAGCTCCACCCACTGAGCCAGCCGGTGCAGTGACCTTGTGCCCGTCCCTTTAAGGGCTTTTCTGCAGTCAGACACTGTCCCCGTCCCTTTAAGTGCCTGCAGACCAGAGGTGGCCATACTGAGCTGCTGCTGGGCTGATTATTTGGAACAGCAGCCCATTGGTAGGCTATGAAATGTGAACAGTGTGGAATTGTGTTGTAAATAATAGTAGCACTACTGAAATATACATATCATTTTTCACACATGGAAAATATTGCTCTTTAGTGATGATTTAATGGAATCCATAAAAGCACATCTAGATTCAAATTGTACATTTGTTTACTTTTTTTGTTAAAAAATTGATTGCATTATTGGCCCTCTTGTGCTTAGTACTGGGTGCGGTGTCCCCTGGCTAAGAGACTGCTTCCTGTAGCGTGTGATCAGGCTGGAGAACCGTGCCTGGGTTTGTGCGTATGCATTGCAGCCTCAGATTCAGACCACAGGTTTCTCTGGGATATAAGTCTGGGTACACAGATGGCCATTGCACAACACTGATTTTTTCACCATTATAGAATTTATAGAATTTTATTGCAGATTTATTCTTTGATTTCCATTTAAGAGAATCTTTGTAGATGCCAGTTTTGACGCCTACAGCATGTTATAATTGTATTAGAATAAACATGCAGTGTTTTCCCATGAGCCTCAGGATTCTGATGTCACGCAGAGCAAAACCTTTGCCCATATATGGATTTCCTGATCAAAGGGTACATTCTCTATGGTGCCAGTAATTGTTGGGGTGGGGGTCCTATTAGGGGCTCCTGTTATACTGCTGTGTACCCCTGAGCCTGGCATACAAGCAGAATCACTTCCAGAAAGAAACCGCGCTTGTATGAATGCTCATGGTGTTAAATGCAAGTGTCATAAGTGTCTCTGTAATGGTGTCTGAGCAGCTGAACAAAGTAAAGCAGGGAGGCTGTATGAAAACGTTTACTCATGCGGCTAATTGAAAATAAATAAGCCATTATAGTCTTTAATTGCGCTTTCCTGTTCTTACCCTCTTAATCTGGCAGACTTCATTTCTTCTGTGTGTGTGTGATTTTATTGGCCGAGTGGAGCAGCCTGGAGCAGCTCTGAGCAGCCTGGAGCAGTGCGGAAAGGACAAGGTGACTCATACCTCCTGCTGAATTTCAGCGTCATCAAAGTGTGTTGAGTTTGCGCTGCCTGCTACTGGAGCACTGCGCTGCTACCGCTGAAATCCCCTCAGCCTGCGCTCTCTCTCCTTCTAACTGCGCTCTCTCTCCCTCAGCCTGCGCTTTCTCCCTCTAACTGCGCTCTCTCTCCCTCAGCCTGCGCTCTCTCTCTCTAACTGCGCTCTCTCTCCCTCAGCCTGCGCTCTCTCCCTCTAACTGCGCTCTCTCTCCCTCAGCCTGCGCTCTCTCCCTCTAACTGCGCTCTCTCTCCCTCAGCCTGCGCTCTCTCCCTCTAACTGCGCTCTCTCTCCCTCAGCCTGCGCTCTCTCCCTCAGCCTGCGCTCTCTCTCTCCCTCTAACTGCACTCTCTCTCCCTCAGCCTGTGCTCTCTCCCTCAGCCTGCGCTCTCTCCCTCTAACTGCGCTCTCTCTCCCTCAGCCTGCGCTCTCTCCCTCTAACTGCGCTCTCTCTCCCTCAGCCTGTGCTCTCTCCCTCAGCCTGTGCTCTCTCCCTCAGCCTGCGCTCTCTCCCTCTAACTGCACTCTCTCTCCCTCAGCCTGTGCTCTCTCCCTCAGCCTGTGCTCTCTCCCTCAGCCTGCGCTCTCTCTCTCTAACTGCGCTCTCTCTCCCTCAGCCTGTGCTCTCTCTCCCTCAGCCTGCGCTCTCTCTCTCTAACTGCGCTCTCTCTCCCTCTAACTGTGCTCTCTCTGCCTCAGCCTGTGCTCTCTCCCTCTAACTGCGCTCTCTCTGCCTCAGCCTGCGCTCTCTCCCTCTAACTGCGCTCTCTCTCCCTCTAACTGTGCTCTCTCTCCCTCTAACTGCGCTCTCTCCCTCTAGCACAAGCGGCTCTTTCATTAGGTAATTCCAGCGTATGATCAAAGGACATCATCATATAATGCTGGCTTGTGCAAAGTGGATATTACCTGAAAGGGCACTCAGTGCTGAGAGATTCACTGCAGACTGACAGCCTATTTTATTTAATGGGAGCGAGACTCTGCCATTCCGCACCGTTTAAACATTTTATAAGATGCTGTGCGTTCCGCCGTCATCCATTTCCATAAAGATGTTAATGTATGATGCATTCAGTCAGTGATCAAACATTACAGAGTTGTTTAGAAAAAAACAGTTTCTTTTGGTCTCTAAAATTGTGACTAATCATGCTTATATTTAAATTACAAGATCAGTCTCAATGATTTATTTTTCCACCCATTTGACCATGTGAATTGAAAGGCCAGGCCAGTGTGTGTGCGTGGGGTCAGTGTGTTTGGGGGTCAGTGTGTTTGTGGGGTCAGTGTGTTTGCAGGGCACTGCTGTAGTTTGGCTTAGGAAGGACAAACTGACATCTGGCCCTACACCCATGTGTGCAAACAGGCCTCTGTCCTCTATTTCCCACAACGCACTGCTCCCGCAGGCTCTGCAGAGCAGGTGAATAAGAATGCGGTGATGGTCAGATAGTGTAATACGCTAACACTGGCCGGCCGAGCCTGGCAGAGCTGCCGTTTACACCACCCGCCAATCCTATTACAATCCTTAGAGTCTGAGACCCCACACACCTCCTCCAGAGAAATCCAATTTCGCATTTTTATTTATTTATATAATTCCTGCTGAAGCCGAGTTCTCCCCTCTGTGCTGCTGCGGCGCTGGTGCTCTGTGTGAGAGGCTGTGGGTCCCGGCTGTGCTCTCTCGTGGTGGGGGGAGGGACGAGGACGCACGAGCGGTTTGGCCTGCTTACCCAGGGGTCAGACTCATATTTCCCCTGGGCCCTCCGTGGCCACAGTTTGAAATCCACTGAAATAAAAGACAATGAAAGAAACTTAATGGCAGTGAAGAAGGGATTCCGTCTGACTGTCTCTCTCTCTCTCTCTCACACACACACTCGCACACACACATGCGCTCACACATACACACACACACACACTCGCACACACACATGCGCTCACACATACACACACACACACACTCGCACACACACATGCGCTCACACATACACACACACACTCGCACACACACACACACACACACACACACGCTCTCACACACACACACACACACACACACGCTCTCACACAATCTCGCACGCACTCGCACACACACATGCGCTCACACATACACACACACACACATGCTCTCACACATACACACACACACACTCGCACACACACATGCGCTCACACATACACACACACACACGCTCTCACACATTCACACAATCTCGCACACACTCGCACACACACATGCGCTCACACACACACACACACACACACGCTCTCACACATTCACACAATCTCGCACGCACTCGCACACACACATGCGCTCACACACACACACATGCACTCACACACACTCTTTCACACACACACATGAAAGCACGCACACACAGAACTGCACACTACAGAGGTCTGAGGATAGCTCAGTCTGTGGGATTGTATTGTTCAGAGTTATTCTTAGTGATGGTTCCGGAGCTGGGTGGGATTAGCTGAGAATGACCCCCCCCCCCCCCCCCCCCCCCCCCCCCCCCCCCCCCCCCCCGCTGTCCCCGTGGCGATAAGGTGCTGCTGCAGACTGCTATCCATGGCGATAATGACACTATTGCCCAGGTTTTACAGAAAGCATCGTATTTCTAAATTTACCATCACGTTTAATCCATTTTGTGTGTGTGTGTGTGTGTGAGAGAGTCAGTGAAAGTGAGTGGAAGAGAGTGTGTGTGTCTGTGGGAGTGTTTGTGTGAGTGATTCAAATTCAAAATGCTTTATTGGTGTGACATATTTTGAAATATGTATTTCCAAAGCATTATCAATCAGAATAATAACAATGATGAAAGGATTAACAACAAAAATAAATATGAAGATGAAAATACAACCGACATAAAATCTTTCTCCCTCTCTAGCTCTCCTCTCTCTCATTCTCTCTCTAGGGGTATCTCCATCTCCCTCTGTCTCTCTCTATCCATCCTCTCCATCTCTCGCTCTACTTCCCCCTTTCTTTTTCTCTATCTGCCTCTATGTCTATCCATCTCTCTCTTTGTGTGCTGGTAGCTACATAACTGCATTTCATTAGCAGTGGAGAAGGGCTGTTTTTTCCTGAGGTAGAAGGCTGTTCAGAAGCTGGTTTGGTGAGCTGGTTCTGGTTAAATGCTCCAGATTTATAGTTGTGTGCACTTTTCCTATTTTTCCTGTCATTTATTTTATGGACTGGACTTCAATTATTTAGCACATTTCCCAGCACAAAGCGCTTCACAGTGCACATGCAAGGCAGCCATGCAAGCCGCCAACCAGCTCGTTGGGAGCAATTTGGGGGTTAGGTGTCCTGCTCAAGGACACGTCGACACTCAAACACACCGGGGATCGAACCGACAGTTTTCCAGATGCCAGACGACCACTCTGCCTCCTGAGCTAATGTGCCCCCTAGCCCCAGTTTAAACACAAGGCAGGTTTAGTCTGTTGTTGTCTGAACTTTTTCAGCAAATGCTTTAATTTCATGACTAGTCACTTTCAACAATTAGGACCCCACTGATTTCACCAGTCAGCCTATAATTTAATCATTTAAAGTAAATTAACCTGTTTTAAGGGGACTGTGTGTCATGGAGCACATTGGAAATTAAGAAAATTAAAGAATTAATTTATTAATTGACTGACTGGAAGTTAAAAGTCCTAGCATGTGATTATGTGGCATTTTATTCTTCGTGACATGCACAACTATTTCTGAAAACGTGGCCTAAAGATGTTAAAGAGTGCAGTAGACATTTAAAGAGTCTCGTTAACAACATTCGGCCACCCATTGTAATTCCGTGCTTCAGGTATTTTTGGAACGGTAAGCTGCATGCAGGGACACCTGGGCCCCATTTTAAAACCCCTGCTCTAATGTACCTCCACATCTGGAAAGGGCAGTTACTGTGTGTGAAGTTTGGACCCGGCAATCTGATTGGTTCTTACAAGTTCAACACTAGAATGGCCGTTTGTGCTACCAAAGTTGGCCAAGTGAATCCTTTTACTGCATCTTAAACAGTCATTTCCACATGTAATATTTACCATAATAAAAAAAAAACATCCTGTGTTTAAGAAATTAAAAAATAATTTTTTTCAAGAAATTTCAATATGTTATACATGCAATGAGTCACTAATTTTAAAAAACCATGCGCTCTCTGTGCTGCTCTGTAGGCTGTAGTGTGCAGAGTATTTGATATGCTTGTATATTTTTTCGTCAGGGTGTCAGTTTTTAAAGGGAAGTGGCCCCATCGTAGAGTGACTCCACACAGTTTTTAAAGGGAAGTGGCTCCATCGTAGAGTGACTCCACACAGTTTTTAAAGGGAAGTGGCTCCATCGTAGAGTGACTCCACACAGTTTTTAAAGGGAAGTGGCTCCATCGTAGAGTGACTCCACACAGTTTTTAAAGGGAAGTGGCTCCATCGTAGAGTGACTCCACACAGTTTTTAAAGGGAAGTGGCTCCATCGTAGAGTGACTCCACACAGTTTTTAAAGGGAAGTGGCTCCATCGTAGAGTGACTCCACACAGCTGCCCAGACTTCTGGGGCACCCATAAAGAAACAGCAGAATGGCCGCTGGTGGTGTTCGGGGGATTGTGTGGTCAGAAGAAACCCCTGCTCTTCTTGTATCCGCTTCCTCAAGATGTGTTAAACACACCTGCAGAGGCCATTTTGAAGGAAATTACCCATAATCAGGAGTTGGCATAAGTGGTACACAAGTACGCATTAACTGTAAAAAGATTAAAACGCATGGCAATTTTGCCATAACAATGCAAATGCCTACCTATTTTTAGGTACGCGTTCCATCTGGACAATAATTGTTTTGATTGGCTGGTGTTATGTATGGAGGCGTGTCCTTCCGTACTGATTTGATTGGGTGGTGTTAGGTATGGAGGCGTGTCCTTCCGTGCCGATTTGATTGGCTGGTGTTATGTATGGAGGCGTGTCCTTCCGTACTGATTTGATTGGGTGGTGTTAGGTATGGAGGCGTGTACTTCCGTACTGATTTGATTGGCTGGTGTTATGTATGGAGGTGTGTCCTTCCGTGCCGATTTGATTGGCTGGTGTTATGTATGGGGCGTATCCTTCCGTACTGTTTTGATTGGCTGGTGTTATGTATGGGGCGTGTCCTTCCGTACTGATTTGATTGGGTGGTGTTAGGTATGGAGGCGTGTACTTCCGTACTGATTTGATTGGCTGGTGTTATGTATGGAGGTGTGTCCTTCCGTGCCGATTTGATTGGCTGGTGTTATGTATGGGGCGTATCCTTCCGTACTGTTTTGATTGGCTGGTGTTATGTATGGGGCGTGTCCTTCCGTACTGTTTTGATTGGTTGGTGTTATGTTTGGGGGCGTGTCCTGCTTGAGCATCTCAGTCAGGGCTTCTCCAAACAGCTCAAGCAGCGGAGCGTTTCCCCGTTAGAAACCCGGCCCAGCCCGGTCCCTGCCCTGCAGACTGGGGCAAGTTGGAGAACAGCTGAGCCTGCGTTACCCCGTATGACCCCATCTGACCCTGTGTGACCCCATCTGACCCTGTGTGACCCGGGTTAAAGGGGTTAGACGGGGTTAAGCCGGCTCAGCTGGGGTACCCTGCTACACCTACAAACGCGTGTCTGATACTATGGACCTGCTACACCTACAAACGCGTGTCTGATACTATGGACCTGCTACACCTACAAACGCGTGTCTGATACTATGGACCTGCTACACCTACAAACGCGTGTCTGATACTATGGACCTGCTACACCTACAAACGTGTGTCTGATACTATGGACCTGCTACACCTACAAATGCGTGTCTGATACTATGGACCTGCTACACCTACAAACGCGTGTCTGATACTATGGACCTGCTACACCTACAAACGCGTATCTGATACTGTGGACCTGCTACACCTACAAATGCGTGTCTGATACTATGGACCTGCTACACCTACAAACGCGTATCTGATACTGTGGACCTGCTACACCTACAAATGCGTGTCTGATACTATGGACCTGCTACACCTACAAACGTGTGTCTGATACTATGGACCTGCTACACCTACAAACGCGTGTCTGATACTGTGGACCTGCTACACCTACAAACGCGTGTCTGATACTATGGACCTGCTACACCTACAAACGCGTTGTCTGATACTATGGACCTGCTACACCTACAAACGTGTGTCTGATACTGTGGACCTGCTACACCTACAAACGCGTGTCTGATACTATGGACCTGCTACACCTACAAACGCGTGTCTGATACTATGGACCTGCTACACCTACAAACGTGTGTCTGATACTATGGACCTGCTACACCTACAAACGCGTGTCTGATACTATGGACCTGCTACACCTACAAACGTGTGTCTGATACTGTGGACCTGCTACACCTACAAACGCGTGTCTGATACTATGGACCTGCTACACCTACAAACGCGTGTCTGATACTATGGACCTGCTACACCTACAAACGCGTGTCTGATACTATGGACCTGCTACACCTACAAACGTGTGTCTGATACTATGGACCTGCTACACCTACAAACGTGTGTCTGATACTGTGGACCTGCTACACCTACAAACGCGTGTCTGATACTATGGACCTGCTACACCTACAAACGTATGGCTGTGTGTATAACCTTTAGAGAAGTCTTTAGCACGTTGATGGGAAATGAAACTTGTTAACCCTGTTAATGTTCTGTTAAGAATTCAGACAGGCCAGGTATTGCTTTATTGAAGGGAGAAAATGATGGCTGTGCTGCATAAACTCACTGCGTACTGCAAGATAGCAGCCATGCTAGGACAAGCCACCATCTGTTTGTCTTCATACTCCAAAGAACCATCCACTACAGTCCTCCCACAGTTACCTAATTGTTCTCATTTCGCAGAAACGTGGTCGCTGTTTATCTGACTAATCTGTGTGTCCTCCAGGAATGGAGCTGAGATGTGCTGAAACACCAGACCTTGTTATCTGCCCCTAAATGCCCTGTGATCTGCCCCTAAATGCCCTGTGATCTGCCCCTAAATGCCGTGTGATCTGCCCCCTAAATGCCCTGTGATCTGCCCCCTAGTGACCCTGTGATCTGCCCCTAAATGCCCTGTGATCTGCCCCTAAATGCTCATTTCAGACTCGTTCCCTCTGCTACCTGAGAGAGAATGAGGCCTGTTATGTGGGGGTCCTCTCTGATGGGCTGCTGTGTTATGCTGTGGATGAGGATGACAAAGTCTCCTTCTTCCAGGTATGAGCGAAGGAGGTATGAGAGAGAGAGAGGAGGGAGAGCAGAGGGAGAGAGGGGGGGAGAGGAGAAGGGGGAGAGAGAGAGAGAGAGCTGATACATTTGCACGCGTCTGTTTGTCTGTTTTGGGCCCGTTCATATTAGCCTGAGGCTACTGTGCGCTAGCCCGTTCATATTAGCCTGAGGCTACTGTGCGCTAGCCCGTTCATATTAGCCTGAGGCTACTGTGCGCTAACCCGTTCATATTAGCCTGAGGCTACTGTGCGCTAGCCCGTTCGCTCCCCTGATCAGCCGTCTAACAGCTGGTCGTCGGGATGCAAACGCGAGCGTAAAATTGCTCACCACACTGCGGACGAGATCTGAGAATGCGCCCGGCGTGAAAAGCAAAATGACCAAATTAAAACGACTGGTTGCCATTTAACGAACAAACGCAAAATATCCATTTCTCTCTCTCCTCCCTGCAGGCGTAATCTGGTTGCATCTTTTTGGTGAGCACACTTCCATCAGGGCGTGAGCATCGATTGCACATTACGGGCGAATTAGCCAGAGAGCTATGAATGCAGCGCTGCTCTTCATCTGCTATTAAGCCTTTAATATAGAAGTAATGCTAATCAATGTCAGTGAGGGGGGGTGGGGTGGGAGGGGGGGGGGTTATCAGACGCTGAGTAGGAGCTGACAAATGCTACTTGAGAGTGAGTGGGGGTGGGGGGGAGGGAAATGGAGGGTAATAATGCCTCAGGAGCAGGATTAATGTTGTTGTTTTTGTGTTCCGGTGGTTTGCGTTGTTCTGTTTGTTCTGTGTGAGGCTGAGTCAGCGGTGGTGTGCTCAGAGCTGCATTCAGCGGCCGGCCGTCTCCTGGAGCAGCTGCTGCTCGTAACGCGCCCAAACAGCGTAACGCACCAAAACAGCGTAATGCACCCCCGCAGCATAACGCACCCAAACAGCATAACGCACCAAAACAGCATAACGCACCCAAACAGCGTAACGCACCCAAACAGCGTAACACACCCAAACAGCAGAACGCACCCAAACAGCAGAACGCACCCAAACTGTGTAATGCACCCTTTTTATTTTATTGCAGTAGTTCATTTAAAGCTAATTTAAAATGTGTCTTTCAAAGGTATTTAAACCTTGTGATACATTCCAGGTGTCATAATCAAACAGAGTGAAGGAATTTTCTTTTGTTATAAAATATCATTAAATTGGTGATTTAATTCTCATGCGTAACAGAAGTCGTCAGAGATAGTATGTCTTTTTTGTCAGTTTGTGAAATAAGGCTAGACATTGACACATTAAAATCTCTTATCTGATACATTTAATATGCGAGGCCAGTTCAGAATATTTGACCCAGGAAGGGCTCGGCGGGTTCGGGCTGTTTGAAATGCAGTGCTGAAGTACGCCATATTAATGTGAAATCAGCCAACACAATTTAAGATGGTGTGTGTGCGTGTGTGTGTGTGTGTGTGAGTGTAAGTAACAGGGTTTTACTCTTAATATGGCTTATAACTGATGATTCCAGGATTAAAGGCTCAGATCCTCTGCTGCAGGTCCTTTATCGCGTCTAAATCCTTTTGTGAACTGCGCTGCCTTTTCTTCCGTTCCTGACTGGATCTGCGGTTTCATTTCAAACAGAGGCTTTAAAAAGCTGTATTAACTACTTCCTATTTATTTTGTGCAAAAGGCTTAAAAAAACCTTTCAAACGAAACAATACAGTTTAATAGTTTCTAGCACACAATGGTGGCATTGCTGAGAATATGTTTGTGGTAACAAAGCATTCTTTTCAAATGAAAATGAATCACTGGACCCTGCGGGCTGTCATTTCAGGGGGTGAGGTTTCAAATGGGGGGAGACAGAATGGGGATCCTTTATATAGTGCTTAGCATTCTGGCTAATGGGCAATTTTCCCTCAGGAATTTGCATATGATGGATTTGCCCCTTTATGACGTGTCTATATGGGTAACCTGATTGGTCCATTGGTCCAGCTGGGCTGTAAGCAGGACCAGTCAGACCTGCAGTGTAATCTTGCTTATCTGTGGAGCCACTGCTTTCAGCTCTCATCCCACTTTTATTATTTTACACAGCTGTCAGCGCTGAGCCTGCAGCCCTTCCCAGCGACCGGGCAGATAATACACAGGTTCTCACTTACATGTCAAACTGACAGCGCGTGTTAGTGTGCTGTCTGCTCTTCTGCAGTAATTATTTGATGTAGGATTGGATTTTGGCTGCAGAGAATGAGATGAACTCGGCTGCGGGAAGCCGTGTGAGAGATTTATGGTCCTGTTACGCTGCTCTGCTGCCGGCTGCCCATTGGGGAGGGCCACGGGGTGTCACCTCAGTGCCAGGGCTGTTTCTGAACGCTGCTGTCACTGGTTCGGGTTTGAATGGAGGGCGTGTTCCAGATGATCCTGCTGAGGGCACCTCTGAGCCCTAAAGTGTGGCACTCCTGAGGTACACACATGGAGAACCTCCTCATGGTTCAGTTCTTAATATGAATGTCTCATTTCTGCTATTTGCACTGATGGTATTTGTGTAAGTACTGGATATATTTGACATGCCGTTCCAGACTGTGGTCTGACTGTGACCTTCGCAAACAGAATAAACTGCAATATATTGCAGTGGATTTCTTCGGAAAATACAATAAGTATATTTCACCGCATTGTGAGGTATTGCAGCATTTTAAAGCATTGAACATTTATTCTGATGTATTCTGCTGTTGTGAGGCGTTGCTGATATGTATATCCACACGTATATACGTGTGGATATACGTGCGGATATACATGCGGATATATGTGCTGATATACATGCTGATGTACATGCGAATATATGTGCTGATATACATGCGGATATATGTGCTGATATACATGCGGATATACGTACGGATATACGTACGGATATATGTGCTGATGTACGTGCTGATATACATGCGGATATACGTACGGATATATGTGCTGATATACATACTGATATACTTGCTGATATACATGCGGATATACATACGGATATACGTGCTGATATACATGCGGATATATGTGCTGATATACATGCGGATATACGTGCTGATGTACGTGTTGATATGTGGGGCAGCTCTGTGCGCGGAGTGATGTTGGCGGACTGTGATGTCACACGCACCCGCCACCTCCCTCCGCCCGTTCCCACTGGGTCAGGGATCCAATTACCGGTCTGGCAGGTTCCAGAGCCCGAGTGTGTTTCGGCGAAGTGGCGCTCTTTCAGGCTGCTGCACTGCTGCATGCTGGGAAGGTTTTTTCAGGCTGATTAAAATGATGATTTATAGCATCACGTTGGAGGAATTCCCTGGTTCCTCCTTAAATGAAGTCTTCCAAATGAGCTCCTTCCTCTTCCGTGCATAAACTAGCGATAAAACTCCCCCTAAAGAAGGCGAATGTCAGTCACAGCGTCTCCCACATACGCCAGGTCCTCTGTGTGTATAATCAGGGCTTTTCATGGGCTAATTTCACTCTGATGCTCTGTGAATGCTGGTAGGTGTTTCCTTTACAGGGAACTCATGAGGGTTGTTTGAGGGGATGCTTGTGATATGGCTGTGCTGGATCTTGCATCATTACTGCAGCTGCCCAGTGTCCTCTTACCTCATGCAGTGCACTGGTATTCACTGTAGAGTATTCTCATTCGTAAATCCCTGTGTTCCAGACCAAAGTGAAGAGTGGCCCTTTGTTTAATCGTCTTTGAGGATCAGTCGTGCCTGAGAGATTCACAGCAGCCCATTCATCACTCATCACGCGGCCGTATTTCCTGTAGAGTTGGGTGTGGATTCTGGCTGTTCAGACTGGCAAACGAGAAGCACACTCTGGTGATTTAACAAGTGAAGAAACCTGACTGGAAGGTTCTGGCTGTCTTCAGCAGTGTAATGAGCCACTAATGCAAATGACATCATAAAGGCTTTCTCCCCTTTGTTCCTGTTCTGCTTCCTTGTGACTCACAGAGCCTTTGTCTCTCAGCAGCCAATCAGAAGGGCCCACTGTTGTTAGGTAGGATTACCTGGGCCCGTGACTCAGGTTCTGCTTATGAAGCCGCAGATTTGGCACCGGTCCGTTAATTGTCTAGTGGTGAGTGGCTTGCCGGGGGGCAGGGTGCTGAAACAGATCTAATTGTTTGTCTGTTTTACTGAGTGACTCCATCAATACCCATTAGCAGGTGTGGCTCTCCTTAAACTTGGCTTTCCTTCTCTCTCCGACTGCACTGTTCAACCGCATGGTTCATGTGTCAGATGATGTAATGGCACTGATGTGAGATCTCTGAGTCCTGGTGTGATGTAAGAGTGCTTCCCTTAGTGCGGGCCTTACAGTGGGGTTGAGGAGGTACAATGACAGGCTGCATGTTCATCCAGTGGGGAAAGCTGTGCTGCACCAGGTACAGTCTGTGCAGTCTTCGGCTGTGCTGTTCTACCAGCCTCACAGCCTCCCTCTGTTTCAGCTGTGCTGTTCTACCAGCCGCTCACCCTCCCTCTGTTTCAGGGCCAAGTCTTTGATTCAGTTCAGTGAATCTGCGTTGTCCTGTCCTTCAGCTATCTTAGTTTAACTTGACTCCTAAACTCTTACGCACATGTGCTACAAGCAGCAGGATATAAATAAACCATAAAACCGTTCTGAGTTCTGTTTGAAGTGCATAACATACAGCCCCTGCAATAACTGCATTTTGCCATCATTGTGGAATGCACTGTGGATGTTTCATTGAGTTCTGATAAGTGTGCATGTGTGTGTGTGTTATTAGGAAGCACTCAAGGTTAGCTCTGTGTCTGAAGTACACTACTTTGGATGCATTTCAAAATAAACAGTGCAGTGCATTGCATGGAGGTTCCTCAACATGGCAACCCTGCCTGCACTCTTAATAACATTAAGTGATATTTATTAATATTCCTCAGACCCTCAACAATGTATTTTTAATGATGCATAATGCTTTTACCAATATTTTATAAAGCATATATAACTGTGCCAAATTCTAAAGTTTTGCCAAGAACGGAGAGTCAGAGGCAGAGGCAAACTGTGATAAGTTCAGGTTTGGGAAATACTCAGTACTTTACGATAGGTTAGGGATTGTTAGAGTTTCTGTGGCAGTAGTATTGGGAAGGCCTCTCTGTGAGGGTTTGGGTTAGAGTCTCTGTGGCAGTAGTATTGGGAAGGCCTTTCTGTGTGGGTTAGGGTTAGAGTCTCTGTGGCAGTAGTATTGGGAAGGCCTCTCTGTGAGGGTTTGGGTTAGAGTTTCTGTGGCAGTAGTATTGGGAAGGCCTCTCTGTGAGGGTTTGGGTTAGAGTTTCTGTGGCAGTAGTATTGGGAAGGCCTCTCTGTGAGGGTTTGGGTTAGAGTTTCTGTGGCAGTAGTATTGGGAAGGCCTCTCTGTGAGGGTTTGGGTTAGAGTTTCTGTGGCAGTAGTATTGGGAAGGCCTCTCTGTGAGGGTTTGGGTTAGAGTTTCTGTGGCAGTAGTATTGGGAAGGCCTTTCTGTGCGGGTTAGGGTTAGAGTTTCTGTGGCAGTAGTATTGGGAAGGCCTCTCTGTGAGGGTTTGGGTTAGAGTCTCTGTGGCAGTAGTATTGGGAAGGCCTTTCTGTGTGGGTTAGGGTTAGAGTCTCTGTGGCAGTAGTATTGGGAAGGCCTTTCTGTGCGGGTTAGGGTTAGAGTTTCTGTGGCAGTAGTATTGGGAAGGCCTCTCTGTGAGGGTTTGGGTTAGAGTTTCTGTGGCAGTAGTATTGGGAAGGCCTCTCTGTGAGGGTTTAGGTTAGAGTCTCTGTGGCAGTAGTATTGGGAAGGCCTCTCTGTGAGGGTTTGGGTTAGAGTCTCTGTGGCAGTAGTATTGGGAAGGTCTCTCTGTGCGGGGGGTATTTATGCAGATGCAGATGCAGATGCTGCTCTGTCATCCCCCCGCTGGTCATTGGGAGTGACATGGCTGTGCCAGAGGGAGCTGGAGTGGCAGACTTCTGTTCCTGTTGTCATAGCGATGGCAGAGTCGCAGTAATTTTGTGTTATTTCAGTTCTCTGTTTAAACTGCCATTTTGAAGTCTTCACCTTAATTATGTTCCTTCTCAAACAGAAAGAGGAATAGAAAGGCGGATGTTTCATTAATTGGGAGACCGTGGGTATGGAGAACACTCTCCTTGGAGCGGGTCTCCTGCTTTCTCTCATTAAGTCACATTAAACTCAAACACTCCCCCTCCAGAGCACACAGTCCCTCTTCCCCAGCGCACACACATGGAGAGCCCAGCGGCTCAACATCAGCACGAGGTAGACGCCGCACATTCTGCTCGGTAACACTGCATGGATCGCCGAATAGTGCTGAGATAATGAACTGGTCATGCGTATGGCACAGAGCTATCCCATTAGCCTTTGCTGTGCTTCCCAACTGGATATGCTGAGATGTCCCCTGGCTGTGGCTGTGGTGTCTGTTTTGTAACGGCTTTTGGACTGTTTGGCTCTCCATACAAAACCCACCCACTCCTGAGCACACAATTCCCTCTCCCCAACTGCACACATTCCCACTCCTGAGCACACAATTCCCTCTCCCCAACTGCACACATTCCCACTCCTGAGCACACAATTCCCTCTCCCCAACTGCACACATTCCCACTCCTGAGCACACAATTCCCTCTCCCCAACTGCACACATTCCCTCTCCTGAGCACACAATTCCCTCTTCCCAACTGCAAACATACACAGTCCACTGCACAGTCCCTGAACCTTTCCTCTTTTTTTCCTTGTTTGTTCTGGCTCCACTGCGCTTTCCCTTTCTTTCCGATTTATTCCATCTTTCCTGAGCCTCTCTCTTCCTGCCTTTCCTTCTCTGCCACTCTCTCCATTCTCTCTCGTTTGCTGTTGTTCTCTGGTGCCCAGCTGCATGTGTATACCTCTGCTCTCAGGTGCATTGTGGGAATGCGGAGGAGCAGGTTAGCTGTAATTCTGTGGGATGAAGCACATTGTGTGTTTGGATAGTTATATTCTTCATGGGGTCTGTCTGTCCAGTGGGAAGCATGGGACAGCCCGCTCTCTCAGTCAGAGGCACTAGGGTCCGCCGCGTGTAGTGAAGACCGCAGGCAGGACTTCCTGAAGGGGACTACAGAGCGTATCCTAAATGCTGGCTAACGATAGCTGCCTTAGTGTCACAATGAGTGACTAATTTGGATCCATCACGCTGGAGAAGTCATCACCGTTCCCTCATCCCATCCTGCTATCAACACCTGTCCACCGGTCACTAAGGCTGACAGGAAGAAGAGGCATTGTGGGTACTGCACTGGCTGGCTTTATGCTTATAATCATTCAAACCCTCCTTCACTCTGCAGCCTTGCTCTTGTTGAGATATAAAATTAGACTTTTTAAAAGCTGATTTGAGCAATGGAAGGGATTGAGCAGATGGCCATTATATAGTATGCTAGCGCCTCTGCTGGCCTCTGGATGGGGCAGCTGCCCTTGGCGCAGTGGATGCACTGACTGCGCAGATCGCTGGTGGACCGCAGAGTGGAGGGGACTTGTGGGACAGCCTGCGCTCTCCCTGGGGAGTCTGTTTTAGGGATGAGCGGGGGCCACTAGCGCAGTGGGCTGCTCAGTGTTGGGAGACAGAGCCGAAGTGAACACCGGAACGTGCCGTAAGCCAGACCGACGCTCGATTTCCTCCGCCGTGGAATTTCTGCCTTTCTGAAAGAGTGGGATGACTGACAGAGCAGAATGATCCAAATCGGCTTTCTTAATTAAATAAAGTCAAAAGGCTGTTTAACATGAGGCTTCCAGGGTTGAGGCAGGGTATTGACAAAAATCTCTGTAAATGTCAAAGTAGCTGCGCAGTTTTGTGTTCTATAATTTATAAATGCTGTCGGGCTAAATTACTCCTCAGAGCCCCTGCAAGGGAGAGGGAGCGGCAGCTCTCACAGAAGCACTTAGCACTTAGCATGAGGGAGCGCCCCTCTCTCTCTCTCTCACACACTCTCTCTCTCTCTCTCTCTCTCTCTCTCTCTCTCTCTCATCTCTCACTCTCTCTCTCTCTCTCTCTCTCTCTCTCTCTCTCTCTCTCTCTCTCTCTCTCTCTCTCTCTCTCTCTCACACACTCACTCTCTCTCTCTGCCTCTCTCTCTCTCTCTCTCTCTCTCTCTACACTCATTCTCTCTCTCTCTCTCTGTCTCACACACTCACTCACTCTCTCTCTCTCTCTCTCTCTCTCTCTCTCTCTCTGTCTCACACACTCACACTCACTCTCTGTCTCTCTCTCTCTCTCTCCCTCTCTCTCTCTCTCTCTACACACTACCATCTCTCTCTCTCTCTCTCTCATTTCTCTCTCTCTTTCTCTCTCTCTCCTCTCTCTAATTCTCACACACTCACTCTCTGTCTCTCCACTCGCTCTCTCTCTCTCTCTATCTCACACTCACTCTATTCTCTCTCTCTCTCTCATCTCACACTCACTCTCTCTCTCTCTCTGTCTCACACACTCACTCTCTCTCTCTCTGCCTCTCTCTCTCACACACTCACACACTCATTCTCTCTCTCTCTCTCTCTCTCTCTCTCTCTCTCTCTCTCTCTCTCTCTCTCTCTCTCTCTCTCTCTCTCTGTCTCACACACACACTCACTCACTCTCTCTGTCTCTCTCTCTCTCTCTCTCTCTCTCTCTCACACACTCTCTGTCTCTCTCTCTCTCTCCTCTCTCTCTCTCTCTCTCTCTGCCTCTCTCTCTCTCTCTCTCTCTCACTCACTCTCTGTCTCTCTCTCTCTCAATTTCAATTCAATTCTCTCTCTCTCTCTCTCTCTCACACACTCATTCTCTCTCTCTCTCTCTCTCTCACACACTCACTCTCTCTCTCTCTGTCTCACACACTCACTCTCTCTCTCTCTGCCTCTCTCTCTCACACACTCACACACTCATTCTCTCTCTCTCTCTGTCTCACACACTCACTCACTCTCTCTCTGTCTCACACACTCACTCACTGCCTCTCTCTCTCACTCACACACTCATTCTCTCTCTCTCTCTCTCTCTCGTGCGTGCGTGCGTGTGTGCCTGTGCGTGCGTGTCTGAGAGTGTGTGTTTGTGTGCTGAAGTGGGAGACTGATGTACCTCCTGCTTAGACTCAGTGCTGCAGAACACCCCACCCCCCCCCACCCCCCGGTGCTGAAATCTCAAGTCTTTAAATGCAATTAACTGCTGAGTAGCAAACAGATGGAGATCAGCAGAGTGAGAAATGACACAGGATACCTATCCCCCCCGGCCCCCCGCCCCCCCACTGCAGCGTCTCCCACAGGCCCCGCCTCTCTTGCTCATTACCCCTGCTCTCCGCCCCCCCCCCCCCCACCATTACCTCCGCTCTCCGCCCCCCCAGGCCCCGCCCCCCTCGGGCCCCCCCCCCCCCATTACCCCCGCTCTCTGTGCCTGTGTGGTAAACCAGGGGGCGTGCGTCTCAAACGGGAGAATAAAGCAGGCAGCCAGAAAACGGCTAATTAGACCCGTCAGCTCTGTCTGCATTAACCCAGCCCTTTAACCCAACCCTTTAGCATAGCCCAGCCCTTTAAACCAACCCCTTAAAACCAGCCCAGGCCTTTAACCCAACCTCTTAACACCAGCCCAGCCCTTTAAACCAACCCTTTAGCCCAGCCCAACAGCCCTACCCTTTAACACAACCCTTCAACCCAGCCCAGCAGCATTACCCTTTAACCCAACCTTTTATCCCAGCCCTTTAACCCAACCCACCAGCCCAGCCCAACAGCCCTACCCTTTAACCCAACCCTTCAACCCAGCCCAGCAGCATTACCCTTTAACCCAACCTTTTATCCCAGCCCTTTAACCCAACCCACCATCCCAGCCCAACAGCCCTACCCTTTAACCCAACCCTTCAACCCAGCCCAGCAGCATTACCCTTTAACCCAACCTTTTATCCCAGCCCGTTAACCCAACCCACCAGCCCAGCCCAACAGCCCTACCCTTTAACCCAATCCTTCAACCCAGCCCAGCAGCATTACCCTTTAACCCAACCTTTTATCCCAGCCCTTTAACCCAACCCACCAGCCCAGCCCATTAGCCCAAACCAAGAGTCCACCCTGCAGCACAACTCTTTAGCCCATCTGTTTCAGTCAGGAGTGTCAAACACATCAATTCAATTAAGGTGGAGCCAAAGGTTTTGGCAGGTGTTGAGTGGGCAGCGAGGCCAGGTGTTCAGGAGTGAGCAGGTGTTGAGTGGGCAGTGTGGGCTGGTGTTCAGGAGTGAGCAGGTGTTGACTGGGCAGTGTGGGCTGGTGTTCAGGAGTGAGCAAGTGTTCAGGAGTGAGCAGGTGTTGAGTGGGCAGTGTGGGCTGGTGTTCAGGAGTGAGCAGGTGTTGACTGGGCAGTGTGGGCTGGTGTTCAGGAGTGAGCAAGTGTTCAGGAGTGAGCAGGTGTTGAGTGATGTTCAGAATAGCTCAAGTGCGTAGAGGATGTGCAGAAGCTGCTGGCAATGTTCCTGCAGTCAGTAATCTCAGTGTGGGAATGATTGAGTGATCATCATTAGAGCTCCTGTGTTGTTTGGTGTAATCCTCACAGTGCTCTTTAATTACCATAATGGCAGAGATGGGAAGAGGAGAGGAGACAATGCAGGTCTCCATGGAGACGTGAATGTGCACTGCCTCACACAGAGCATGCCTTTAAATGAGCCTGAGCTGCAGCTGTCACCAGCCCATCAAATATGGAACCTGTCACGCAGAGCGGGGTCCCGTCATTGGCCAGGAGCAAAGTACTACCTGGGTAGGCGCACGGCAAGACTGTCTCTAGTACAGGGCCCAGGTGTGTTTGGCTCCCAGGTGTGTAGCTCAAGTGTGTGGCTCAGGTGTGTTGTGTAGGTGGTGTGTGGCTCAGGTGTGTAGCTCAGGTATGTGGTGTGTGGTAAAGGTGTTTGGTGTGTGTTGCACGTGTGTGGTGCAGGTGTATAGCTCAGGTGTGTGGTGCAGGTCTGTAGCTCTGGTGTGTGGTGCAGGTGTGTAGCTCAGGTGTGTTGTGTAGGTGTGTGGCTAAGGGTGTGTTGTGTAGGTGTGTAGCTTAGGTGTGTGGTGCAGGTGTGTTGTGTAAGTGTGTGGCTGTGCAGAAGGGGTGATCACCCTGCTGGAGATGGGGGAAAATGAGAGAGTCATCGCACACAAACACTGACATCAGGCAGGAGCTCCAGCAATCATCTTCTGCCTTGGGTTCCGCTGGTCCTGCCCACCCTGCACCTCTCAGGCGTGCTCTGTGGGGTTAGGGTTACACTGACAACATGTGGCTCACATTATGAACCCTGTGTGTGTGGAACGGTGTGTGTGGAACACTGTGTGTGTCTCGCATTATAAACCCTGTGTGTGGAACAGTGTGTGTGTCTCGCATTATAAACCCTGTGTCCGTGTGTGTGTGTGTGTGTGTCTCTCTCATTATAAACCCTGTGTCTGTGTCTCGCATTATAAGCCCTGTGTGTGTGTGTGTGTGTCACACCGAGAGAGAGAGAGAGTGTGGGTGTGTGTGTATGTGTGTGTGTGTGTCACAGAGAGAGAGAGTGTGTGTGTGTGTGTGTGTCACACAGAGAGAGAGAGTGTGTGTGTGTGTGTGTGTGTCACACAGAGAGAGAGAGAGTGTGTGTGTGTGTGTGTGTGTGTCACACAGAGAGAGAGAGAGAGAGAGAGAGAGAGTGTGTGTGTGTGTGTGTGTGTGTCACACAGAGAGAGAGAGAGAGAGAGTGTGTGTGTGTGTGTGTGTGTGTCACACAGAGAGAGAGAGTGTGTGTGTGTGTGTGTGTGTGGGGCCCGGAGCTCTGTGTAAATCAGAGCTGCTGGGGAAGGGGCTTGTCAGATGTTTGGACAGAATCGTTTATATTACCTTAACGCCAATGTAATCAGAGCTTTCTTTCCGGCAAAGTCTTGAGTAAATAAATCTTGGATCAGAGCCTTTTGTCTCAGGGTGTTTTGAGAGAGAGCCTGGCTTCCAGAAAGTGAATGAGCTCAGAAGCCTTGGACACGTGGAAATGGCCGCTTTGCTTTCTTTCCTCAATGTAATGTGTCGGGTTGTTCCAGTGAATTTCAGCCTTCTCCCTGAACCTCTGCGCATTAATGGCAAGCTGTGGCCATAAGGCCGTTTGTTCTGTGGGGGCAGAAAGTGTGCTTGTTATGTGTCTGCGTTCAGACGCTTTATCGGGTGCACCTCTCTTGTACCAGGTAGGTCCCCCTTTGCCTCCAGAACAGTCTGAATGATCTGCGCCATGATTTCAAAAAGGTGCTGGCAACATTCCTTTGGGATTTTAGTCCAGGCAGACTCGATAGCATCACGCAGTACCTGATTTTTTTGGCCACACATTTGTGCTGCAGACCTCCTGTTCCAGCTCATCCCAAAGATTCTCTATTGGATTGAGATGTGGGGACTGTGCAGGCCATTGCAGTAAACAGTCGCTGTTATGTTCATGGAACCAGCTTGAGATGATGTGTGATTTATGACGTGGTGCATTATCCTCCTGGAAAAGTATCCGTTTGAGACAGGGTGGACTGAGGCCATAAAGGGATGCACATGGTCAGCAGCAACGCTTAGGCCTGCTGTGGCTTTCAAATGATGCTCAGTGGGTATTAAGGGGCCTAGTGTGTGCCAAGAAACCTTTTCTCACACTGCTGCACCACCACGGCAGCCTGTACCCTTAACACAAGGCAGATCCATGGATTCATTCATTTACACCAAATTCTGACCCTACCATCCGCATATCACAGCAGATATTCAGATTTGTCAAACCAGACAGCATTTTTCTCAATTTTTTATTTGTCCAGTTTTGGGGATCGGATGCCCACTGTTTCTTATTCTTTCTGTTCCGAGCTGCCAGGAGGGGAATGGCCGTGGTCTTCTGCTGCTGTGGCTCATCCACTTAAAGGATCGATGTGTGAGATGCCCTTCCGCACACCACCATTGTAAAAAAAAAAAGCTCTTATTTGGGCATCTGTGGTCTTTCTGTGAGCTTGAACAAGCCTCCCATTCTCCTCTGACCTCTCTCCTTACCGAGGTGTTATCGGCCTCAGAGCTGCCACTCAGTGATTTTTGTTCATCGCACCGTTCTCTGTGAACTCTGGAGACGGTAGTGTGTGAAAACCCCAGGAGGGCAGCTGTTTCTGAGATGCTGGGACCAGCATACCATGCTTGCAGGCGCTAGATCACACCGCTTGCCCTTTCTAATGTGCGGTCAAACCAAAAACTAAACCTCTTCACCTTGTCTGCATGCTTTATATGTTGAGTTGCAGCCACAATTCATTGCTTTGAGGAGCAGGTTATTTGGGTTAACTAGAGTTGTACCTAATAATGTGGCCGTGTATATACAGTATACACACACTACATGGCCAAAAGTATGTGGACACCTGACATCCAACTTCTCATCCAAAATTGTGGGCATCAATATCGAGTTGGCCCATCCTTTGCTGCTATAACAACCTCCACTCTTCTGGGAAGGCTTTACAGTAGATGTTGGTGCATTGCTGCGGGATTTGCTTTCATTCAGCCAGAAGAGCATTAGTGAGGTCGGGCACTGATTGGATGATTAGGCCTGGTTTGCAGTCAGCTTTCCAAGTGATCCCAAAGCTGCTGGATGTGGTAGACCCAGACCCAGTGGTGTCCAGATACACTATTTGTCAAAAAGTATGTGCGTCATGCCTGTGTGGCTGTCTGTATGAAGCTAATGTGCTAACCCTTCAGGATTTACATCTGAGGAGGTTCAGCAGACATAGACACACCTCCTGCTCACAAATGTGCACACACACACACACACACACACACAGACTCACAGAAACCGCACATGCTCAGATACCCACACACACACACACACATGCACACACACACACACACATGCGCGCGCGCACACATGCACACACACACACACACACACAGACAGGCCCTCAGAAACCACACATGCTGAGATGCGCGCACACACACACACACACACACGCTCAGATACCCACGCACATTGCGCCAAACATCCTCATTCCTGAGGAACACGGCTTCTGTTGTTGCGTTGTTGTGATTGTTTCATACAGAGATTCACACGTCCTCATTTCTCCCCTGGAAGTCATTTTTTCTGAAGGAGAGCGGAGCAGAGCACTTATCAGTAATCACGGCAAACACAGAATTCAGACCGAATGTGAATTTAATCCGCAGAAGGATCTCCCCGCTCCACATGTAAGCCGTTTGTTAGCTCAGTACTAGGCCCGTGTGGTGGAGGGAGTGTTTGTGAAGGTCTGCTCCTGTTTGGCTTTGCTGTGTCTTTACCTCCAGGGTGTGCAGTTCCATTAATATTATTTATCATTTGAGTGAAAGGGGAGGATGGAGGGAGAAAAGCCCTTCCAGCGAGCGATAGCTGGATGTAATGGGCCAGAATAATGAAAGCTCTCATTGAGTGTGTAATGAGCTTTTATCTCCCATAACGGACTGTGCCGCCATGTTTACAGCTGGTGATTAATGGCTTCTGAGGATGAAAGCTGTGTGACCCACATGCTACATACCACATGCTACATACTACTCGCTACATACCACACGCTACATACCACACACTACATACCACACGCTACATACTACACGCTACATACCACACACTACATACCACACACTACATACCACATGCTACATACTACTCGCTACATACCACACGCTACATACCACACACTACATACCACATGCTACATACTACTCGCTACATACCACACGCTACATACCACACACTACATACCACACACTACATACTACATGCTACATACCACACACTACATACTACACGCTACACACCACATGCTACATACTACATGCTACACACCACACACTACATACTACACGCTACGCACCACATGCTATATACTACTCACTACACACTACATACTACACGCTACACACCACACACTACATACTACATACTACATGCTACACACCACATGCTACATACTACACGCTACATACCACACGCTACACACCACACGCTACATACTACACGCTACACACTACATACTACACGCTACACACCACATGCTACATACCACACACTACATACTACACGCTACACACCACATGCTACATACTACACGCTACACACCACATGCTACATACTACTTGCTACAGTCCCCACTGTAACCTGTTTAACTGGGCTGGGGGGGGCTGGGTTCGATATTCTGTAGCGGGAGGCTGGTTACTGCCTTTTTCTGTCTGAGTGGAGCTGGCTTTTGTCCAATAAAAGGGGAGATCTGCAGGTGACCAGACCTCCGGCTCTGAAAACAGCGGTTGGTCCACAGTGGCTGTGTTTGGTTCTGCTGCCCACCATGTTGCCTTTGGCTACAAGCCTCTAACCGCTGAGACAGCAAGATCATGTGATAGCCACGTGCCTGCGCTGTAGCAGAACACAACCCGCTATTTTTTTGCTATTCTAAAAATCAGTAGTATAAATTTGTATAGCTTAAATTGCACATAGATGCAAAAGTACAGACGGTTTGACTTGCATTTGAATGCATGATGTTAAATTATATTATTTTTTTAATATCTGCATGTTTTTAATGTAACCTAAATGGGGTGTGGCTGGTTCTGGAAAGCTGCAGGCTGTAAAAACAGCAACCAGTTTAAACCCAAGAAACCAGGTGAGGTTAGTTGAGCGTAATCGCCTGCTGCTGTGAGCCAGTTAAACGCTGAGTAAGGCTTAATATCTTCAGGCTCTCCAGGACCTGGGCTTGTGCATCCCTTCCCTGGACTGATTGCTGCTAAATTCAAAATAACCACTGTGCCTTCAATTTCCTTTCCTTTGTACCACGAATGAACAACATTTGACCTCAGCTAAATATATTTTTACCCACAAAAGTGAAGATGAGAGAAAAAAGAGGAATAAAAAACATTCATCCACTCCATCCTTCCCGCAGAGGCAAATACCTGCAGAGGCAAAGGCCAGGGCTTGCTGTGGTCCTCAGTGTTGTTACTGACCGTGCTGTAAAAATGTCCCTGGGCCGTCCTGACCTGTCCTCAGCTGCTGGAGTCCACATGCTGATTTAAAGCACTGTGGGGACCCACTCTACCAGCACTGTGGGGACCCACTCTACCAGCGCTGTGAGGACCCACTCTACCAGCACTGTGGGGACCCACTCTACCAGCGCTGTGAGGACCCACTCTACCAGCACTGTGGGGACCCACTCTACCAGCACTGTGGGGACCCACTCTACCGGCACTGTGAGGACCCACTCTACCAGCACTGTGGGGACCCACTCTACCAGCGCTGTGGGGACCCACTCTACCAGCGCTGTGAGGACCCACTCTACCAGCACTGTGGGGACCCACTCTACCAGCGCTGTGAGGACCCACTCTACCAGCACTGTGAGGACCCACTATACCAGCACTGTGGGGACCCACTCTACCAGCGCTGTGAGGACCCACTCTACCAGCGCTGTGAGGACCCACTCTACCAGCGCTGTGGGGACCCACTCTACCAGCACTGTGAGGACCCGCTATACCAGCACTGTGGGGACCCACTCTACCAGCGCTGTGAGGACCCACTCTACCAGCGTTGTGGGGACCCACTCTACCAGCACTGTGGGGACCCACTCTACCAGCACTGTGGGGACCCACTCTACCAGCGCTGTGAGGACCCACTCTACCAGCACTGTGAGGACCCACTCTACCAGCACTGTGGGGACCCACTCTACCGGCGCTGTGAGGACCCACTGTACCAGCGCTGTGAGGACCCACTCTACCAGCGCTGTGGGGACCCACTCTACCAGCGCTGTGGGGACCCACTCTACCAGCACTGTGAGGAACCACTCTACCAGCGCTGTGAGGACCCACTCTACCAGCGCTGTGAGGACCCACTCTACCAGCACTGTGAGGACCCACTCTACCAGCACTGTGAGGACCCACTATACCAGCACTGTGAGGACCCACTCTACCAGCACTGTGGGGACCCACTCTACCAGCGCTGTGAGGACCCACTCTACCAGCGTTGTGGGGACCCACTCTACCAGCACTGTGGGGACCCACTCTACCAGCACTGTGGGGACCCACTCTACCAGCGCTGTGAGGACCCACTCTACCAGCGTTGTGGGGACCCACTCTACCGGCACTGTGGGGACCCACTCTACCGGCACTGTGGGGACCCACTCTACCAGCGCTGGTGCTGTGGGAGTTGATGGCCCTGTCCCGTCCTCCGTAAAGCCTGGCTCTCAGAGCCATCCCGCAGGGTAACCTGATCTCAGCTCTGGGGTTGAGATGGTTTGGTGTTCAGTGAAAATAAACAAACAGTGGGTGACATCAGCATCCAGCCCAAATGTGCCTGTGCCCCGGTCGCTGCGCCCGACACGGGTCTGCCGTCAATTATTCAGCTCGACTTATTTGATCAATACCAGGGTGCAGCCAGTACAATCTGAGGGCCTGGATCTTTTTTCCTTCTTTCATTATTTATAGAGACACAGAGAGGGTGGGAGGGAGAGGGAGAGTGTGTGGGAGATGGAAAAAGAGAGTGAGGGGGAGGGAGAGAGAGGAAGAGAGACAGAGAAGACAACAAAGCTACTGGCTTCAGTTTCATGTGTATTAGAAGTATTCTTTTTAATGGAGATTAATATTTTAAAGCTGGTGAAACTTAGATGAGACCTCTCTCCATTCAGGGCTTAGAATGTGAGTGCATGATGCAGGGCCTGATTAGGGTGGGATGCAGGGCGTGATTAGTGAGGGATGCAGGGTGTGATTAGTGAGGGATGCAGGGCCTGATTGGGGGGGGGGTGCAGGGCGTGATTAGTTGGGGGTGCAGGGTGTGATTAGTGGGGGATGCAGGGTGTGATTAGGGGGGGATGCAGGGTGTGATTAGGGGGATTCTGGGCGTGATTAGTGAGGGATGCAGGGCCTGATTAGGGGGGGATGCAGGGTGTGATTAGTGAGGGACGCAGGGTGTGATTAGTGGGGGATTCAGGGCCTGATTAGTGGGGGATGCAGGGTGTGATTAGGGGGGGATGCAGGGCGTGATTTGGGGGGATGCAGGGTGTGATTAGGGGGATGCAGGGCCTGATTAGGGGAGGGATGCAGGGTGTGATTAGTGAGGGGGGCAGGGTGAATTAGGGGGGGGATGCAGGGCGTGATTGGGGGGGGGATGCTGGGTGTGATTAGGGGGGGATGCAGGGTGTGATTGGGGGGGGTGGGGTGATTAGGGGGGGATGCAGGGTGTGATTAGGGGGGGATGCAGGGTGATTAGGGGGTAAGTGAAGTCACCTGTACAGTCACTCATATATATATATGAATGCCACTCTCTTTCCCTCTCTTACCCTCATGTCTCATTCTCTCTCTCGCTTTCCCTCTCCCTCACCCTCTCTCCCTCTCACTGTCTCTCTCTCCCTCTCACTGTCTCTCTCTCTCCCCTCTCCTCTCTCTCTCTCTCCCTCTCTCCCCCCTCTCTCTCTCCCTCTCTCCCCTCTCTCTCTCTCTCAAATTCAAATTCAAATTCAAAATGCTTTATTTTATTCCCCTTATTCCCCTCTCTCTCTCTCTCTCTCTCTCTCTCTCTCTCCCTCTCTCCCCCCCTCTCTCTCTCTCTCCCCCCTCTCCTCTCTCTGATTTCAGCCTCCTGTGGAGATGACACAATGTGTCCCTGGGCAAAAATGCTTTTGCTTTTATTGACCGTTTCCCCCATTTCCCAGCATGCTTTCTTGTTACCAGTCATTTAATTTATTTCCTGTGTGTTTGCTGCATTTCAGTCATGTGGGCTGGCGGTGTTCTGGCCCCTGGCTCTGGCGGCCAATCAGACAGAGGAGCAGGAAAGGAGACCTGTTATTACTGAGCAGATGTAAGGCCCTTGTGCTCTTAATTGCTCACCTATGAGGGAGGAACGGTGGGAGCGATTAGAGGGAAACAGAGACAGAATTGCATCTCAGCTCTTTATTATAGAACACGGTACCTGCTGTGTGCCTGTCCGATCCGCTCTGGACCCGGGCCTCCCCGGTGCTGAAGGCCCGGCAGGGCCAATAATTGGAATCTTTTACTCCCTTTTCTGGAATAAAGGGCGAGTTTGGCTTTGCAGATGATCCGTGGAACAAAAGATCTTTGCTTGTTGGAATATCTTGTTTCCTAGTCGAGCCGTGGTTTCTTACATGGGGAGGGGTTTTAGAATGCGGTTTCTTACACGGGGAGGGGTTTTAGAATGCGGTTTCTTACACGGGGAGGGGTTTTAGAATGCGGTTTCTTACATGGGGAGGGGTTTTAGAACGCGGACACAACGAGCAGCCCTCTTCTTTTTGCCTTTCTCTCCCGAGGGTTTAGCTGTATGGGAATCAGCATGTATGTGATGGTCTCCAAGCCCAGAGTCTGATATTAAAACTGCAGCTGGCCTGACTCAGGCTGAAGAGGTGAACGGGGATAATGGCGGGAGAAACCTGGAGCGTACTAACAGAGGAACAGTGCTGTGAGTGCTGCAATGTTGCAGTCAGGGTAGTATCTGCAAAAAACAAAAAAGAAAGAAATTCAGTCAATGGGAAGGTGTTAATGAAATCGGGGCAGAATCCATGGGAATGTTTCTAAATGCGTTAAGCCATCTTTAGTTCATATCATGACCGAAGTGTCAGGGTTAGGGTGAGAGAGCGCCTCATATAGCCAGACTCCGTGTGTCTCTGTTTGGTTCTGGCTGATGATCTGATCGTTTTGGCAAGGCTACGTCACTGGAACAGCTATAATGTGTAGGAGGAAAAAAAAACAGAGAATCCGGCAGAAGGGGAGAAGTGTGGCATCTCCTGGCACAGTGGCAGAAACGCGCCCGTGTGTCGCGCTCATGAGGTAGTCTGTGCCACAGACACTTCTCTGCGGAAGTATTTTTACAAAAGGGGTGAATCTGACAATCTAATTACTCTGAGCTCTGCGCCGATGTCATCTGCTCCACAGCGACGGAGAGCTCGGAGACACGGAGACTTAATTACACCTCCACACTACAGACCTTCTGCAGCACAGATGCGCGCCGATTGTGTGGAGTCTCAGAAAAGACACCTGAGGAGGAGAAAAAGAGGAGCGATTCTGGAGGGGAGGGAGTAGGGGGGGAGGCGAGGGAGAGGGGGATGGAGAGAGATAGAGAGAGAGGGAGGTTCTAATTTTTAATCCAGTATTTAAAAAATATTTTTCAGTATTGGTAGATTGGTGGTAAATTTTGTAAAAAATAAAAAAATATTTTAATTCCCTGAAGCACCATTGTGTGTTCGCCTGTGGGTGTGTTTGCATGAATGTGTGTGTGTGTGTGTGTGCGTGCGCAATCATGAGAGAGACAGAGAGAGAGATAGAGTAAGGGGAAATGACTTTCTGAAACTTCCCACTCCCCCAGACTGATGGGTCCGACTGAAATGAAGCGCAGGCAGGTCCCTTACATCCCTCCCTGTGTTGGGACAGAGTGCAGACGCCAGGCGTACTGTCTGAAGTGCTGCCTGTGTTGGGACAGAGTCCAGGGAATTGTCATGCTGAAACGGGAAAGGGCCTTCCCCAAACTGTTTGGGCAGCTTCACTGGAACTAAGGGGCCTGGCCCAAACCATGAAAAACAGCCCCAGACTAAGGAATGTCCAGATACTTTTGGTGCTATAGTGTCAGTCTGCAGTATGCATTTCTGTAAAATGGCAGTTGTAGCCGAAGACACAAAACGCTTGTGTTTTAGTTGTGACCTCTGCTTCCTGTGCTTTTGGGGAGATGTGCGCTCGGAGAGACTAACTGCAGCTCAGTATCGGTGCGTCACAGCGAGGCAGCGGGGAGAACGGCGCTCTCTTCCTGGTCCGCTCCGCTTCATTGAGCTGCTTCCTGTTGTCTGTGTTCTGCATCCATGTACATGCATGTATGAGCATAAAACATGGCTGTTTACTCTCAGATAACATGACGCTTCTGCCTGGAAGCATTTCACACGGCCTCTGAAGTTTGAGTGTTTATTACCGCATCAGATATAAAGAGAAAACATGTGCGCGCACACACACACACACACACGTGGGCATGCGCGCGCACACACACACACACACACACAAAGTACCGACATGAACAGAACCATGGAAGGCAGGAGAATAAACATCCTGCCGTTGCAGCTTTTCCTCCACAAGTTGTTTTGGAAGCAAAGTGCTTCAGAAAGGTTAATGTGAAAAACAGAATTATCCAGCAGTTTGTCCCTTTGAAAAATGCATTTGCAAAATTCAGCAGTGCTTTCAAACCAAGACAGAATTTCTTAGAAATTATTTTTCTTATCAGACCATTATATGAAAGCATGAATGTAAGCTGGAATAATGTATTTTAAATACTCACTGTATAAAAAAGCTCATGTTATCAACCATTTCATGAAAATGACGCTAACTTATTCATTAAAACAGACCGTAACCATGGGGAAGCAAAGAGCTTCAGCCTCCAGTTTAAAGGCATCATGAAACTTTAATTTGCAGACTATGTACATACAGCTGGATTTCTGGAGTTATAGTGGGGGACTGTCTTTAAGGTCCCGCCCACTTCACCTCTACCCCACCCCCCACCCCCGCCTGGACTGTTTGATTGTTTAGATGTTATGGGTATGTGTATCCCCCCCCCACCTTTCTGCAATATGAGTCACAAATATATATTTTTTCCTAAATTTAAATTTTTTTTTTTTGTTTGAAAAGTTTCAGTTTGTACCCTGAGCAGCGATTTTATCTGTGGCTGGTCTGTGTCAGAGAGAGCTGCGACACAGCCAGTCCAGGCCTTGTGAGGTTTGCCTGTGTCCTCTGCCTCTCTCCTGGCCTGCAGAAGCGTTGGTGTTACCTGGGGAGTGATCTCTCACAGACTAATGGACTTTAGCAAATTGCTCTGATGCGCTAAACTACGGTTTTGTCCTCCTTTAATTGAAATTCATATTATTTTCAAGGAGAATCACTTGTGAATGTTAAACTGCGGGCTGGTATCCACTCATTTGTCATTATGAGCTCGTTCTTTCCCACTTCAGCCCTGCGCTGCTCTCTCTGGATTTATTTTTAGGCCTCGTTTGGCGGGTGCGGGTGAACTATATTTCTGTGAGCTACAGGTGAGAATAAGGTTAGGTGTGAGAGTCCTGCATTTTCTGCAGACTGAAGAGCTGTCAGGGCCACCTCTTCGGCTCTCCTGAGCTCCTCCACCCTCCTCATCCTCTCCAGCTCTAACCCTTGATTAACTCTTGTTTGTGTGACTTTAATCCTGAATTGGGTACTTGACAAGTTGTCAATCTAGTCTACACTTCTTGTACTTGAGTTTAATTTACTGAATTGACTGAATTTCAGTGTAGTTGAACCCTGTCCTGTATAAATCTCTGTGTCTTGCTCTGCCTTTGGCCCCCCCGAGCTCTTTCTCTGTTACACACGTTCGTAAAGCAGCAGTTCTTTTTCCACAAAGCCTTACATTTCCTGCTCACACTCGATATAGCTTTGCAACCACAATGCACACCTGCAGTGCGTCCAGTGTTTCATGTGAACAGAGAGCGTGCACTGCAGTGTGCTGTAATGCACAGTGTGCTGTTATTACTAGTAAATAGTGAAGAAGTAAAGGCGTGTTTTTGCGGTCCTCTGAGAGTCCCTCACACTGCACTGGCTCATGTTTTTATGGAAGGGCTGCCCAGTCGCGGGAGATGTTTCTGTTTTGGCTGGAGCTCCAGGTTTCTTTGGCTGCGTTGACTGAATTGGCTGCATCTGCTCTCTAGCAGTCAGGGGATCTGATTGCCGCTGTTATTAGCATTGTTAGCCAGCATACCAGCCAGACTAATGCAGCACACAAAGCGGTGATGGAGACAGCGCTGCGGCTGTAACAGTGTTTCTGTTTCTAATCCCCGTCTGCTGCCGAAGGCCTCCGCTGGTCTGCGCAGCGACGGCCGAGCGCGATTCGCTGCAGCGTACGCTGCATGTGAAGAACTGCAGGTTTCCCATAATGCTGCTGTTCATAAGCCATGTCTGCGTGTAACCAGCATGCGTGCGTCTCCACATTAGCTTCTCATGGTTGAGTGAAAGTACGAACAGGAACATATCTGTGATTACATAATGGTACTTATTGACTGAGGACCTCTTAATCATGTTCTCTTGCTCATTGTCAGTACTGTTTCATGTGAGTAGCATTGTCTGAAAGGGCATCGCCAGTGAGAAGCTCATTATCTCATATCCCTTAGAGTGCTGAGATGCAGCCCCTGGAGTCTCATGGGGAGATGCAGGATTCCATTGAATCTGCTGTTGTGGAATGACAAAGCATTCTGAGTGCAGCAGCTAGCAGCTCTGCCTGGCTGGTATGAGGGTTGTGTTCCTGTCCCTCAATTTACCTTCTTCCCTAAACCCCTGATCCCGAACCCTGACCCTCTTCCCCCTCACATTCCAGCACCCCCCCCCCCCCCCCCAGTGGAAGATGCAGAGGAGCTGTTGGAGGGCGGGCTCTGATCTTGTGTGATTTTTCTGGGTGTGCTGGTGAGATACTGGGACAGTGGAGGTGCATCATGAGCGCGCTCTCTGGATCAGCTCTGTTTCCACGGCGGCTTGATGACGTTGGGTTTGTAACGGGGACAGTGGTAGCTCTGTAATCAGCGCTCTCTTATCTCTGTTCTCTCTGGGGGGGTAAGTGTCTGGAGGTGAGGGGGGAGAACAGGGAGAGGCGCTGGTTCATATTTGGGGGGTATTGGGCATTATTCCTATACCAGGCTGGGCTGACCTGTGTGACCTTTGGCAGGAGGTTGAATCAGTGGATCGGTGGAGGCCCTTCCAGCCCTGGGGTTTGCTCGGAAATGAAAATGCATTTCCTAAAAAAGGTCCCTGAAGACATCTGCGTTAAATCAATAAAAGGCTGTTGCTATAGGAACCGATGGGCATAGCTTTGCCCCCTGAGAGAGTTCAGGTAGATTACATCTCTGATCGGGAGAAAGCGCTGAACTGGTCTACCTCTCCAGCTCTGAGCGTTCACACCCTTTTATCTCTCCTCCGTTACGCACGTCTGATAGGCCGTGTGTGTTCCTTCCTCTTCCTGATGGGCTCACTGGATTTCCTCTCAGGCATCTGAGGCATATGATCTGTAGGTTGGGCACCATATTTGTTGCCATTGAATTTGTGAATATGGATTCTGCCACTCTGTTTTAAAAAACATTTCATTAAATCTTATCACCTTACCTTGCATTAAGAAGAAAAAACTTCAAAACTTCTTGGCAGCAATGGCACTGAAGCAGAGGGAGGGATGGGGACGGGGAGGAAGAGAGGGAGAGCATGTTCTTTTCTCTCTTTCAGAGTGAAGCGCTTCCTTTGTGTCTCTGTGGGTTTAAAGTTGAGCGTTTGAGGGGAGGATGAGTCACCCTTGTTCCCTCGGTGGCACCCCTCGCAGCAACAAGCCCCCCCCCCCCCCCCCCCCCCCCCCCCCCCCCCCCCCCCCACGACTCGATCGCGCTTTTCATCTCTTATTACGGACGAACCCTGTGGTGGCTTTACCACAACCACACGGCTCTCTAACTTCCAGCAGCAGCACAGGGTGCAGGCCTGCAGTCTGTGAGGGCTTGTGTGTTCGGGTTAGGGTGCAGGGTTAGGGTACAGGGTGCTGCAGGTATGTGTGAGTGTGTGTGCCTGTGTGTGTGTGTATGCATGTGTGTGTGTGTGTGTCTGGGTGAATGTGTGTGTGTGTGTGTGTGTGTCTGGGTGAATGTGTGTGTGTGCGCATGTGTATGTGTGTGTGTGTGTGTGTGTGTCTGTGTGCATGTGTGTGTGTGTGTGTCTGGGTGAGTGTGTGTGTGTGTGTGTGTGTGTGTGTGTGTGCGCATGTGTATGTGTGGGTGTGTGTGTGTGTGTCTGGGTGAATGTGTGTGTGTGTGTGTGTGTGTGCGCGCATGTGTATGTGTGGGTGTGGGTGTGTGTGTGTGTGTGTGTGTAGAAGCACGCTGTGGCAGATGTGATGAAAGTCTGGAATAAATGGAGTGAGAAGATGAACAGCTGGTGGGGAAGAGGAAGAGTAGAGCTGGATTATCCTCTCTGAACACGTTGTGCTACTGACCCAGCCAGCATCCCTCATCACTCAGACCAGACTGCAGCTCTGTGACTTCATCACCTCCTCCACAGAGCCTGATACTGCTCTGTGACATCATCACCTCCTCCACAGAGCCTGATACTGCTCTCTGACATCATCACCTCCTCCACAAAGCCTGATACAGCTCTGTGACATCATCACCTCCTCCACAGAGCCTGATACAGCTCTGTGACATCATCACCTCCTCCACAGAGCCTGATACAGCTCAGTGACATCATCACCTCCTCCACAGAGCCTGATATAGCTCTGTGACATCATCACCTTTTCCACAGAACCTGATACAGCTCAGTGACATCATCACCTCCTCCACAGAGCCTGATACAGTTCTGTGACATCATCACCTCTTCCACAGAGCCTGATACAGCTCAGTGACATCATCACTGATACAGCTCTGTGACATCATCACCTTTTCCACAGAGCCTGATACAGAGTGCCTGATACAGCTCAGCTCTGTGACATCATCACCTTTTCCACAGAGCCTGATACAGCTCAGTGACATCATCACCTCCTTCACAGAGCCTGATACAGCTCTGTGACATCATCACCTCCTCCACAGAGCCTGATACAGCTCAGTGACATCATCACCTCCTCCACAGAGCCTGATATAGCTCTGTGACATCATCACCTTTTCCACAGAACCTGATACAGCTCAGTGATACACCTCCTCCACAGCCTGATACAGTTCTGTGACATCATCACCTCTTCCACAGAGCCTGATACAGCTCAGTGACATCATCACCTCCTCCACAGAGCCTGATACAGCTCTGTGACATCATCACCTTTTCCACAGAGCCTGATACAGCTCAGTGACATCATCACCTCCTTCACAGAGCCTGATACAGCTCAGTGACGACATCACCTCGTCCACAGAGAGCCTGGGATTACCCAGGATGCCTTGCTGCAGCATGCAGTTTTATGGTTCCTCTGACTGGAGCTATGCAAGCGCTGGAGTTCCTGCAGGTCTAACCCTCACTCTCCCTCAGCCTGTTTCACTCAGAATGCGCTCCTTCCTGAAGACGCCTCTCCTAATGGCAGTAAATCTGGCATGCCTAATTGGACCAGTGAACGATGTCATTGGTGTGGTGACTGCTCTGTGGGTCCCCGGGCCCCAGCCCTGTGGGTCCCCGGGCCCCAGCTCTGTGGGTCCCCGGGCTCCAGCTCTGTGGGTCCCCGGGCCCCAGCTCTGTGGGTCCCCGGGCCCCAGCTGTGTGGGTCCCCGGGCCCCAGGGTGGTTTCAGCTGCTCCTGCAGAGATGGAGAATGAGCTGGAGCACACGGGACTGATGAGGAAGCAGGAAGACAACCCGCACAGTGAGCGTTTTAGTGTGCGGGCAGAGACTCTGCAGAGTGTTTTAGTGTGCGGGCAGAAACTCTGCAGAGTGCTTTAGTGTGCGGGCAGAGACTCTGCAGAGTGTTTTAGTGTGCGGGCAGAGACAGGGCAGAGTGTTTTAGTGTGCGGGCAGAGACAGGGCAGAGTGTTTTAGTGTGCGGGCAGAGACTCTGCAGAGTGTTTTAGTGTGCGGGCAGAGACAGGGCAGTGTTTTAGTGTGCGGGCAGAGACTCTGCAGAGTGTTTTAGTGTGCGGGCAGAGACAGGGCAGAGTGTTTTAGTGTGCGGGCAGAGACAGGGCAGTGTGTTTTAGTGTGCGGGCAGAGACTCTGCAGAGTGTTTTAGTGTGCGGGCAGAGACAGGGCAGAGTGTTTTAGTGTGCGGGCAGAGACAGGGCAGAGTGTTTTAGTGTGCGGGCAGAAACTCTGCAGAGTGCTTTAGTGTGCGGGCAGAGACTCTGCAGAGTGTTTTAGTGTGCGGGCAGAGACGGCAGAGTGTTTTAGTGTGCGGGCAGAGACAGGGCAGAGTGTTTTAGTGTGCGGGCAGAGACTCTGCAGAGTGTTTTAGTGTGCGGGCAGAGACAGGGCAGTGTTTTAGTGTGCGGGCAGAGACTCTGCAGAGTGTTTTAGTGTGCGGGCAGAGACAGGGCAGAGTGTTTTAGTGTGCGGGCAGAGACAGGGCAGTGTGTTTTAGTGTGCGGGCAGAGACTCTGCAGAGTGTTTTAGTGTGCGGGCAGAGACAGGGCAGAGTGTTTTAGTGTGCGGGCAGAGACAGGGCAGAGTGTTTTAGTGTGCGGGCAGAGACTCTGCAGAGTGTTTTAGTGTGCAGGCAGAGACTCTGCAGAGTGTTTTAGTGTGCGGGCAGAGACACTGCAGAGTGTTTTAGTGTGCGGGCAGAGACAGGGCAGAGTGTTTTAGTGTGCGGGCAGAGACAGGGCAGAGTGTTTTAGTGTGCGGGCAGAGACTCTGCAGAGTGTTTTAGTGTGCGGGCAGAGACTCTGCAGAGTGTTTTAGTGTGCGGGCAGAGACAGGGCAGAGTGTTTTAGTGTGCGGACAGAGACTCTGCAGAGTGTTTTAGTGTGCGGGCAGAGACAGGGCAGTGTGTTTTAGTGTGCGGGCAGAGACTCTGCAGAGTGTTTTAGTGTGCGGGCAGAGACAGGGCAGTGTGTTTTAGTGTGCGGGCAGAGACTCTGCAGAGTGTTTTAGTGTGCGGGCAGAGACTCTGCAGAGTGTTTTAGTGTGCGGGCAGAGACAGGGCAGAGTGTTTTAGTGTGCGGGCAGAGACAGGGCAGTGTGTTTTAGTGTGCAGGCAGAGACAGGGCAGTGTGTTTTAGTGTGCAGGCAGAGACTCTGCAGAGTGTTTTAGTGTGCGGGCAGAGACTCTGCAGAGTGTTTTAGTGTGCGGGCAGAGACACTGCAGAGTGTTTTAGTGTGCGGGCAGAGACAGGGCAGAGTGTTTTAGTGTGTGGGCAGAGACTCTGCAGAGTGTTTTAGTGTGCGGGCAGAGACGCTGCAGAGTGTTTTAGTGTGCGGGCAGAGACAGGGCAGAGTGTTTTAGTGTGCGGGCAGAGACGCTGCAGAGTGTTTTAGTGTGCGGGCAGAGACAGGGCAGAGTGTTTTAGTGTGCGGGCAGAGACACTGCAGAGTGTTTTAGTGTGCGGGCAGAGACTCTGCAGAGTGTTTTAGTGTGCGGGCAGAGACTCTGCAGAGTGTTTTAGTGTGCGGGCAGAGACAGGGCAGAGTGTTTTAGTGTGCGGGCAGAGACAGGGCAGAGTGTTTTAGTGTGCGGGCAGAGACTCTGCAGAGTGTTTTAGTGTGCGGGCAGAGACACTGCAGAGTGTTTTAGTGTGCGGGCAGAGACTCTGCAGAGTGTTTTAGTGTGCGGGCAGAGACTGCAGAGTGTTTTAGTGTGCGGGCAGAGACTCTGCAGAGTGTTTTAGTGTGCGGGCAGAGACAGGGCAGAGTGTTTTAGTGTGCGGGCAGAGACTCTGCAGAGTGTTTTAGTGTGCGGGCAGAAACTCTGCAGAGGGCTGTGTGTGAGGATCGTGCGCTAATTGCACAGCGCTTAGCGAGTGTGGAGAGATGAGCCTCTAGCTGCCACCACGCAGGTCTCCAGAGAGAACGTGATGCGTTTGGAGAGCCGCCTTCATTATGCGCCTGGAGCCCACGCCAGTGTGGAGGGCCCTCCGGAACACTCCGGAACACTCCCCCAGCACCACGCCGCCGCTAACCTTCCCCCGCGTTCAGTCCTCATTAGAGGCGCTCCAAATAACAGCCGAGAGAGAGAGAGAGAGAGAGAGAGGAGAAGGGTGGAGATGGGGAGAGGAGGGAGGGTGGAGATGGGGAGAGGAGGGAGGGTGGAGATGGGGAGAGGAGGGAGGGTGGAGATTGAGTGGAGAAGGGGGAAAATTAGCTAGAGAGAGAGAGGAGGGATAGGGAGAAAGGAGTGAGCACATCTGTGTACATCCTTATGTGGCTTCCTCTGCAGTAATGGACCCAAGTCAGAGTTAGACACACAAACTCACATGTGCACATAAGTGCACACACACACACACACGCATACACACACACGCTCTCACACACACACACACACACACACACACACACACGCATACACATGCGAAAAAACACAGAGGTGCTTCAGCACTCCACCTTCTTCAGGGTGTTAATTACACTGTGTCACTGTGCTCCACCGTGGCATTTAGTGCAGATTTGAATTTTATCCAGCAGATGGTGAGAATGTCAAGTCATGACACTGATTTATTAATCTTTAGCCCTTTCCTCCTGCATGTGGTGTGGCTGACAGACAGACAGACAGACAGACAGACTGTTCCTCTCTGCTGTATAGGTGGAGGTGCTGCAGCATTAATTGAGCACAGAGACAGAAACGGAGGTGCAGTTGGGAAGGAGCGCGAGGCAGGGGCTAGTCTGGGATGGTGAGGCATTGTGTCATTATGATTTGGCCCAGGGCTGGTTCTGGAGAAAGTGTGTTCTGTTCCAGTTGAACCCGAGCCATCCCCCAGGTTCTGCCCTGCCCACCAAACCCCCCGAGTCAGACATGATTAATCGCACATGCCAAAAAGAGAATCCATTCATTAAGATCTCAGTCGGACCCTGCACAACGGATGCCTGTTCTCCACATGTCCTCGCTCTCCTCTTCCCTCTTTAACACAGACATAAGGACTCAAGGCCATGAAATGGGCCCCGACCCCGGGCCCCTAAACCCAGGCCCCAAGGCACTTCCTGTTTAACATTTTGATCCCAATCAGCCACCCCCATGTGCAGCAGAATAGCAGTTAGGGGTTAGCGCTAGGATTAGGGTTAACATTAGTGTGACTTCTATTTCATTTAAAATGCTGTTTTATTTATATTATGAGAGCTTCAGGCATGTTATTATAGCTTGTGGCTATACTGCTGTGCTGCAGTGTGGCAGTGCTGCTGTGCTGTTGTGTGAATGCTGCTGTGCTGTTGTGCTGTGTGACTGTGCTGCGGTGTGACTGCTGTTGTGCTGCTGTGCTGTTGTGTGACTGTGCTACAGTGTGACTGTGCTGCTGTGCTGTTGTGCTTCTGTGTGACTGTGCTGTGGTGTGACTGCTATTGTGTTGCTGTGCTGCTGTGTTGCTGTCCTTTCTCCTCTTACTTTCTCTTCTGAGGGAATCTTAGGCCAGATGTCACACAGGGTTGACAATTTGCTGTGTTTCCATGGCGTATTTATCATGTAAAATTGATGCTTGGTTGTGGCTCTTTATGCATTTATTTATCAGCTCTTGTGAACGCAAGTATCCAGAGAATATTTGTGGCAGTACCCGAAACTGGAGGAGAAACATGCACCAGCCAATCATCTGCGAGGAGAAGTTTGTTGCTTCCTGGCTGTCTTTGCACACACACACACGACGATAAGGATCCCCCGTTGTTATGACGATAAGGATCCCCCTTCGTTATCCAGGAGTCATGAGTGACTCTGACTGTCTCACCTGTGACGATCTGCTTCTGTGGTCCTCTAAATGTATCTCCGGTCATGTGTACTTGTGCACTCTCATTTTAGCCCTGCTTTGCTCAGTCAAGTGTGTTTGACTTGAGCCTCTGCCCTATTTCCAGTAGAGCTGTTTTAACTGCACAGAGCGAGTGACTCAGACACCGCAGTCCTCCACTGTCCTTGGATAACAGCTCCAGGCTCCAGGCCTTTTTGAATGTCCTGAGATCTCGTTCCCTTTCAGAAGTGACAGTGCACACTAAATGGTCTCTGGTTCGTATTCAGTTGGCTGGTGTCTGCTCAGATGTGTGCAGACTGTCCTTTTCTGTGAACACACTCTTTTAATGTCCTGCCAGACTGGATTCTTCCGTCTGAACAGAGAGGATATCCCAGGGCCCCTGACTCCGGCTGACTCATCCTGGGAGAGCAGAGCTCGCTCGAGTGAGCGGGTCGTACTCCGATATGCTCTGTTAGATGTGCTCAGAGAATTCAGGACTTTATTTATAGGTGATGAGAGGGAGGGGTGTGGCCAGGCCGTTGGACGTCTTGCTGTCGAACTGTCTCCAGTCAGATAAAACAAAGGTTGTAAACAATAATTGTACATTCAGGACAGGTCAGTAGCTGCCTGTGTTGGACTCAGCACAGGACAGAGAATTATGTTGACTGTGTTGGGGTTGTGGCACAGCGCAGTTAGTTGACTCTGTCAGTGTTCTGGTCATTTAGTGTCTGTTAGATCTGAACAGGCTGCTGAGATCCTTCCCTGCTGAAATGAAGCTGGAGTCTGAAATATGTTCCAGCTTTTCCCTCATAATCAGTCTTTATGTAACCATACTTCTTTATTTATTTATTTTTATCTGTTCTTTATTTATGGAGAAGAGTTCCATTGAGATGGAAATCGGTGGCGCTGAGGCCAGGATATTGCAGCACACGGAATAATTATCAGACTCTGCCAGTGTGCTTTTTAATTTCCCAAATTCCACTGGAGTCATCTGCTGCCAGGTCCTGCTGGGGGGCTCATGCCTGTTCCCTTTATCTGCTCCAGCGATGTTTCTCTTGTGTTGAAAGAATCATCACAGGGGAGCACAGATGCCTCACCACCTCCTCTCCTCTCTCTCTCTCTCTCTCTCTCTCTCTCAGGCCCGATGGTGAAGCATTTTAATAACTCGCATTTAATGCCACACTGCAAGCTGCTGAAAATTATAATTGTATTTTATTCATTGTAGACCTGCCCACTGTTGTCACTGTCTGCTGTGTGGTAGTATAACCGTGTCACAATGTAGTTAACACAAGAACAAAGCAAATCTGGGGCTGCATGCGCTAAATTTTCCTTGTTTCAGTAATAAACCAAATGCGTTGCTTTATATTCCCCTGTTCTGCGTGTGTAATTCAGTAGTTTATGTATTTGTATGTGGCATGTTGCATGGATAAGAAGCTTCTTTAGTACAGATATTAGCGTTCCCTTATTCAATCGATTGCGTGTTTTTATGTGGTGTTTGGCATCGATAAGAAGCACTGTTAGTATAGACCTTATCAGTCTGGACAGTAAGGGGGGCAGAGGGTTGTTTAAAATATTCTGTTGCGTGGCTCTTGTTTACCAGTCGTAGGCTACAGGCCCCTTTAGCATGTCAGTGTAATTAAAATGAGATGCTGTAATCAGTGTGCTGATGGGAGGCTATTCAGGGTCAGATTCCTCTCAGTGAGGGAACTGTGATGTGGCAGTGGCAGGGCGAAGGTTAATGTGTGTGCAGTGTTCTGTCCTTCCCCAAGCTTAGTGTGTGTGCAGCGTTCTGTCCTTCCCCAAGCTTAATGTGTGTGCAGTGTTCTCTGTGCTTCCCAAGCTTAGTGTGTGTGCAGTGTTCTCTCTGCTTTCCCAAGCTTAGTGTGTGTGTGCAGTGTTCTGTCCTTCCCAAAGCTTAATGTGTGTGCAGCGTTCTGTCCTTCCCCAAGCTTAATGATGTGTGTGCAGTGTTAAACTCTTACAGAGCACGTGTTGTCCCTATTGGATGCATATGAACTCTGTTAGAGTTGATTTGACACTGAACGTTTTACTGCATATGTGTAAATGTGTGAAATGGATCTGGCGTCAGTTAGCAGTGGTGAAAATGTGGTGAAAAACTGGACGCCTGCATGTGCGTGCCTTTTGGGGGGATGCTGGCCCACTGCAGCTTTGTGTTGTTTCCATAGGGCAAATGACTGAACACTTGATTAGCATTAAATGGCCAATGGCCCACTGAGAGGAATGCTTTCTGCATAATGAGCATTAATAGCAGCTGTTAATCAATAGACACAGTGGGGCAGATTTCCATATGACCTTGTGGACATTTTAATGAATCTTTATTAAAAGAATCGACTCGTCTCAGTCTCCTGCATTCTGACACCCAGCTCACTCTCTCAGTGGATAATTACCAGGTTAGATCGCAAATTATAATTCAATGTTTTTTTGTTTTTATTTTGTTTCCTTTAAACATTTAATGACAAATATCTTGAGGCTGTGTGGAAGTATTAGGTTCTGCAGTGGTTGGGATGGTAACAGAGCAGCAGCCACTCCTCTGTGCTTCCTGTCTAGAGCGGAGGCCACACCTCTCTGCTTCCTGTCTAGAGCGGAGGCCACATCTAGAGCGGAGGCCACACCTCTCTGCTTCCTGTCTAGAGCGGAGGCCACACCTCTCTGCTTCCTGTCTAGCTCACCAGCTACAGACATGCGCAGTTCTCCCACAATGTCACATGCGGCGTGCTGATGTCACTCCCCGTCTCCCAGCATGATGACCCCTCCTGCCTAACCCCTCGCTCTCTCTCTGGCTCCCCCTGCAGGCGACAGACCCCTCTTGCAGTCGGCCTGGCGGCGATGGACCTGAAGGACCGGCGGCAGCGGTCCCTGACGCGCGGCCCGAGCGGGAAGGAGCCCGGCTTCTCGTCCTCCTCGCTGGACGCCGGGGAGTGCCGCGTGCCCACGCAGAAGTCCTACAGCTCCAGCGACACGCTGAAGGCCCTGGACCAGGAGGCCCGGCTGCGCTACGCAGGCTGCATGGCCGAGCTGGTGCACCGCGAGGCCGACGAGTTCCCCCAGCAAGGTGAGGCGCCTGAGCGGCCTGGGGGGAATGGACCTGCCGTTATTATACCTGAGGCTGTACCTGGGGATGTACCTGGGGTTAGTATACCTGGGGTTAAATCTGGGGTTATTATACCTGGGGTTAGTATACCTGAGGCTGTACCTGGGGATGTACCTGGGGTTAGTATACCTGGGGATATACCTGGGGTTATTATACCTGAGGCTGTACCTGGGGATGTACTGGGGTTAGTATACCTGGGGATATACCTGGGGTTAGTATACCTGGGGTTAAATCTGGGGTTAGTATACCTGGGGATATACCTGGGGTTAGTATACCTGGGGTTAAATCTGGGGTTATTATACCTGGGGTTAAACCTGTTCACTTCCTGCATCACTTCCTGTGTGCACCAGCAGTTCCTGTTTCAGGCTGTGTATTCACCTGCGTTAAACACAGACCAGTCTCCCCTCTTACCTGTCTCAGGTGTTGGTCTATGCCGTGTTTGGTCTGCCTCAGGTGTTGGTCTGTGCCATGTTTGGTGCCCATGTTTGGTCTGCGTGTTTGGTCTTCAGGTGTCGGTCTGTGCCGTGTTTGGTCTGCCTCAGGCCTCATTACCTGAGTTCAGCCAGCGCAATATCAAGCCAAAGTTCATAAATGAAGGCTTATATCATGTTTGGTTAACTAGCAGTATCGATAATAAATGTAAGGAAAGTTTCCCTTGACTGACCACACGAGTGTTTGCTGCCGTAGAGCAGCCTTTGCTATGATGGTCAGTGGCCTGAGGGTCTCTCAGTGGGGGTCTGTTTGATCAGCGACCATCTGCTCGACTCGTCTTGTTTTAGACACCGCGGCTCGACAGTCTCCTCCTGATGCTGCTCCAGACTCCTTTCACAATAAAAAAGTACCACTTGAAACCAGAACTTCACTCAGTGAACCCAGCAGAACAGCGGAAAAAACCGCCATCTTGCGCATGACGGCCTGGGACTGGCAGTAAAGCAGCAGTGAGTACGGGCGAGTGTTTTACGCCCGTGCCCAAGCACGAGCAAGCGGCTTACCAGCAGCACACCGCGGGATCGTCTTTGAAGCTCTGCATGCGACTCTGTCGCCTTTACACAAATAAAGACTCGCACAGAGACAGACCGGGAGGACGGGTTCCCGGGGTTTGGGACGAGGCCTGTGATTGGCTCCTGAGCTTCGACTGGCCGTCTACCCGGATTAGATCTTTAACTCTGAAATCAATGTGTGATGAATCCTGAACTCCCGGTGAACAGGAGTCAGGGCTCTAATTGCGATGGCTGGCTCGGTGCGAGAGCTGACTTTAGACCCTGAGAACTGCTCGCTGTCCACAAGTTCGCCCAGAACATGGGGGGGGTGCATCTTTAAGAAGCTGGGATCTGGCTTGGTCTTCATCTTAATGGTGTAGCAGGACCAGATGGATCTGGTGTTTTGAAATAGAGCGGAACTGCCATATTGATCTCCGCCTCGCCACAAACAAAAAAAGCTGTGATTAACACTCACCCAGAGGGGCGGCCGCAGGTAAGGGCCCATTGCAGGCAGGTGTTACAGTGGCTTTTACATGGAGGCATTTAGCAGAACAACTTTTCCAGAACAACTTCCCCAGCTCACTTTTTAAACAGTCCAGTGCTCTAACCATGACAGTACACCAGGACACAGCATGTCCATAGAAGTGATGGGGACAGGCCCAAATGCTCTTCCGTCCTGTCTCTCACCTGAGTCTCCCCCAGGCCTGTATGCAGGCCACCTCTCCACCCCTGATAACACCTTTATAAAATCAGCTTAAACATCTTTACCAAGGGCAGGGGGGAGAAACTCATTTCCTGTCATTTTCTTTCTCAGATGAATATTGATCTTCAGTGATTGGGTTGATCTTAATGTGTGAATCTTGCCTCCGAGCCGCTCTCTGGTGATAATGAAAGTTGAGGGAGCTTGCGTGCTCTCGGAGGGGGGGGGGGGGGATGGAGCTGTTGCCGTGGCTGCCAGTGAAGGGTAGTGGTAGTGAGGCAGGTCGAACCCCCCAGGCCATCGTGGCTGGACTTTCTGATCTGAGGCATTTCTACACTTGTCTCACCACACAGGAGTCAGCAGACCTGCCGCCCCCTGTCCCAACACGCTGCGTTCCACTCCCTGTGAAATCACAGAGGGACTAATCTCTGGGGGGGCTTTGCAATTGCCGTAGAAATGGCTAGGGGAATTATTGAGAAGCCTCCCCTCACCGTGGCGATGAGCATGCTGCAGCTTCTTGTGTGTTTTTCTTTAGTTGACACCTCGAATCCCACCTGTACTCCCCGATGATTCAGGGGACAGAGCACTGGGCTCAGCATGCCCCCCGGCCACAGGCCCGGCCCGTCAGCATGCCCCCCTGGCCACAGGCCCGTCCCGTCAGCATGCCCCCCGGCCACAGGCCCGGCCCGTCAGCATGCCCCCCGGCCACAGGCCCGTCAGCATGCCCCCCGGGCACAGGCCCATCCCGTCAGCATGCCCCCCGGCCACAGGCCCGTCCCGTCAGCATGCCCCCCGGCCACAGGCCCATCCCGTCAGCATGCCCCCCGGCCACAGGCCCGTCAGCATGCCCCCCGGCCCATCCCGTCAGCATGCCCCCCGGCCACAGGCCCGTCAGCATGCCCCCCGGCCACAGGCCCGGCCCGTCAGCATGCCCCCCGGCCACAGGCCCATCCCGTCAGCATGCCCCCCGGCCACAGGCCCATCCCGTCAGCATGCCCCCCGGCCACAGGCCCGTCAGCATGCCCCCCGGCCACAGGCCCGTCCCGCCAGCAGCGTGCATCCGCAAGGCTGTCTGCCCCTCCAGGGAGGTTTAAACCAGTGTTCTGTGCCCCTGCTGCCCTGGGCTTGCCTCTGTGGGCATTAGGGTGCTCTGTGAAGCATACAAAATGGGGCAAATGTAAAATTCACTATTTAAATGGGTTTTTACAGTGTTATCTGCAGTGACATCTGCTCCAACGTAAGTGTGGCAGAGCTCAGTGTAAAACGCTGTTAATGCAGCTTGAATGTGTTATAAATGAAGGGAGATGTGTGTTATAAATGATCTCAGACACGTGCCTTAACGTGTCCCCTTCCTCTCATTGGTGCACGGGGGGGGAGTGGAGGACATGGCTTGGGGGGTGTTGGGGTGGGTGGAGGGGAGGGAGCCATATGCTGCGGGGTGCGCTTGGGTCCTGGTGCTCCGGAAGCACTTGCACTGTCTCCCTCCCCAAAATAGCCCCCCTAGGAGCAGCGTGTCTGTCTGCAGCATCTGCTACCACGGTCGGCTGCTCCGGCTACAGATGTGCTCAAACCCGGGCTGCTCGGCTCTGCGCAGCTCTGCTCAGATACTGCAGAGGTCACTCTGGCCTCTCTGGGCGGGGCTCTGTTGGCTATATAGTCATTCAATGACCACCACAATACCCACAATCCCCTTCACCACGGGAAAAAGTCAGCCAGCTGGCCTTCCTACGCATCCTTCCTGCTCGTGCTCTGTCACTATGTAACATTGTCTACCCCCCCCCCCCCCCCCACATCCATCTTCTTTTCTAACAATAATTTAGATTTTTTCCAAATTAATAACAGTTAATGTCTTGGCTGATTTATTTGCACAATGAACAAGAGCAGGTAGCATAAGAGAAGAACAGCATATAAATGGGATTCATGCATAATGATAAGTGATAATATTATTGCAGGAATAAATGGGGAATGACTGTGGCAGTAAAAGAGCTTAATGCTTCAGCTCTAACTCATAATGTTTATTTTTGTTTTCATTTGAATGACTTTATTTTACTGTTTTATTTTCTCTGTCAGATACCAGCTGCTTCTACCTCACTGGAGCCTCTTGAGTGTGAGTGTGTGTATGTGTGCGTGCGTGCGTGCATGTGTGGTTGTGTCTTTGTGTGTGAGCATGTCTGTGCTGTGTATATTTGTGGTATCACTGCAGATTGCAGATTTAGGTAATGTAGTCTTTGTGATGTATCATATTGTAAGTTTGTGTCCTTGCAGTTTTAAATGAATTTTATTGCATAATGACTTTATTCATCACACAGTCTCTGTGAGCTGTCTCTGCGCTGCATTGATTTTTTCATAAAAAACCTTATTGTTCCAAAATAAAGGCTGAATAAATTGCTGAGGTCTGGCAAAGACCTACACCACTTGACACCTCTAAATTGGAAATAATATTTGTTTTCTATAGATGTATGTGCCTTTAAATGTTATCATCAATCCTATTTATCGCAACTCAGGTCAAAAGTAGAAGTTTCTGGAAGAGGAAAATTCAAACAGCAGCATGAATACAGTGACCCAGAACAGTAAGAGAATTTATGCAGGTAGCGGGGCCTAGCTGGGCTAGCACAGCCTTCACAGTGTAGTGGGGGCTAGCTGGGCTAGCACAGCCTTCACAGTGTAGCGGGGGCTAGCTGGGCTAGCACAGCCTTCACAGTGTAGCGGGGGCTAGGCGGGCTAGCACAGCCTTCACAGTGTAGCGGGGGCTAGCACAGCCTTCACAGTGTAGCGGGGGCTAGCACAGCCTTCACAGTGTAGCGGGGGCTAGCACCGCCTTCACAGTGTTGGGGGGGTAGGGTAATATAGCCTCCACAGTGTTGGGAGGTGGGGTAATATAGTCTCCACTGTGTTGGGAGGTGGGGTAATATAGCCTCCACAGTGTTGGGAGGTGGGGTAATATAGCCTCCACAGTGTTGGGAGTGGGGTAATATAGTCTCCACTGTGTTGGGAGGTGGGGTAATATAGCCTGCACAGTGTTGGGGGTAGGGTAATATAGTCTCCACAGTGTTGGGGGTAGGGTAATATAGCCTGCACAGTGTTGGGGGCAGGGTAATATAGTCTCCACAGTGTTGGGGGTAGGGTAATATAGCCTGCACAGTGTTGGGGGCAGGGTAATATAGCCTCCACAGTGTTGGGGGGTGGGTAATATAGCCTCCACAGTGTTGGGGGTGGGTAATATAGCCTCCACAGTGTTGGGGGCAGGGTAATATAGCCTCCACATTGTTGGGGGTAGGGTAATATAGCCTGCACAGTGTTGGGGGGTGGGTAATATAGCCTGCACAGTGTTGGGGGGCAGGGTAATATAGTCTCCACAGTGTTGGGGGGGGGGTAATATAGCCTGCACAGTGTTGGGGGCTGGGTAGTATAGCCTGCACAGTGTTGGGGGGGTTGGGAGTCGTACACTGGGAGGACATCTACGGCGTGATGCTTTAAGTTGTCCATCGAGCACAGCGCTGGGCTTGGTCTTGCACTGGCACCCCAGTTTTAAATGAGGGGTTCAAATCTCTGCTTCCTGTTTCTGCTCAACATTCTAAACATGCAGCCATTCTCACTGCTGTTTCTCTATTGAACAGGAGGTATGGAAATGCAAGTTATCTCAGATGCAAAAATGTTTATTTTACTGTCTACGGGCAAAGATACAAACTCTCAGTGCACATTATTTGTAATACCTGCTTAACAAGATAGCGCCACTAAGATTTAATCAGATCCCTCCCAATGATGTAGGTGAGAAGAATTCTTCTTTTATATAAAAAGTGTGTGTGTATCTGAATTCATGCTCCTGGGTACTTAGCTTTGTGATTTTAATCATCGGTTTGTAGGGACTTGGTCTCTGTCAGTGAAGGAGGTTTGCATGTTAATGTGAGGCTCCTGTTTCTTTATCTTCAGCATGCTTGATGGCTGAATTTTAAATGCTTGAACTTCACTAAAATCAAAACGAGAATTTTAAAAAGGTAAAATATATGAATAACAAACAAACTAAAATATATTTGGTTAAATACTACCACAATAAATGTAAGTATCAACATACAGATTTAAGTAAGAGTGAAGTTGAGCATTTCTTGGTTTATTAAGGGGTCACAGAACATTTTACATTTTATCCGTATGAGCTTAGCGAGGATTTATAGATTTGGTCTTATTTTCTCAAGTCTCGGACGGTAATTGGAAATGTTTTTCATGCAATGGAAAGATTGATTGACTTTATTGATTGATTGATTGATTGACTCATTGATTGACTATAGTGTTTCTGATTGGAGGAGGTGAGCAGTTGAGGAAGAATCTATATCTTCATCTTTCATGTCACCTGTAGAGATTCTATAATTGTGTTGAGGTGGAATTCACAGTTAGAGGGAATATGGCTGTCACATCGTGAGGCACACATTTATATGTGTGTTACTCTAACTGCCCCAATGCCCATTCCTTTAGATGTGTGTCACTATAACTGCCCCAATGCCCATTCCTTTTGGGGACGGTGCTTTCTCTGAGTGACAGGTGGAGTGAGGTGCAGGAGAGTACTCATATATGCTTATGCGCTCATTACATGGAGGGATTTAGACATGAAGCAAAAGCCTGCACTCATATTTTATATTTCATATTTCCTCTATTTCATTCATCTGTATTCCTGTTTCTCCTTGTCATTTTAGCACTTAAATCACTGTGGTTGTTGAAATGCAATCATAAGGGACAGTCATCACAGTTTCCGTGATGCTTATTCAGTTATTAAAAGGGGCTGATTAAGCACATTACAGGGCTGATTTCAGGTGGAGATCAGCCAGCAGAATAAGGGTCTGTACCTGTAGGTGGAAATTAATCATGGGGGGTTTTCCCGTGATACCTGTGGTATTTTAACACTGTGTGTTAAGAGTTAATGCAATAGGCCTCCAGGATTCACACTAGAAGCAGAGACCTTTGAACGGTTGCAGACTATAGGCAATTTGATGTTCTTGGTGAGCAGAGTCCTATGTTTGTCATTAAAGCTTCCAGTTACTCATATTTGCTGAGTTATTGTGATTGTAATTCTCCAGCACAGCAGCACGCTGCTCCTGACCTTCACCGCTCTGGCAAGGTCGCACCGCCTCACGGTCAGCCGTTTGGTAGCTGCTTTTAGCCGATGTGACTTACGGAAGCTGCATTTATCAGGATAAGCACACTGTCTGTAGAGCTAGAGCTGGGTAAAGCTGCAATCAAATATCTGTCTGCTGTCTGATGCTTTCAGCCCCCGGGAGGGGATGGGGCGACATCAGTCCCGCAGGGGGAGAGGAGATGGGTATCAGAGAGCCCTCTGCCACCGCGCCTCACTTCCTGTTTGTGAGCGGCGTGCTTGAATGCGCAGAACCGCGGGAGGACAGCGCTGCGAGTGCGTCTGTTACTCGCTCATCCTGGCTCCGCCCACTAAACTGTCACTGTCACCATGGAAACGCTGCATTACACTTACTCCATCCACCCCTTTCACCCCATCACCCTCTTTCCTTCTTCCCCTCCATCTTCCTGACTGTCCTTTCCTTCCTGCTCTTCCTCTCATACCATCCTCTTCCTCTCTCGCTCGGAGTTTCTCAGGGAGTGGTTGCGTCGCGCGGCTCATGATTTTCAGTCTTCTGAAAATGAAACTCCTGCATTTGGAGTGCCGTCCAAGCCTCTTGGTGAGACTTGAGGAGGTAATTACTCAGAGTAGATAAGAACATGGCACCTTAGGGACACTGTGTTCAGAAGGCGTTGTGTTGATTCTGCATTGTGTTGTCATTGTGTTGTTTTTGAAAGTGCGCTCTAGCCAGTGAGACGTTTGATCCCCTCCTGGTGCCAGACTTCATGTCTTTAGGGTTGAGTTGAGTTTGGACTGCGCAGTGTGTGTCTGTGTGCCCCCAGTGCAATCTGTTCACAAGAGGTCCACAAGTTCATAGACCTCCCCCTGTCTGCAATTGGTCCAACCAAATCACATGGTTGTTTGCATCATGCTTGACTGGCTATGGGGGCAGAGTGTCCTGTCCGTGCAGGAGTGTGTGTCCTCTCTGCGCAGGTGCATGTCCTGTCTGTGCAGGTGTGTGTCCTGTCTGTGCAGGTGTGTGTCCTCTCTGCACAGGTGTGTGTCCTGTCCATGCAGGTGTGTGTCCTGTCTGTGCAGGTGTGTGTCCTGTCCTGTATGCACAGGTGTGTGTCCTGTCTGTGCAGGTGTGTGTCCTCTCTGCACAGGTGTGTGTCCTGTCCATGCAGGTGTGTGTCCTGTCTGTGCAGGTGTGTGTCCTGTCCTGTATGCACAGGTGTGTGTCCTGTCCGTGCAGGAGTGTGTGTCCTCTCTGCGCAGGTGTGTGTCCTGTCCATGCAGGTGGTCTGTCCGCCTTGTTCCTAGCCTCTCAGGACCCATCAGTGCTTCTGTCATTTGGAGAAAGATAAATGAAAGAGCAGCAGCCCCCTCCCTGTGTCCCCCCCCCCCCCCCCCCAGCGGCCTTTAAGACCTGCACCGCGGCCTTTAAGTCCTGCTACCAGGGACGGGAAAGTACCACTGCGCGTCACTGCGCATCACTGCGCGTCACTGCGCGTCACTGCGCGTCACTGCGCGCAGGAAGAGCATTCGACTGCAGACGCTGGCACGCTGAGGGGCATTTCTGTCCTGTCCAGAGTCAAATTAGATCAGTTAAGTAAGGCCACCTCCCTTTAGCCTATCAGCAGCGTGCTGGAGCCGCTGAGAAGTCCTAACACACTTCTCTCCTCCCTCTCTCCTCCCTCTCTCCTCTCTCAGTCCTCCTCTCTTCTCCTCTCTTCTCCGGCTGGCTTGGCTGACGCAGCCTGCTCGGAGCAGGCAGGGCACTGTGGAGAGATGCTCGCTGTACGGGCGTGCTCCGCTCACGGTTTGATTAGTCAGGTCTTGTAAGAGGAAGCAGAAAGACAGAAGGGGGAAGATGAGGTATTGCAGTGTTTGAGTAACACAAAGGCCTTCCGAGTCCCCCCGAGCAGTCCTGGCCTGGGCGCAGTAACACATTAATCATGGGGAGAATGAAGACGAGGATTTTGTGCAGTTTTTCGTGCCTTTGCTCCCCTGGATAAACGATGGGAGGCTGACCCCCGCCCTGCCGCTCTCTGTTCCTGCTCACGTCAGCAGGAAAGTTCCGGCTCCAGAGTGTTTGTTCCCAAGCCTCCGCTGGGATGGGCCCATATTTATAAACCCTCGCTCAGGGAGGATTGTGGGAAACGGGCGCCATAACTCACGGTGCTGGAGACGGCGAGGCAGAGGGATGTGGCGATACCGATGGGAGCATCGGGGGGGGGGGGGGGGGGGGGGGGGGGGGATAGCCCAGGAGAGTAAACCTGCAAACGGCACTCTTCACTCTCTGCATCACTGCAGAGTGGGGCGGAGCAGCTGTCCTCACAGCCACGGGGGCCAGAGACGGGCCTCCTCCCGCACCTCCTCCCCCAGGCCGGGGGCCAGAGACGGGCCTCCTCCCGCACCTCCTCCCCCAGGCCGGGGGCCAGAGACGGGCCTCCTCCCGCACCTCCTCCCCCAGGCCGGGGGCCAGAGACGGGCCTCCTCCCGCACCTCCTCCCCCAGGCCGGGGGCCAGAGACGGGCCTCCTCCCGCACCTCCTCCCCCAGGCCCGGGGGCCAGAGGCCTCCGCTCCTCCCGCACTCTCCCCCAGGCGCGGGGGCCCAGAGACGGGCCTCCTCCCGCACCTCCTCCCCCAGGCCGGGGGCCAGGGACGAGCCTCCTCCCGCACCTCCTCCCCCAGGCCGGGGGCCAGAGACGGGCCTCCTCCCGCACCTCCTCCCTCAGGCCGGGGGCCAGGGACTGGGCTCCTCCCGCACCTCCTCCCTCAGGCCGGGGGCCAGGGACGCACCTCCTCCCTCAGGCCGGGGACGAGCCTCCTCCCGCACCTCCTCCCCCAGGCCGGGGGCCAGGGACAGGCCTCCTCCCGCACCTCCTCCCCCAGGCCGGGGGCCAGAGACGGGCCTCCTCCCGCACCTCCTCCCCCAGGCCGGGGGCCAGAGACGGGCCTCCTCCCGCACCTCCTCCCCCAGGCCGAGGGGGGGCCAGAGACGGGCCTCCTCCCGCACCTCCTCCCCCAGGCCGGGGGCCAGGGACGAGCCTCCTCCCGCACCTCCTCCCCAGGCCGGGGCCAGAGACGGGCCTCCTCCCGCACCTCCTCCCTCAGGCCGGGGGCCAGGGACTGGGCTCCTCCCGCACCTCCTCCCTCAGGCCGGGGGCCAGGGACGCACCTCCTCCCTCAGGCCGGGGACGAGCCTCCTCCCGCACCTCCTCCCCCAGGCCGGGGGCCAGGGATGAGCCTCCTCCCGCACCTCCTCCCTCAGGCCGGGGGCCAGGGACAGGCCTCCTCCCGCACCTCCTCCCTCAGGCCGGGGGCCAGGGACGAGCCTCCTCCCGCACCTCCTCCCTCAGGCTGGGGGCCAGGGACGGGCCTCCTCCCGCACCTCCTCCCTCAGGCCGGGGGCCAGGGATGAGCCTCCTCCCGCACCTCCTCCCTCAGGCCTCCTTCCTCAGCCCCTCCTCCTTTGCTCCTTCCTCCGGGGGGGAGAGAGAGATGCTTCATGCTGTTTCTGCCCTCTTCCCCGAAAGAGCGCCATCCTTCATATTTACATGTGAGGCATTTAGCTGACTTACACAGATCGCATTTTGCACACAATCCATTTATAGAGCTGTATTTCACCAAAGCAATGCAGGATATAAGTGCCTTGCTCAAGGGTACAACAGCAGTGCCCCATTTGGGGATCAAACCTGCAACCTCCAGGTAACAAACCCAGTTTCCATTATGCTGCCCTGCCTCAGCACCTGAACAGCGAACACATTATCGCTGTTTCTGTGGTAATGTGGTGTACATGTGTGTGGATGTAGTGCTGTTCCTTCAACAAGAAATGTGCTGTGCGTATTGTTGTAATTGCTTCTGCTGATTTGCGTGTCAGCATGCAAAACACTTCTAACGGCTGATCATATCCGTGGTGCAGTTCTTCCCTAAAATGTGAAGTTACCGTTGAAAAACTGCCAGAACACTCTGTCACACCACAATAAAATCAAAGGCCGTTTCCCCACAAAACCTCATCGATTCATTTCTGCTCCTGTAAACTGTGTGCAGGATGCATGAGGTTTAAAGGAATGAATCTTCTATTGATTGCACAGGAAGAAAAGGCCACATTAACTGCTGGTTTGATTGTGCTTATATATTCACAGAACTCCTCACATTCAACTGCCACAGGACTGAGAACACTCAGCAGTCATTGGGCTGATCAGTGCAAACGGGCTTAATATTTAATTATCCTGTGTGATTGAGGCAGGTTTAATGCCCTGTACTTGATCACCTGTTTGATTTCATTATTCAGATGAGGTCTGTAATGTAGCAGTGATCAGAGCAGCAGTGTGGAGCAGTGATCAGAGCAGCAATGTGGAGCAGCAGTGTGGAGCATCAGTGTGGAGCAGCGGTCAGATCAGCAGTGTGGAGCAGCAGTGTGGAGCAGTGGTCAGGGCATCCGTGTGGAGCAGTGGTCAGATCAGCAGTGTGGAGCAGTGGTCAGATCAGCAGTGTGGAGCAGTGGTCAGAGCAGCAGTGTGGAGCAGTGATCAGAGTAGCAGTGTGGAGCAGTGGTCAGAGCAGCAGTGTGAAGAAGTGGTTGGGGCAGCAGTGTGGAGCAGTAGTCAGAGCAGCGGTGTGGAGCAGTGGTCAGAGCAGCAGTCGTCAATTATAAAATGTCTACAAAACCTGTTCAGTTCATGCACTGAACTTCAGTCTGTGTCCTGATGTGGCTGAGTTGAAAAGGAACCGACAGAAGGTGTTTCTGTATTGTAGCACTTCTCTGTGCTAGTTACTGTAGTCTGTTTCCTTGTTCTTAATCTCTTCTCTGTTGTAAGGTTGTTGAAGGCCGATTTCATCATTTTTCCTTTTGATTACGTTGATAAACGGAGAAATCGGAATTAACACAGCAATCACCTAATTTTTACCATGTTGAATCATATTTCCGGAATGATTCCCTTGCAGATTGTTAATTAATGGAAATCACCTCTTCCTTTTTTAGCTGATTGTGAAGGATTGCATCCCAATGCTGTTTTAATTAGCATGGAAAATAAATTGGTTATGCAGGCCTTTTTCCTTAATTGCCTTTCCTTCCATCTAGATTTAATTGGGCCTCTGTTGTGTTTATTGATTCCATTGGATATACTTTAATTTGGATTATTTTCTATATTTATTTTGGAGGGCAGTGTGTACAGAGTCTGCACTGTCTGTGGGCTGGGTTCAGTAGTGTCCCCCCTCATGCAAGCACATTTAATTTAGAGCTCATATGCAACTCATAAAATCTATATAAAGCTTAGCCCTCTCTACTCACTTATCTACAGGTGTACCTGTACCCAGTCCCCTCTACTCCATTATCTACAGGTGTACCTGTACCCAGTCCCCTCTACTCACTGATCTACAGGTGCACCTGTACCCAGTTCCGTCTACTCATTTATCTACAGGTGCACCTGTACCCAGTCCCCTCTACTCACTGATCTACAGGTGCACCTGTACCCAGCAGGTGCACCTGTACCCAGTTCCGTCTACTCATTTATCTACAGGTGCACCTGTACCCAGTCCCCTCTACTCACTTATCTGCAGGTGTACCTGTACCCAGTCCCCTCTACTCACTGATCTGCAGGTGTACCTGTACCCAGTCTCCTCTACTCCATTATCTACAGGTGTACCTGTACCCAGTCCCCTCTACTCACTTATCTACAGGTGCACCTCCAGGTGCTTTGACCCTGCTGGTACCACGCTGTGCCTGACGTCCCGTGTTCTGTTCACAGGTAATTTTACTTTGGCAGAGCTGGGTATCTGTGAGCCGGCCCCTCACCAGAGCGCGTACTGCTCGGACCTGGGCCTGCTGCACCGCGCCTACTCCCTGAGCGCGGGCTCCGATGCCGACTCCGACCCAGAGGGGGCGCTGTCCCCAGAGCGTGCCGTCCAGCTCTGGGGGGGACACGAGATCAAGTCCCGTCGCAGTTCCGGCCTCTCCAGCCGCGAGAACTCCGCCCTCACCCTCACCGACTCCGATAACGACAAGTCCGATGACGAGTCAGGTAGGGCTGAAGGTTACGTGGAAAGAAAGAGAGAGAAGAGAGAAGGAGAAAGAATGAATGAAGAGATGGAGTGAGAGGTGGATGAGAGAAACCATCATTGATTGTGTCCGCAATATGCTGTAAACCCGAACGAACACACACACGATGGAAAGTCACTACAGATAATGTTTGTGTTGGGTCAACATTACATTACATTACATTTATTTGGATAAAAGCATCTGCCAAATAAATGTAATGTAATGTAGACCCAACACAAACATTATCTGTAGTGACTTTCCATCGTGTGTGTGTTCGTAGAGACAGAAAGGTTCTCACTGAGGAACACCAGAAGGTCCTCCTGAACTCACAACCTACTTGTGCTTCACAGAAGACTACACACCAGAGGCTCTGTTACTGTGTTTGTTTGGGTTCACTGCACATTATGGACACAGTCAATGATGGGTCAAGAGTGTGACTGGAGATCTGGTGACTGGGTGAGCAGGAGATCTGGTGACTGAGTGAGCAGGAGATCTGGTGACTGAGTGAGCAGGAGATCTGGTGACTGAGTGAGCAGGAGATCTGGTGTCTGAGTGAGCAGGAGATCTGGTGACTGAGTGAGCAGGAGATCTGCTGACTGAGTGAGCAGAACATCTGGTGTCTGAGTGAGCTGGGGATCTGGTGTCTATATAGATTGGGGATCTCCGATGAAAGATGCATCTCTCCTGCAGGTGGTGCTAGCTCTCCTGTGGCACTGTGTGAGCAGTTCAGCAGAAAAGCGGTTTATTGAGGCTGGATCACAGCTCTCTGTGCTTGCAGTAGTGGTGGGCTTATAACCTTTTCACACTAGAGAGAAAAAAACAGTGAAAAGAAGCTTCAAGACTATGAGGAGGGGCTTAGTTTGAGTAGGATGGGAACAGACAGATAGTACCATAGGATCTGTGCAATGTTATATTAAGAGCTGCTGAGTCCTTGGTATTTGAGCAGCAAACCCCAAATTCCAGAATGTTTATTTATTTACATTGACTGTGTATTTTGTGTCTGATGGCATATTCCCTAAGGCCTTAATTTGACAAATATTTCTGAAATGATTGTTAATCTCGTATTTCCTCCTTAATCCAACACCGGTAAATTGTCTTGTTGCATTGTGTGTTTGCACATTTTTAAGTGGTGTCAGTCATTAATAGTAAGAAGAAAAAACACGTTTAGATTAGGCTCTGCTTCGTCAGCCCTGAAGCCTCGCAGCTGCGAATTTCAACACAAAACAAAACTGATTTTTATAATTTGTGTCAAGCACTCAACAGCTATTAAACACCTCAATAAGAAGTCTTACTTTAATCTCGGAGGCTGATAATAGCTCTGCTGCTAATTGTCTTGCTTATCTGAGGCTCTGCCTCCCGATGCAGGCTGTGGTAGAGCACGCTGCCTCCCGATGCAGGCTGTGGTAGAGCACGCTGCCTCCTGATGCAGGCTGTGGTAGAGCACGCTGCCTCCTGATGCAGGCTGTGGTAGAGCACGCTGCCTCCTGATGCAGGCTGTGGTAGAGCACGCTGCCTCCTGATGCAGGCTGTTGGTAGAGCAGGCTGTGGTAGAGCACGCTGCCTCCTGATGCAGGCTGTGGTAGAGCACGCTGCCCCGATGCAGGCTGTGGTAGAGCACGCTGCCTCCCGATGCAGGCTGTGGTATAGATGCAGGCTGTGGCCTAGAGCACGCTGCCTCCCGATGCAGGCTGTGGTAGAGCACGCTGCCTCCTGATGCAGGCTGTGGTAGAGCACGCTGCCTCCTGATGCAGGCTGTGGTAGAGCACGCTGCCTCCTGATGCAGGCTGTGGTAGAGCACGCTGCCTCCTGATGCAGGCTGTGGTAGAGCACGCTGCCTCCTGATGCAGGCTTGGTAGAGCACGCTGCCTCCTGATGCAGGCTGTGCTAGAGCCTGCTGCAGACCTGTGGTAGAGCACGCTGCCTCCTGATGCAGGCTGTGGTAGAGCACGCTGCCTCCTGATGCAGGCTGTGGTAGAGCACGCCAGGCTGCACGCCAGGTTCTCCCTGCCGCTCTCAATCGGGCTGAGGATCGGGCTGCTTTTACTGCTTTTGATGCTCCCGCTGCAGACCTTTTGGTCTGTGTGGGGCACGTTTGCTCTGTGTGGTGCGCTTTTGGTCTGCGTGGTGAGGTTTTGGTCTGTGTGGGGCACTTTTGGTCTGTGTGGTGCAATTTTGGTCTGCGTGGTGCGCTTTTGGTCTGTGTGGGGCACTTTTGGTCTGTGTGCTGTGCTTTTGGTCTGTGTTTTAGTCTGTGTGGTGTGCTCATTACATTACTCAGAATATACAGCTTTCATATGTGATACAAATGTACAGCATATTGATATATTCTGAAAAAACAGAGAGGCAATGTTATTTCAATTATTTCAGAAGTACTTGACGTGAAAAACCAGGATACGTTTTTTTCTGGCACATCAATGGTTTTTAAATTACCCTTTTTATTTTTAGGTAATTTTGAATTGTTTATGACTACAGTTGAGCTCCAATTACCTGCATGTGTTAGATGAAGTATTTAATGGTCTCCTCTTAAGTTCTGTAATGTTATCTGTGTGTGCTCGTTCAGACACATGGCTCCAGTCTGCCGCCATGACGGCCTGTCACTGTGCGAAGGGAGGAGCCTAATCGTTTAGCCGGTCGCCTGCATCTTCACCGAATCACCAACTGTTGTTTTATGAAATGATGCGCGCGTCTGCATCAAAGCTGAGCTGGATCTATAATTATACCATGAGCTGAGGAGAAATAGAGAAACCTGCAGGTGCTGCTTTGAATAAGAGAATACATTAAAGATGATTCAGCACTCTCTCCTCCTCCACCTCCTCTTCTCCTCCGCTCCTTCTCATCTTGTCCTTCTTTAGTACTCCCTCCTTCTTTTCCACTCTGTTCTGTGTGTGTGTCAAAAACTTTGATTGACAGGTGTCATTCATGGCCATGTTTGCGTAGGGGAGTTCAATCTGTCCCTCCCTGCTTGTGCGGCCTTTTGATTCGCCCACAGCTGCTACAGGCTGGTAATTCTCCTAAACTGAGTGCAGTGTCTGTTGAAGGATGATTTATCAGCTCATATAATATCAGAACTAGCTGTGCGTGACATGAAGAATAAATGTTTTGTGCTCATTCCCCTTTTGCTCCCAGTTGGGGTCATATTTATGAACTCAATGATATTCATTTTTCTGCCAGTTTGGAATTCTCAGTCATATTCATTAGCAATCATTGCTGCAGCCTTTGCTTTCGGTTCAGAAGAGAGCAGACAGGCGTGTGCTCTGCTCCTGAACGTGATGTCAGTCGCTGATTATCATCACTCACTGGCACTAGCACTGGCACTAGCACTGACACTGACACTGACACTGACACTGGCGCTGGCGCTGGCACTGGCACTGGCACTGGCACTGGCACTGGCACTGACACTGGCACTGGCACTGGTGCTGGCACTGGCACTGGTACTGACACACACTGGCACTGGCACTGGCACTGACACACACTGGCACTGGCACTGACACTGACACTGACACACACTGGCACTGGCACTGACACTGACACACACTGGCACTGACACTGACACACACTGGCGCTGGCACTGACGCTGGCGCTGGCACTGACGCTGACGCTGGCCCTGGCACTGACGCTGGCGCTGGCGCTGGCACTGACGCTGGCACTGACACTGACCCTGGCACTGGTGCTGACACTGGCAAACTCGGACCACAGGCCTGTGCAGTGGAACAGTTCCTTAGAGTGAGCCACCCAGCAGCACCTATCCCAGAACTTTAAGTCCGCCAGGACAGCTCAGTGTTTAAATTCTGTGTAATGTGCTCTAAAGTAAGTGATTCCTTTTGAAAGAGCTTCCTTTTTTATTGATCAGATCTTAGATTGACAGTTGAACTAGGTAACTCCCTAATGTTTGAAAGTACAGACATCTGGTCTCAGAATCTAATTTGACAAGTCAGACCTGCAATGTGTCAATCTACGTATATGAGAGAAAGTTTGAAAGAACTTATGCACTTGTTTTCAGCAGCCTTAAATGATCGAGTGCTTGGCTGAAACAAAGCCAGCATGTCTGAATCTCCCTGGGGGAGCACTGGGACTGGACGAGTGTGTCCTAACTGCTGATCCTGGCAACATGTCTGCTCTGACTGCTGATCCTGGCAACATGTCTGCTCTAACTGCTGATCCTGGCAACATGTCTGCTCTAACTGCTGATCCTGGAGACATGTCTGCTCTAACTGCTGATCCTGGTGACATGACTGCTCTAACTGCTGATCCTGGCGACATGTCTGCTCTAACTGCTGATCCTGGAGACATGTCTGCTCTAACTGCTGATCCTGGCAACATGTCTGCTCTAACTGCTGATCCTGGCAACATGTCTGCTCTAACTGCTGATCCTGGCGACATGTCTGCTCTAACTGCTGATCCTGGCAACATGTCTGCTCTAACTGCTGATCCTGGCAACATGTCTGCTCTAACTGCTGATCCTGGCGACATGTCTGCTCTAACTGCTGATCCTGACAACATGTCTGCTCTAACTGCTGATCCTGGAGACATGTCTGCTCTAACTGCTGATCCTGGCGACATGACTGCTCTAACTGCTGATCCTGGAAACATGACTGCTCTGGCTTTATGATCCTGGCCTCCCTTCATTATTTAGGTTTGACTGATACTGATCTCTGTTTGACATCTGTGTCTTTAATCTGCTATAGATGCTTTGTTAATGATACATGTCAGGGTTGTGTTTGAGCTAATGAAAAGATAAAGTAAAGTTGTTCATTCAATGTATTTTTGTTTATATTAGTCCCTGGAACAAATTTGGCCCTGCTTTGTTGATTAAGCTTAATTAGGTATTCCATTATTTGTTCCAGGCTCCATGGAAAAATAAATGGCTCTTAATGAAGTTGCCTACCTGTCTGCATTACTAATGTAAGCGAGTGAAATGAACAGAAAGTTTTAGGAGGTGCTTTTCCCTTGCAATATATGGCTGAATATGCACACACTCCAATATCTACAAAAAGACAGACGCTTTTATCCAGAACAGCTTGTCCTAAATTACCTTATAAGGAATATTCTCTTATCCCAAGCAACATACACAGATTAAGTTTTAACATACAATAACAAAACAAGGAAGGTAACTGCTGACACTTGGTGAGTGATGCTTTGTCCAGATCAGTACCGCTCAGGCAGACTGAATTTTTGGGCACTTTGCATGCAAGGAGGGGCTCTGGCACCATGGGCAGATTGCACTGGATTTTCTAAACATAGTGAATACATATTTCAGTATTGCTGCCTTTTTAACTTACTATGTGGAAGACATGGTAACTTAGTAACACATGTGGTGATTTATTTTTTTTTAGTTGTGAGTGTGATGTTTACATGTGGGAATGGATGGAGTTTTCCACTGTAAAGAATGATCTTTCTCTTCTGCTTTTTGGAATTCTCTCTCTCTCTGTATTTCTCTCTCTCTCATTTGAACATCCCTCTAGTCTCTTTCCCCCTCTCTTACCTTTCAAATCTTTCCCTTTTTCTCTCACTTGAAAGAAAACAGCGATGCTTGATGTGTCAGGGCTTGCGATGCTTGATGGGTCAGTTCTGAGGGTTTTATAGAGGTTACTGTCCGCTGGGCTCAGAATGGGAATCAAACTCAACTGTAAAAAAAGTTATTTGCCTTTTTCTCAGCCTTTGTGTTGCTTTCATCCTCCCACCAGCAGAGTGCGCTGTTGACTGGCTGCGGTTGCCCACTTACCTTATAACTTAATTGAGCCCAATGTCTCTGCTGAACAGAGAGATTTATAAATGTGGGCTTTTCTGAAGTCCAGCAGGCATGACCATTTCAGAATCTGAGTGGAACTTCCTGTATGAAGAGAGGATGTGTTCGGAATAAAATGGTGGGATCCGCTCTTGTCTGATTTAGAAACCTCGATTTTCTCTCTTATCTCATCTGTCAGTGCAGTGCAAATATCTCTTCTTTATGGAGATAGAAAGTATAGGCTAATGCACTGCATGTGATCAGAGAGCAGCCGTTCACTTGTACTTGTAAGATGACTGTGGTCTGGCCTGTGATTGGCCCACGTAGCAGCGTTCTGACCTGTGATTGGGTCATATGGCAGTGCTCTGGTTGTTGATTGGTGCTCAAGTGCTCCCTCTCCCTGTTTCTTTTCTGTTCGTCTTTCTCGTTTTCTCTATTTGCTTCTCGGTCCCTCTCTCATTCCCTTTGAATTCAGGTCAGGCTTATCCAGTGAGGAGATTCTTATTTATTTATTTATTCTGTGGTGTAGCAGGGAGAGCCTGGGTAAAGCGGCGAGGCCTCAGTCACTGAAATCTGCGTGGTGAATTCAGCCTCAGTCACTGAAATCTGCATGGTGAATTCGGCCTCAGTCACTGAAATCTGCACGGTGAATTCAGCCTCAGTCACTGAAATCTGCATGGTGAATTCGGCCTCAGTCACTGAAATCTGCGTGGTGAATTCAGCCTCAGTCACTGAAATCTGCATGGTGAATTCGGCCTCAGTCACTGAAATCTGCGTGGTGAATTCAGCCTCAGTCACTGAAATCTGCATGGTGAATTCAGCCTCAGTCACTGAAATCTGCGTGGTGAATTCAGCCTCAGTCACTGAAATCTGCGTGGTGAATTCAGCCTCAGTCACTGAAATCTGCGTGGTGAATTCAGCCTCAGTCACTGAAATCTGCGCGGTGCATTCAGACGGCAGCCAGCTCCAAACAGCCAATGGTCTAACTCGATTTAAAAACACGCAGGGAAGGAACGCTGCCAGATTCAGCCATATCACACTGGATGAGATCCAGCTCATCCTAAAAATAAATTTGTAAATAACAACTGAGAAATGTGTTGTTTTTATTAGATGAAACAAAGTCTGGGCCAATAGCAATTGCTAATATATTTCTGGCACTTGTTTTTATTAGATGCCCGAGTTTCTCACACATTCTCCTGACGCGCTGAGAAAAATGACACACCTGTTCCAGGTCATTCCTTTGTTAGTTAGCTGAGATTGTTTGGCAGCACCAGAGGATGAAGGGCTGGACCAGAGAGAAGGTGACTGCTCTGACCTGGTCGGCTTCTGCCTGTTACACAGCCCTAACCAGAATCTTTCATTTAATCTCTGATTAAACATCATTCACCAAAAAACCCCACTGCTATCTGTAAATATTCCAAAAAATCCCTCAAATCCAACCATTGATGCTCACACCTATGCAAATAGCCAGTTTTCCTTAGCAGAATACACACAGCCTAAATTCCGCATACTTCTCAAACAACCCCTTAATTACCCCCACTCCCCTCTTGGCTCAATTCAGTAGCAAGTCCAGAGACAGAGCAAAAAGAGCAAACAGAAAAAACACCAGACCTGAACCCCCAGATAGCAGGTACTTAAGGTATTTAAAAAAAACTCCCTATGGGGAGAGAGCCCTCTAACAGTGGCTCAAGAAATCTTGAGAGGAAATATAGAGGGGGAGCCCATCGTCCACTGGCCAGCCTGGTGTAAAGTAATACAATGGAATGTGGCAGAAATTCTACAAGGGATCTATCACAGCAAATAGAATGGGTTAAGCAGGTTACAGCTGAGGTGAAAGCTAACAGGAATAATAGAAGAGCAAATGGTATAGTTCAGTATTGTGTGGTTTAGAGGAGCTGGGTGATGGATCTGGAGCTCCGGTGTAGTATAGTGGTTATGGTTAGGTTTAAGTGGGCAGTGTGGTATAGCAGGTAGGATGAGGGTTAAGGTGGTATAGCAGGTAGGGTTAGGTTTAAGGGGGCAGTGTGGTAAAGCAGGTAGGATGAGGTTAAGGTGGTATAGCAGGTAGGGTTAGGTTTAAGGGGGCAGTGTGGTATAGCAGGTAGGATGAGGGTTAAGGTGGTATAGCAGGTAGGGTTAGAATTAAGGGGGCAGTGTGGTATAGCAGGTAGGATGAGGGTTAAGGTGGTATAGCAGGTAGGGTTAGGTTTAAGGGGGCAGTGTGGTATAGCAGGTAGGATGAGGGTTAAGGTGGTATTGCGATGGACAGTGACGTAATCAGAGCTCTACCAGTCCAGTCTTTTTCTTGGCTTGGATGCTCTGACAAAATCAGTCAGGTTTGATTTTATTGGCAGTCTTTAGGCATGGATCATATAGTGTGTGATGTGCAACGATGCAGTTTATAATCTGGAACTGTCTACAGCCAGAAAACTACGCTCTGATTGGCGCTCTTCAGAACCACACTCGGGTAGCTAAAATGGAGGAGGCCAGGAGCAAGATATGTCAGCCTGTGGTTCAGGAGAACCCATGGTTCTGTTAGCCAGGTCTAAAAGGGGAACCCGTGGTTCTGTTAGCCAGGTCTAAAAGGGGAACCCGTGGTTCTGTTAGCCAGGTCTAAAAGGGGAACCCGTGGTTCTGTTAGCCAGGTCTAAAAGGGGAACCCGTGGTTCTGTTAGCCAGGTCTAAAAGGGGAACCCGTGGTTCTGTTACAGGGGAAGATGTTGGAGTTGTGGAAGTGCCTGTTGGATGTTGAAATCTAATCCTTTGTGTTTCACAGCAATGCAAAGACGATTGAAAGAAGTTTGTTACATTTTCCTAAAATAGCTTTAGAAATAAAAACATGCCAGTGGAAAAGCTATTTTAGGAAAACTCCCGATAATTCGATATAAATCATGAAGGCACCTATAGGTTACTGTCTCCTGATTGTCTTCCTTCTGTGTGTGTGTGTGTTTGTGTGTGTGAGTGTGTGTGGGTGTGTTTGTGTGTGTGTGGCTGTTCAGAAGGTGTGTGTGTGTGTGTGTGAGTGTGGGGGTGTATGTGTGTGGCTGTTCAGAAGGTATGTGTGTGAGCGTGAGCGTGAGCGTGTGCGTGTGCGTGTGCATGAGCGTGCGTGGGTGTGTGTTGGTATATACTGTAGAACAGACTGTGGACTTAGGTTACAGTTGTCCTCTGGTGTGCTGAAGAGTATTTAAGATATATATTTATTTAAGGTCATATTTATTGTACCAACTTTATATCACAGACTTAATGGAAGTGTTTTAATGAGCTCAGGAAATAACGATTAAAAGAGTTATTTTTGTTTTGTCAAACAGCTGAAGTCTTTTTTCAACAAAACAACAGGGCTCATGTGAGCCAATCGCATTTGCAGCTATGAAAAGCCCCCAGGCGAGATGCAACAGAAAAGGGAATTTTTTTATCTCCAAGGAAAATGAAGAAAGACAAATAAAAAGTTTGCCGAGGGTGAAATAAAGGTGTAAACAAAGGAACCCCTGTATATTAACAGTCCATACAGGTGTAGCTGTATATTAACAGCCCATACAGATGTAGCTGTATGTAAACAGTCCATACAGGTGTGGCTGTATGTAAACAGTCCATACAGATGTAGCTGTATGTAAACAGTTCATACAGGTGTGTGTGTATGTTAACAGTCCATACAGGTGTGCATGTATATAAACACTCCATACAGGTGTGGCTGTATGTAAGCAGTCCATACAGGTGTAGCTGTATGTAAACAGTCCATACAGGTGTGCCTGTATGTTAACAGTCCATACAGGTGTGCATGTATATAAACACTCCATACAGGTGTGCATATGTAAGTAGGCTGGTGGTTGTTTTGAGTATGCTGTGCTCTGCTCAGCAGGTGTGTTTCTCAGGCGCAGGGCTGATGGAAGCGTCTGCAGGCCTGCTGCTGTGGAAGTGCTGGTACAGCGTGCTGTCAGAGCTGAAGGCTGAATGCCCGTTTGCCGGCCACACCCCTCCCCACTCGCACACGCCTTCCACACGCCTCCCCACTCGCACACGCCTTCCACACCCCTCCCCACTCGCACACGCCTTCCACACCCCTCCCCACTCGCACACGCCTCCACACACCTCCCCACTCGCACACGCCTCCACACCCCTCCCCACTCGCACACGCCTTCCCACCCCTCCCCACTCGCACACGCCTTCCACACGCCTCCCCACTCGCACACGCCTTCCACACGCCTCCCCACTCGCACACGCCTCCACACCCCTCCCCACTCGCACACGCCTTCCACACGCCTCCCCACTCGCACAGCGCCTCCACACGCCTCCCCACCCCACAGCCTCCACACCCCTCCCCACTCGCACACGCCTTCCACACACCTCCCCACTCGCACACGCCTCCACACACCTCCCCACTCGCACACGCCTTCCACACCCCTCCCCACTCGCACACAGCCTTCCACACGACCTCCCCACTCCACACCCCTCCCCACTCGCACACGCTCCACACCGTCCTCACACCCCTCCCCACTCGCACACGCCTTCCACACCCCTCCCCACTCGCACACGCCTTCCACACGCCTCCCCACTCACACATGCCTCCACACGCCTCCCCACTCGCACACGCCTTCCACACGCCTCCCCACTCGCACACGCCTTCCACACGCCTCCCCACTCGCACACCCCTCCCCACTCGCACACGCCTCCACACCCCTCCCCACTCGCACACGCCTTCCACACGCCTCCCCACTCGCACACGCCTTCCACACGCCTCCCCACTCGCACACGCCTTCCACACACCTCCTCCATGGCATCCACACACCTCTCCGCAAAGTCCACACGCCTCCCCGCTCGCACACACCGTCCACACACGCCTCCCCACTCGCACACGCCTCCCCGCACAGTCCGCACACCTCCCCACTCGCACACGCTGTCCACACACCGTCCACACGCCTCTCCGCATGCTGCCCTTCCTCCCCATCAGTGCGGGGCTGTGAGCAGAACAGAGCGCAAGGTAGTAATGAAAGGCGGATGTGGGGGTTTTGTAAAAGGTCATATTGATGTTTCCCCATCGGTCATAAAGGCTTCATCACTCTTATTGAGCTGTGAGTTTTTTTTCCTCAGCTCTCGCTCAGTGTTTTCAGGCACATTGATTAACACGGAAGCTTCCAGAAGCGCAGCCTGATGTCCGTCTGCTGCAGGTCGACCGGGCGTTGAGCGAAAGGCACAGGGCCGCGCGCGTGTGTTGCTGAAAGGCCACAAGGCCGTGGGTTTGTGCTGAAAGCTGGGTGCAGAGATGCTATTGACGTTTTGCAAAAGCCAGTGAAGAGTGGGGAGGGACTGTTAATTTTAAGAGCTCTCAACTTCCCAATCCTCTGCTAGCACAAAATAATCAATCATGAATTATGTTTTAATAGTATTTAAAAAGTAAATTTGTGATAGCTGTTTGGAGGCATGCCCATTTAAGGGCACTGCAAACTGTCACCTCATCCTCCCAACATTGGCTTCAGCATTAATGAGGGAGGGAGGCTTTAGGTGGCAGGATCAGAAAGGGGCATCACCAATCCTGGAGCGTATTGGTGAAAATGAAAAAAAGACTGGTGGCTATTGGTGAATACTGTTTGGCAGCTTCCTGGTAAAGTGCCGTCACAACCTGTCCCTGTTTTACAGGGCTTGAATTTCCCTGCTTTGCTGCTCACTAGTGACCTCTGTGGTCAGCTCGGTCCCTGCGGTCGGCCTGCCACAGCTGTGACTGCAGTCGATTGGTGGAGTGAGAGTGACGAGCAGCTGCAGGTGGTGTCTGTCTGCTCTGCATAAATGCACCAGGCATTTTAGATTAGATTAGACATTAAAGCGGGAAAACATGGGATGGCAATGTTTGCGCTTGCCAGCTTACCCAGGGGAAAAAATAATATGACGGAGAAAGAGAAATACACTGGCGGGTTATTTGGGAAAGCAGCGGTGGGATTTATGGCGGCTCCGAGTCGTAAACCTGTCTCCCTCCGGATGTGAGCTGGCGAGCAAACACACCGAGCTCGTAAATATCAGGAGGCGCCGCCCAGCACATCGATCTGGGGGAGAATGATTAAAACACACGCTATCGGAGAGAGCGGCGTCAGGACAGACATCGATCTGAAGCACAAAAAAGGGTCAGAGCTTGACCCCCCCCGCCCCCCCGGGCTGACGGACCCCCTCTGCCTTCCTGAATCGGTCCTCCAGTCACTGAGTTTTTGCCTGGTGAACTCAGGAGCCAGTCAAACAGACACAAATCCTGCTCTGTCATTCTGATTCCTGCTCTTTACAGACACCTCGGGGAGCTTGCTGAAGCAGGGCGGGGTGGCTGAAGCAGGGCAGGAGCTTGTTAAAGCAGGGGGGGTGGCTGAAGCAGGGCAGGAGCTTGTTAAAGCAGGGCGAGAGCTTGTTGAAGCAGGGAGGGAGTTTGCTGAAGCAAGGTGGGAGCTTGTTGAAGCAGGGAGGGAGCTGGCTGAAGCAGGGTGGGAGCTTGTTGAAGCTGGGCGGGAGCTGGCTGAAGCAGGGCGGGAGCTTGTTGAAGCTGGGCGGGAGCTTGTTGAAGCTGGGACGGGAGCTTGCTGAAGCTGGGCGGGAGCTGGGTGAAGCAGGGCGGGGTGGCTGAAGCAGGGAGGGAGCTGGTTGAAGCAGGGCAGGAGCTTGTTGAAGCAGGGCGGGAGCTGGCTGAAGCATGGAGGGAGCTTGGTGAGGCAGGGCGGGGTGGCTGAAGCAGGGAGGGAGCTTGGTGAGGCAGGGCGGGGTGGCTGAAGCAGGGCGAGAGCTTGTTGAAGCAGGGATGGAGCTTGTTGAAACAGGGAGGGAGCTTGCTAAAGCAGGGCGGGGTGGCTGAAGCAGGGCGGGAGCTGGCTGAAGCAGGGCAGGGTGGCTGTAGCAGGGAGGGAGCTTGTTGAAGCAGGGCGAGAGCTTGCTGAAGCAGGGAGGGAGCTTGTTGAAGCAGGGAGGGAGCTTGTTAAAGCAGGGAGGGAGCTTGCTGAAGCAGGGGGAGAGCTTGCTGAAGCAGGGCGGGAGCTTGCTGAAGCAGGGCGAGAGCTTGTTGAAGCAGGGCGGGAGCTTGCTGAAGCAGGGCGGGGCTTGCTGAAGCAGGGCGAGAGCTTGCTGAAGCAGGGCGGGAGCTTGCTGAAGCAGGGCGGGAGCTGGCTGAAGTAGGGCGAGAGCTTGTTGAAGCAGGGAGGGAGCTTGCTGAAGCAGGGAGGGAGCTTGCTGAAGCAGGGAGGGAGCTTGCTGAAGTAGGACGAGAGCTTGTTGAAGCAGGGAGGGAGCTTGCTGAAGCAGGGCGGGGTAGCTGAAGCAGGGCGGGGTGGCTGAAGCAGGCCAGGGTGGCTGTAGGTCCTGAGCTGACGGAATAGCAGCAGGTTCTGTCCTCGCTGCTGTGTCCAGTGTTCAGGTCCATCTCTCCGTTCTCCCGCAGTACAGAGCTTAGCCGCAGCGTTCTGTCTTTGATGGAGTCGAAGTGAACAGTCTCATTATCTGCACGTTTACACTTCGTTTTCAAACAGCATGAAGCTGGAAAATCTCCCCATTGACAGGGTAATAAATCACCCATGTTGTATTTTGACACGTGTGACAAAATGTATTAATCCCTTAATTAGAGGCTGAAAAGGTGGTTCTAAATTTGGCTTGGCCTTTTCCTCACTCGCCCTGTTTTTTTTTCTCCAAAATGCCGCTTGTCTCACCCGTGATCTGATAATTACTGCACATTAGTATCTCTCTTTCCAAAGGGGTGTTCTAGAGGTCCTGCACAACAATTCAGTTAATCAGGCTCATGCACACACCCACACGCACACGCACACGCACACACTTCTTCTCTATGTATGGCACACATGCACACACTCTTTCTCTCTCTACGGCCCACATACACACACTTTCTCTCTAGCACGTATACACACTTGCACGTGTTCTAGACAACTCCCATTTTGTCTCTCTTCCCGTTTCAAACACACACATACATGTACACATACACAGACATGTGCTTGAGTACGAACATGCATGTATACACAAACACACACACGTGCTCAAACCCAGGCTACTTGTCTGTACCTCATGCTCTAATTGCCTACAGGCTAGATAGTATCCAAGACCATATCAAGCCTGGTCTTGAAAACCCCCCGAGTTTCTGCCTCTGCTACATGACCTGGCTATCCCGCACAGTCTCTGTGTGAAAAATACTTCTTAACATCTATGTGAAATTTACCTTTTGCTAATTTCCATTTATGCCCCCCTCATTCTGCTAATAGAATCCAACCAGAAAAAGCTGTTGTCGTTCAATTTGTTGAATGTAAAAGCCTCAATTACATCACCCCTAAATCTTTCCTCATAACCTTAATCTTTCATACCAGGAACCAATTTGTTTGCCCTTCTTTGAACCTTTTTGCAGAGCCTCTGTTGTAGTACGATCCCCAGAACTGCACACAATACTCCAAGTGTTGTCAACAAAGGCATTGTATAAGGAAGTATAACTTCCTTGGATGTATACTCAATACCTTTGGCTATATATCCCAGCATCCTGTTGGCCTTTTTTACTTTTACTGCACAGTGCCTAGAACCTGAAAGTCTTTGGTCAACCATTAATCCCAGGTCTTTTTAAAATTTAGCACATTTAAATTTTGTTCCTCCCATAAAGTGGTCCTGCCTAATGCTTTTATTTCCCACATATAGAACTTTTAATTTGGCTATATTGAATTTAATTTCCCAGGTTTCTGCCCACTTCTGGATTCTGTGTAAATCTGGAATGTGACTTCAGGAATTCTCTTGCTTTAGTAAATCCTGCTCATGGTTTTACAGACCCTGAGTATGCAGTGCCTCTGTGCTCTGGAGATGAGTTACATTTGTGAAAAATTCAGTTCCATTCTTTTTTTAATTACAGATAATCATCATTTGTGCTGTCATAATGCACAGCTTTATTCTGATCTCGGCTATATAAAGAGCAAATTGCGTGTCTGCTCCTGCAAGTATAATGGCACTGTAAAGGTTTTTTAAAATATTTTTTTGTAATTTGAATGAAAAATGTGTTGCAGTGGCTGACTGATTTGCTCTAAATAATTCAGATGCACCACAGAGTGTTTGAATTCCGGCAGAATAATCACAGCGTGCTCTCCCATGAGTCCACTGGGCTGCTTTAGCGTTTGGCATTTGGCGTTTGGCGGGATTATTACCTGATTTAGTTGCCCGGCGTTTGGGGGATTATTACCTGATTTAGTTCCCCGGCGTTTGGTGGGATTAATACCTGATTTAGTTGCCCGGCGTTTGGGGGGATTATTACCTGATTTAGTTGCCCGGCGTTTGGGGGGATTATTACCTGATTTAGTTGCCCGGCGTTTGGGGGGATTATTACCTGATTTAGTTGCCTGGCGTTTGGGGGATTATTACCTGATTTAGTTGCCTGGTGCTCGCTGGCCGGTGTGGAGAGCTCTGTGATGTCATTACAGAATTAGTGTAGTGTGATGAATTGTGTACAGAAGTGAGGGTGACAGCCTATCGCCTTGCACATTTAGCTGGGCTCTTTATACTCATTTGATAGCCAAGGACATTTCACTCCTGTTTAAGACATTTGGGCTTCACCTTCTGTGGCAGGTACGCTAGGGAATTTGGGGACGAAGGGACGCGTAGCCCTATGAACACAGGCGCCCGGTGGGTATGTACGGAGTGGGTGTTTCAGGAGTCCGTGCGCGGCTGTTCTTTGAAGGAGAGCAGGAGGGGGGGGGGGGGGGGGGGGGGGCTGCAAACTGAAAGTCAAAATCGATGAGCAAGGCAGAGCTACAGTTCTAAATAACACACCATCTCCAGCGGGAGGGAGGAGACGTATTGAAACAAATATATTTATTGTATTATTTGGCCTCCATAAGGACGTGGCAGAGGTATGTCGGAGCTCGATATGGACGTCGCCGTGGCGATCGGCGGATGTCCGCTGCTGGAAAGCTCTGTTTAATGCGCTCTGAGCGGCCGTAACTCAGGAGACGGGATCGATCGGCGCTGCCGGGCCCTCCCTCGCCGTTTGATGAAGAGCGCGGGCGATGAGGAGGGACAGGCCGGCCCGGGATTGGCATCATCGCTCTAATCCCGCCGTGTGTCTGAGCCAATCACTTTCACCTCAGGCTCGTCCATCACTCCTCCGGCTGCCCTGACGCAAAGCCACGCCCCTCCCCCAATCACCCGCGCGTCTCCATGACCCCGCCAGACCCATGCCCCTCCCCCAATCACCCGCGCGTCTCCATAACCCCGCCAGACCCAGGCCCCTCCCCCAATCACCCGCACGTCTCCATAACCCCGCCAGACCCAGGCCCCTCCCCCAATCACCCGCACGTCTCCATAACCCCGCCAGACCCAGGCCCCTCCCCCAATCACCCGCGCGTCTCCATAACCCCGCCAGACCCAGGCCCCTCCCCCAATCACCCGCGCGTCTCCATAACCCCGCCAGACCCAGGCCCCTCCCCCGATCACCCGCGCGTCTCCATAACCCCGCCAGACCCAGGCCCCTCCCCCAATCACCCCGCGCGTCTCCATAACCCCGCCAGACCCAGGCCCCTCCCCCAATCACCCGCGCGTCTCCATAACCCCGCCAGACCCAGGCCCCTCCCCCAATCACCCGCGCGTCTCCATAACCCCGCCAGACCCAGGCCCCTCCCCCAAAACCCGCGCGTCTCCATGACCCCGCCAGACCCAGGCCCCTCCCCCAATCACCCGCGCGTCTCCATGACCCCGCCAGACCCAGGCCCCTCCCCAACCGCACACCTCTCTGTTGCCCCACGCCTCTCCCCGGGCAGTAAAGCTGACCATCATGAGCCTGAAAAATCTGAATAAATCAAGGGCATCGCCGAAACATGAGGTTTGTCAGAAGGAAGCGTTTGATACATCATCAGGATGCAGGAACGCACTGAGGAGCTCAGCGAATCAAACGAGCCGGTCGACCGCAGGAGAGCTCAGTGGCTGACCAAAGAGTACTTTCAGCTGTGAAGTCAAAGCCCTTTTCAACTGTCAAACAGATAAAGAACACTCTCCAGGGTGTAGAGTACACCAGCATAGTCTCTGAGGGTGCGCTGCAGTATGGAAACCACTGGTGAGCCTCAAGAACAGAACAGCCAGGGTAGAGTTTGCTAAAAAAGTACACTAAAAAAACTGGAGTTCTAGAGCAAAGTCTTATGGACAGATCAGATGAGTATTAACCTGTGCCAAAGCGATGGAAAGAGGAAAGTGTGGAGAAAGAAAGAAACTGCTCATGATCCAAAGCACCCCCCCCTCATCTGTGAAACATGGTGGAGGTAGTGTTGTGCCTTGGGCATGTATGGCTGCCACTGGAACTGGCTTACATGTCTTCATTGATGATGCAACTCTGCCGACAGCAGCAGCAGAATGAATTCTGAAGTGCAAACATCTGATCTGCTCAGATACAACCAAACACCTCAAAACTCATTGGATGGTGCTACACCTTGCAGCAAGACAATGGCCCAAAACACATTGCTAAAGCAACCAAGGAGTTTATCAGGGCCGAAACGTGGAATGTTCTTGACTGACCAAGTTATCGTCTGTGTGCACGTGTGTACGGTGTGTGTGCGTGTGTGTGCGTTGCGTGTGCATGTGTGTGTGTTTTTGCCACGTTTCAGGAGGATATATTCCATGCAGAGCCCCAATATGAAAAGCCTGGATGCTCAGATGTTCTCAGAAATACCCCTCTTCAGAATTCAGTTCCATTCAATTCAGTTTTAATTGTATAGCGCTGTTTGCAAAGGGCATTGTCCCAAAGCAGCTTTATACAGATCCTCAACTTCTAGATTCTGTTCCTTCAAAAATAGGTAATAAGCTCTCCAAACCTCAAAAGATGCATGTTTTTCCATAAATTCAATTTCTTAGTGATACCCAAATGCACTTTATACAATGCAGCATTGCAGTCTTTTGTGAATTCACATCTCTAAATCTAGCCCTTAAAAAAATAAAATAACATTATTATTATTTAGAATTAGAATTTATCCATTTATTTTATGTACAAATTCCACAGATATCCACAGACGGACTCTTGCATTCACTCACAGTCATCGTGTCCTTGAAATGCCCTTGATTTAGTCTCTGATATCTGCCCTCATCTCAGCATATGCATCATAATTTAATTTGCTACAGCGAAAAACCCATCGTCCTCAACCAATTAGTGGGCTGTGTAACCTCGGGTCAGTCCAGGATTGGTCAGATTTCTGGCCACTCATATTTCATCGCTCGCCAATGACACCCTCCTCCCCCCTCAGGAAATCAGCCATCCACAGTCTGCTTGCTGGACATGAAGTGTCCTCCTCTGACGTGTATCTGTGAGAGCTCAAACTCATGGAGAGCGTGTTTCAGAGAGCACATGTGTTTTAGAGGAGAGCACATGCGTGTTTTAGAGGAGAGCACATGCGTGTTTCAGAGGAGAGCACATGCATGTTTTAGAGGAGAGCACATGCGTGTAGCAGAGGAGAGCACACGTGTGTTTTAGAGGAGAGCACACGTGTGTTTTAGAGGAGAGCATGTGTGTTTTTGAAAGAGAGAGAGGGGAACAGAACATCTGCTTCTGCCATGACCCTTCCTACTTCTCCTCTGACTCTGCCTCCATCTCCGCCCACTTCCCCCCCTTAATAAGCCTGTACTGGGGGAAGAAAGGCCTGTGTTTGCCCCTCCCATTTGGTCTCCCCCACTGGTGCTGCTCTGGAGGAAATGTCTGTATTTCAGTATGGACGCTCAGAAGGAGCTCCGCTCTGTATTTATTCCAGAGATTCCATTATAAAACCATAAAATAATGGCCATATTCAGCCGAGCCGTATTTATCACAGAAGTGCTCACCAGGGTTCGTTTATGAGTGCTTCTCTCTGTAATGGCCTTTCCTCTCTTAGGGCCTAAAACAGCTTGTGATGTCAAGTGCAATCAGGACCAATCAGGGTTGATTTCTCTAGTGACCAATAGGATCACAGCGAGACTTTACTGTGTCTCCAGGTTGAATGAACTCGGATGGCTGAGTTAATGACTCTCTCCCTCTGATAATCACGGTCCTCTCTCTGGCAGTGTGGCCCACAGCCGCAGTTATCTGCTGCTCTGCTCCTCCTCCACATGGGCAGCATCCCGCCCCCTCCCTCAGCCCCTTCCTGCGAGCTGCAGTGGCACTGAAACATTATTGATTGTTTTTTATGAATGTGTTCATTGTATCAGCGCATTACTAATGAGGACTTTATTCTGCGGTAATGACCTCATGCTTTACTCTGCGTGATGCTGGCCCCGCCCATCACATCTCATCACGCCCCGCCCAGTTGGGCCCGTGGGGAAGTCTGTGTGGGTCAGACGGGAGGTACTACTCGCGACTTCACTGGGGGTAAAGAATATTCTTTCTGATCTTTTTACAACTTTCATAACGTTGAGGCCAGACGGACTGAACTGGCTTCCCCTGAGCTGTGTATGTTAGCTTGCAGGTGGGCTGGAGGGTGTGGTGTAGCTGGTTCAGTTTTTGTGAGATGGGTTTTTAAGGGTTTTAAAGTTTACAGCAGTCCACTGTTATGACTGTTTTAGGACCACCTCTGTGCGCTGGTGTAACAGGATGTTCAGTGTAATGGCTGTCTCTGTGTGCTGGTGTAACAGGAAGTTCAGTGTAATGGCTGTCTCTGTGTGCTGGTGTAACAGGAAGTTCAGTGTAATGGCTGTCTCTGTGTGCTGGTGTAACAGAAAGTTCAGTGTAATGGCTGTCTCTGTGTGCTGGTGTAACAGGAAGTTCAGTGTAATGGCTGTCTCTGTGTGCTGGTGTAACAGGAAGTTCAGTGTAATGGCTGTCTCTGTGTGCTGGTGTAACAGGAAGTTCAGTGTAATGGCTGTCTCTGTGCGCTGGTGTAACAGGAAGTTCAGTGTAATGGCTGTCTCTGTGTGCTGGTGTAACAGGAAGTTCAGTGTAAGTGTACCACTCCCAGCAGCCTCTGCTCTCTGCGCTGGTGTAACAGGAAGTTCAGTGTAATGGCTGTCTCTGTGCGCTGGTGTAACAGGAAGTTCAGTGTAATGGCTGTCTCTGTGTGCTGGTGTAACAGGAAGTGCAGTGTGTTTATGTTCTGTTTTGATTTTGTGAAGCCTCTGCTCTCACCCCGTTAGTGTACCACTCCCAGCAGCCTCTGCTCTCGCCCCGTTAGTGTACCACTCCCAGAAACCTCTGCTCTCGCCCCGTTAGTGTACCACTCCCAGCCGCCTCTGCTCTCACCCTGTTTGTGTACCAGTCCCAGAAACCTCTGCTCTCACCCTGTTTGTGTACCACTCCCAGAAACCTCTGCTCTCACCCTGTTTGTGTACCACTCCCAGCAGCCTCTGCTCTCACCCTGTTTGTGTACTAATATTTTTGTTTTTTTCCTCACCCTTTTCATCTTTCTCTCATTTCTCTTTCTTCCCCTTCCCCTCATCCCTCTCTCTCTGATCCTTCTCTGTCTCCTGGCGCTTGCTCGTCCCCTGTGTAGCTAGCTGTCTGTGGTTACAGTGTTCTGTGATGCTGTTGCATCAGTCAGTGGAGCAGATTTGATGTGAATATGTAGAATGGTCTGATGTCCTGTTTCAAGGGGAAATATGAGAGAATATTACTCATCATGTAGGAAGGGGGGCTGTATTTAAATCACATTCCGCTGCCCTCCAAACCCAACAAACCAGAGCACTGTTTAAGATCACAGGGTATTGGTGGATTCAGGTATCAGGGAAAAAAAACATGCCACTGCTTTCTTATCATCTCCACAATAATAATCAAGTTCTGTCTTTCAGGAAATAACTGAATAAATAAATGTCAGTAAATGGCAGCAGCGGCCGTGAGCTGCCAGTCAGCCTGGTCCTGGTTTTACAGCAGCAGCGATGCAGAGGTTCACAGGCCAGTTCAGCAGCCAAACTGAGAGCGGAACACACATTCTGCATTACAAATAATCAATAACACTGTAATCAGACCTGCTCAATCCCTGTTACATATGCATGTGAGAGAGAGTGTGTGGGAGTGAGAGTGTGTGCACATGCGTGTATGTGGGAGTGAGTGTGTGTGTGTGTGTGTGTGTGCGCGAGAGTGAGTGTGTGTGTGCACGTGTGTGTGTGTGTGTGTGTGTGTGTGTGGAGTGAGTGTGTGTGCGGGAGTGAGTGTGTGCGTGTGCACGTGTGTGTGTGTGTGTGTGTGTGTGTGTGTGTGTGTGTGCACGTGTGTGTGTGTATGGGTGTGTGTGTGTGTGCACGTGTATGTATGTGTGTGTGTGGGAGTGAGTGTGTGTGTGCACGTGTGTGTGTGTGTGAGAGTGAGTGTGTGTGTGCACGTGTGTGTGTGGGAGTGAGTGTGTGTGTGTGCACATGTGTATGTGTGTGTGTGTGTGTGTGTGTGTGTGTGTGTGTGTGGGAGTGAGTGAGTGAGTGAGTGTGTGTGTGTGTGTGTGTGTGTGTGTGTGTGCACGTGTGTGTGTGTGGGGGTGAGAGTGTGTGTGTGTGTGTGTGTGAGAGTGAGTGTGTGTGTGCGGGAGTGAGTGTGTGTGTGTGTGGGAGTGAGTGCACGTGTGTGTGTGTGTGTGTGTGTGTGGGAGTGAGTGTGTGTGTGTGTGCGTGTGTGTGGGAGTGAGTGTGTGTGCACGTGTGTGTGTGTGTGTGGGAGTGAGTGTGTGTGTGCGTGTGTGAGAGTGAGTGTGTGTGTGTGTATGTGCACGTGTGTGTGTGTGTGAGAGTGACTGCGTGTGTGTGTGTGCATGTGTGTGTGTGAGTGGGAGTGAGTGTGTGTGTGTGCAAGTGTGTGTGTGAGTGTATGTATTTGGGGGTGTTCACAGTAACACAGTAGTTATAAGCAGTTTATTGCTGCAGTATTAAGCAGTTTATTGCTGCAGTATTAAGCAGTTTATTGCTGCAGTATTAAGCAGTTTATTGCTGCAGTACTTTTTAATGCCCCTTTACAAAGTAGCCTTTTTATTTGGCTCCAGTTTTGCAGGGTTTGGACTGAATGTCTGCCTAGCTGTGCTGTTTTAGCCACCCACCCCCCCCAGGGAAAGCCCCCCCAGTCCGGCTGTAAGCCCAGTACAGGGGAAAGCCGAACCCCCAGCCCCTCCCCCCCCCCACCCCCCCAGTCCGGCTGTAAGCCCAGTACAGGGGAAAGCCGAACCCCCAGCCCCTCCCCCCCACCCCCCCAGTCCGGCTGTAAGCCCAGTACAGGGGAAAGCCGAACAAGGCAGCCCCACCCCCTTGCCCCATTATCCCTGAAAATGCAGCACTTTGGGGGACCCTGGAGCTGCACTTTGGGTCTGCGACTGACCACACTGCAGTTTAGGATGAATCCTGAAAAATCCCAAAAGAATCCAAAAAAACTACACCATCATCATCATCAAATTCAGTGAATTTTCAGTGGGTTTTGAAATGCTTCCACATTAAGAAACGTAACCACTGTTATCGATTGTGTGCTCATAAGAAGTACCAATCAGCAGCAAGGTCTTACAGCTTCCATGTGATCATGTGATGTGTTTTTGTAAATCACATGGAGCTGCGAGGCCTTGCTGCTGATTGGCTGTTTTATGGTCGAGTATTTCGCACAGCCTCTGAAGCGTGGTTGTTTACTACCACATCATGTATGATTAAACATAAAAAGGTGATGCACCACCTGGTGGCCACGACCGGTACTGCATTCGATTGTTGTCATGGCAGTGTGTCACCTGGTCCTGGGTTTTAGTGATCAATGCGTTGACTGCTTTGAGACCAGAAATGCTGAACACAGATTGTGCCACTTGCAGAACCTGCAGGTCACAGTTTTACTCTGCTAATGTTCAGGCTCTGTTAGTCCTGTGCGCAGAGTGTTGTTATCATGCTAAGGCTTGTGTTACTCCTATACTGTGAGTGTTATTGTACGCGCTGTGTTCCTGTATACACAGTGTTATTATTATAGTATGTGCTGTGTTCCTGTATACACAGTGTTGATATTATAGTATGTGCTGTGTTCCTGTATACACAACGTGTTATTATTATAGTATGTCCTGTGTTCCTGTATACACAGTGTTATTATTATAGTATGTCCTGTGTTCCTGTATACACAGAGTGTTATTATTATAGTATGTGCTGTGTTCCTGTATACACAGTGTTGTTGTTATAGTATGTGCTGTGTTCCTGTATACACGGAGTGTTATTATTATAGTATGTCCTGTGTTCCTGTATACACAGAGTGTTATTATTATAGTATGTGCTGTGTTCTTGTATACACAGTGTTGATATTATAGTATGTGCTGTGTTCCTGTATACACAGTGTTGATATTATAGTATGTGCTGTGTTCCTGTATACACAGTGTTGATATTATAGTATGTGCTGTGTTCCTGTATACACAGTGTTGATATTATAGTATGTGCTGTGTTCCTGTATACACAGTGTTGATATTATAGTATGTGCTGTGTTCCTGTATACACAGTGTTGATATTATAGTATGTGCTGTGTTCCTGTATACACAGTGTTGATATTATAGTATGTGCTGTGTTCCTGTATACACAGTGTTGATATTATAGTATGTGCTGTGTTCCTGTATACACAGTGTTGATATTATAGTATGTGCTGTGTTCCTGTATACACAGTGTTGATATTATAGTATGTGCTGTGTTCCTGTATACACAGTGTTGATATTATAGTATGTGCTGTGTTCCTGTATACACAGAGTGTTATTATTATAGTATGTGCTGTGTTCCTGTATACACAGTGTTGATATTATAGTATGTGCTGTGTTCCTGTATACACAGAGTGTTATTATTATAGTATGTGCTGTGTTCCTGTATACACAGTGTTGATATTATAGTATGTGCTGTGTTCCTGTATACACAGAGTGTTATTATTATAGTATGTGCTGTGTTCCTGTATACACAGTGTTGATATTATAGTATGTGCTGTGTTCCTGTATACACAGAGTGTTGTTCCCATTCGTTGTGCGGAGCTGTGAGCTCTGCTAGTGTGCTGTGTGTGTCGTCAGTCACAGAGCACCACAAGACAGTGCTGTTAGCACCCCCAGTGAAATACCCCGACTCTCCATCAGAGAGGTGCAGTCTGTTTGTCTGGGCCCCCTCCAAACAGTGAGCATGTGAAAAGGAAAAATTAAAAAGGAAAAAAAAAGGTCTGGTCTCTCTCCATCATAAACCACACATCACCAACTTCATTAATCACATTTCTTTAAACAGCTCTCCAGCCAATTAGTCTCAGTGTTTTGGCAAAGCCAGGATGTGCAGTTCATTTATCACAGGCATTATGCAATTATCAGAACAATTACCTCCACCACGGGCTGCATCGCGTCTTCCTCTCGTCTGCCACAGGGAGGACCGTTCCTCCTCTCTTCCTCTTGTCTGCCACAGGGAGGACCTGTTCCTCCTCTCTTCCTCTTGTCTGCCACAGGGAGGACCTGTTCCTCCTCTCTTCCTCTCGTCTGCCACAGAGAAAAAGAGAAAAAAACAGCAAGAAATATAGAGCAAGAGGGAAATTATGATAGCGAGAGAGAGAGACAGACATGGGCTGCCTCTGTGCTGATGTCACCTTGTGGAGGAGTGATTGGATTGGACAAGCAGGTGGAACGGAGGTGTGACTGGCAGACCAATCACAGCTTTGTCCTTGAGCAACAGGGTAATATTGGGGTGCCTGTGGGACTTACCCCGGGGGCTTTGGGCCTGTTTGCTCACACTGCCCCCTAGTGGTCGCTGCCCAAAGTGATCAGTGCCTGGGAGATGGCCCCGGGGGGGGGGGGGGGGGGGGGGGGGGGGGGGGGGGGGGAATCTGTTCCCCCTCCTCATCCACCTGCTGGATGTAGCTGGCTCATGCAGGACGGAGATCTGGATGCCCCTCCGGCCCCTCCTGGCTGAGATCCTAATCCAGATCGTCCGATCCCAGCATGCAACTGCACCACACGCCATCCCAGCATGCAACTGCACCACACGCCGTCCCAGCATGCAACTGCACCACACGCCGTCCCAGCATGCAACTGCACCACACGCTGCCTGATCTTCGATCGCGGCCACGCTGTCTGGCCCCGCGGGGGTGGGGGGCGGTGTGGGGGGGGGCGTGTAGCGGGGGTGTGGGTTGGGCTTCTCTGCGCTCTGGCTCTCTAACCTCTACACTGTGCGACTTACTGGCGCCACCTGTCTGCTGTCACAGTACTGCAGTTTTACAGACCTTAGTGTTCAACCCCCATTTCTCTGTGCTTACCCACTGTGTACACAACTCAGTCCTCAGAAGCTATTTACTAATGAATGTGCGTGCCTGTACATGTGTGCATGCATGCACGTGTGTGTGTGTGTGCATGCGTGTACGCGTGTGTGTGTGCGTGTGTGCCTGTGCCTGTGCATGTGTGTGTGCATTCCTGTGTGTGTGTGTGTGTGTGTGCGTGTGTACCTGTGCATGTGTGTGTGCGTGCGTGTGTGCAGCATTCATACTGTAAACAGGCATAGGACTGTACACACAGAATACGAATGCACAGACACAGAATTACCGCTCTGAAGACTCGGTGTGGCGTCCTGTCGATGCATCCCAGCGCACTTCATTTACAGGCTGTCAGAGTGGCAGACAGGCGTCGATGTATGGATGAGCACAGGGCTGCGCTGGAGAAAAGGTTAGACCCTGACAGCACTACTCCCCTGCGAGACGACATCTTGGCCAATGCGGACGGTAATAAATGGGCCTTTGTGTTAAAAAATCAAAAAACCAATTCTAAATATAACTGTGTATCTGCGACTCCCATCTCTCACTGTCTCTCTCTCATTATCTTATGCAATACTTGCTAATTCAAAGAAGCCAAGATCAAACGTGTCAGACTGTGTCCGTTATGTCTGTGGAGAAGCTGTGTGCGTTCGCCAGCCTGTTGGATCCAGATTTGCTGCTCAGTGACTCACCATCAGGCTGTGAGTCCGGCCTTGGCCACGCCCCTCTCAAGCAGAATAATTCAGTGGTCTTTGCAGTCTCTGTTTTGTAGTGGAATAGTTCAGTGGTCTTTGTAGTCTCTCTGTTTTGTAGTGGAATAGTTCAGTGGTCTTTGTAGTCTCTGTTTTGTAGTGGAATAGTTCAGTGGTCTTTGTAGTCTCTCTGTTTTGTAGCAGAATAGTTCAGTAGTCTTTGCAGTCTCTGTTTTGTAGTGGAATAGTTCAGTGGTCTTTGTAGTCTCTGTTTTGTAGCAGAATAGTTCAGTGGTCTTTGCAGTCTCTCTGTTTTGTAGCAGAATAGTTCAGTGGTCTTTGTAGTCTCTCTGTTTTGTAGCAGCATATTTAATTAAAGTCATGTGACTGATATTGCGAGCACCACATGGGGAGGTGTGTGGGGATGACCCCAGTGGAGAGACCTCTCGCTCTGCTGCATTCAGCTGTGCTTTTAAAAGCTTAAGGGAAGCAGGGCTGGACAATAAACCATATCCAAGATTATCTCGCGTGTTTTAAGTGTAATAGTCATCTCTCTCATTTCTGTGATTGTGAGGTGTGTTCAGATGGAAGCTGTGTGATGTCATCACCCCACAGAAAGG
>CM045885.1:4621115-4633615 GCA_025169545.1 Anguilla japonica | reverse complement strand
GCGCTGCCTCTCTCTGCTCATCGATGAGCCTGCTCCGCCTCTCTCTGCTCATCGATGAGCCTGCCGCCTCTCTCTGCTCATCGATGAGCCTGCGCTGCCTCTCTCTGCTCATCGATGAGATGCGCTGCCTCTCTCTGCGCTGCCTCTCTCTGCTCATCGATGAGCCTGCGCTGCCTCTAACTGCTCATCGATGAGCCTGCGCTGCCTCTCTCTGCTCATCGATGAGCCTGCGCTGCCTCTGCCTCTCTCTCCGCCTCTCATCGATGAGCCTGCTGCTGCCGATGAGCCTCTCGCCTCTCTCTGCTCATCGATGAGCCTGCGCTGCTGCTCATCGATGAGCCTGCGCTGCCTCTCTCTGCTCATCGATGAGCCTGCTCCGCCTCTCTCTGCTCATCGATGAGCCTGCGCTGCCTCTCTCTGCTCATCGATGAGCCTGCTCCGCCTCTCTCTGCTCATCGATGAGCCTGCGCTGCCTCTCTCTGCTCATCGATGAGCCTGTTCCGCCTCTCTCTGCTCATCGATGAGCCTGCGCTGCCTCCGCTTTAGGACTGAAAACAGGCGCAACGATTATTCACTGACAGGCTAAGACAAGAACCAAACATTAGCTGTCCCAAATATAGTATTTACTGGTGGTGCTGAGGCCAGTAAACACCACTGCCCTGGTGCTGCCTGGTAGGCCCTTATATAAACTATAACAAACTACCTGCACTTGTTGCGCTGAGCTGGGTGGGGGGGAGGCGTGCCAGGGTGTGGCATGTTCCAAACAGGGAGGGAGGAATTAATTTGCCTGTTCAACAGCACCTCCTGTGGTCATTGGGGAGACTACACTTCTGCGGCATGATCTGAACCGGAAACAGAGCCATTGATCTAAAGTGGAAACAGAGCTCTGATGTAAAATGGAAACAGAGCTCTGATCTAAAGTGGAAACAGAGCTCTGATCTAAAGTGGAAACAGAGCTCTGATCTAAAGTGGAAACAGAGCTCTGATCTAAAGTGGAAACAGAGCTCTGATCTAAAGTGGAAACAGAGCCAATGATCTAAAGTGGAAACAGAGCTCTGATCTAAAGTGGAATCGGAGCCACCGATCTAAAATGGAAACAGAGCTCTGATCTAAAGTGGAATCGGAGCCACCGATCTAAAATGGAAAAAGAGCTCTGATCTAAAGTGGAAACAGAGCTCTGATCTAAAGTGGAAACAGAGCTCTGATCTAAAGTGGAAACGGAGCTCTGATCTGAAGTGGAAACAGAGCTCTGATCTGAAGTGGAAACAGAGCTCTGATCTAAAATGGAAACAGAGCTCTGATCTAAAGTGGAAACAGAGCTCTGATCTAAAGTGGAAACAGAGCTCTGATCTAAAGTGGAAACAGAGCTCTGATCTAAAGTGGAAACAGAGCTCTGATCTAAAGTGGAAACAGAGCCAATGATCTAAAGTGGAAACAGAGCTCTGATCTAAAGTGGAATCGGAGCCACCGATCTAAAATGGAAAAAGAGCTCTGATCTAAAGTGGAAACAGAGCTCTGATCTGGAGCGGAATCAGAGCTCTGATCTAAAGTGGAAACAGAGCTCTGATCTAAAGTGGAAACAGAGCTCTGATCTGCAGCGGAATCAGAGCTCTGATCTAAAGTGGAAACAGAGCTCTGATCTAAAGTGGAAACAAAGCTCTGATCTGGAGCAGAATCAGAGCTCTGATCTAAAGTGGAAACAGAGCTCTGATCTAAAGTGGAAACAGAGCTCTGATCTGCAGCGGAATCAGAGCTCTGATCTAAAGTGGAAACAGAGCTCTGATCTAAAGTGGAAACAAAGCTCTGATCTGGAGCGGAATCAGAGCTCTGATCTAAAGTGGAAACAGAGCTCTGATCTAAAGTGGAAACAGAGCTCTGATCTGCAGCGGAATCAGAGCTCTGATCTAAAGTGGAAACAGAGCTCTGATCTAAAGTGGAAACAAAGCTCTGATCTGAAGCGGAATCAGAGCTCTGATCTGAAGTGGAAACAGAGCTCTGATCTAAAGTGGAAACAGAGCCATTGATCTAAAGTGGAATCAGAGCTCTGATCTAAAGTGGAAACAAAGCTCTGATCTGAAGCGGAATCAGAGCTCTGATCTAAAATGGAAACAGAGCTCTGATCTAAAGTGGAATCGGAGCCACCGATCTAAAATGGAAAAAGAGCTCTGATCTAAAGTGGAAACAGAGCTCTGATCTAAAGTGGAAACAGAGCTCTGATCTAAAGTGGAAACGGAGCTCTGATCTGAAGTGGAAACAGAGCTCTGATCTGAAGTGGAAACAGAGCTCTGATCTAAAATGGAAACAGAGCTCTGATCTAAAGTGGAAACAGAGCTCTGATCTAAAGTGGAAACAGAGCTCTGATCTAAAGTGGAAACAGAGCTCTGATCTAAAGTGGAAACAGAGCTCTGATCTAAAGTGGAAACAGAGCCAATGATCTAAAGTGGAAACAGAGCTCTGATCTAAAGTGGAATCGGAGCCACCGATCTAAAATGGAAAAAGAGCTCTGATCTAAAGTGGAAACAGAGCTCTGATCTGGAGCGGAATCAGAGCTCTGATCTAAAGTGGAAACAGAGCTCTGATCTAAAGTGGAAACAGAGCTCTGATCTGCAGCGGAATCAGAGCTCTGATCTAAAGTGGAAACAGAGCTCTGATCTAAAGTGGAAACAAAGCTCTGATCTGGAGCAGAATCAGAGCTCTGATCTAAAGTGGAAACAGAGCTCTGATCTAAAGTGGAAACAGAGCTCTGATCTGCAGCGGAATCAGAGCTCTGATCTAAAGTGGAAACAGAGCTCTGATCTAAAGTGGAAACAAAGCTCTGATCTGGAGCGGAATCAGAGCTCTGATCTAAAGTGGAAACAGAGCTCTGATCTAAAGTGGAAACAGAGCTCTGATCTGCAGCGGAATCAGAGCTCTGATCTAAAGTGGAAACAGAGCTCTGATCTAAAGTGGAAACAAAGCTCTGATCTGAAGCGGAATCAGAGCTCTGATCTGAAGTGGAAACAGAGCTCTGATCTAAAGTGGAAACAGAGCCATTGATCTAAAGTGGAATCAGAGCTCTGATCTAAAGTGGAAACAAAGCTCTGATCTGAAGCGGAATCAGAGCTCTGATCTAAAATGGAAACAGAGCTCTGATCTAAAGTGGAATCAGAGCCACCGATCTAAAGTGGAATCAGAGCTCTGATCTGAAGCAGAAATGGAGTGCTGATCTCGTGTGTCACCCTCTTTGTTCTGTTAATGCTCTTAAGAGCTGTCTATGTACAATCAAGTGCTTTGTCTGCTGGTTTCCATGGAGACCTTTAAAAACTTGCAAAGGCCTTTCAGTTGGGCTTCCTGCTGCGCAGTACTGGGAAGCCGCCATTTAGTGCAAACCGCTGCTGCTGGGAGACCAGCTCAGAGCCCCACCCTCTGAACCTTTCCCAACGTCAGGAGGGTGGGGACTAGCTGTCAGTCAGACACCAGGGTGTGTTCAAGTAAACCAAAATGTTACCTGAACATCAGAAAACCAAAGTAGGACTGAACTGAAGTCCAGCAGAATGTTCCAGGTGTGATGACTGAGCTGGGTGGTTCATGTGACCAACTGCATATTTAAACTCCATAATGTTACCCACAACCAACCTGGCTTCAGCATAGGTTAGTGTAGAGATGGGTTTGTGTAGATAATGGTTCGTGTAGAGATGGGTTTGTGTAGATAATGGTTAGTGTAGAGATGGGTTTGTGTAGATAATGGTTAGTGTAGAGATGGGTTTGTGTAGATAATGGTTAGTGTGGAGATGGGTTTGTGTAGATAATGGTTAGTGTAGAGATGGGTTTGTGTAGATAATGGTTAGTGTGGAGATGGGTTTGTGTAGATAATGGTTAGTGTAGAGTAGGGTTTGTGTAGGTAATGGTTAGTGTAGGGAAGGGTTGGGGAAGGGAATGGTTAGTGGAGAAAGAGGTGTAGAAATGAAAGGGTGATAAAGGGGGAGGGGGAGTGGTTGCCTATTTTTAAAACCCTCTCCACAGGGATGTCCTGTGCTGCTATCCTTCATTTTAATGATCCAGACCTACACTGGAGAGGAGGAGGGGATACAGAAGAGGAGGGCTACAGTGGACAGACAGACAGACAGACTGACAGACAGACAATGTACTTCGTATGCCTTTTGTGTGGCCTTGATTTGTTGTCACTCATCATAACCACACCAAAAAAACACTTATTATTCTCTTGTCTCCTCTCGAACACAAAAAACACTGGCGCACAATCTCTCTCCCTTTCTCCTGCTCCCTCTCTCCCTCTCTCCCTCTCTCCGCACAGACACTGTGGTTTGCCTTTTCTTGTCACAAGCAATTAATTTGCCCATTGCTTGCATGTATCGACCCATCTCAGATAAGCAGTGTAATCTGTTCGGTTTTCTGAAAAGGCAGTTTTCATGAATGACTTCGACCCGCATTTGGAAGCATGTCGAGGAATGTTGAAAATGGATGCCCATGTTAATGCTGCGCCGGATTCCTGGAGCGGCTGCTCCTTCCCCGCTGATCTCATGTGCATGCCGGCCCATTCCCCCAGATAATGAGCATCACACCTGCTGTTTGATGCCGGAAGAATGTTTATGAATTCTGAGAAACCTGTACGTATAGCCCAAATAGATATCTGGCATCCGTGAGAATCCGCACAGGGAAAGAGTTACACTGCGCAGGACACAGTTACACTGCACAGGACACAGTTACACTGCACAGAGTTACACTGTGCAGGACAGAGTTGCAATACACAGGACAGAGTTTCACTGTGCAGGACAGAGTTACACTGCACAGGACAGTTTCACTGCGCAGGACAGAGTTACACTGCACAGGACACAGTTACACTGCACAGAGTTACACTGTGCAGGACAGAGTTACACTGCGCAGGACAGAGTTGCACTGCACAGGACAGAGTTTCACTGCGCAGGACAGAGTTACACTGCACAGGGCAGAGTTTCACTGCGCAGGACAGAGTTACGCTGCACAGGGCAGAGTTACACTGTGCAGGACAGAGTTACACTGCAGGATAGAGTTACACTGCACAGGACAGAGTTACACTGTGCAGGACAGAGTTACACTGCACAGAGTTACACTGTGCAAGACAGAGTTACCCTGCACAGGTCCACAGTTGCGTGCCACAGCCAGTGTGTGAGGGTGATACTGAGGCTCTTATTGATCCAGCTCAGGGTTGGAATCCAGGTGTTCAAAGGCACTATATCACACTGTGGTAATATAATAGATGCTGTGTATGCTACTGTGTGTGTAAATGTGGATGGTGACATTTGTGGTGTGTGTGTGTGTTCTTATGGATTTTCTTTGTGTTTGTGTTGGTGTGAAGGCTGTGTTCAGGATGTGCGTTTGGTTTATAGTGTGTATTAGAGTAGATTAGTGTAGTGTAGACAGCTTTGAAGAGCCACTCTTTCAGAAAATCTAAAATGAGTACATCCTTGTGCTCCCACACTCTATGTAATCACGCTGGAGTGAGCGGGCCTCCTGCCTGGGTGGGTTTCGCAGTGTTTGTTTGTTTGCCTGCACTGCTGTGTTCCGGTAACGTCTGTCATATTTCCCGAATATGAATGAGCCGTAGGAGTCTGGTCCCACGGGGCCTGTTTACGGACGTAGTGCTTTATTGTTACACATGTAGAGGGAAACACTGAGAATACGGACTTCAAATCTCTTTATCTGTAGCCTTTAATTATGACCCATCAGACTGCAGGAATCCTGACACGTTTTACACTGCAGTTGGTCCCTAATTACATCAGGACATTGACTGACTGGCCTGTTCTCCATGTGGCACTGCCGTGTGTTGGAGTGAGGTACAGCGTGATGGACACAGTGATGGCTGTCCAACCCGAAGCGCTTCCTCCGACACCGAGCCGCTGATTTAAAGGGCGTTCTCTCTGCTGCAGCGGTTCGTTTGCTGAAGCGAAGGGTTAATAGCTTACGGCCTGCTGCTCCGGTCTCTACTGGGGGCGGGGAACAGCGCGGGGGACAGCATGGGGGGGGGGGGGGGGGGGGGGGGGGGGGGGGGGGGGGGGGGACAGCATGGGGGGGAGGGACAGCGTGCAGGGGGGGACAGCACGGGGGGGGGGGGGGGAGCCCAGAAAACAGCGCTAGTCAAAGTTACAGGCAGCATTACGAGATTGTTGTACGTTTTCCCTCTCATGAAAATGAACTGTCCGAATTTGCATTGTCTAAAGTGCACTATCTCACTCTCACTCCAAGTCCCAAGCTGTAAACCTATTGCCCAGTATTTTCATATGATGAGCACCGATGTTGGAACTCTAGGGTTTATTTGCATGGCCAAGAAAGACTCTACACGTGTGAGTGTGCGTGTGAGTGTGAATGTGCGTGCGTGTGAGTGCCCATTTTGTTACAGGCCCATTTTGTTACAACCAGCAACAAACAAGTCCAAGTGTATAAAAAAACAATCCAGAGACTGATCTAAAAACAAAAACCCAGATATTTATTAGTATAAATTATAAACTAACACGCAAACTACAGCAAACAAAAACCCTACAAAGTACACAAAACACACAAACCACACACAGCCCCAAAGAAGATCTCCCCAGCCTCATACTGCAGGGCTTATGTTGGCAACAGGAGTGCGTGCACGGGTGTGTCTTTGCGCTGAAACTGGAGGATGTAAATTTGCGGCTGTGGGGCAGAACAGGGGTGCGGGTGCATCTGCGTTTAAACTGGAGGATGTAAATTGAAGGCTGCAGGCGGGCTCTATATGAATATAAATGTTTGGTTGGCGCGCTCGCCATAAGTGACAGAGTTTGTCGCTGATGTAATTATCGCGGACTGACTTCCCTCAGAGCTGGTGCCTGATTGGCTGTTCCACCCCATCCTCCCCTCCACCGCAGGCTGGTGAGTAACAGAAGTGGGGGGGGTGTATATGCAACCTTTTTTTTATTCGGCGTATGAAACGTGCACAATGCAGTCTGATCTCGGCTGAGGAGGTCTGAATGATATTTAATATTTCAGCTCTCTTAGAATGTCTCGGCTCATGGTCAGAGCTAACTGTTTGAATAATCATATAATTTTACAATATTCAAAAAATTTGAATATTATAAAGGAGAAAGCAGCATTTGTGTGTCTACATTCAGATTTTGCTAAAAGGTCTTTTAGATTGCTTCCATGCTTAAGTGCCACCATTGAGGAATTTGTGAATAAGTGCTTAATCTTTTTATCAGTCTGTCAGGCATGCAGTGTTTGTGCAGCAGGCTGTGTCTGCCACCCTGATGCCCTTTACTGTGGCTGTCTGAGGCTGAATGGAAGTGCTTGTGTTTCCATCTCTGGCTTTGGGTGCAGGAATTTGCCTCTTTCTTTTTCACTCTATTTCCTCATTGCTGTACGTGGGCTCAGGACTGAGTGAATTGCACCTTTAATACTGTCTGATTGCTGGGTTGTGTATAATAGTCTGATTGCTGGGTTGTGTGTAATAGTCTGACTGTTGGGTTGTGTATAATAGTCTGATTGCTGGGTTGTGTGTAATAGTCTGACTGCTGGGTTGTGTGTAATAGTCTGATCGCTGGGTTGTGTGTAATAGTCTGATCGCTGGGTTGTGCGTAATAGTCTGATCACTGGGTTGTGTGTAATAGTCTGATCGCTGGGTTGTGTGTAATAGTCTTATTGCTGTGTTGTCTGTAATAGTCTGATTGCTGGGTTGTCTGTAATAGTCTGATCGCTGGGTTGTCTGTAATAGTCTGATCACTGGGTTTTCTGTAATAGTCTGATTGCTGGGTTGTGTGTAATAGTCTGATCGCTGGGTTGTGTGTAATAGTCTGATCGCTGGATTGTGTGTAATGGTCTGATCGCTGGGTTGTGTGTAATAGTCTGATCGCTGGGTTGTGTGTAATAGTCTGATCGCTGGGTTGTGCGTAATAGTCTGATCACTGGGTTGTGTGTAATAGTCTGATCGCTGGGTTGTGTGTAATAGTCTTATTGCTGTGTTGTCTGTAATAGTCTGATTGCTGGGTTGTCTGTAATAGTCTGATCGCTGGGTTGTCTGTAATAGTCTGATCACTGGGTTTTCTGTAATAGTCTGATTGCTGGGTTGTGTGTAATAGTCTGATCGCTGGGTTGTGTGTAATAGTCTGATCGCTGGATTGTGTGTAATGGTCTGATCGCTGGGTTGTGTGTAATAGTCTGATCGCTGGGTTGTGTGTAATAGTCTGATCGCTGGGTTGTCTGTAATAGTCTGATCGCTGGGTTGTGTGTAATAGTCTGCTGGGCTCTGTACGGCTTTATCATTGGTTACTGGGTCCTGTGTAGTTGGATTTCAGTTTGGTGAGATCACTGTGTACCATTAGAGCGGATATCAGTATTTATAAGTTTATACCAGAGACCACAGGTGGGCTTTGCCACTGTTGCTGTTCTTTCTCTCGGAGAGAAGAGAAAAGATCGGTGCAGTTTGGACACTTTTTCAGCAGTGCTCTGTTTCCATGACGCTCTGTTTCCACGGTGCTTTGTTTCTCTTTTTTTGTTTGTTCAAAGTCTACTAGAAAAAAATCAATCTGACAAAAATTCCCACAGTTTTCCTTTTGATGAGAAATGAATGACTGAGTATCATTCCCATTTAAGAGAGCCCCCCTAACCCATACCCCCCATTATGGTGAGGAGCTGGATCTCTGGATCTGGATTTAAATCTGACATTTTACATGTTTGTGTGGGTAGAGGCATTCTCCTCCTCCCTCACTCTCCCTCTCTCTCTGATGAACATGGCTTGTCACATCCAGATAATGTTTCCTCCATCCATCCCTCTCTCCCTCCTCTCTCTCCCTCTCTCTCTCTATCTTGCTCTCCTCCCCTCTCCCCCTCCCTCCCTCCCTCCCTCCGTCCCTCCCCCTCGCTCTCTCTCTCTGGCGTCTCAGAGCAGCGGTCTTCAGAGTGCAGGTTCTCTGTCGTGTGTGTGTGTGTGTGTGTGTGTGATGGAGCTCGCAGTGCTCCTCTCTGCCACCAACTGAAAGGATCTCTTTCATTCCCGTCATCTATCCCCTTTTTCTTTTGCTCTCTTCTTCTCCTCCCCTTTTTCTGCTCTCCATCTCTCTTTTCTCTCTGCCTTTTCTTCTTATTCCTGGTTCGCCCCTTGGCTGTGGACTGAAGGCGGGAGAATAAAAGGCTCAGACAGAAGCTTCTCCAGATCTATTTCAACTTTACCGGCGCCTCCATCCCGTCCTCCTCTTTTCTCTGTGTCCGTGGCGACGGCGCCTCCCCCCGCCGCGCGCGGCTCTGTGAAGGATTGCGTCTGGCGCCCGCGGAGCGCACCGCGGGAGAGCCGCGGCGAGTCGCGGGAGGGAGCGATGCCTCACACGGGCGGCAGAGAGAAGACGCTCTCTCACCAGACAGGTAGGACCTGAGCTCTCCCCCCACGCCTCCCCCCCTGCCCCATGCCCGCTCAGTCACCGGGGAGGACCGGGTATGGAGGCGGGCGGAGAGAGAGCCTCCTCCCGCTAGTGCGCGTGAGTGTGGGTGTGTGTGAATATGGAGAGTGTGTGTGTGTGGGTGTGTGTGAGTATGTGAGAGTGTGTGTGTGTGGGTGTGTGTGAGTATGTGAGAGTGTGTGTGTGTGGGTGTGTGTGAGTATGTGCGAGAGTGGGTGTGTGTGAGTATGTGAGAGTGTGTGTGTGTGTGGGTGTGTGTGAGTATGTGAGAGTGTGTGTGAGTATTTGCGAGTGTGGGTGTGTGTGAGTATGTGCGAGAGTGGGTGTGTGGGTGTGTGTGAGTATGGAGAGTGTGTGTGAGTATTTGCGAGTGTGGGTGTGTGGGTGTGTGTGAGTATGTGCGAGAGTGGGTGTGTGCCCGTTTGATGTCTAAGGCTCTTCAACGACCTTGTTTAAACAAATTATTGCCAACAATGAAACTCTGAGAATCTCTCAGAACCTCGCTGTTCTGTGTTTGTGTGTATATGTGTGTGTGAGAGTGTCTGTGTGTGTGTGTGTGGGTATGCGTGCGTGTAAAGTGTATGTGTGTGTGTGTGTATATGTGTGTGTGTGTGTGTGTGTGTGATCTGAGGCAGGAACAGTGTCTCAGGTTAATAGAGGTGTTTGAAATGACTGTTGATTGACAGTAATGACTGCAGCACTGACAGGATGTTGACGGCTTTAGACAGATGTGCAGATCCTGCTTCTCTCTGTATCGGGCTACGCATGCACATCCTCAGAGCTGCTCTCTGAGCCTCCTGCCTCTTTAAATGCGTTTGTTTGGAAGCAGTGTTGGAGGGATGCTTGTGCACCACTTTCGGGAGGTAAACTGTGAACCGGTGTGTGGAGCGCTGGGCACTAGAGCAGCCCCTCCCTCTGTGTCCCGCCTGAGGAAGGGCGAGCGGATCCCAGACTGAGATTTGGGGTGTGTGTGTTGGGCCTGCATTCAGCTCGTGGGGTTCCCCTGAAGAGGAAAGAATTGAAGGAATTACTCGCACTTTTCTAGAGGAGAAAAGTCTTCTCCGTCCCCCCCCCCCCCCCAGCTGGTGGCGTGCATAGTGGATGCTCCAAGTCGCGGGTGCCCGGCGGGGTCAGTGTGGCGGGGTCAGTGTGGGGTCAGTGCGGCTGGGTCAGTGTGGCTGGGTCAGTGCGGTGGGGTCAGTGTGGCTGGGTCAGTGCGGTGGGGTCAGTGTGGGGCAGTGTGGTGGGGTCAGTGTGGTGGGGTCAGTGCGGCGGGGTCAGTGTGGTGGGGTCAGTGTGGCGGGGTCGGTGTGGGTCAGTGCGGTGGGGTCAGTGTGGTGGGGTCAGTGTGGGGTCAGTGTGGTGGGGTCGGTGTGGGGCAGTGTGGTGGGGTCAGTGCGGTGGGGTCAGTGTGGGGGCAGTGTGGTGGGGTCAGTGTGGCGGTGGGGGTCAGTGTGGGGGCAGTGCGGCTGGGTCAGTGTGGCTGGGTCAGTGCGGGGGGGGTCAGTGTGGCTGGGTCAGTGCGGTGGTCAGTGTGGGGCAATGTGGTGGGGTCAGTGTGGTGGGGTCAGTGTGGGGGGCAGTGTGGTGGGGCAGTGTGGTGGGGTCAGTGTGGCGGGGTCAGTGTGGGGGCAGTGTGGTGGGGTCAGTGTGGCGGGGTCAGTGCGGTGGGGTCAGTGCGGTGGGGTCAGTGTGGTGGGGTCAGTGTGGGGGTCAGTGTGGGGGGTCAGTGTGGTGGGTCGGTGTGGGGCAGTGTGGTGGGGTCAGTGCGGTGGGGTCAGTGTGGTGGGGTCAGTGTGGTGGGGTCAGTGCGGTGGGGTCAGTGTGGTGGGGTCAGTGTGGCGGGTCAGTGCGGCGGGGTCAGTGTGGTGGGGTCGGTGTGGGGCAGTGTGGTGGGGTCAGTGCGGTGGGGTCAGTGTGGGGGCAGTGTGGTGGGATCAGTGTGGCGGGGTCAGTGCGGTGGAGTCAGTGTGGCGGGTCAGTGCGGTGGGGTCAGTGTGGGGTCAGTGCGGTGGGGTCAGTGCGGTGGGGTCAGTGTGGCGGCTCCCGCAGGAGCGGAGCGCTAATATTCCTGCTGATTTATCCGGAACTCGAAGGCCTAACGGCATGCCCAGGTGGTGTAGAACATGCTGATGGTGCTGGTGGTGTGGAACATGCTGGTGGTGCTGGTGGTGTAGAACATGCTGGTGGTGCTGGTGGTGTGGAACATGCTGGTGGTGCTGGTGGTGTGGAACATGCTGGTGGTGCTAGTGGTGTGGAACATGCTGGTGGTGTAGAACATGCTGGTGGTGTGGAACATGCTGGTGGTGCTGGTGGTGTGGAACATGCTGGTGGTGTGGAACATGCTGGTCGTGTAGAACATGCTGGTGGTGTGGAACATGCAGGTGGTGTAGAACGTGCTGGTGGTGTGGAACATGTTAGTGGTGTGGAACATGCTGTTGGTGGGGAACATGCTGGTGGTGTGGAACATGCTGGTGGTGGGGAACATGCTGGTGTAGAACATGCTGGTGGTGTGGAACGTGCAGGTGGTGGGGAACATGCAGGTGTAGAACATGCTGGTGGTGTGGAACATGCTGGTGGTGTAGAGCATGCTGGTGGTACTGGTAGTATGGAACATGCAGGTGGTGTGGAACATGCTAGTGGTGCTGGTGGTGTGGAACATGCTGGTGGTGCTGGTGGTGGGGAACATGCTGGTGTGGAACATGCTGGTGGTGCTGGTGATGGGGAACATGCTGGTGTGGAACATGCTGGTGGTGCTGGTGGTGGGGAACATGCTGGTGTGGAACATGCTGGTGGTGCTGGTGGTGTGGAACATGCAGGTGGTGGGGAACATGCTGGTGGTGTGGAACATGCAGGTGGTGGGGAACATGCTGGTTGTGGGGAACATGCTGGTTGTGGGGAACATGCTGGTGGTGGGGAACATGCTGGTGGTGTGGAACATGCAGGTGGTGGGGAACATGCTGGTTGTGGGGAACATGCTGGTGGTGTGGAACATGCAGGTGGTGGGGAACATGCTGGTGGTGTGGAACATGCAGGTGGTGGGGAACATGCTGGTGGTGTGGCACACATGTCCTTCCCAGTGCCGGACTGTCCACAGTGAGCTGGCAGACTGAAACC
>CM045885.1:4583615-4616115 GCA_025169545.1 Anguilla japonica | reverse complement strand
GCTCTGCTGGGTTATTCTGTGTCTCAGTGCACTGCTGAGTTATTCTGGGTTTCAGTGCTCTGCTGGGTTATTCTGGGTTTCAGTGCACTGCTGGGTTATTCTGGGTTTCAGTGCTCTGCTGGGTTATTCAGGGTTTCAGTGCACTGCTGGGTTATTCTGGGTTTCAGTGCTAACCCTAACCCTAACCCTACAAACCCTGTGATGTTATGGTGGATTCTGGCCATTCTATCTTGTGCAGGATAAAGGATTACTCATCTGACCATATCACTTTCTTCAGCATCTCTGTAGACCATTGAACCCTCAAATGCGCCTTCGTCTTTGTAATGAGGGGTTTTCCAAGCCTATTTACTGATGTCTTTCCTATGGATCTAAATGCAGATACATACCACAGAGCATGTTAGGATGTTAATTGCTTAATTGTATCATGCAGTACACCTTATGGAAGCATCTGCATTCGTTATGTTTCTCCACTCATTTATTCAGGTTTTTCCTTTAATTTGTCACATGTCTGTATATCATCCTAGACTTGTTTCACTTCAGCCACATTAATATCACCTTCATCGTATCCATCATCATCATCCTCATCATTGCATCATTTGTGCATGTATGGTCCCCAGGAGACTGGTTCAGATCCGCTCATGGAAAAGACCCAGCATGCTTCACTCTTTCCCTCTGCCGTTAGAAGCAGTCCCCACCAGGCCTGTGGTTTGTGAATGTGAGCACTATGAAACAGAGAGAGAAAGAGCAGAGCAGAGAGAAAGGGGGGGAGGGGTAAAGGAGGGAGAGAAAGAGGGTGAAATGGTGTATGCTGCTCAGCTGAGGATTGCATTTGATCATTTATTTATCTTATTTTCTCTTATATTTGGAGGCAGAGTGTTTTTGAAGAACCCATAGAATGAAGTTCTGCAGCCCTGTAGCTGAAAGGGGGAAGGGGGGGGGGGGTCTCTCAAAGTGATCTACTGTATTGTTCCTTGGAGTACAAACCTTCTCACATATTCTTCATGAGGGTGATGGCTGTGGACATTGAATCTTCAAAAGGCCTCCCTCAAAGTTATCATGAAAGCACAGGATGGATGTCCTACCCCCTGAGAGAGAGAGGGGGAAAGAGAGAGAGAGGGAGAGAATGGGGCTCATCTAATGCCATGTGACAGTTATAAGTAAGAGAACAGTCCTCCTTTAAGAAGCTCTCTCTAATGCTGTGGCTTTCAGGAGCATTTTACAGCAGCACTACACTTCAGCACACTACTGCTTTTCCAAACGAGAGAGAGAGCTCTCAGTGACTAAGGAACTCTTCCCCATTTGTGGAAAGATTGTGTTTGTCTCTGTGTAATTACTGCTTTGTGTCGAGCAGCAGTGTGACAGGATTTCTATATAGATTTATGGGCTGCTGTCATGAATGGCCCTTATGAGGAGCTGCTCTCTCTGGGGCTGCCGGAAGCTGCTCTCGAGATGGACCTCGTTAGCTCACAGATCGGTGCTCAGATGGACCTTGTTAGCTCACAGATCGGTGCTCAGATGGACCAAGTTAGCTCACAAATCGGTGCTCAGACGGACCTTGTTAGCTCACAGATGGGTGCTCAGGTGGACCTCGTTAGCTCACAGATCGGTGCTCAGGTGGACCTCGTTAGCTCACAGATCGGTGCTCAGATGGACCTCGTTAGCTCACAGATCGGTGCTCAGATGGACCTCGTTAGCTCACAGATCGGTGCTCAGATGGACCTCGTTAGCTCACAGATCGGTGCTCAGATGGACCTCGTTAGCTCACAGATCGTTGCTCAGATGGACCTCGTTAGCTCACAGATCGGTGCTCAGATGGACCTCGTTAGCTCACAGATCGGTGCTCAGATGGACCTCGTTAGGTCACAGATCGGTGCTCGGATGGACCTTGTTAGGTCACAGATCGGTGCTCAGATGGACCTCGTTAGCTCACAGATTGGTAGTCCGACAGATTTTGTTTCCTTACCAATCGAGGGATGCTGTTTCAGACCGGGCAGGGGGAGTGGGACTGGTCAGGAGTATCAGATGGGAGCGGGGTTGAGGGAGGAGGGGGGCCCAGTGTGGAGACTCTGATCACAATCATGTCATCTGAGCAACAAGGTCTGTCACACAGACTAAAGCAGCAAACTGAGAAGGGTCGCCATGGCCACAGAACAATCACCATGGACACAAAGGGGTCACCATGGGCACAGAAAGGTTAGCATTGATACAAAGAGGTCACCTTTGTGAAGCTTTAGTGTGGATGTCCTTATATCCGTATGCTTACTAAAGAGCTGAGGAGCCAGAACATTTTCTTGCTTAAGTGGGGCGGTGTCAACCTTCTGCCACATCCTGTGTCTGAGCTTTATAAGGGTGAAGAACCAGCACCTACAGAAACCTGCTTCAGAAATACATTAGAACTGGGCTGTCATGGAAATAGCACATGCAGAAATCTGCTTCCTGATGAGTCTGATGAGCCTGCCTTCTAAAGCACAGTTTACTCTGTTCTGGCATTTCTGTTCAGCATGAAATGATACTTATGTGCTGGTAACAATGTGGGAACTCTTCCACTTCTGTTGTATAAGAAGAAAAAAGTCAGCAGGTGAAACGGCCTGTTCAGAATTGGCCCCAGTTTATACATCACAACTGGGCTCCTGTAGAAACAGCCAATGGTTTTTAACTATGTCATTTGCATAAACCCGTCCATGGTCAGCCTCTTCTACAAATGAGGTTGCACCGACTGTTTTGTGATGTAGCATCTGTGACCACACAGTATAATTATGAATAAACAAACAAGCAAGGTTTCAAACATGACTAGCAAAACTGGGCACATTAAATGTGCTGTGTCAGCATTATTAATTTTTCCAGCTGCAAGTATAATTGCCTACCCTGTGCTTTACAGTTCTCTAGCTGAGCAGCTGGGTATGCGATAGGCAACCAATTAGATGCAAAAAAAAAACATACCATTCAGACGGTCCCTGCAGGGCCTTGGTTATTGAACCAGCTCCTGCTTTTCCTCTGGCTTTCAGTTCAAGATCTGACTCCGGCACAAATATCTGTGGTGTACCAGTTGATTTATGACACCATGTTTGTTTGTTCACTTTTCTGGACTGGGAGTGTGGGCAGGAGATGGGAGGGGCGCTTGTCATTCCTGGTCTGTTAACCAATCAAAGCAGAGCATGTGAGAAACATGGCAATGTCCACCAAAAACGTCGTGCTCAGCTTGGACGGGTGAGAAACCCACTGGATTTGAATATTTTTTAAAGTGCATTGCAATATTTTTTCCCTTAAAAAACCTTATCAACATAGACCTTGTGAATTAATATACAATTGCAGAAAAATAGTATAATTGGGGAGTTTGAAAGCTCTAATTTCTGTTTTATTTTATTTATTTAATCTGGTGTTTTTAGACCAGTTCGTACAGCAACAGTCTTGTCAGTTGGAAGGAACAGTACCAGCCACAAAACTGCCTGCGTGCCTGGCTGTGGCTGCTATAAAAGTTTAATATGGTCTCTGCATCGTTGATGCTTTTGTCAGATGGTGCATTGAAACATTAACAACATTAACATGCTTTTAAACCAGAGTTTGGGTCACATTCCCTGTGCACTTGTGTTGTGCTTTAAAATACAGAATAAGCTTCATTTCTGGTGATATTGTTCTGAGGAACTTTCTGTGCTCTTCTGTGAGTGTGTGTGAAAGAGAGAGAGAGAGAGAGTGTGTGTGTGTGTGTGTGAGAGAGAGAGAGAGAGAGAGAGAGAGAGAGAGATTGTGTGTGTATGTGTGTGTGTGTGTAAGTTTCTCTAAGTGAAAGTGGCAGTGTGCACACACGTGCTGAGGGTGGTTTTGTTTCCTGGGGGAAAAGGCCTGAGGGAATGTGCCATTAAAGATGCAGAGCACCTCAGGTGCATCTGGCTCACATCCGTCCCTTTCAATCACCATCCCACTGGGGAGAGGTGTGTTTGTGCTCTAAACCTACTACATACCACTCTGAGACAGACAGCACTGCGAGACAGACAGCACTCAGACAGACAGAACTGTGGTGCCCTACGATAGATTGGCAGCCTCTCCAGGGTGTCCTGCCTCTTGCCCAAAGCACAGTTTGGGATAGGCTCCCCCAGCACTCCCTGCGACCCCACCCTGGATAAGCGGGTATAGATAATGCATGGATGGATGGAAGATTAATGGATGATCAAAGCTTTAAAAACATACAGGTGTATCTGTCGTGTGCAGCCAATGACTGGCTTGCATGCACCAGTCCAGCGAACTCGTGTTCCACAGCCAAGAACAGTGATTGGCAGGTCCATGACTACGTGCAGTGATTGGTGGGTCTGTGACGAAGTGCAGTGATTGGCAGGTCCATGACTAATTGCAGTGATTGGTGGGTCCATAACTAATTGCAGCGATTGGCAGGTCCATGACTAAGTGCAGTGATTGGCAGGTCCATGACTAAGTGCAGTGATTGGTGGGTCTGTGATTAAGTGCAGTGATTGGTGGGTCTGTGATTAAGTGCAGTGATTGGTGGGTCTGTGATTAAGTGCAGTGATTGGTGGGTCCATGACTAAGTGCAGTGATTGGTGGGTCCATGACTAAGTGCAGTGATTGGTGGGTCTGTGATTAAGTGCAGTGATTGGTGGGTCTGTGATTAAGTGCAGTGATTGGTGGGTCCATGACTAAGTGCAGTGATTGGTGGGTCAATGACTACGTGCAGTGATTGGTGGGTCCATGACTAAGTGCAGTGATTGGTAATTTATTGATGATGTAGGCCCTTCTCCAGCCCCTAGCTGCGGTGAAAGTGATGGAGTGTAGTCAGAGTGCCGCATGCCTTGCATTCATTCTTTTTCATCCCTTGCTCCAGGGATTTTAGCAGCTCAGTCTGTCCTCTGGAGAGATGAATTACACTTGGCGATAGGACACGTATTGATTCTTTCTGTGTGTGTGTGTGTGTGTGTATGAGGAAGAGTCTGTGCTCACAGACAGTGCTCACAGAGAGTGTGCTCACCGAGAGTGTGCTCACAGAGAGTGTGTGTGCTCACAGAGAGAGTGTGCTCACAGAGAGAGAGTGTGTGCTCACAGAGAGAGTGCTCATAGAGGGAGAGTGTGCTCACAGAGAGAGTGCTCATAGAGGGAGAGTGTGCTCACAGAGAATGTGTGCTCACAGAGAGGGAGAGTGTGCTCACAGAGAGAGTGCTCATAGAGAGGGAGAGTGTGTGCTCACAGAGAGAGTGTGTGCTCACAGAGAGTGCTTACAGAGAGGGAGAGTGTGCTCACAGAGAGAGTGCTCATAGAGGGAGAGTGTGCTCACAGAGAGTGTGTGCTCACAGAGTGTGTGCTCACAGAGAGAGTGTGTGCTCACAGGGAGAGAGTGTGCTCACAGAGAGAGAGAGTGTGCTCACAGAGAGAGTGCTCATAGAGGGAGAGTGTGCTCACAGAGAGAGAGAGTGTGCTCACAGGGAGAGAGTGTGCTCACAGGGAGAGAGTGTGCTCACAGAGAGAGAGAGTGTGCTCACAGAGAGAGTTCTCATAGAGGGAGAGTGTGCTCACAGAGAGAGTGCTCATAGAGGGAGAGTGTGCTCACAGAGAGAGTGCTCACAGAGAGAGTGCTCATAGAGGGAGAGTGTGCTCACAGAGAGAGTGCTCACAGAGGGAGAGAGTGTGCTCACAGAGAGAGTTCTCACAGAGAGAGTGTGTGCTCACAGAGAGAGTGCTCACAGAAGGAGAGAGTGCTCACAGAGAAAGTGCTCATAGAGGGAGGGTGTGCTCACAGAGAGAGTGCTCACAGGGAGAGAGTGTGCTCACAGAGAGAGAGAGTGTGCTCACAGAGAGTGTGCTCACAGGGAGAGAGTGTGCTCACAGAGAGAGAGAGAGTGCTCACAGAGGGAGAGAGTGTGCTCACAGAGAGAGTGCTCACAGAGAGTGTGTGTGCTCACAGGGAGAGAGTATGCTCACAGAGAGAGTGCTCACCGAGGGGGGCATTAATATTAGATGTTGCTTGCAGGCCAGTGGGAGCAGCAGCCTTTGTTTCTTTCTGTTTCTTCATTATAAAGATGGGAGGGAAGTATGGAGACAGAACTGTCCCACTGTGCAAATCCCTTCTCAGCTCTCTGTCTTTACTAAGAGAGTTAGAGAGTTAGAGATATCAAACCATGCTGGCTTTTCATTCACTGCATGGGCTTGTCATGTTTGAAAAAGACTTGCACTCTAAAACCCCAACCTATGTGGTGTTCATAAGTGAGTGTATTTTTGTATGCATGTTTGGGTTGCTATGCCATCATATGAGTGTGTAGTCAGTTAAATTAAGTTTTATTATATAGCAATGTACAGTGTAAATTGATAAAGAAAATTTGGCAAAAATACACATGCATGCACACATTCAGTTTCTGTTTAAAAAGTGGTTAGATATAAATCAGAGCTTTAACCTAATCTAACCTAAAAACATTACCTTACCTCACCTAACCTAACATAACCATACCTTACCTTGCCTCACCTAACCTAACCTAAACTTACCTTACCCTAACCTAACCTAACCTAACCTAACCTAACCTAACCTAACCTTGCCTTGCCTTGCCTTGCCTTGCCTTACTCTACCCTACCCTAGCCTAACCCTAACCTAACCTAACCTAACCTACCTTACCTTACCTTACCTTACCTCACCTAACCTAACCTAAACTTACCTTACCCTAACCTAACCTAACCTAACCTAACCTTACCTTGCCTTGCCTTGCCTTACCTTACTCTACCCTACCCTAGCCTAACCCTAACCCTAACCTAACCTAACCTTACCTTACCTTGCCTTGCCTTGCCTTACTCTACCCTACCCTAGCCTAACCTTGCCTTGCCTTACCTTACTCTGCCCTACCCTAGCCTAACCTTACCTTACCTTGCCTTGCCTTACCTTACTCTACCCTACCCTAGCCTAACCTTACCTTACCTTGCCTTACCTTACTCTACTCTACCCTACCCTACCCTTACCTTACCTTGCCTTACCTTACTCTACTCTACCCTCCCCTAGCCTATCCTATCTCTGGCAAGTGTCAGAATGATCCACGGGTCCTCCAGCAGTGGTTATCCTCAGACATACTCGTAGGAGGAAGAGAAGATTTATTAATGCATTTTTATTTATTCGTTAATAAAGTGCCCATGCTGTATCCAAGGAATATTCCTAGAAAACAGCTTTCATGATGCTCCATGTTTTATGTGGAGGGTCTCCCCCCCCAAACCTCCCCCCCCCCCCCCCCGTTGGTCCCTCTGATAGACACTGGGTGTTGGGTGTATTTTGGTTGTATTCTGAGGGCTAATTTGTCACCTCATCAGGTGCTTCTGATTCGGACTGATCCGCTGCAGGGAAATGCTCATTAATTTAGCCATGTGTTTATTATTTAGTTGTGCTAATACTGTGCAGAATGCACTGGGAGAACATCCAGGATCCTTCACTTCTGATTGAGGGGAAAACACCTCTCTTTGCCTCCAGAGGGTTTTTTCTGGCAAAATAAATAATTCTCCTTTTGTTTATTATAACAGTGAATAAGTCTGTTTCTATTTCTCATGTATAATTTATCAAGTGTTTAAGACCAGAGGTGCACACACTTAAATCTACCAGCGGGAGGCTCAGGTTTGTCAGATAAATCTGCCTCTTTAAATCTCCTTCTCTTCCCGCAGAAAATATGGGAAATGGGATGTTTCCTGAGTCTTCGCTGTCTGCCAGGCACTTCCCCAAAAAAACGGAATAATTGGCTTCTCTGTAACACTGACAGTACATAAATCTCGCCGCAGAAATAGCAGATCGTTTGTCGTCTGATTTTTTTGCTCGTTCTTTCGCGCCGTTTTCCCCTCCTGTCTTTGTGTGACTGATGCAGGTGCTGTTTCATGCCAGCAGGGGGCTCTCTACTCTATTACTCATTTTGCTTAAACCTGAGTGTGACAGCAGCATGACTGACCCCCCCCATACAAACCCTAAAACATCTCCTCCCACCCCCTCACTCTCAAAAAAGCTTCCCTATTTCATCTGGCCCCGCCCCCGTCTCCTCCTACCTGACACTCACCTGTTGCCCCGCCCCTGTCTCCTCCTACCTGACACTCACCTGTTGCCCCGCCCCCGTCTCCTCCTACCTGACACTCACCTGTTGGGTGCTGAGGTGCAGGCTGACCTGGAGCAGAGCTGCTGTGAGGGTGGGGGGGTCCAGCGAGGCGGAGGCAGGCTGTGCTGAAATTCTGGAGCTGTGCGGTGGTTCTGCTCTGCTGAGTTTTAGGAGCTGTGCTAGGGTTGTGCTGTGCTGAAATTATGGGGCTGTGTCAGCATGGAGCAACGGACTCTGGAAACAGATGCTCAAATCCAGTGTGCCCCCCAGTGAGGAGGAGCCAGAGGGACATGGCGTCTTTTAAACCCGGCTGGCAGTGGCAGGACATGGCGTCGCTGGCAGTGGCAGGAGCTGGTATTAATAGCTGCAGATGTAAGACTGTGACTTCACTGAACACAAATTGCCCAGTACAAATGATGGCATAAAAAGAGTGCTTTTTAAAAAGTTGCTACAGTAGCAGTGCTGTGTAATTGGTGTGATAAAGGACCTGTGCGTCCGTGTGGCGCAGTGTCGCAGACGTTCTGCTGTTAATGGAGAGCCACGCGCTGCCTGGGGTGTGTGCTCTGGGTCCCTGAGGCCCCACTGACAGGGCCCACTGACAGGGCGCTTGTGGCCCTACAGAAAGGCCCCACTGACAGTGCCCTTGTGGCCCCACAGAAAGGCCCCACAGACAGGCCCCACTGACAGAGCCCACTGACAGGCCCCACGGACAGAGCCCACACAGCCTGCTTGTGTGTCTGAAGGAGAGCGCCAGCAGACATTAGAGATTGCATCTTATTATGATCGTACTGTATGGCCCTCTCTTAGTCTATTCATTTTCTTCCTTCCTTTATTTTCTCACTTTTGCACCTGTGCGAGCTTTTGTGTATATTTGTGTTTGCTATACATGTGCATGCATACTATTTTATTTGATGTATTCATTGTTTTATTGTAAAGTGTTTTGAGACCTGTGTTGGTGATAATGCCCTTTAGGGTTAGGGGCAGGTACTCTGCTCAAATTAAACTTCTCACCGTGATCTAATCTGCAAGTGAGCTGGCTTTGTTGTATGCAGATAATTATTTCATCGAGCAGGGTAATAGAAACGCGAGCACACACTGGGCTGGAGTCCCCCCCCCCCCAACGGTGCCACCTCCTCCCCTGCCCCCCCACCGCCCCCCGCCCCCCACTCGGTGCCTCCTCCCCCACCCCCCCAACCACCCCCCTTGCGGGCGGTCGATAGGTCACCTTTCTTATCAGGCCCTGTCATTTATTCATGGGTTTCTTTTTTTTGCTCTAATTGAAATCTTCTGTCACTCTTCTTCTATTGTCTCCTTCCATTTCCTCTTACATTTGTCATTACCCCCTTCTTCCCAACCCCTTCCATTCTCCCTCTCTCCCCAACTCTTTATCTTTTCATCCCTCTCTCTTCTCCATCTCTTTAGCCATTTCCCTGCTCTTCCCTACATTTCAGCTCTCCCCTCCCTTCTTCTCTCTTCCACTCTCTCTCTCTCTCTCTCTCTCTCTCTCTCTCTCAGAGAGTGATGGCTTTTGTGAGGGGGATGGTACGTTTGATGGGGAAGTCTGTCTGCTTCTCACTGACAGGCAATTTTCCTCCTTTACACAAACATACAGTAAGGAAAGCCAAAATGGACACATTTATTAAGTAAAACATGTAAGTGAAAAAAACCATTAGGTAAAAGGAAAAAAAGAATAGCCTGAACAAAGGTCAAAAGCTGATTGCTTTAGCTTGTATTTCTATATGGCTGCCATTTAAACAAGAACTGTGTTGACAAGGGAGCAGAAAAGAATCATTTGAATCTTGGAGACTGATTCTTGGGGGGTGGGTGTGAAGCCATACAGTTCAGCTCAATTTCCTCTCTTTCTCTACAATGTTTTCTTCTCAAAGATGACTTGAATAGTTTGGCTTAAACGGCTTAAATAACGAAAGCTTACAGTCTGAGAGATGCCTGCTCTAGACCAGTCTGAGAGATCCCTGCTCTAGACCTAGTGATCTCTGTGGCTGGTAGCTCCATAGGACGAGCCACTTGTTCAGATTGCATGACCCAGGGTAAGGGAGGCTTTGGTCGGTTAGGGGATCGGAAGTGTAGTATAATGGCTAAGGAGCTGGTCTTGTAACCTAAAGGTCGCAGGTTCGATTCCCCGGTAGGACACTGCTGTTGTACCCTTGAGCAAGGTACTTAACCTGCATTTCTCCAGCATATATCCAGCTGTATCATTGCATACGATGTAAGTCGCTCTGGATAAGAGCGTCTGCTAAATGCCTGTAATGTAATGTAATGTAATGGATCAGTATCTCGTGACCCCCGCTGGTCGATTAGGTGCACGTGGACTGCAAGCTGAAGCCAGTTAAAGGTCTTCCTCCAACTCTACTGTATGCAAAGTTAGCTGTAGTCCACGGCCCTCTAATCGCCCCTCTGATTGGGCCTGATGGAGAGACCTTGTAATGGCCCCTCTTATCGGTCCTGAGGGAGAGGCTCTGTAACAGCCCCCCTGATTGGGCCTGAAGCAGAGGCCCTCTTTCAGCCCCTCTGATTGGGCCTGACAGAGAGGCTCTGGTAGGCACAGTTAGTCCATATGGAGGTATTATTAGGATGTGCTGTCAGGTTTCACAGGCTTGGTGTGTGTGCTCTATGTGTGTGTGCACTCTGTGTGCTGTGTGTGTGTGCGCGCGCGCGCTCTGTGTGCTGTGTGTGTGTGTGTGTGTGTGTGTGTGTGCTGATGCGTTGGATGTGTTTTCCTGGAGTTTGGAGAAGTTTCTAGAACTCCCCAGACTGTGTTTGTTGCAGGGTCAGTGGTTCTATAAATCACTGCCGATGCGATGCTGTAGAGGCTGTAATCTCTAATCAGTTTAGAGGCATGACGAGCTCCTGCCCAAGCTGAAGAACAGGATGCATGCTTGCACAGACACACGTGTGCACACACACACACACACACACACACACATACGCACACACTCCTCTGATCCCCTGGGGTCAGCTGATTCCTGTATCCCTCCTGTCCATAAGCTCGGAGAAACGGTGTCCGGCTGACTGATTTAGAGAAGCCTGTGTGTTCGTCTGTTTTCACTAATTCCAGATGGGCAGCCATGAATCAGTGGTTCAGTCTCTGAAGGTTTTCTGCTGCTAATTGAAATTTAATGAAGAGGGACAGATACTCTATGGGGAGATGCGGGGTCCTGGCTCTCCAGCACAAAGCTGGAAATGAGGCTGAAATGAAAAGGGTTCCTCTGCTATCCGGCCCTGTCAGGAAGAGAAAGCACTCAGGAGCCGAGAGGCAACCTGACCCCCACTAACAGCACAGAGCCCTAAGCTAACAGCACAGAACCGTGCTCTAACAGCACACAACCCTGCGCTAACTGCACACAACCCTGCGCTAACAGCTCAGAACCCTGCGCTAACTGCACACAACCCTGCGCTAACAGCTCAGAACCCTGTGCTAACTGCACAGAACCGTGCTCTAACAGCACACAACCCTGCGCTAACTGCACACAACCCTGCACTAACAGCTCAGAACCCTGCGCTAACTGCACAGAACCCTGCGCTAACAGCACACAACCCTGCGCTAACAGCTCAGAACCCTGCGCTAACTGCACAGAACCCTGCGCTAACAGCTCAGAACCCTGCGCTAACTGCACACAACCCTGCGCTAACAGCTCAGAACCCTGCGCTAATAGCACAGAACCCTGTGCTAACAGCACAGAAACCTGTGCTAACTGCACACAACCCTGCGCTAACTGCACACAACCCTGCGCTAACTGCACAGAACCCTGCGCTAACAGCACGGAACCCTGCGCTAACAGCACAGAATCCTGCGCTAACAGCACGGAACCCTGCGCTAACTGCACGGAACCCTGCGCTAACTGCACGGAACCCTGCGCTAACAGCACGGAACCCTGCGCTAACAGCACAGAACCCTGCGCTAACAGCACACAACCCTGCGCTAACTGCACAGAACCCTGTGCTAACTGCACAGAACCCTGCGCTAACAGCACAGAACCCTGCGCTAACAGCACAGAACCCTGTGCTAACTGCACAGAACCCTGCGCTAACAGCACAGAACCCTGCGCTAACAGCACAGAATCCTGCACTAATGGCACAGAAGCTCTTTCTGCTAGGGATTAATGACAGAAAAAAAACAGTTAGCGGGAAAATAAACTGTGTCCAGAAGTGTGAAAATCATCCATTTCAAAAATACTGTGACTCATGAATAGGGAATAGTTCCAGCGAGGGGGGGGGTTGCTGTTCTCAGCACTAAGGAAACGAGTGAGTGAAATGGATGAGCCGGCGCTAAAGAGCCAGCAGAGAAACCGGCCCTGCTGTCTGAAGGGGCTGCGTAATGGCTTTCTTTAAAATGCAAACAAATCATAAACAGGTATGTGAATCAGTTTAAATTGGCTTCGCTCTTTCGCTCTATTTTTCCTGGTTTGTGTCTATATTGGAAATGGACCCGGAGCTCTGGAAAGAGAAATATAGAAATGGGCGGGCCCGAGAGTTTGAGTGACAGGAGGGCAGAAACAGGCAGTCCTGGAAGACTGAGCGCGTGTGTGTGCACAGGCCACACAAGGCCCTGCAATAATGCATCTGCCTGAGGGAACAGCAGGGGGCACTGTGGTGGGCAAAACAGAGGAGCCGCCTGCTGCTTATTTGGTTTGTCTCTGAGAGGAATTCATTCCATGTCATTTTTCTCATTAGGAGCATGGTTTTGTGTCTAACTGATATGATTGCATGCTCTCCATTATTTTGAAGGCTGCATTTGCTAAAATATAAACACCTGGAGATGTGTCTGTGAAGGGAGGAGCCTTAACTGGTACAGTAACAGATTGTACAGAGATGACATCGCTCTGAGAGGATTGGACTGATGTGACATCACTGTGAGGTGATTTGACAGCGGTGACATCACTGTGAGAGGACTGGACAGATGTGACATCACTGTGAGAGGACTGGACAGAGGTGATGTCACTGTTAGATTATTGGACTGAGGTGATAACACTGAGAAATGATTGGACAGAAGTTGCCCTATGTTTGGCTGTCCATAGGCCCCACAGAATGGTGGTCTGGGGCGGTGGAGATGTGATGGTCTGTGGTTGGTCCCCCTCTGTCTGTCTGGGACATGGAGGATCTTGGGAAGTGCGTTAGAATGCAGTGGGGACCTCACCATCTTTGCTTAATGAAACCTCTCTTTTCCTCTGAACCCCAGAGAGGTTAATTAGCACACAAATAACGTGGTTCCACTCGCTGCGTCCATGGAGATGGGGCCTCCTCTGAGAGAGTGATTCTGTCAAGTAAATTTGAAGCTGTGACCATTATGTACTGTGTTTATTTTCTAGTAAACATCGTGGCACAGAAATAAATTTTATGTTCTTGCATCTAAAGAAGCCTTGCTGCTGATGTGGAAGGTTTCTGGAGTGGAGAGAAGTGGCGTTTCCTGACGGAAATGGATGGTGTCTGAGGGGCTGTGTGAGCTTGTGCAGTCTTCTCCTGCAGAGCTACTGGAGAAAGACTGTTCTTCAGACACTACCAGTCCAGCCTGTGTCCAGGTACAAAACAAGAGGTTTTGCAGAAGCACATTTTCCCTAATCGTGTGTAAATTCAGAATCAGTGTGTCTTCCGTAAATGTGCGCAGAACACGTGTGTTCGGTTCCCAGCAGAGGGAGAAAAGTGGAGGCAAACAGAGAGGGAGAGTGGAGTAACCAACGTGGGGGGGGGGGGGGGGGGGGGGCAACACTACTGAAAGTATCCCAAAATGAGAGCAATGAATGTGCAGAGAGAGAATGTGGATGAACCTGCCTGTGTGTCTTTGCATGTGAACATATGACCTTATGTGAACATTTCTCACACTGTGAGCTCATGATTCTGCGCAAATCCTGTTCCTGTGTCCCGCAGCTGCGCGAGAGAGCTGTTTGCTCTTTGTAGTGTGTGATTGTGCAGTAATGAGATGCTTTAACGCACTGTAAATACAGCTGGAACAGTGTGCAACTATAAAGAAATGGGTTTGTTTCTGAATTACAGTTAATTAGACGACTTCCAGCACACACTGCTGGTTTCCTGCAGATGCGTACTGTGTCTGCGTGAAAAGCAGAGTCATATTCTGAGATTTTCATTTTTATAGATTCCTGTGGGTCTAATTTTTGACAGAACAGAACCCCCCCCTCCGTCAACACCTTTTCTTATGGCACTTCTCCACCACCGTGCCATGCCGGAATCTGTGCTCCCGCTTTGTTTTGCTTTCTCCACTGCCACCTGACCCGTGCCGGGCCGCAAGTACCCGTGCCGATTTTAGCTACTGCTCTGGGGTAAGTACCAAAGGTACTATGCTTGCTGCAATTCGATAGTGCAGACCGTTGATTGGTCAATGGAAATCGTCACAAACACATCATCCCATGTTTAGTTCATTCACCGGCAGCAACCGCCATTTTTAAATACCACAACAGCAAGAGAGAGTAACGTTAACTAGCGAATTCTACAGTCAATATCTGGGACTAAATATTGAATAAATATACAGCCTTACCATTGGTTTTACACATAGTGATGTGGTCATATATTGTCTTGGACAATCAGTTTGTGAAATATACGCGCATTTGTGATGCCTGGGTACCTTCGTAAATAACGAGCTGTGCGTAATACCACACGTGTTGTTCATGCCGTTGTCGCCCTTTTTAATACAGTCTGCCTTGATTGACAATTCATTTATTCAGTAGGTGAGAGTATAAGCTTTCTTACGATGTATAACATGTCTAATTTTGCTTTTGGAATAGCGTTTTATCGGTCAGCGTAACCGAAAATTTTCTTATCGCATTCACTTACGCATTCTCTCTGTGATAGCAGTAAAAGACGTAAGACGTAATGTAAGTATTACTGCTCAAATATTTCAGTTATATACGTTATTTATATATATTGAGTGTCTTTAAATAGGTTAGTGGTATTATATAATTATACTATATATAATTATATATAATTATTATATAATTATATAATGTGGATATTTCACACTGTAATGTAATGTAATAGTTGTAATAGTGTAATAGTTTTTGTGAAGCATGCAACAGTGATGAGAGTGTTGGAACATTGCCAAAATGTGGTGGAGCGGTGAAAATTGTTTTTATATCGTCCCATCCCCATACAAGAAAACATACGAGAGTACAGAGTATAGAAATACATACAAGAGTTAATTATTACACATTTAGGATGCTTTACTCTGCTTTACTCCTCCCATGACTCCTCATATCTTCATGGGTCTGTTGTGTAATGGAGAAGCGCTACAGGCAACACGGCACGGGTAGGATACGAATGCTTGCCGTCCTGTACCGTGCCGTGCTGGCCAATGGAGAAGCGCCATAAGATACACTTAGATACTGCAGATATGCTGTGCCTGCTCCACTCCCCCTGCCTTAAATGAGCAGAAAGGGAATGTGGGTGAACGGCGCTGTGGTTCTCTCCCTCCCCTGCTTCTGAAGCAACACAGCTTCATTCACAAATCCTCCTGATTTCAAGAAGCCAGCGATTTCAGCGCCCGCTGTTCCTGAGCAGTGCGCGTGCCCTGCTGTTTTAAAACCGAATCTGGCCTGGAAACAGAGTGCGAGCTGAGAGGGAATGCGTCTGCTGCGAAGCTGGAGCTGTGTTCGCATTTGCCCTGCGATTGGCCAAAGAGCCGTGTTCGCGTTTGCCCTGCAATTGGCCAAAGAGCCGTGTTCGCGTTTGCCCTGCGATTGGCCAAAGAGCCGTGTTCGCGTTTGCCCTGCGATTGGCCAAAGAGCCGTGTTCGCGTTTGCCCTGCGATTGGCCAAAGAGCCGTGTTCGCGTTTGCCCTGCGATTGGCCAGAGAGCTGTGTTTGCGTTTGACCTGCGATTGGCCAGAGAGCCGTGTTAACAATGCGAGTCATTCCCTCTGAATCTACGGAATCCACTGCCACCTTCGCGAGTGTGCAAAGAGGAGGGGTGTTAGCAGAGTGTGTGTGTGTGTGTGTGAGAGAGAGAGAGAGAGAGAGAGAGAGAGAGAGAGGGAGAGAGAGAGAGGGAGAGAGAGAGAGAGAGAGAGAGAGAGAGAGAGAGAGAGAGAGAGAGAGAGAGAGAGAGAGAGAGAGAGAGAGAGAGAGAGAGAGAGAGAGAGAGAGAGAGAGAGAGGAGAGAGAGAGAGAGAGAGAGGAGAGGGAGACACTACTTATGTTCCTGTATTGACTGCAGAAACACCCCACACTTTCTTACATATGGTGGCAGTATTGGGGTCTCGGTGTAGCTGAGAGACTTGACGGTATGGGGGTCTCGGTGTAGCTGAGAGACTTGACGGTATGGGGGTCTCGGTGTAGCTGAGAGACTTGACGGTATGGGGGTCTCGGTGTAGCTGAGAGACTTGACGGTATGGGGGTCTCGGTGTAGCTGAGAGACTTGACGGTATGGGGGTCTCGGTGTAGCTGAGAGACTTGACGGTATGGGGGTCTCGGTGTAGCTGAGAGACTTGACGGTATGGGGGGCTCGGTGTAGCTGAGAGACTTGGCGGTATGGGGGGCTCGGTGTAGCTGAGAGACTTGGCGGTATGGGGGGCTCGGTGTAGCTGAGAGACTTGACGGTACTGGCAACTACATGTCTGACACCTGGCTCTTATAATACTCCTCTGGGCCCCCCTCCCCCAGATTTCGGGCCACAGGCTCCTGTGTTTGTGATAGAAGGAGCACAGTCTGTCTGGTAGGGAAACCAGAATAAGGGCATTGCATCTTCTGGCGAAAGTCAGAGAAAGGGTCTTGCGTGTTTGGAAAGGTCAATGGAAGGGGAGTGGTCCCAGCAGGATCAGTTCTCCAATCAGAGAACTGCCTGGGGCATGGGAATGAGTGACAGTTTTTAAAATGGAAGGTGTCTTAGCAGCTGTACACATGTTATGTATATTTGCACACACACTGACAAAACTAACAGCAGCAGAACCTTAATGTTCTGGAGGCAGAATGACATTGCATGTAGTGCCTGAACAGTTTTGAGCATTAATGTGGTTTCTGCACACACTAATCACATATAGTTAATCTGCACAGGGGATTAGTTATCACTGGGTTAATGGCACTCATTAATACAGGCTAATGTTCCCCGGGTCATGCTGTAATTAAAAATCTCATTTGCAACTCTAATCTTAAAAGGTGCTGACATCCCTTCATCTGAGTGCCATGCTCAGCGTTTTCAAAAGGACAGAAAACACACAGTATTTCAAAGTACTCTGTGCTCCTGTGTGAAATATTTAAAACAGGGCGAGGGCAGTCAGATCTGCATGCAGAAATGAGGCCTGCACACGTGGCGGGAAGGCTGAGGTGAAGCTGGGTGTAGAGGTGTGTACAGAAGGCTTTTCATTTAGAGTTCACGTTTCACTAAACAGCGCAGGTAAACCAGCTCAGTGACTCAGACACTAAAGAAGTGTGGAGCTGTTGTGAGATCAGACTCTCATAGGCCAGTGACTCACAGAGCACTCCCGCCGCCTGCTCGAAAAAGCATCTCTGCTGCCTGCTGGAGAAGCACCACTGCCTGCTTGAGAAGCCCCTCGCCTGCTGGAGAAGCACGTCCGCCTGCTGAAGAAGCCCCTCCACCTGCTGAGAAGCCCCTCCGCCTGCTGGAGAAGCACCACTGCCTGCTTGAGAAGCACCTCTGCCTGCTGGAGAAGCCCCTCCACCTGCTGGAGAAGCACCTCCGCCTGCTGGAGAAGCCCCTCCACCTGCTGGAGAAGCCCCTCCGCCTGCTGGAGAAGCCCCTCCACCTGCTGGAGAAGCCCCTCCGCCTTCTGGAGAAGCACCTCCGCCTTCTGGAGGAGCACGTCTGCCTGCTGGAGAAGCCCTCCGCCTGCTGGAGAAGCCCCTCCGCCTGCTGGAGAAGCCCCTCCACCTGCTGGAGAAGCCCCTCCGCCTTCTGGAGGAGCACGTCTGCCTGCTGGAGAAGCCCCTCCGCCTGCTGGAGAAGCCCCTCCGCCTGCTGGAGAAGCCCCTCCACCTGCTGGAGAAGCCCCTCCGCCTTCTGGAGAAGCCCCTCCGCCTTCTGGAGGAGCACGTCCGCCTGCTGGAGAAGCATCGCGGCCTGCTGGAGAAGCACCACCGTGCGGCATCTGTGACCAAATCCATCCCCACTCCAAGGGCGGCACTTCCATCTCCTGACCCCTCATTTCCGGAACCTCACCTGGTGCTGTAACAAAACCAATCACTCCAGAGAAGGAGGAGGGAGGGAGTGAGCACCGGAACAATGGAGGAAGAGAGGAGGATATAGCCAACAGTACTGACAAGCAGCTTTCTGGGAAAGAAAAAAGGAAAAATTAAGATATGTCTGATTGGAGGAGAGGCGGATGGGGCGGGGCAGTGGAGGAGGGGGCGGAGCAGAGGTGGGGTTGCTAGCTGCACTGTGGAGAGGAACCATGTTTCTCTAAACTTTGATCTTCTGAGAGGCTGAAGGTCCTCCGTACTCCAGATGTGCGGTTTGGTTAAACGTGTACTGTGTGTGTGTGGAATGAGAGAGGGAGTGGGTGTGTGATTAAAAAAGCAGAAGAGAAAAATCGGACAGTTTTTTTTTTGTTTGTTTGTTTCTGTGACTATGATAAAAATAGGGTGCTCTCGGTACGGAACAGTAGACTTCAAAGGAACTCCAGCTCTGAGGGTAATTATCCATTTGTATTATACACCCATACCAGCTGATTGTGGGACAGCTGGTCCTGATGCCGTAAACGTCAAGTCAGCACTTCACATGCTGCTCACTCCCTACCTCTCTCCACCAGAGAGAGAGAGAGGGCTAGAGAGGGAGACAGGGATAGAGGGATGTATATATACAGATCACCCCAAAAAAGACACCCCTAACCCTGCAGCACACACCCTTGGGGGGGGGGGGGGGTGGCATTTGTTCTGATTCTGTATAATAACAAGAATGTGTGGAATCCATAACACTATCAGCAGAAGCACCAGAAGCACAGGGATGTCATTTATATGGTAATAACTCCTGTGTACCAGGTGGTGAGAATAAGCTCATCCCATTCTGAGCCCCAGTCACAGCCATTGAGGGGGGTTGGGGTTTGGGAGGGGATGGGGAGCTTTGGGTGGAGGGGGGGGGGGGGGGGGGGGTTTTGGGGATGGGGAGCTTTGGGGTGAGAATTGGTGTTTTGGGGGAGGGTGGAGTTTGGGAGAAGATGGAGGTTTGGGGGGGTGTGTGTGCATGTGTGCGTGCGTGTATGTGTGCGTGCATGCATGTGTACACATGTACCTGAATGTGTTTCCTAGAGACCATGGTGAAGCAGGTCCAAGCTCAGGCAAAGCGGGACTTAACAGGATTTGAGACATATGCTCTGGGTTCAGGAAAGATCAATATCAATGTGTTACATGGAAGAAGGTGACAAAATCGTCTTCTTTAAGCTGAGAATTTCTTTAATTGAAACAAGCTCATAATTTTTTCACTTGTTATTAATAGCAGTTGTAGCTGTGGGTTGTGGTGGAGGAGAGAGAGCACAGAGTTTGAGTGTCGTCTTATCGCTCAGTTTGTGAGCGCAGGAGAGTGCGGTGTGGGGGGGGAGTGTGGTTTTGGGGGGGAGTGTGGTGTTGGTTGTGTGTTTGGGGGGGAGTGTGGTGTTGGTTGTGTGTTTGGGGGGGAGTGTGGTGTTGGTTGTGTGTTTGGGGGGGAGTGTGGTGTTGGTTGTGTGTTGGGGGGGGGAGAATGGTGTTGGTTGTGTGTTTGAGGGGGGGGGGTGTGGTGTTGGGGGGGAGTGTGATGTTGGTTGTGTGTTTGGGGGGGGGGGGGGAGTGTGGTGTTGGTTGTGTGTTTGAGGGGGGGGGTGTGTGGTGTTGGGGGGGAGTGTGATGTTGGTGTGTGTTTGGGGGGGAGTGTGGTGTTGGTTGTGTGTTTGGGGGGGAGTGTGGTGTTGGTTGTGTGTTGGGGGGGGGGGAGTGTGGTGTGGTTGTGTGTTTGGGGGGGGGGAGAATGGTGTGGTGTGTGTTTGGGGGGGGGAGTGTTGGTTGTGTGTTGGGGGGGGGAGTGTGGTGTTGGTTGTGTGTTTGGGGGGGGGGGGAGTGTGGGTGTTGGTTGTGTGTTTGGGGGGGGAGTGTGGTGTTGGGGGGGAGAGTGTGGTGGTTGGTTGTGTGTTTGGGGGGGAGTGTGGTGTTGGTTGTGTGTTTGGGGGGGGGGTGTGGGGTTGTCGGGTTGTGTGTTGAGGGGGTTGGTGTGTGTTTGAGGGAGGGGGGGAGTGTGGTGTTGGGGGGGAGAATGTGGGTTGGTTGCGAGTGTTGGGGGGGGAGTGTGGTGTGGTGGTGTGTTGGGGGGGGTGTGGTGTTGGGGGGAGAGTGTGGTGTTGGTTGTGTGTTTGGGGGGGGAAGTGTGGTGCTGGTTGTGTGTTTGAGGGGGGGAGTGTGGTGTTGGGGGGGAGAGTTGGGGTTGGTTGTGTGTTTGAGGGAGGGGGGGAGTGTGGTGTTGGGGGCGGAGTGTGGTATTGGTTGTGTGTTTGGGGGGGGGTGGTGTTGGGGGGGGGGGAGAGTGTGGTGCCGGTTGTGTGTTTGGGGGGGGGGGGGGGTGTGGTGTTGGGGGGGGAGAGTGTGGTGCTGGTTGTGTGTTTGGGGGGGGGGGGGGGTGTGGGTGCTGGTTGTGTGTTTGGGGGGGGGGAGTGTGGTGTTGGGGGGGAGAGTGTGGTGCTGGTTGTGTGTTTGAGGGAGGGGGGGAGGGAGTGTGGTGTTGGGGGAGAGAGTGTGGTGCTGGTTGTGTGTTTGGGGGGGGGGGGGGGGAGTGTGTATTGGGAGAGTGTTGGGAGTGCCGGATGATGAATTGCTCTCATTACAGCAGTAATTTGTCAATTTCCATCTGACTGCGTTCCAACTGTCTCTCCCTCTCTCCATCCCCTCCATTCTGTCTCTCCCTCTCTCCATCCCCTCCATTCTGTCTCTCCCTCTCTCCATCCTCTCCATTCTGTCTCCCCCTCTCTCCATCCCCTTCTTTCTGTCTCCCCCTCTCTCCATCCCCTCTATTCTGTCTCTCCCTCTCTCCATCCCCTCCATTCTGTCTCCCCCTCTCTCCATCCCCATGTTTCCATCTCTCCCCCTCTCCATCCCCTTCTTTCCATCTCTCCCTCTCTCGTCCCCTTCTTTCCATCTCTCCCTCTCTCCATCCCCTTCTTTCTGTCTCTCCCTCTCTCCGTCCCCTTCTTTCCATCTCTCCCCCTCTCCATCCCCTTCTTTCTGTCTCCCCTTCTCTTCATCCCCTCCTTTCCATCTCTCCCTCTCTCCGTCTCACGTTCCTGTCCTGAATGAAACCAGACGCTATGTTCTTGCACTATTGGTTTTGTTTATCTGATGTTCTCTGTGAGATGCTTACTCAAAGCGTATAATCAGCCAATCAGAGGTCACCTTCGGGGTGAAGTAGCACCATCACAGAAAGTCATTGGCTTTTGAGTGCAAGCAGCTTGTTTGTGACCCTGTATTTGTCATTTGTTAAAGACCAGCAGAAGCGGAGAGGAATGTGAATCGTCTGGAGGACCACGTGCTGCCACTGACTGAAGCCCTTGTTCTAATAACACAAAGCAATTTATACTGACCTTTATGAAAATGTATCAGAAATAAATTATAATAGTTAAAAATGCCCTAGAGCCTAATTGCAAAGGAGATTAAGTTTCTTGTAATTGCTTTTGGCCATCTAATGCAATTTTTCCTTTTTTTTTGTAATTAAAACAGTTTAATCACCCCCTCCCCCCACCCGTGGTCCAGTGCCACTCACCCTGATTATAACAGTGCTGGACTGTGTGAATAATCTCTGGAAAGTTTAGCCCCATATTGTGACAGGGTGAGGAGTGTGTTTAACCCCATATTGTGACAGGGTGAGGAGTGTGTTTAACCTGGTATTATGCCAGGGTGAGAGGTTACAGAAGGAGCACACTGAAGAGCAGAGCAGTGGTAGTATAGTAGTGAGATGATGGGGCGCGGGGCTGTTATTCTCACCCAGTCTCCGCTCCGGCGGTCCTTGAGCGCGGGAGGAAAGCGTCATGCTTCATCTGAGAGCTGAAAACCTGCGTTTCTCTCTAAGAAACCCCAGCAAACTGAGCCCAGGTTTCAGGGAGCTTTTAAATGCTGGAGAGACGGTGAATAACTTGCACGATTAAATGTGCCTCCAGATTTCCAGATTTGTGTGTGTGTGTGTGTGTAAGTGTGTGCGTGCGTGTGTGTGTGTGTGTGTGTGTGTGTGTGTGTGTGTGTAAGAGCGTGTGTAAGTGTGTGTGTAAGCGCGTGTGTAAGTGTGTGTGTGTGTGTGTGTGTGTGTGTGTGTGTGCAAGCGCGTGTGTGTGTGTGTGTGTGTGTAAGCGCGTGTGTAAGTGTATGTAAGAGCATGTGTAAGTGTGTACGTATGTGTGTAAGTGCGTGTGTAGGCACGTGTGTATGTGTGTAAGCACCTGTGTAAGCGTATGTATGTGTGTGTGTGTGTGTGTTAGTACCTGTATCAGTGTGTGTGTGTGTGTTAGCGCGTGTGTATGTGTGCATAGTTAGTACCTGTATCAGTGTGTGTGTAAGCGCATGTGTGTGTAAATGCATGCATAAGTGTGTTAGTGCGTGTGTGTGTATGTGTGTGTAAGCGCGTGTGTAAGAGCATGTGTGTGTGTGTGCAAATGCATGTATAAGTGTGCATGTGTAGGCACGTGTGTGTGTAAATGCCTGTATCAGTGTGTGTGTGTGTGTGTGTATGTGTGTAAGTGTGTGTGTGTGTGTGTGTAAGTGCCTGTATAAGTGGGTGTAAGTGTGTGTGTGTGTCTGTGTTAGTGCCTGTATCAGTGTGTGTGTTCGTGCCTGTATCAGTGTGTGTGTAAGTGCCTGAATAACTGTGTGTGTGTGTGTGTGTGTTAGTGCCTGTATCAGTGTGTGTGTGTGTGTGTGTGTATGTGTGTAAGTGTGTGTGTGTGTGTGTGTAAGTGCCTGTATAAGTGGGTGTAAGTGTGTGTGTGTGTCTGTGTTAGTGCCTGTATCAGTGTGTGTGTTCGTGCCTGTATCAGTGTGTGTGTAAGTGCCTGAATAACTGTGTGTGTGTGTGTGTGTTAGTGCCTGTATCAGTGTGTGTAAGTGTGCGTGTGTGTGTGTGTGTGTGTGTGTGTGTGTGTGTGTGTTATTGCCTGTATCAGTGTGTTCCTGCCTCTGCTGTAACACGTTGCCTCCTGTCTGCTCCCTCCCCAGGTCGGCCCCTGCCTCCCACGCCTGCGTCCAGCCTCCTGCCTCCCGCTCCCCCCCCTCCCTCCGGTCCTCCCCACGCTGGCTCGCCCTCGGTCAGAGAGTGCCAGGTGCCTCTGCTGGAGGGAAGCTCCCCCCACACGGTCCTGGAGCCCCACCCCGACGACCAGTTCTCTCCAAACTCATACCTGCTGCGAGCCTGCGGCTCGGCCCCCCAGCCCCCCCCTGTGGGTAAGACCCCCCCAATCTAACACTCTCTCCCTGTCTGTGCCGACCACTCTCCCCGCCCATACACAGATGCACCATGTAGTGTCCCTTATCAGACCCACACTGAAAGCCAGGCTGTGTTTCCAGTGCTGATGGAGAGCAGGGTTTGGGAAAGAGAGTGCTCTGGCATTGCACAACATTCTACTGATCAGCATTATACAACCTTAGTGTTCTCATTCACAGTGCAGTCATGGTGGTGGGGTACAGTGGGGTGCAGTGGGGTACAGTGGGGTACAGTGGGGTGCAGTGGGGTACAGTAGGGTGCAGTGGGATGCAGTGGGGTACAGTAGGGTGCAGTGTGGTACAGTAGGATGCAGTGGGATGCAGTGGGGTACAGTAGGGTGCAGTGTGGTACAGTGGGGTGCAGTGGGGTACAGTAGGGTGCAGTGTGGTACAGTGAGGTGCAGTGGGATTCAGTGGGGTACAGTAGGGTGCAGTGTGGTACAGTGAGGTGCAGTGAGTTACAGTAGGGTGCAGTGAGGTACAGTGGGGTACAGTAGGGTGCAGTGGGATGCAGTGGGGTACAGTAGGGTGCAGTGTGGTACAGTGAGGTGCAGTGGGTTACAGTAGGGTGCAGTGAGGTACAGTGGGGTACAGTAGGGTGCAGTGGGATGCAGTGGGGTACAGTAGGGTGCAGTGTGGTACAGTGAGGTGCAGTGGGATTCAGTGGGGTACAGTGGGGTGCAGTGAGTTACAGTAGGGTGCAGTGAGGTACAGTGAGGTACAGTAGGGTGCAGAGGGGTGCAGTGGGGTCCGGTGCATTGCAATGGGATTCAGTGGGGTACAGTGGGGTGCAGTGGGTTACAGTAGGGTGCAGAGGGGTGCAGTGGGGTACAGTGCATTGCAGTGGGGTACAGTGGGGTGGAGTGGGCGCTGCCTACATATCTTGGAACACCATTCAGAAGTGAACAGTACGTGATGGCAGATACCAGTGAGTCAGCACCTAGCGTGTGACAAAGGTTAACCCGCTGTGATAGACTGACGGAGATAGTGCAATCAGGATCATTTATGCACTGTTTTGGTGCGATTGTGTCTTTATTTGATGACTTGGGGTTTTTCTGTGATCCTTGGGTAGATAAGTGAAAAGTAGAATGGTTGGAGGAGACTCATCATCCCGGTCTCCTGTGCGTCATTCTCATAAAGCCATTCCTCCACGCACACATTTTGCACCATTGTGTCTTGCCATTGTTGAACATACTGTCCTGAAGTTGCGTTCACTTTGACCTGAGGACTTTAACCTGCTGCCTAAGACTAACTGAGGAAAGTGCCCACTGTTACCTGGGGGACCACGGTCGAGCTGTCACTCAGAGAGGGCGTGGCCAGGATTCAGTCACGCTGTCACTCAGCGAGGGTGTGCCCAGAACACAGTCAGGCTGTCAGTCAGAAAGAGGGCGTGGCCAGGATACAGTCAGGCTGTCAGTCAGAGAGAGGGTGTGCCCAGAACACAGTCAGGCTGTCAGTCAGAAAGAGGGCGTGGCCAGGATACAGTCAGGCTGTCAGGCTGTCAGTCAGAGAGAGGGTGTGGCCAGGATACAGTCAGGCTGTCAGGCTGTCAGTCAGAGAGAGGGTATGGCCAGAATACAGTCAGGCTGTCAGTCAGAAAGAGGGCGTGGCCAGGATACAGTCAGGCTGTCAGTCAGAGAGAGGGTGTGGCCAGAATACAGTCAGGCTGTCAGTCAGAAAGAGGGCGTGGTCAGGATACAGTCAGGCTGTCAGTCAGAGAGAGGGCGTGGTCAGGATACAGTCAGGCTGTCAGTCAGAGAGAGGGCGTGGTCAGCTTTCATTACAGAATCCTGAGTACAGTTCTCCAAACTAAATCTGTAAGTATGAGATATACTTAGCAAAAAAATGGAAGAACAAAACAGATAATATAATTTTTGGTGGAATACAATCTGTCGTTAATGCCATTAACTTCTGCTTTAATCTGCTATAAATCTTTATTAATGCTGATCATGGTGCAGACTTCCAGAGCAACCTGATTATGGCCCTTTTAAAACGACATTACATCATGGCTCTTATTGGTTTACTGTTTGGTGGAGAGACATCAATCATTCTCAGAGTAACAGCACGCTGAATGAATCCACCCTCTCCAGCTCCTGCGCTCACACTGTAATTGTTCTAAAAAAGCAGAAGAACAGTGAAATGAAGCGGGGTCTTCCCCTGTCCTGAGTGAGACATTAACCTCATGGGTTTATCCGGAAACCTCGGTGTTCATTTGCATTTCTGGGACAGGATTCTGGATGAAGTCACAACTGTTATTTTTCCGTGCAGCAGCATGCAAAGAACATACTTCTTGTTATATATTTTTATTTAGTCAAACTTTTGGGGTGTTAGTGACCCTGCTGTACCCTCTGTGCTGACACACGGGTAAGAACGTGACTGGCCTCTCCATGGCCACCCATTCTTGCCCAGTCCTAATGTGCATGCTGGAAAGGTACAGCCCTTTACCGTTGAGGTGGTATTTGTGACTATTTTATTATCTCTGACTAATAATAATAATAATAATAATTATTATTATTATTATTATTATTATTATTATTATAAATGGTGCTGAGCATATGGAATGTGATGATAAGGTTTAGGTGTTTAAAATTCATATGAATCCCTTGAAACTTGTGTGGCATTTGAAGCTCATCAGAGAACTTCTTCGTTGTTTTCATTCATTTATTTAGTGTGTATGAGCTGTCACGATGAGCAATAATTGCGCTATGCTGGATGGATATTGGATTCACAGATATTTAGATGTGTGATTGTGTTGGAAGGATTGTGCCCTAGGAGGAGGAGTGGCTGTCGCATCAGTTACGGTTAGAGTGCTGCTGTCAGCGCCGGGTAGGCACCACGGAGCTGTGGGTAGGCCCCACGGAATGCTGGGTAGGCCCCACGGAGCACTGGGTAGGCCCCACGGAGCTGTGGGTAGGCCCCACGGAGCACTGGGTAGGCCCCACAGAGCTGTGGGTAGGCCCCACGGAGTGCTGGGTAGGCCCCACGGGGCTGTGGGTAGGCCCCACGGAGCTCTGACACGGCCCTCACATGTAGCGCGGCCCGCCAACCGCCACGTGTGTGTCTGTCTGTGTGTGTGTGTGTGTGTGTGTGAGTGTGTGTATGTGTGTGTGTGTGTGTGTGAGTGTGTGTATGTCTGTGAGTGAGTGAGTGAGTGAGTGAGTGAGTGAGTGAGTGAGTGAGTGAGTGAGTGAGTGAGTGTGTGTGTGTGTGTGTGAGTTGTGTGTGAGTGAGTGAGTGAGTGAGTGAGTGAGTGAGTGAGTGAGTGAGTGAGTGAGTGAGTGAGTGCGTGCGTGCGTGCGTGCGTGCGCGCGCGCAGTGTCCTGGAGTCAGAGGGCTGTCTGCTCTGCTTTAATGGTCCGCTCATCTTTCTGCAGCACTGCCATTCATAAGGAAGACAGCACAATGTGAGTATGTCTGTACGTGTTAATTTGAGTATGTCTGTACGTGTTAATTTGAGTATGTCTGTACATGTTAATTTGAGTATGTCTGTACGTGTTAATATGAGTATGTCTGTACATGTTAATGTGAGTTTGTCTGTACATGTTAATATGAGTATATCTGTACCTCTTAATGTGAGTATGTCTGTACATGTTAATGTGAGTATGTCTGTACATGTTAATGTGAGTATGTCTGTACATGTTAATGTGAGCGTGTCTGTTCATATTAATGTGAGCGTGTCTGTTCATATTAATGTGAGTGTGTCTGTACATGTTAATGTGAGTATGTCTGTACATGTTAATGTGAGCGTGTCTGTTCATATTAATGTGAGCGTGTCTGTTCATATTAATGTGAGTATGTCTGTACATGTTAATGTGAGTATGTCTGTACATGTTAATGTGAGTGTCTGTCATATTAATGTGAGTATGTCTGTTCATATTAATGTGAGCGTGTCTGTACATGTTAATGTGAGTGTGTCTGTACATGTTACTGTGAGTGTGTCTGTACATGTTAATGTGAGCGTGTCTGTACATGTTAATGTGAGTGTGTCTGTACATGTTAATGTGAGTGTGTCTGTACATGTTAATGTGAGTATGTCTGTACATGTTAATGTGAGCGTATGTCTGTACATGTTAATGTGAGTGTGTCTGTTCATGTTAATGTGAGTATGTCTGTTCATATTAATGTGAGTGTGTCTGTACATGTTAATGTGAGTGTCTGTACATGTTAATATGTGTGTCTGTACATGTTAATGTGAGTGTCTGTTCATATTAATGTGAGTATGTCTGTACATGTTAATGTGAGTATGTCTGTACATGTTAATGTGAGTATGTCTGTACATGTTAATGTGAGTATGTCTGTACATGTTAATGTGAGTGTGTCTGTACATGTTAATGTGAGTATGTCTGTTCATATTAATGTGAGTGTGTCTGTACATGTTAATGTGAGTGTCTGTACATGTTAATATGTGTGTCTGTACATGTTAATGTGAGCGTGTCTGTTCATATTAATGTGAGCGTGTCTGTTCATATTAATGTGAGTGTGTCTGTACATGTTAATGTGAGTGTATGTCTGTACATGTTAATGTGAGTGTGTCTGTACATGTTAATGTGAGTACATCAGCCTGCACAGAAGCTGGTCATTTCCAGTCAGAGAGCAGAGCGCAGTGAGAAGATTCGATGGATCTTATCTAATTACACTGTTTCACTTATTTCCACGCAGACTGGGTCTGGGTAACATTACAGTTTCTATTACCTCCTGTTGTCCTGGGACTTCTGCTGCCATTTGATGGTGTCTTTAATCATTCCAAATTGACACGTTTATGCTTCACCTCCTCGCCGTTCTCCCGCCGCGCCTGACGGTTTATTTTAATTCGTGTTGTTCGGCTGGCGTCTCTCTGCGTGGAGCCGCAGCAATTTCCACAGCCCACCGCCCTGTCCTACTGCGTTTACGCTTCCCTACTGTAATTGCTTTTAGCCATTTTATTCCCTTTAATTTCTTGTTTTTCATTTTATATTTGTTTGTTTTTTATTCATATGACAACTGGAGAGAGTAAAATATTTTTCTGTAGATGTAGCAAAAAAAAAAGTATCAAAAGAAACCATTTGAGAGTGCAGGACTTTTAATTGAGTGGAAAAGAAAGTATTTTTCCCGTAGGAGGTTAAGGCCGGTGCTGTTGCCGCAGGGAATACCAGGCGTGGCGGCAGCTAAACGGAGGAGCAGTTTGCTCTGGATGATCTTCCACATTTACTCATCTGCTCTGCTCTGAGCTGAGCTGAAGTGCTTTGTTTAACACAGTAAATAAAATGGATGTGCACTCACGAGGAGGGGAGACAAACGTTCCGTTTTTCATTTTCATGTTTTCTAATCTCTGATTGTGTGTGCCATTTACAGAGCAAATGCTGTTATTCATTGTATAGTTTTTATTAAATATAAAATACTGTAAATATTTGTTACAAGGTGCTGTGGCACACAAAGGCCACGTTCACTCTGCCAGTGTTTGGGGGTGACCACCGAATTCAGGAAGGAGGGGGGGTTGTTAGATGCACGTTACCGCAGAGCGGAATCGAGTGTGTGAACGGGAACTGGAGTCACTCCACTTCCCCGGTCCCGCGATGGCTGTGAACATCGTCTGTCACCATAGTAACATTTATTCATAGTAACAACATAGTAACACTTACCTCCGACCAAGATGTGGCAACCATAGTCAGTTTTAACAGTGTTCCCTCGACAGCTTCGATAACCGGATGGGTCGGTTTATCCGCAATGTCTGGATAAACCATCACCGACAGCTGCGTTATATTCTGCTTTTCCTCACAAACTCGTACTTCTGAGTGTCTGTCTGTAGAGCACAGCGTATACTTCTGAGTGACATTCTGTCTGTAGAGCACAGCCTACACTACTTGCAGAGCCGGTGGGAGCAGCTACAATGGGAGGAATCGGATTTGGTGGAAAATCTGTGTGTGTGTGTGTGTGTGTGTGTGTGTATCTCTGTGAGAGTGTGTATGTGTTGTGTCTGCATCAGTATGCCGTGTCTGAGGCGTGGGCTGGAGAGGAGTGATGCGCTCTGTGCAGTTCACTCTCTGGGTGCTTAAATCCCAGCTGTCTGATCATCTTCCATCATCTCCCATTTCTGACATTCTGCCTGATGGAGCCACAGAATCAAGTCATGCATGGCCTTCTGCTGACATTATGGATCAGCGAACAGAGAGGGACAGAGAGAAAGAGTGAGTGTGTGTGTGTGTGTGTGTGCATGCCTGCGTGTGTGTCTGTGTCTGTGTGTGTGTGTCTGTATCTGTGTGTGTGTGTGTGTGTGTGTGTGTATTGTGTGTGTGCATGTGTGTGCGTGTGCGTATGTGCATGCATGTGTGTGCGTACGTGCGTGCGTGTGTGCGTGTGTGTGTGGCTAGAACTGCTTTGTTTATCTAACTTCTGTGTTTGTCTCACTTGCTCTTGTTGGAACCAATCAGGAGGTCACTACGAAAGAAGGAAGATTTAACTGCATTTATGAATGAATGGGTCCTTATAGTGAATTTTTGGTCTCGTTTCCCAGGCGATGGGATGTGTACCTCTGTGGCATTGCTTTGGTGCACCCTGGGATAGCTGTGCTGCCTGATCCTGAATTCACACAGTTCCTGCTCTTCTGTAGTTTAGTGGGAGTGGCTGATCCTGAATTCACACAGTACCTGCTCATGTGTAGTTTAGTGGGAGTGGCTGATCCTGAATTCACACAGTTCCTGCTCATGTGGAGTTTAGACAGCACTGTGAGAATACTGCAGCAGTGACTCCCAGCCCAAGCTTGGATGGGGAGGGGGGTTATGGGGGGGGCACAGTGAGAGTACTGCAGCCGGGAGACCCCGTGGAGAAGCCTGTCTGTAAGGCTCACGATGTTCCCTGTTCTCTTTCAGGTCCCCCCAACCACCACAGCCAGTCTACCCTGAGGCCCCCCCTGCCACCTCCCCACAGCCACCCGACGCTCTCACACCCCCACTCCTCCGCCAACTCGCTGAACCGCCACACACTCCGGCGCAACCCCGCCCACGGCCCCCCCACCGCCCCCGGGGACGGCCCCTCCACGCCCGAGTCCGTGCAGCTCCAGGACAGCTGGGTCCTCAACAGCAACGTCCCCCTGGAGACCAGGTGAGCTCACCTGAGCACAGAGCTCAGCATGATGCACGGACCTTTGACCTGTCTCCATTCTCTCCGTTAAAATAGTGCCATGACAACGTACTTTCTACATTACACATCATAACTGCATTTTATGCATAAATGCCATTTTTATATTTGAAGGACATGTCATACATGCATTGTATATATGAACAAATCCATTAAACAGGTGTTACACACAGACACACTCAGGAGGTAAAGCAGTTGTCTGGCAGTCGGAGGGTTGCCGGTTCGATCCCCTGCCCTGGGTGTGTCGAAGTGTCCCCGAGCAAGACACCTAACCCCTAATTGCTCCCAACGAGCTGATTGGTATCTTGCATGGCAGCCTTTCACCATTGGTGTGTGAGTGTGTGAGAATGGGTGAATGAGAGGCATCAATTGTAAAGCACTTTGGATAAAAGCGCTATATAAATGCAGTCCATTTACACACACACACACACACACACACACACACACAGCAGGCCAAGTAAATAATCTGAATACATGCTTGAATGCTCGTGTTTCATGCCTGTCCTATGCACATGCTGGTTTAACATCAGTCTCCATATTTGTGTATCGGTCAGTAGGCAGACTTCGAGTCTCTCTCTCTCTTGTTGTTATGGTTCTCCTGCTGTGCTGTGGGTCAGTCCCTCTGGTCCTCTGATCAAACCACACGCTCTTGCCATGCAGAATTCATGAGGCCCCGCTCTGCAGGACCTTCTCAGATGTTTAATTTAGCAGGAGCAGAGCTGGCCCTGTTTCAGCAGGAGCAGAGCTGGCCCTGTTTCAGCAGGAGCAGAGCTGGCCCTGTTTCAGCAGGAGCAGAGCTGGCCCTGTTTCAGCAGGAGCAGAGCTGGCCCTGTTTCAGCAGGAGCAGAGCTGGCCCTGTTTCAGCAGGAGCAGAGCTGGCCCTGTTTCAGCAGGAGCAGAGCTGGCCCTGTTTCAGCAGGAGCAGAGCTGGCCCTGTTTCAGCAGGAGCAGAGCTGGCCCTGTTTCAGCAGGAGCAGAGCTGGCCCTGTTTCAGCAGGAGCAGAACTGGCCCTGTTTCAGCAGGAGCAGAGCTGGCCCTGTTTCAGCAGCAGCTGAGTTTCAGAGGAGCAGAGCTGGCCCTGTTTCAGCAGGAGCAGAGCTGGCCCTGTTTCAGCAGGAGCAGAGCTGGCCCTGTTTCAGCAGGAGCAGAGCTGGCCCTGTTTCAGCAGGAGCAGAGCTGGCCCTGTTTCAGCAGGAGCAGAGCTGGCCCTGTTTCAGCAGGAGCAGAGCTGGCCCTGTTTCAGCAGGAGCAGACCTGGCCCTGTTTCAGCAGGAGCAACCTGGCCCTGTTTCAGCAGGAGCAGAGCTGGCCCTGTTTCAGCAGGAGCAGAGCTGGCCCTGTTTCAGCAGGAGCAGAGCTGGCCCTGTTTCAGCAGGAGCAGAGCTGGCCCTGTTTCAGCAGGAGCAGAGCTGGCCCTGTTTCAGCAGGAGCAGAACTGGCCCTGTTTCAGCAGGAGCAGAGCTGGCCCTGTTTCAGCAGGAGCAGAACTAGCCCTGTTTCAGCAGGAGCAGAACTGGCCCTGTTTCAGAGCTGAAGCAGATACATTCAGCTTTGTGTGTGTGTGTGTGTATGTGTTTATGTGTGTGTTTGTGTGTGTATATGTGTGTGCGTGCATTTGTATGTGTGCGTGCGTGCGTGTGTGTGCATGTGCGAGTTTGTGTGTGTGTGTTATGTGTGTGCGAGTTTGTGTGTGTGTGTGTGCGCGTGTGTGTTTGTGTGCATGTGTGTGTGTGTGTGTGTGTGTGTGTGTGTGTGGTTTGCATATGCATGCAGCTCCTTAAGGTTCTCTGATTGGCTGGGATGTAAATATTGGGATCAGTCAGTCTAACTGGCCTGATGGAAGGCTGGAATCTCCTCTCCTCCCAAAATAACCTGCACAGCTGGCCAGAGGGACACTGATTGATTGCCTGAGTTTGTGTTTGTGAGAGCAA
>CM045885.1:4558615-4578615 GCA_025169545.1 Anguilla japonica | reverse complement strand
CAAGACGTCATCGGGGACCACGCCCCTGTTCAGCAGCTCGTCTCCGGGGTACCCCCTGACCTCTGGGACCGTGTACTCCCCCCCGCCGCGGCTGCTACCCCGGAACACCTTCTCCCGCAGCGCCTTCAAGCTCAAGAAGCCGTCCAAGTACTGCAGCTGGAAGTGCGCCGCCGTGTCCGCCATCGCTGCCGCCGCCCTGCTGGCCATCCTGCTGTCCTACTTCATCGGTATCTACACCCCCCTCCCCAATCCCCACCCTCATCCCCACCCCAACCCCAACCCCCGCTCCTGAACCCTGCCCTGCTGGCCATCCTGCTGTCCTACTTCATCGGTATCTGGCACAGAGTCCCTGTGTGTGCCTGTGTTTCTCTGTGCAGGGTGCTGGCACAGGGTCCCTGTGTGTGCCTGTGTTTCTCTGTGCAGGGTGCTGGCACAGGGTCCCTGTGTGTGCCTGTGCCTTTCTGGGCATCAGTGGTACAGAGTCCTTGTGTGTGCCTGTGTTTCTCTGTGCATCAGTGGCACAGGGTCCCTGTGTGTGCCTGTGTCTCTCTGGGCATCAGTGGCACAGAGTCCCTGTGTGTCCCTGTGTTTGTCTGGGCAGGGTGCTGGCACAGAGTCCCTGTGTGTGCCTGTGTCTCTCTGGGCATCAGTGGCACAGCGTCCCTGTGTGTGCCTGTGTTTCTCTGGGCAGGGTGCTGGCACAGGGTCCCTGTGTTTCTCTGTACAGGGCGCTGGCACAGAGTCCTTGTGTGGGCCTGAGTTTCTCTGCGCATCAGTGGCACAGGGTCCCTGTGTGTGCCTGTGTTTCTCTGTACAGGGCGCTGGCACAGGGTTCTGTGTGTGCCTGTTTCTCTCTGTACAGAGCGCTGGGATCTCAGCCTCCAGTCAGTGACTTTGTAAAAGCTGCACAGGGCATCTCTGTCTCTGTGCCCTTCAGCCCGTTTCCCTGGAGACCAGACTCACACATGGAGGAGTCAGAAACCTGGTCGTCAGCATTAAATGGCCTCCCTGTCTCCTTTTTTATTTATATATTTATGCAGATGTTCAGACTGAGTGTCAAAGAAGGCCAGACTGGAATCTGTCAGGGTATTTAGACTTTATCCTTTTGCTGTGTAAGACCATGAACCTTGCGTACTCCTGCTGATCTGAAGCTTTGTCCTACAATGAACTTTTGTTGAAAAATGTATTTCACCTGTCAAAGGTACTGCTCCTCTCCCATTGGTTCACAGATTCTGTTTTTCTACTGTTGGTTCATAGATTTTGCTTCTCTGTCATTTACATTATTTATTACTGCAGCACAAAGCTTTTTCCTTAAAGTTCACTTCAAAAGATTAAGAGTTCATAGATATGCTGTATGGAGATGCAGAGTTTGTAGATGCGTATATGTGCAACTGGCAACTTCAGCTTAAAAAAAAAAACAAACTAACCCAAAGACATATGTATTTGCATATATTACACCTCTGGCTCCCAGAGAAATCCACATGTTATATTTAAGGCTGTTTGTCAGGGAAATATTGGCTAAAGGCACAAAGCAGTCGCAGCACAGTTGTGGAAAAAGCAGCAGAAATCACAGAGTGTTTTAAAAAACATTAAATTATTGTTTTAAATTAATGAATATATATCCTGCCCAGTAGTGGAAAACAACTAAAATAACATGCGCAACTGTAGCAACTGTTAGAAGTGCTTGAAGTTTTTTTTTTAATCAGTGGGCAGTTGCCGCTAGAAACAAACACAGGTAAAATGCATTAATAGGCTAACGCTAACCACTTCAGTCCATCACAGCAAGGAAGGGCATGCTTTTTAACATTAAAAGAACATGCTCTGTTAAAAACAGCATGCTCAAATTCAAAGTATTTGTGTTGGTGTGCCTCTGGGGTGAACATAACACATTTTGGGAACTTCTGATCTAGTGAGGTGTATAGACATAATCAATGTAGTGCTAGTCTGTGTGGAAGCCCTTAAAAGTGACACTGGTCTACTGGGATGAGGAGGTGTGATATTGTGAGTTCTGCACATAGATCATTATTATCACAGGTCCATGCTCTGAACTGCACTCTCACCCTCTTACACAAGTTTGTGCCGAACTTTAAGATTGTAGCTACTTTTGTACTTGAGCACAGAGACGTCCTTGAGTTGTGTGTCCTTAGGAGGTGAGGCTGCAGTAGCCCTACTCCCTGCTGGGTTTCAGTCTCTGCGTGAACGCACTGAGGCCCTGGAGGACTGAGCCGGCCCATCATTCAGTGCAAAGCTGTCGTTAACCGCAGGGGTGGAGGTGGAGCCTTCTACCGCACAGCAACAGCTTCTTTTACTACAGGAAAAACTACCGCACAGCAACAGCTTCTTTTACTACAGGAAAAACTACCGCACAGCAACAGCTTCTTTTACTACAGGAAAAACTACCGCACAGCAACAGCTTCTTTTACTACAGGAAAAACTACCGCACAGCAAAACTACAGGAAAAAACTACCGCACAGCAACAGCTTCTTTTACACAGGCTACTGCACAGCAGCTACCGCACAGCAACAGCTTCTTTTACTACAGGAAAAACACCGCACAGCAACAGCTTCTTTACTACAGGAAAAACTACTACAGCAACAGCTTCTTTTACTACAGGAAAAACTACCGCACAGCAACAGCTTCTTTTACTACAGGAAAAACTAAAATTTTACTACAGGAAAAAACTACCCACAGCAACAATACAGGAAAAATTATTTATTTATCTTTAGCTGAGTGAGCGCAAGCTTGTTTCCGAAATGTGTTTCTTTGCTGCTGGAGTTTGGACTCCTAATGGGCAGTGCAAATTCAGTGTTCAGTACCCATCAATGTCAGTGGACCAGCAGTCTATGGTCACAATGTTCAACTGGCCTAGGGTTCAGTGTTTACTGGACGGACTGACCTCAGGGATCAGCCGTGCGAGTGTTCATAGGGTTTAGTATTTGCTGTAGACACAGAGCACACATCTGCTGTTTAAATTCTTGGCTTCTACAGAGAGAATACCCATTCAGGGGGCAGGGTGCCTGGGCAGGTACTGCAGGGTGCCCTTTAGCTCATTTTCATAAAGCACTAACGGCTCTGCTTCTCTCTGCCTGGCAGAGGGGTTCAGTACATCCCAAAACGCTGTCGCCACCTTTCAGAAACTTTGGGCTCAGCACGAGGAGTGCGCTTTGAAAATGGGTTGCGTCACGCGTTTTGAGATTTATTCCGAGCTCCGCTGCTTCCTAAATTCAGCAGCGAGGCAGTAGAGTGACTGAGCACTCCTGGGCCTGTGTGTTCAGTTCCGTGTGGAAGCAGCAGGGAGCCCTGGACCCAACGCTGCTTCAGCACTCTGGAATCTACAGTCTGGAGAAGCATCAGACCCAGGATGCTGGTTGCTAGGATACAGGTGCGCGGTCCTGATGCAAGTCGAGCAGGTTTGGCATGGTGTTGCGGAGTTTGTCTCCTGCTGGTTTGTGTCCTATGAGGACGGGCTGATTAATTTCCTTAATTAAAGGGAGAGAGAAGAGGAAAGCAAGTGAGAGAGGAGGAGAAGTTGGGATGACAGGACTTCACTGCCCATCCTGCAGATTTTGGTAGTGATGGCATAAAGCAGTGAAGCATTGTCAGAGAGTTTGATAAAGACAAATGATTGGGTAAGACCTAGAACAGGTTAGACCATCTGGAACACCAAGAGGATGATGGCTTGTCGTTCTGCACACACACACTCACACACACCTTGTGTGCCGGCCCCGCCCATACCCTTGAAGCAGCATAAGAAACGCGGGTCATTTCCTGTTTGGGGGCCTGCGCCGCTCGTACATCATTAGAGACAGGCCATGTGGCGGAGACGGACTGGAGACAAATGCGCTCGGCCTCCTGGGAAACGCGGTTCCATCAGCACCATGTCTCCTCTCCTTTCCCTTATTTTCATCCCTGTCATCCGCTTCCCAGAAATTATTCATTTTCCGAGCAGTTGGAGAATCTGACCTTCATTTCAGCTGTCTTTCCTTTTGAACAGTCAAGGACGGCGATCTGGGTGCAGTTAATTTACGGATCACGTATCGTCTGCTATTCTGCAGCATCCTGAGACGGGGCACCTAGATGCTGAGGCTCAGATCAGGTTTTAGGGTTAGGGTTGGGGTTAGGGTTAGGGTTAGCAACCTGGCATCCTGAGAGCTGGACTGCTCACTGCTACTCCTTTCTCTGCTTGGAGGATCACAGCCTGGACTCATAGAACGATTGACAGAGCGAGTTCTAGCTGCATAGCTGCAGATTGGGGTGCAGATAGCATTCCCTCTCTATGTGTCCCACTCTGTTGGATGTTGCCCTTGCTCAGGGTAAAGGGCATGCTCAGTGAGACCCCAGGCCCTATTCTGAGGACACAAACATTTAATCTGTTATAACCGTGCAACAGCCTTTGCACACAATGCCATTTTTTTGGTATGATTTGTTTTGGCACATTTATGAAAATAATTTGAACCGGTCTCCTCTGTGATTGCTTACACACGAAGTGCCATGATAATCATTCATTTCATACTGCCATTGTTCTGTCTGGTTTGAGCCTATTTGTCCAATTAGATTTTTTTACTGTCACATCACATATTTTTGAATATTCATATACATTCTCTCTCTCTATGTCTCATTCTGTTTTACTTTCTCTCATTATCTCTCCCTGACTCACTCTTTCTCTCTCCCCATCACCCTCCTTGTACGCAGAACCATTAATATTTAACCCAAAGACCTCCCAGTGTGTGTTGCCCATGATGCTTGAAGCATTTATTCAGATTTCAGATTACTCTAGCAAAATGGATTAGACCAAAATGGAAGCAGCCCTGATGACAGGCCTTATACCCACCCCCACGCCCCCATCCCACCACCCAGCATGGTTAATCTCCTACAAAACAAAAATGACAAACTTCAGTCAAAAATGGAAAATACAAAAGATCACTCCATCGGTTTCTTATTACGAATAAATGAGCCTTTTTGAAGGTATTAGATTGATTTTTTTTCTTTTTTGCTCTTTTTTGTTCAGAACCAGGGAAAAATGAAATGGGATTTGGGTCAATTTCTCTCTGATGTTTGCAATCAATTAAATCTCCCAAAGAGAGCTGGATGAGTGAGGAGAGGCCGGCTGACATTGCCTGTGTTGTGGCTGTGTGTCCACGGTGCCACCCTGGTGGTTTGGAAGGGTACTGTGTGGAATATTTAATGCTGCAGCACAAGCCAGGGCATGGATAGGGCATGGAAAATAACCTTCGGAATTAAAAGGAAATAAAAATGTAGAGCCTGTAAGTGTTATGGAGGTAGAGGGAGACATCATCTGGGTTTGTTCAGGTAGAGGGAGACAGATCTCCTGGGTTTGATCTGGTAGAGAGGAACAGATCTCCTGGGTTTGTTCAGGTAGAGGGAGACAGGTCTCCTGGGTTTGTTCAGGTAAAGGAGGACAGATCTCCTGGGTTTGTTCAGGTAGAGGGAGACAGATCTCCTGGGTTTGTTCAGGTAGAGGGAGACAGGTCTCCTGGGTTTGTTCAGGTAGAGGGAGACAGATCGAACCCTCCCGCCATCTCTTCCTTATTCTGGGACAGAGTGACATTTATCTGGAGGATCTGGGGGGGGGGGGGGGGGGGGGTGTTGCACAGTATCAGAGCTGTTCTGACACTGCGAATGCCTGGGCTTGTTTCTGGTGTTTGAGTGACTGGGTGGGCCCCCAGTTTACTGATGTGTTTTTATTTCAAATTGAAGCCTGGCAGTTCTTTTCATTTTTCCATCTTTTCCCCTTCTATTAAGTCTCATTGACTTCCTCACTCCTTTATTTTTCACTCACTCACTTACTCATGCAGACTTATTTCCCTCCACTTATTCAACGGGCACTTATTTAGCACACAGTGGAAGAAAACCTGTTCATATGGAGAGAGAAGCACTGAACAGAGCATGTAGATGAGGGGCATGAGGTTTAGGAATGTTGGCAGAGCCTGCTGCCGAGAAGGATTTAGTTGGGAGATGAGTGGGAGAAAGAGGGAGAAGGGAGAGGAGAGATGGAGAGAGAGAGGGAGAGGGAAGAAGGGGAAATCATAAACCACCTTTCTTTCAACCTGGGATTTGCAGTGAATTGCTGATTAGTTGCATCAGTGATGGAGCAGAACAGGTTCCTCTGAGGAAGGGGGGGGGGCTGTCCCTCCCCAGGGGTTAGCACAGGCATCCGATGGCTCTGTCCCAGTGGCTCTCTGAACCCCCAGCCACCCCCCCTCCCCCTTCTGCTTTGGAGTTCTGCTTCAAAGTGTTCAATTGTACCCAGCGGCCTAAACCTCCATCTCTGTTATCAGAACAACATGCCGTATGCACCATGAAACAACATGCCGTATGCACCATGAAACAACATGCCGTATGCACCATGAGCAAGAAACATACATACAGCATACACGCAACATACAAGCATGTGCACAGCATACACATAACATGCACACAACATACAGAATACATGCAACATACACTGTGTACACAGCATGCTTAGAACATGTAAACAACATACACATAACATACATACAAACATGCACACAGCACACAAGTGGCATACACACAACAAGCATACAGCAGATATATCACGTATGTATATGAAGTTGTAATTACACATGTGATGCACAGACATTAACCTCTCTGTGGTCTGTGGTCCAGTGCTGGTGAGGAAAGGACATTTGCTGTGTGCAGACCTGTAGCCTTGTGTCTGGTGGGGGACGTTTGCTGTGTGCAGACCTGTAGCCTTGTGTCTGGTGGGGGATGTTTGCTGTGTGCAGACCTGTAGCCTTGTGTCTGGTGGGGGATGTTTGCTGTGTGCAGACCTGTAGCCTTGTGTCTGGTGGGGGATGTTTGCTGTGTGCAGACCTGTAGCCTTGTGTCTGGTGGGGGATGTTTGCTGTGTGCAGACCTGTAGCCTTGTGTCTGGTGGGGGATGTTTGCTGTGTGCAGACCTGTAGCCTTGTGTCTGGTGGGGGATGTTTGCTGTGTGCAGACCTGTAGCCTTGTGTCTGGTGGGGGATGTTTGCTGTGTACAGACCTGTAGCCTTGTGTCTGGTGGGGGATGTTTGCTTTGTGCAGACCTGTAGCCTTGTGTCTGGTGGGGGATGTTTGCTGTGTGCAGACCTGTAGCCTTGTGTCTGGTGGGGGATGTTTGCTGTGTGCAGACCTGTAGCCTTGTGTCTGGTGGGGGATGTTTGCTTTGTGCAGACCTGTAGCCTTGTGTCTGGTGGGGGATGTTTGCTGTGTGCAGACCTGTAGCCTTGTGTCTGGTGGGGGATGTTTGCTGTGTGCAGACCTGTAGCCTTGTGTCCGGAGGAGGCTGCCCTGGAAGAGGGGGCTCCAGTGTAGGACAGGGCTCACCGAACAGGCTTCTGCAGAGCAGGATAACCTAAAGCAAGATAAATTATATTAAATATACAGTAATATCAATGAATAACATCTAATATGGAGTATTGTCTTGGGTAGGCGATATGTCAGCACTCAGTATTGGCTAAGCAAAATAATTAATTTGGTATGTTCAGTGATAATGTTTATTCAGACTGACAGTCACTTTATTGGACCCTTCTCTGTTTAAGCTAATGCATAAACTCTAGTATTTGCAGTGAAAATGAGGAATGCTATGTGGGGCTAATTGGAGTAAACCTGCTTGTGCTCTGAGGAAATGGTGAGAGCATTTAGAGCCACACCAGTCTTAAACCAATTACCAGCTTCCAATTAGCACTCTGACTGAGGTCAGCCTTGTTAATTTAGTGGTAAATTAGAACAGTTAATGTGTGCTTATTGGTAAGGCCATGGGAAAGTGCAAAAATAAGGTACAGGAAAATGACCTTTTAAGGAGTTCCTCCTGCGGGTCTAGTTACAGCTTCTTCAGTGGGTGGCTTTGATATCCTGAATCCTGGCTTTGTTACTGGACTGATCCTGAAGCTGGGGTAACATTGGGCGTCCCCCTTTTTTCCATCACCATCCCTTTTGCCCTGTGAAAAGATGCACCCCGTTCTGTTTGCTGTGTGTACTGTCCTCATTTGATCTTTCCATCCCTGACAGAAATACTCAGCAATATATTGAAAATATGATAAATATATCTCACAGCAGCATAGTACAATATAGTACAATATCTGCATATCTGTACTCCATATATTGTGGAGTGTTGCATATGCAGTATTGAGGGATGTGTAGTTGGGGCAGATAATCATCTGTTACAGTACATATTTTCTCGTATCGAAGCCTTTATTTGACAGTTAGCCTGGAGTGCTGCAGAGATGGTGTGCAATGCAGCACCTGCCGTTGAAGATAAACATGATACAAACCTTTTTAAAATTAAATTTTGCCTTGAAATTTCTGTGGGAAAGAAAATGTGTCCAGAGTGTGTGTGTCTTTCCTTGGTCTCCATGGTGTTGCATGCATGGACTGAGTATGGAGCTGAAAACTGAAATGAATTATATATCCATACGCCCGTGTGCTCTCACAGATGTGCTCTCACAGATGTAGACACTCATGTGTGTGTACTTAGCGCAGTCCATGGAGAGAAGTTCCATCTATTCTTAATCATGCTGAAATGATACATTCTTATTTCTGTCAAGGGTTGCCACTTTCTTCTCTATGGGGCTGAAAAGGTGTCTGCGTGTGTGTATGTGTGCATGTGTGTGTGTGCGTGTGTGTGTGTGTGTGTGTGTGCGCGCGCGTGCGCGCGTGTGCTCGTGTGCGTGTATGTGTGTGTGCATTTGCGTGCGTGTGTGTGTGCGCGTGCATGCATGTGTGTGTGTGTGTGTGTGTGTGTGTGTGTGAATGTATATGCGTGTGTGCATGTGCGTGTGTGTGTATATGCATGTGTGCGTGTGTGCATGTGCGTGTGTGCGTGCGTGTGTGTGTGTGTGTGCGCATGTGTATGTGTGTGTGTGTGTGTGTGTGAATGTATATGCATGTGTGCGTGTGTGCATGTGCGTGTGTGTATGTGTATGTGTCTGTGTCTGCAGAGAGACTGTCCTGCTGTAGAGACACCCCGCCTTCATTATGGGAATGTGGTACCATTTCTTAAAGGCTTAAAGCTCACTTTGGACTGTTGTCTGACTAAATTACAAGCAATTTGCTACAAATTTGTCATTTAACTCATGTCTCTCAAAGGAACTTTGAATTAAATTGAAAATTTCACACCACTTAAGAGGTCTTTGTCCGATTGACCCCACCAGATATTCTGGAAGCATTCAGACACTGTTACAGTTTTCAATGAGAAATTCTAGAGAAGGAGTCATAATATAAACTCAGGCTTGGTTTTCAGAGAGAAACCCTAACTGACAGCTCTAAACTCTGCCCACCTCCCATCTCTGCCTCCAGTGACTTCACGCAGCTGAACATGGAAGGGGTGTGAGAGGGGGTCAGGCGCAGAGGTCCTCTGTGCCACTGCAGGCTGCGTTGTTCATGGGTATTTCACATGTTTTATATGGATGATATTATATGGCAGTTTGCGCACTTGAATTATACATAAAGATTACAAAAAGTCATTATGCCCCAAACTCATTCATTTTTAATCAAACACATTTTCTTGTTAAGTTTCTCTTTGTAATTAATATTTATCAGCAGGCTGAAAATTAGTTTAGGTAGAAGTGCTCTGCTAGGCAACAGTAAACACACACCCCACTCCCAAACACAGGTGCATACTGTTCCACACCGCTCAAAAAAACCCACACAGAGCAACTAGTCTGATGCAAAGAGGAAGAAAACTGAAAACTGAAGTCAGGCGAGTTTGAATGCAGGTGGGTTTGAGTGCAGGTGAGTTTGAGTGCAGGTGGGTTCCATAGAGCTCAGTCTTGAGTGCAGGTAGGTTCTGAAAAGCAGTGTGCTGAAGGTCACTACACTATCTGCACTACGAGTGCATTGTGCTGCTCACAAGCCCCAATCAAGAGCGCCACCTGCTGGCTTATGGGTTTAAATCCAACCCCAGTGCTCCACACCTAGCCCTCCTCACCAGTGAGGCTCATTGGTGCTCCACACCCAGCCCACCTCTCCAGTGAGGCTCATTGGTGCTCCACACCCAGCCCACCTCTCCAGTGAGGCTCATTGGTGCTCCACACCCAGCCCACCTCTCCAGTGAGGCTCATTGGTGCTCCACACCCAGCCCACCTCTCCAGTGAGGCTCATTGGTGCTCTGCTGATGCTTTCACCAGGTGTAAGACTGTCCTGTGTGTCTGTGGCGCTCAGAATGACCAGAATGACAGGTCCACTCCACTCCTCCCCCCTCCTCTGCTCTGCTCCTGCCCCTCTCCTCCCCCCTCCTCTGCCCCTGCCCCTCTCCTCCCCTCTCTTCTGTTCCTGCCCCTCTCCTCCCCCCTCCTCTGCTCCTGCCTCTCTCCTGCCCCCTTTCTCCTCTCCTGCCCCTCTCCTGCCCCCTTTCTCCTCTCCTGCCCCTCTCCTCTGCTCCTGTCCTCTCTTCTGTTCCTGCCCCTGTGCTCCTCCCCCCTCCTCTGCTCCTGCCTCTCTCCTGCCCCCTTTCTCCTCTCCTGCCCCTCTCCTCCCCCCTTCTCTGCTGCTCCCCCTCTCCTCTGCTCCTGCCCCTCTCCTCCCCCCCCCTCCTCTGCCCCTGCCCCTCTCCTCCCCTCTCTTCTGCTCCTGCCCCTGTGCTCTTCCCCCCCTTCTCTGCTCTTCCCCCCTCTCCTCTGCTCCTGCCCCTCTCCTCCCCCCCCTCCTCTGCTCCTGCCCCTCTCCTCCCCCCTCCTCTGCTCCTGCCCCTCTCCTCCCCCCTCCTCTGCTCCTGTCCTCTCCTCTGCTCCTGCCCCTCTCCTCCCCCCTCGCCTCTGCTCTTCCTCCTCTCCTCTCTCCTCTTCTCCACTCCTCCTTGCCTCTCCCCCTCTCCTCTGAGCTCTCCCCCATGCTGAGGAGGGAAGATGGAGTCTGTCAGGAGAAAATTGATTTTGTGAGATGAGATTTAGCTGATAGGGTGCTGAAGGGGAGTCAGGAGTGCGAGTCACGAATGCTGCCGTAGTGTGTGTGTGTGTGTGTGTGAGTGTGTGTGTGGGTGTGAGTGTTTGCATGTGTGTGTGTGTGTGTGTGTGTGTGTGTGTGAGTGAGTGTGTGTGTGGGTGTGAGTGTTTGCGTGTGTGTGAAAGCGAGAGGGAGAGGAAGAGGGACGAAGAGGGGGAGGATGAGAGAGAGAGAGGAAGGGGACAGAGAGAGGAAGAGAGAGAGGACTCTATCTCTTTTAATCTGCTGGTTGTTGGCAGCAGTTTCATGTCAGGGCGTACAAATAAAGGAGTTTGGTCCTGTCCGATGTCTGCAGCGGTTCCTCGCTGTGAGAGGAGTGCTTGTGAAGGATGTTCTTCCTCCTCTTTTGTCATCTAGGCGGGTTCCTCCAGTCTTCCTTCTGGCACTGCGTCCAACAGTTACACACATTGGCATTTTACAAAAGTGCCAATTACCTGCCATCCTAGTGCTTTTACATGCATGAAAACAATACTGAACACAGAGGCATAATTACTGCTCTTCAGGAAGGGAAATGATCTGGGCCTTCTGTCTGAGAAGGTGGATGTAAGAGCAAAAAGCAGCGTTTGGTTTCTAAGGTAACCAGTGACCTGTGTACAGACACAGGTTAGGACAGAACGTGGCTGGAACCCTTTCTGGTGTGTGCAGAGTGGAACTTGCTGACATTAGCAGTATACAAAAAGGACTGCGCTCATCCCATCCCCCCGGTCCTGTGAGGAGCTGTGGGAAGGCAACAGCACAGGGCGTTGAAGCGATCTCAGCACAGGGCGCTGAAGGGATCTCAGCACAGGGCACTGAAGCGATCTCAGCACAGGGCTCTGAAGCGATCCCAGCACAGGGCACTGAAGCGATCTCAGCACAGGGCTCTGAAGCGATCTCAGCACAGGGTGCTGAAGCGATCTCAGCACAGGGCACTGAAGCGATCTCAGCACAGGGCGCTGATGCGATCTCAGCACAGGGAACTGAAGCGATCTCAGCACAGGGCGCTGATGCGATCTCAGCACAGGGCACTGAAGCGATCTCAGCACAGGGCACTGAAGCGATCTCAGCACAGGGCGCTGAAGCGATCTCAGCACAGGGCACTGAAGCGATCTCAGCACAGGGCACTGAAGCAATCTCAGCACAGGGCGCTGATGCAATCTCAGCACAGGGCGCTGATGCGATCTCAGCACAGGGCACTGAAGCGATCTCAGCACAGGGAACTGAAGCGATCTCAGCACAGGGCACTGAAGCGATCTCAGCACAGGGAACTGAAGCGATCTCAGCACAGGACGCTGAAGCGAACTCAGCACAGGGCACTGAAGCGATCTCAGCACAGGGCGCTGAAGCGATCTCAGCACAGGGCTCTCATTCTTAGCAGGTTCCTGTTTCTCTCCTGCAGCCATGAACCTGCTTGGGCTGAACTGGCAGCTGCAGCCGGCAGACAGCCACATTATCAACAGTGGCCTGAGCACAGGGCTGCCTGGGAACAGCGATGTGGCAACAGTGCCCTCTGGAGGCAGAGGTAAGAACCGCAGGCTCTGGTAAGGTGTCCATTTAGGCCGTTTTAATACACAAACACATGAAATGCTTGACATTTGTTTATTGGTGGTATTGTATCTTCTTGGTAAATTTTATGACAAAATATAAATAAGCAATATAAATAAGGAAAGTGCTTCTTATTAAAGAATGAATGTACTGTACACAAATGATGTCCTACTCATGACTGAAGTAGAATATGACTATTTTAAATGTAGCCATGCTTTGCCGCATGATGTCAAAGCTCTGTGATTGGCTGAAAAAGTTTTTCGCTCTGAAATCTGGCGTAAAAAAATGCGTCAACCAATAGGAGATGGTCTGGTGCTTGCAGGGGACTTTCAAATTTAAAACAACATGGAGGGAAAACTGACTGTCTCTGTGAGAGTGCTCATAACCTCCTGCTGTTCCATACATCTCTAAAAATCATAGGCTGCCTGCCGAACAGCTCCGCCCAAGGATATGCCCACCAGAAGCAGACCACGCAAATCTGTGCCAGCTCTGCGCATAAACCCGTTACCAGGGCAATGCTGCATGCATTGTGACATCACACTAACAGGGTTCAGCCTTGCTGGGGAGACTGTTGTCTCATCTGATTAAGGGCAAATGACAGATTCCTGAGTGTGAGTGTATAGCCTGTGGAGAGGAGCGTGGGGGGGGGGGGGGTTCTGTGAAGATGTGCTGGGTCTCAGTTCTAACATGCCATCGCTTTTCCTCAGTTGGGAGCGCTCACAAGGAGGAGGGGCTCGAGGCAGAATGTCACACTCAGGGAACCCCTGTGTGATGGACTAAATACCCCCTTCTTATCCCCATAGAGAAATGGGCTAAATACCCCCTTCTTATCCCCATAGAGAAATGGGCTAAATACCCCCTTCTAATCCCCATAGAGAAATGGGCTAAATACCCCCTTCTTATCCCCATAGAGAAATGGGCTAAATACCCCCTTCTTATCCCCATAGAGAAATGGGCTAAATACCCTCTTCTTAAGAGATGAAATGGAAGGAGATACCAGCTTCTGATATCACTACAGGCCAAAAAGGCCCTCGCTTGAGAGGAGAGACCTGCTGTAGGAAAGACCAGCTGGAGAGGAGAGACCTGCTGTAGGAAAGACCAGCTGGAGAGGAGAGACCAGCTGGAGAGGAGAGACCTGCTGTAGGAGAGACCAGCTGGAAAGGAGAGACCAGCTGGAGCGGGGAGACCTGCTGTAGGAGAGACCAGCTGAAGAGGAGAGACCTGCTGTAGGAGAGACCAGCTGGAGAGGATAGACCTGCTGTAGGACAGACCAGCTGGAGAGGAGAGACCAGCTGTAGGGCAGACCAGCTGGAGAGGAGAGACCTGCTGGAGAGAATGGCCAGAGGCCTAACTGCTCAGCTCCTGCGTGTCTCCCCTCTTTCCCTGCACCTCACATCCCCCCCCCCCCCCCCCCCCACCCCAAACCCCCTTGCTGTTTTGCATTAATGAGAGTCTGCCATCTCCCATTGCTATGGCGCTGTAGAGATTGTATTCTCCTTGTTTTTCTTTCCTTGCTGTTTTTCACGCATATTCCACGTCGGGGACCTCGACCTCCTGCACCGATCTGACCTCATTTCCTGCTGGGAGAGGCAGATCCTGCTCCAAGTGAGCTCTGCCAACGCCACACCCATAAATAAACAGTCTAATGCCAGCCTGCAATCAACATGGGGAACAAGCAGTCCTGGTGTGCAACCAGGAGCATGAACACATTGCCCTTGAAGCAGAATTCAGTCTCGCAGACCCCAGCCAATCACAGCGTAGGACAGTGTATCGGAAAGGCAGGAGCCAGTGGAAGGGCAAAGGCTGTGTAAGAACTACTCCAGTGACTCATGAAAAGGGTCCATGTCTCTGATCCTCTTTTTCCCAGTGGGAACACCAGGAAACGGGAATGGGAACAGCCCCGCCCCCCTTTCCCCGGTGGCTCGTCAAGGCACCGCACGTGACTTCTGCCTTAACACCACGGCCCTCTCTGCCTTAACACCACGGCCCTTTCTGCCTTAACACCACGGTCCTCTCTGCTTAACACCACGGCCCTCTCTGCTTAACACCATGGCCCTCTCTGCTTAACACCATGGCCCTCTCTGCTTAACACCACGGCCCTCTCTGCCTTAACACCATGGCCCTCTCTGCCCTAACACCACGGTCCTCTCTGCTTAACACCACGGCCCTCTCTGCTTAACACCATGGCCCTCTCTGCTTAACACCATGGCCCTCTCTGCTTAACACCACGGCCCTCTCTGCCTTAACACCATGGCCCTCTCTGCTTAACACCACGGCCCTCTCTGCTTAACACCATGGCCCTCTCTGCTTAACACCACGGCCCTCTCTGCTTAACACCACGGCCCTCTCTGCTTAACACCATGGCCCTCTCTGCTTAACACCACGGCCCTCTCTGCTTAACACCACGGCCCTCTCTGCTTAACACCACGGCCCTCTCTGCTTAACACCACGGCCCTCTCTGCCTTTAACACCACGGTTCTCTCTGCCTTAACACCACGGCCCTCTCTGCTTAACACCACGGCCCTCTCTGCCTTAACACCACGGCCCTCTCTGCCTTAACACCACGGCCCTCTCTGCCTTAACACCACGGCCCTCTCTGCCTTTACACCACGGTTCTCTCTGCCTTAACACCACGGCCCTCTCTGCTTAACACCACGGTCCTCTCTGCCTTAACACCACGGTCCTCTCTGCCTTAACACCACGGCCCTCTCTGCTTAACACCACGGTCCTCTCTGCTTAACACCACGGCCCTCTCTGCTTAACACCACGGCCCTCTCTGCTTAACACCACGGCCCTCTCTGCTTAACACCACGGCCCTCTCTGCTTAACACCACGGCCCTCTCTGCTTAACACCACGGTCCTCTCTGCTGAACATTACGGTCCTCTCTGCCTTAACACCACGGCCCTCTCTGCTTAACACCACGGCCCTCTCTGCTTAACACCACGGCCCTCTCTGCTTAACACCACGGTCCTCCCGGGTTCCGCTGTCCCCAGAGGATGCCAGTCAGGCTCTGTGTTGATGGCACACACCCCTCTGAAGCTCCTCTAACCCCAGGTTTATACAGCAGAACCTGCATACTAAACGACATGCTTGTGGAATTTTAATTCTCTTCCTTTGCATCTCATGTCTTGGGGGTTGTGTTGACTTATTGAGAAGAATAGCATACACTTGTAGGGGGGGGACACTCTTTGTGTCTGTGCATGTGTGTGTATGCGTGCGCGCGCCTGCCTGTGTTTGTGTGTGTGTGTGTGTGTGTGTGTACGTGTGCGTGCGCCTGCCTGTGTTTGTGTATGTGTGTGTGTACGCGTGTGTGTGTATGTGTGTGTGCGCCTGCCTGTGTGTGTGTGCGTACGCGTGCGTCTGCCTGTGTTTGTGTGTGTGTGTGTGTGATTGTGTGCATACAAGAGTAGGAGCCCAGGCAGGTTACCCTGGAGGGCGGCGATCGCTCCTGCATCCTGTGGCTGATCCGTTTCCTGCTCTCTCTCTCCTGCATCCTGTGACTGATCCATTTCCCGCTCTCTCTCTCTCTCTCTCTCTCAGGGTCGTGGGCGTCCCGGAACAGCAGCATAGACACGGGCGAGGTGGAAGTGGGGCGGCGAGTGACCCAGGACGTCCCGCCAGGAATATTCTGGAGATCGCTGCTGCACCTCAGCCAGCCACAGTTCCTCAAATTTAACATCTCCCTGGGAAAGGACGCGCTGTTCGGGGTCTACATCCGCAAGGGCCTGCCCCCCTCCCACGCACAGGTACACCACAGGCCCCGCCCCCCTCCACGCACAGGTACGCCACAGGCCCCGCCCCCCTCCCACGCACAGGTACCACAGGCCCCGCCCCCCTCCCACGCACAGGTACGCCACAGGCCCCGCCCCCCTACGCCACCCACTTCCCACGCACAGGCCACAGGCCCCGCCCCCCTCCCAGGCCACAGGCCTCGCCCCTCTCCCCCACAGGTACACACACAGGCCCCGCCCCCCCCCACGCACAGGTACGCCACAGGCCCCGCCCCCCTCCCACCACAGTACGCCCAGGCCCCGCCCCCCCCCGCACAGGTACGCCACAGGCCCCGTACACCACAGGTACCACCACAGGCTCCACCCCCCTCGCACACACAGGTACACCACAGGCCCTGCCCCCCTCACACACACAGGTACGCCACAGGCCCCGCCCCCCTCCCATGCACAGGTACGCCACAGGCTCCACCCACATCTGGCCCACCAAGGCCACTCTGCCTGAAGGCCTGTGTCTCTCACTCTGTCTGTCTCTTTATCTCTCTCTCTCTCCCTCTCTCTCTCGCTCGCAGTACGACTATATGGAGCGGCTGGACGGGAAGGAGAAGTGGAGCGTGGTGCAGTCGCCACGGGAACGGCGCAGTATCCAGACAGTGGTTCTGAACGAGGCGGTCTTTGTGCAGTACCTGGACCCGGGCACCTGGCACCTGGCCTTCTACAACGACGGGAAGGAGAAGGAGTCCGTTTCCTTCAGCACGGCGGTGCTGGGTGAGTCGCTCCTCCGCTCTGCCTCTCTCTCGTCCACTGAGGGTTTTAGCTTCTGGAACGTTCTGTGCTTCTGCAGGGTGTTTTAAGGCTGAGAGGGAGAGTGAATCGCTCGTGTCGATGCTTTTGACAGGTGCATTATGGGCAGCCTCCTCCCAGTGCACAGCACAGTTTCCGAGTGTGAGACTTGACTGCTTTTAAATGCAGCAGCTCCCACCGAGGGAACTGTGGGTAAAGCGGCGCATTTGCGATGTTTTCCCACATCTGCTAGCTTATGTCTGAAAGGAAGTCACAATAAATGCATAAATACAAAAGGTGATGCAGAATAAATATCCTACATTGTGGAAAACTATTAACAGAATGATTTCAGTAAGACTGACATCCTCCTCTCCCACTGGCGTAGGTTTCGTTTGAACATTGGGGGGGAAACATTAAGCGGGGCTCTGGGGGTCCTCCCCCAGGAAATTTTGAGCGTCAAACACTTAATTTCCTGCATTCTGGTGAATTTTTATGTATGGGGGAAATGCTTTTATTTATGTAAATGAAAACACAATTCACGGGGACAAATGCACGTGTTCTAAATATTGAGGGGGCCGTATCCCCTACGCCCCGAAATCTATGCCCATGTCCTCTCCTAATTCAGGGAGGAGTAGGTGGGAACTCTAACAGAAGCTCTGGAAATTCAGTAATGACCCTATTTTTACTTTACATAAGGAAAAACAATTTAAAGTGAAAAAGTGAACAGTGAAGTGCAAACAGGGTCTTTTCAGACAGATTGCTGATTGTTGACTTATTTGTGAGATTTATTTATGTCATTGCAGCAGCAAAGGAACACTGATAGGTTTGCATGCAGTCAGCGGAGCTGGTTGGATTCATTTATAAAGCTGGACTTTCGGCAGGGTTTGGAGAGAGCACTGGGCTGGGACGGACAAGCACACCGGAGGAGAGGCTGTAATCGGCACGTTTGACCTTTGACCCCGGCCGTTCTCACATGTATGTCTCCCTGTGTGGGTCTCATTGATCACAGATTCTGTGCAAGAGTGTCCCCGCAATTGCCATGGAAACGGAGAGTGTGTGTCTGGCGTGTGCCACTGCTTTCCAGGGTTCCATGGGATGGACTGCTCGAAAGGTGCGTCACCCTGAGCACATGGGCGGGGGGTGGGGGGGGGTGGTGGGCACATGGGCGGGGGGGGGGGGGGTGAGTGAGTCACCCTGAGCACATGGGCGGGGGGTGGGGGGGGGGGGGTGAGTGCGTCACCCTGAGAACATGGGCGGGGGGGGGGGGGGTGAGTGAGTCACCCTGAGCACATGGGGGGGGGGGGGGGGGGGTGAGTGCGTCACCCTGAGCACATGGGCGGGGGTGGGGGGGGTGAGTGAGTCACCCTGAGAACATGGGCGGGGGGTGGGGGGGGTGAGTGAGTCACCCTGAGAACATGGGCGGGGGGGGGGGGGGTGAGTACACGTCTCACCCTGAAACATGGGCCCAGGGTGATTCTCCCCTCACTCTGAGCACATGGGGAGAGGGCTGTACACTCTCACCAGAAACAGCCCAGTGTGATTCTCCCTCTCTCTATCCCTCTCTCCCTCTCTCCCTGTCTCCCCCTCTCTCCCCCTCTCTCTCTCTCTCTCTCTCCCTGTCTCCCCCTCTCTCTCTCGCCCCCGTCCCTCTCTCCCTGTCCCCCCCCCCCCCCCCGCAGTGGCGTGCCCGGTGCTCTGTAGTGGGAATGGCCAGTATGATAAGGGAGCTTGCGTGTGCTACAGCGGGTGGAAGGGTCCGGAATGTGACGTTCCCAGCAGCCAGTGCGTGGACCCCCAGTGCAGCGGGCGTGGCACCTGCTCCGACGGGACCTGCGTCTGCTCCCCAGGGTTCAAAGGGGAGACCTGCGCCGAAGGTGAGTGTGACCCCCCCCCCCCCCCCCCCCCCCCCCCCCCCGCTGGGACTCTGTCTGACAGGGCCCCTCCCTTCGTCTCCACACCGTACACCCCCAGCGGAAAAGCGCTGGTCTACTCTGCGGATCACAGGTAGATTTCTGAGTGGGCCGCACTCCTGCTGAAGTGCCTGAGGGACTGGAGCTGCTCTCAGATTAACCTGAGAAAGGGAAGAGAGGGAAAATGCTGAAAAAGCCTGGTGTGCATTGAATTGAATGGGCATTTCTGAGGATTTGCCATCCCATAATTCCACATTCCTACAGTAAAAATGCATGAGTACCTGGGAAGGTGGTCTTGTGCAGAGTCCTGAGAGAATATGGGCTCTAGATGGAACCTGTAGATCTGATCTGATCATTTATTGTAACCGCAAAGTAATTCTGTGTTTTTAAATGACTTGTTTTAAAAAAACCTGCGATAATGTTGGTGGTGAAATAAATTTAAAACTGTAAAGCCTGCTTTAACAACTCAAAGAGTAATTAAATAAGACAGAGTGCTAAGAGAAGGGAATGGGAGATGCAAGATTAATTCCAAGATGAATTCTTGAATCCGAGAAGAAGCGGGTCTCTGTCTGTGTTGGAAGGTGGCCATAATCACATGGGGTATTACGACTGAATTTCCTTTCATTGCAGATACATACAGCTGTGTTTCCTTCCTCAGCTGTTTCATAAGCGTTTGGGAAGTTTTGTCATTTCTGCAGCTTATGAATTTTCATTTGAAAAGTTTTCTGAAATGTATTTGTAACTTGGCAAATAGTTTAATGCTTTTAAATTAGTGTTGTTTGTAAAATACACCTTTAAAAATATTATTTTACTTACAGAATTATATATTATATGACATTTTATGTCAGTGTTACATCATGACTTTGGAAGCACAAATGCAATTTCAGTGGCCAGAAAATTGCAATTTCAACTAGCCTAGAAAACTGTCCTTTTTCTTTCCTTCACACAACTTCCAGATTAAGCCACACCCACTTCTGGCTTTCTGTCCAAATATAGATACATATACAGGAAGTGAAATCATAGTGCATTTTCTTCAATGTCTCAGTGTTTCACAAACAGGAATGAAAGCAGACATGCTGGTTGATACTT